>NHNV01000001.1:0-713762 GCA_002785995.1 Mycosphaerelloides madeirae | reverse complement strand
GTTTACTTCGCCTCTGATGATGACTTCGCAGCTGACTTGGATTCCGCAGAAGGATATTTAGAATGCGACTACACATACTGTGGTGAAGATCCAAGGTAGTGGATGATTTGGTGTCGTTGAAGACATATTGAGCTGCAGTCGAGTTTGAGTCTCGTTGCCCATGAACCGAGTCCCCACAAGCAAGGATCGAGGTCGATCCTGTGGATCCTGTGCTATTGCTTGGCAAAGCTTGTTCTTCGCCTCGCTCTGTTGTAATTTGTGAGATGTTTGCAGATTGCCCCTTGTGCAGCCACATCCCTCGCACAGCAAGCAGAATCCACGTCGCCAGCCCGGTATTTTGTTTGATGATTTGCACGGGGTGCAGTTAGCCGTGTGTGACGGTGCTGTCCACCGTGCCACCAGCTGCTGGTCTGGACGGAGGGTCGCAAGCCATCGGGCGGCTTTAGCTGACTTGGTGGCGGTGGAGCTGATGGAGGATGGAGGAGGCGGGCTGAACGTGAGATGATGAGATGCAAGGTGAGGGGGCATGCGAAGAGGTGAGATTGGCGATGGAAGTGGTTGTCGCTGATGTCTAGCGTTTGCCGAATCCAATAAGGCCATTCCTTGAGCTTGTGAAACTGGACGCAAGCGGAAACTCTAATGAAATGGCGGCAGTGATGGACACGCGCAATAACGCCCAAACGCATTCAAACTTCTCCCTGTATCATTGCCGTACCGTACTCGAAGGCCACCTCGAATGGAAAATCTCACTCGTACTCGCTCTCGCCAGCCTCAGCTGCAACTGCCATTCTTCGCTGACCGCCGTTGCCCTATCCACTAGGCTGCCAGCGCTCACCAAATTGTACCAATATTATTTTTGACAGCTGCAGGAGGCGCGGCGCCATACTTTCGGAGCCACGTTCGCTCGCAGCCGGAGCTAGCTATCTACAGTGAGCGACGGGCCTAAGCAAGCCAGTAGGCGTAATTCGAGCTGTCGCTGCCCTTTATCACAAGCCTCGTCCCCGGAAACACCTTCGCGCCTTCCTCTGCAGCTCCAGTCTGCGCGACCCGTGGCGGCTAGGGATCTTCTTCCCTCCTTCTCCTCCTCAGCTCACCTCCTTTATTGAACACCATGACCGCGGCCAACTCGTGGTATGCCAAGTTGGACTCCATGTCTTCTTCCACCCGTTCGCTTCACCCCAGTTTCTGGAAAGCCCTCAGCGCCCTTCTGCTACTCCTCCTAATCTTCCAGCAATTCCACTCTTCTTCGGTCGTTCAGGAGCGCATCTTCAATTCACCTTCGACACATTCAAAACCCCACCACCGACCGCCCCACGATGTCCATTATTCCGACGGAGGCGACAAGTTTTCGTCCATGACGCATCCAGTCATCCAGAGTTGGAGCTATGAGTCGGAGAGAGACCGTTACGATCGTGGTCTCTCGTCCGAGCAATGCGACATTGCTTTCCCAAACCTTTACACTGAAATCAACCGTGCGGCCAATAAATGGAGGACTCGCAGAATCACCCCCGAGAGTATCGATCTCTTCGAGGGCAACGACGGTGGTGTCCGGATTCTCATACACAACCAACAGGTTCGCGTTCTCCTGACCAAGGGCTTGCATCGGGAAGATTTCCGCCATCGCATAATTGCTGTGCTCAGCCAGATTGTTCGAGCTCTGGCAGAGGTGGAAGGTGTCGATTCTCCAATGCCTGATATGGAATTCACGGTCGTAGTTGACGACAAAGCTGTTCTGGACGAGGAGCCAGGCCCACTCTGGACCTTTGCTAGAAAGGTCTCAAATGCTCGACACGATAACCTTTGGGTCATTCCCGATTTCCATTTCTTTGGCGCTCCACCCGAAGCCGAAGGCTTCCGATTACAACAGGAAAAGTCCAGACTTCACGACTCAGAGCTCGCGAGCAAGATCCCAAAGGTCGTTTGGCGCGGCGTCGAATGGACAAATCCAGAAATTCGAAGACCACTATTGGAAGTGTCCGCTGGGAAGCCGTGGTCAGATATCGTGGCCATGTCCTGGGACAACAAGGAAGATGTCATGCCAATGGACTCCTTCTGCGACTATAGATACACCATCAACACCGAGGGACGCGCCTGGTCTGCACGCCTGACTCATTTGCTCAACTGCGACTCGATGCTCTTCGTACACGACGTGGAATGGCTGGCGCATTACTACCACCTCCTCGATAACGAGGTCAACTGCGTGAGGGTTGAACGCAACTTCACCGATCTGGAGGAAAAGATCGACTACTACAACAACCACCTTCAAGAGGCTCAGATGGTCGCAGATACTGCAAGAATGACCTTTCGCGAGCGATATACCTCTCCGGCGGCGACTGCTTGTTACTGGCGGAAGCTCCTCCATGCCTGGTCCGAAGTCTCCTTCAGGCCTGTGACGGCTGATGGCACACAGACCCGGCCAAGGGGTATCTCGTTTGAAGAATTCATGTGAGTAAAACAGAATGTAGTACTATACGAACAACCGCTGACCGAAACAGCGTACACGAAAATAACATTGACTATCCGTATGCCGCCAAAGACAGTCCTGTGACTTGAAGTAGAAGGATAAGACTCGGGGACACCCGTTCATCCAATTCCTCCGCTACAAAGTGGGTATGAGGAACAACCCCTGAAAGAGCTCTTTCAAAGCAAAGACGCGAGACAGCGGCATGTCGAGAGGATAAATTCAGGGACGACCGAGTCTCACAGGAGACACTCGGCAGCAGTCCAGTCGATGAGTCGCCAATTCGAGCCAATCCAATATCCAGCAAGAAGGACGGACAGCTGAGGATGGACTCACTGTTCCTCATCGAGACTCAGAGGAACCGCAGTAAATGTGGTGCGAAGAGCTGTGCGATTCGCGAGTCGGATAGGAGAAGTTGGAGAAGAGCACAGCAAGGAAAGTGAAGCTATGCGAGGAACTTGATTCGACGGATAAGAGCAAGATTAATTCGTCCAATATCTGATATAGCGGAGAAACGAATCAGAAGCATATACACTGGAGATGTGCTCAGTGATCACTCACCGGGCGCTCAGATAATCACTTTGGAAGTCTGCCTACCAATAATAGACCATGACACTCACAACTCCCGACGCCATTCTGAACCGTTTTCACACGCTCGCTTGACAGTAAGAAATGAAGTCCGCTGACCTCAGCCTTGTCACTGTACACATCATCCATGTACGTTCGCTAAATAACGGTGGCAGCAGCGGCACTAGTCGCACTCTCCGCCTCTTTCCGTTCTCCGCTACAAATTGCCATTGCGTGATAGAAAGGACAAAATATATTTGCGTTTTCACATCGCTGAACGGAGAAAGAAGTCAAGTGTGAAACCCACGCTAAATGCAAACCACAAGCCCGCATCGAAACGCTTTTTGTTTTCCCCCTTTTGGAAAAGTCTTTGCAGCGGAAAATTGGAAAATGCGATTACCCTGTATTTGCCCTTTTCTCTTTACCTTTTTTCTCTTCAGCATAATAACACATTCATGTCCGTCTCTCCGGTGAAGGAGGAGGAGCAGCGGAAATGTCGGGTAGAGCGGTCGGTGGTAGTACATGGGGTCTGGGCTCGGTTGCGAGAGCCGGAACATCGTCAGGCAGAGGCGATCACAAGCTTACTACGCCTGGACTCCTCCAGCTCCACGTCCACGGGTGCTGGCAGGAAAAGGACCGCCACGGCCACGACCACCCGCAGTATTGCCGCCGCGGTTGTTGCCCTGGAAGCCACCGCCACGACCCCCGCCACGACCGCCCTGGAATTGGCCTCGCGGGACATAAGGGGTAGATCCTGGGCGGAATTTACGCTCCTCGACGAACAGCTTCTCGCCGCCGATTTCAATCGGGGTCGAAACAGCAGTCTTGTATCCTTCAGCAGTCTCGAAGTCGACGAAGGCGCAGTTCTGCTATTGATCAGCTTATTAACTTCAACACATACACGTGTTACATACCTTCTGTCGGGCAACATCAAAGTAGAGGAGCTTGCCGAACTTCTCAAGAGCAGCTTTCAGCTCGCTCGCGTCGATGTTCTCCATTACATTCTTGACGTAACCGCGATGCTGTGGTCCTTCTTGCTGAGCATTCGTCTGGCGCGATTGCTGGCGGTTGTGGCTGGGTCCTACAGTGTTCCACTCGTCCTGGGATTCAGAAGACTGAGGCTCCTGGCGCTGGGCAGCTGGGGCAGTAGGGGTAGCGGTAGCTGGGGCAGATGGAGTGGACGAAGCAGCAGTGGACGGAGGTGTCGCCGTTTTGGATACTGGCGCGGCCGAACGAGGAGTGGCCGACGTAGCAGAAGCCGGAGCCGCGGGCGTGACGGGCGTGGCAGGAGTAGCAACGCGATTAGCAGCAGCAGCACGGCTTGCCCATGACATTGGTGCTGCTGGTGCTGCCGGCTTGGGTGCGGCGGCAAGCTGCTGTGGTGTGGTAGTCTTGGCGGGAGTGGGCTCTGGCGTAGGCTCCGGGTCCGTGAGCTTCTCTGGCTCGAGATCAGCCTGAGGAGCGCTTGGTAGCTCTTCTTCAGCGGCCGGGACAGGCTCAGGCTCTGCGGCGGCTGCAGGAGACTCCTCAGACTTGGTCTCATGAGCAGAGTCGCCGTTCAAGGTCGGGGCAACTTTCTCCTCAGCTGGCTTCTCGCTCAGCTTCTCCTCGACCTCGGGTTCAACTTCTTTTGGCTCATCCTCAGCGGCGACTGGGTCTGATGAGTTGACAATGGCCTTCGGCTCAGCCACAGTAGGCGCTGGCTCCTGATGTCCACTCTCAGTGCCCGAAACCTGCTGCACCTCCTCCGAAGCTTCAGCTGGGTTCTCCTGCTGCTCTGGCTCCTCCTCCTCCTCGTCGATCAGGTAGCGGAAGATGTCGTTCAGGACAAAGTAGCCATTGGTCTGCGTGGCAAGAACGAAGGTCTGTGTGAATTTGCGGTGCGGCTGGCCCTTGTTCGCCATCTCGCCAATGACCTGGATGACGATGTTCGAGTCCGAGGCTTGGGAGTCGACATTGGTCACGCGCACCTTGCACTCTTGGAAGTCGAGGCTGCTGATCTTGTCGTTGATGGCACGCTGACCGACGCAGACCGCGACCTTGTCTGTCTCTTGACCGGACACCAACTGAGAACGCTTGTTGTAAAAGAGGTAGAGCTTCTCGGGGCTGCGCGAGAGGGTGGTATAGTACTGCTCCACGAAGTACCAGCCGACTTCATCCTTACTAAGGTCATTCTGAGGCTGGGTCGGCGCGGAGGGCGTGGTTGAGGTGGGCGGCGGTTGTTGAGAAGATTGCTGCTGCGAGGCGAGCGAGCTGGCGTTGTAGGAGGCGTAGACGTTCGGGTCGATGGCGCCGTAGTGCCCTCCGTAGTTGCCGTTGGGCATACCCACGTCTGTTGCCATGGCGGAGATACGCGGCGAGAATGGATGCGGGTGGTTGGACGAGTATTGGTTGGAGGTGGAAGGTAGATGGTTGTGGATGTGGTTGTTGGCGGGGATTGCGCCTCGAGGATTGGCCCTTGAACGCTGTCTGAAGATGCTGCACGTGCGCGTGCGTGCGCGTGTGCGTGCGGGCTCGTGAGTAGTGCGATGCAGCGAGTCTTCTATGCGGTGCTATGCCGTGGTGCAGCAGCAGCAGCAAGTCATCAAACTGTGAACGCAGAAATGCCAAATGCGCGTGCGAGCTCGGAACAGGTGAGTCTCGCGTCGGCGAATGGAGAATGGAGCAGGAAACGGTGGTAGGTGCGCGGTGCGAAAGGAGCAGTGGAACACGGCGCAGATGCAATTGGTGGCGGAAGAGGGGGTGGGAGAGGGTGGTGCAGCGGAGTGGAGGATGGAGGGATATGATGAAGTTCAAGCAGAGTCCAACGAGATTGAGATTGAGAAAGTTTGGACGTCGCTGCACAGACCTCTTTCACGTGCCCTCTTGCCTCGAACAGCTCCCGCGAGTCCTTCACTCCACTGATTCCGCCTACATTCATGTGAAAATATCTGGAGTATTATGACATTCGTTCTCATTTGCAAAGTGTCGAAAACAACAGAAACATAGTTTCACTATGTTCTCATATCTCGCTGTTTCTTCCAGACGCCTAAGAAACCACCACCTACGATGCGCTCGCCCACCTTGGGTCGGCATACCAACGACCATTTCCGATCGACAGCTGGTGTAGGAGCAGCCTCTATCGACTCCGAAGTCGTATCGCCCGCATCGACTGCCTCTGAATTTGCCTCAGTGACCTGCTGGGGCTCGACTGGATTCGAGCGGGGATAGACAAAACGAACGTCCCATTCTCTGCCGCCACTCCCACCATTGACTCCCAGCTCAATTACTGTGTCTAGGTCGAGCGGGATCTGCTCGTCTTTGACCTTTGTTGCACATTTGGTAAGCTGTGTGATGGAAGGATTGAAGACGATCAGACTTCCGTCTGTTCTCAGGGCGTCTGCAACCGCAGCAAGATGGCGGTCGGCAGACGGAAGATCCAGCAGGGCATGCGAGAGAAACGGCTCGATACCGTGAGAAGCCCGCAAGAGCTGAAGCGTTTCGCTCACGCTCCCAACATGAAAGTCCACGTTTCGAGTGTAGATGCCGTTTCGAAAGCCGCTGATCACGCCCCGGGCATGCTCCGAGAACTTGGGGGACACATCAATCGTGTGAATTACAGCTCTTCGCTGATTCTCCCAATCAATACTTCCATAACCGACCGCGCCATTAGCTCCATGTATGGCTCGACTCAAATACAAAGTGAGAGCGCCATGTCCAGTCCCAGCCTCCAGAATCTCCAATTTAGGAGCCTCCGAAGCGCTGCCACTTTCAACATCTTCTGGGTGGATATCAAGCAGGCTCACTATGAGATTCGCGTCGGCCGGGTAGATGGGAGTCACCAATCTCTTGCTGAGCCGCACATAGTCCTCCAAGGTCACCTCAAATAGCCTGTATTCGGTGCCATTTTTCTGCGACCGGGTGTGGGCTGACCGCACGACGTCGCGCACGCGTCGCCCGATGATATCGTCGTGGTTGATGACTCCGCGGTGGCCGTCAATTCGTCTGCCAGGCTCCAATGGGCGGGTCAAGATGGGGTTTGCTGTGCGATCCAGCTTTTGACGGAGGAGAACGAGGTCGCCGGCAGCGAAGGGGCGGAGATCACTGACACATCGTCGGAGTGTGGCCGGGCGGAGCAGCAAGGTGGCGGGGCGCTGCGTGCGCAATAGTCGCATAGAGGAGGCGAGAAAGGAGGTTGGGCTTTTGGAGAGGTAATGATCTGAGAGCTGGGAAGCCACGCGAGCTCCTGCAGGAAAGTCGATGCTAGCACAGACACAGACAGACGGACCCCTTCGAAGTACTTCCCTCCCACCGCCCTGTTTCTCCCACGCCGGCGACGCCAAACAGCAACACTGCGACCAATCGACCTCTGTACCGTCCCACCACTCCACCCCGTCCGGCGACGGCGAACATGGCGACCGCATCCTCCATACTCCAACCGCCGTGACATATTGACCTCTTGCGACCATGGCACGCCGTCTGGTGAGTCCACTCCATCCTCCCTCTCCCAACTTGGGGACTGCGTTAGAAACAACGACGCTGACGTCTGCGTAGATACGCACCGGTGTGCAAGTCGGCGGCTTCCTTCTCCTGGCCTGCATCCTCATCTTCCTCGCCGACTCTCGCTACCGAGTCCTACCCGACTCCATCCACGCCGCGCTGCCCTCGCACCATGCTGGCTCGGTCATCACCGATATCACCGTTGCCTACTGCTCCTCCGTCAATCCGCTGTCCTCGTGTCGCTTGGACCCTAAGAAATGGAACCGCATCGAGAAGGACCTCTACCTGGGCAGCGGGTGGGTCAATAGCGCGTACCTACACGTCCAGCGCAAAAAGGAGGAAGAGCTTGTAGCGGATGAGAAGGTCGTTGTGGGTGTCAGAATCAGCCTGACCGCGCCAACGGTAGAGGAGAGCGATCACAGCGGCGCTCAATGGGAGAAGAGAACCGCAGGCATATATATTCTGCGCAGCAACAAGCGTCATGACAGCGACTCCGACAAGGTCGTAACAGCTATCGATGTCCTATTCGGTTCTGACGCCGTGGACCCGCGCCCGAATTGGCTTCTGACCCAGGTGCCGATGCTGCTGTCCAACAGCGACCCTAGTCGACCAGCGCGTCTGAGTGTACGGCATGGGCGTCCCAAGACCGATCTCTCAATGCCAGTACCGCGTGTGGGCAAGGATGGCAAATTCAAGATATTGCAGATTTCAGATGCCCATCTGGCGACGGGTTTGGGCGCTTGCAGAGATGCCATTGGTCCGGGCGACGAACCAAGTGCACAGTGTGAGGCTGACCCACGAACCCTTGACTTCATCGAGGCGGTCCTCGATGATGAGAAACCCGACTTGGTTGTTCTGTCTGGAGACCAAGTTGAAGGCCCTGCTGCTCCAGACACGGAGACTGCGATCTTCAAGATGACTGCCCCGCTCATTGAGCGCTCCATCCCATATGCCGCCATATTTGGGAACCACGACGATGAGGGCCCTCGCTCGCTTTCCAGAGCGTCGCAGATGAAAATCATGCAACATTTGCCTTACAGCCTCAGTCGACCTGGACCAGACGATGTGACAGGTGTCGGCAATTATTACGTCGAGATCTTGGCTCCGGGATCGCAACACTCTGCAGTCACGCTGTACATGCTGGACAGCCATTCGCTGACACCAGACGAGAAACGGTACAAGGGTTATGACTGGCTCAAGCGTGATCAGATTGAATGGTTTCAGACCACCGCGCAAAATTTGAAGAAAGGACACAGCAAATATAGCCACATCCATATGGACATGGCTTTCATTCACATCCCGCTTCCGGAGTACGCCGATCCGGGCAACATACTTGCAGGGGGGCATATGAAAGAGCCCATTACCGCACCGGCATACAACAGCCACTTCTACGACACCCTGGTGGAAGAGGGCGTGGTCGCGATGGGATGTGGTCACGACCACGTCAACGATTATTGTGGACTCAGGCCGCATAAAGCTGCTGTTCGCGATGAGACCGGTCTGAACCCTGCTGAGCACCACACGGGCAAGGATCGCTTGGGTCCTTGGATGTGCTTCGCTGGTGGTTCTGGCTTTGGCGGCTATGCTGGTCACGGCGGATTTCATCGTCGCGTCAGAGTATGGGATGTCGATACCAACGCAGGGCGTATGATGACATGGAAGCGTGTCGAATGCTGCGGAGAGGACACGAAGAAACGGATCGATGAGCTTGTCTTGGTCGAAGGCGGCAATGTCGTTGCTCCATCTTAAGATATATGTGTATTTTTGACGGCCGCTTGTGGAACATACCCAATACGGTACAGCGAGGCGTTTAGGGGATGTATCAGAATATATCGATTGACGATTATTATGGCCACCAACTATCAAGAGAGCTGGAGGTTAACAACGAGGATGGCAGGCTGTCTTGCCGACATCGAGTGCGTCGAGTGACGTCTTCCCGGCAGCCCGAGATTCCCGACCATCGCAGCTTCCATTGAAAGTGGATTATCAATCACGCAAACATCTTTTCCAATTCCTGCTCTACATTTCGCACACTCATCGAATAGCTGACAGATCCTCCAATAACTCCCAACTCTTGAACGACTTTTCAGACCGCCACCATGTCCTCCAACATTCATCTCTACACAACACAAACGCCGAACGGCATCAAGATCAGTATCACTCTCGAAGAGCTCGGGTCAGTTCCCGTCTGATCCCCAGTCCACTCCGTCAACCATCACTAATTCCATGTGACCCTGAAGCCTGCCGTACGAATTCACCAAGATTGATATTTCGAAGAACACGCAAAAGGAGCAATGGTTCCTCGATATAAATCCCAACGGCCGCATCCCGGCTCTCACTGATACTTTCACCGATGGCAAACTCATTCGTCTATTTGAGTCGGGAAGTATCATGCAGTATCTCGTTGAGCGGTACGATAAGTATCATAAGATCAGCTTCCCGCAAGGCACTAGGGAGCATATTGAAGTTAGTTTCTCCCGCTGAAAATGGAGCTACAATTGTGCTGACCTTGGCTGTGTCCAGATGACCAATTGGCTCTTCTTCATGAACTCTGGAGTCGGTCCAATGCAAGGCCAGGCGAATCACTTTACTAGAGTTTGTCTCCCTTTCCTACGAAACGTGAAAATCGCAGTCGGTTGTTGACAACACCTCAAAATAGTACGCTCCGGAACATATCCCATATGGTAAGACAGTGGCCGCGAGAAGCACTCCATGTCTGAGATAGTTGCTGATTCGCTTCCTAGGTGTCAATCGATACCAGAACGAAACTCGTCGTCTCTACGGCGTGCTCGACAAGCAGTAAGTGAAAGCGTACATCAACCTCAGGGCGCTGGCTCAAAGCTAACCACTTCTACAGTCTCAGCGACACTAAATCCGATTACCTCGTCGGCAATAAATGCTCCATCGCAGACATCGCCCACTGGGGATGGATCTCTGCTGGCGGCTGGGCTGGTATCGATGTCGGTGTGTAGAAGGCAAACCAAGGAGACAGATCGCATTTCCGAAACATTTAGCTAACGCAACTTTCAAGACGAGTTTCCAACCCTCAAAGCCTGGGAAGACAGAATGTGGGCTCGACCCGCTGTTCAAAAGGTATCGTGCTTATTACACTTCCGAACATGTCGTTCACTTTACTGACCTCGGTTCTCCAGGGCGCCAATGTGCCAGATCCTTACCGTATGAAGGAGTTGCTGGCAGACAAGGAGAAGATGGAAAAGCACGCGGCCGAGAGCAAGGCGTGGATCCAGGCTGGCATGAAGAAGGATGCCGAAAAGAAGTAGATCTCTGGCATGACAGTGACACCAGACGATGCACAATTGCACATTATTATCCAGACGACTTTCATTGCTCACCAGCAATACTAAGAGGGTATCTAATGTCGTAGCTTACCAAGAGCAGCCAAATATTGAAAGGTCCTGTACCTCTCACCCAATACTAACGCCGATAATTCCCAAACATGAAATGCACCGGCACATCTAGAAGAGCTTGTGCTCAAGGGTCATGTCGTTCTCCGGCTCGAGGCCGACGCAAGCGCGCAGGATGTTGATCAATGCACTGCGCTGCTTGGCAAGAGAGTTGACGACTGGAGTTCCGGGTGGCGTCAACGGGGCCTTGAGCATGTAGCTGAGGACACTGAGCACGCTGTGAAAATTCTTGTACTCGCCCTCACCCTCACGGCGCCACTCGATTCTGGTCATCAGCTCCGTGATGAGAACCAGATCGATGATAAGCGGGGATGCTAACAAGGAATCTTCGCAGACGTTGGAGATGAAGATGGTCTGGTGTCCACCGAGGAAAATTTCGGCGTAGTACTCGTCAAGGGCACGCTTGTTGTCGCCAACGGCAGGCATGTACTTGATGACGACGGTGTGGTCTGGGTGCTCATCTGGCTTGTAGAGGACGTTGTTGGCAGCGACCATGTCGTCGACGACGTTGGACTTGCTGATCTCCTTGGATCGGAACTGCTTCGCCGAGGACAGGTTCTTGCCATCATTGTTGCCGAGGTGGTTGTAGCTTGCGATGGACGTAAGCTTGATGCCGGCGTTGATCAAGAAGTCGACGAGCGCAGACTTCATCTTGGTCTGGCCGGACTTGAAGTCATCGCCACCGATGAAGGCGTTATACTTCTCGGCGAGTTCGATGCAGCCTGGAACAAAAGTGTTCTGTGGCGACCCGTTGACGAAAGGAGCGTTCTCCAGGATACTGGCGACTGCGAAGACGGTGGATGGTGAGATCTCCTCGTGACCAGCCTCGATCGACTTCATGAGGTTCTCGGCAGTGTCATTGACACCTGGGACCATGTCGGCGTAGCGCTCGGTGTTGGCAGTCCAGAGGACGATGACCTTGTTGAGGGCGTTGGACGACTTGAAGTCGCGAATGTCCTTACGGAGGTGCTCGACGTGTTCCATGCAGGCCTTTGAGCCTGGTATGACGTTATCGGCACGGTCGCCTTGGTTGGCGGCGATGAAATCTGGGTAGTAAATGCTAGGCAGAGGCTTCATGTTGGCCATCTCCTTCTTGACGAGGCTCTTGAGCGTCGGCTCGAGTACCTGGGCACGGTCCATAGCAGCGGCCAAGTCCATACCGCTAATGTCCCAACCGCCGACGACGAGGTCATTAGGGTGTGCCATAGGGAGCATGCTCTGGAGTGGGATGTTTACGTCGGCGCCTGTCTCTGAGTCGGTGCCGAGCTTGACCGTCGAGCCCATGACAACAGAGCCGTAGTAGTTGGCTGCTCGTGGTCCCTCGCGGGTCTCCCAGACGAGGTTGCGTCGATTGGCCAGAATACCGGCGGTGACAGTGGTTCCGTTGTTACCGCCCAAGCCGACAAGCATGACACCGACCTTACCAACATGGCGCTGGGTCTTGAAGTCGTAGACAGTGTCTTTTGGCTTGGCGACGAATTTACCGCCGACACGCTTGACGTCCGTGGTGCGGTAGTGGTACTTGCTTGTGATGTCGTTGTCGCTGTAGGTGACATTGGAGGCTTCGACAGTGTAATCGGTCGACAGCTGGCTAGTGGCGAAACCATTGCTGCGGCCGTTGCTATCTTCGGCGTGAGGAGCCATGATGAACTACTATAGTCTGTGTTAGTTCTGCTGGACGAAGCGGCGACGATGGCTGTGAAAATCGTGTGCTTACGGTGGGTGAAGAAGTGCGTTGTATTGGGTTAGATTGGGTGGTTGTGAAATTAGGTAGGCGTCTCTGAGGTGGTCAGGAACGTCAGAGTAGTAGAGGTGTGGTGTGGTGGTGGAGTGCAGGAGACAAGCGGGCGAAGTGGAAGATAAGGAAGAAGAAGCTGAAAGGAAATTCGAGGAAATTTCGAGTCCTTTTGAAGACGCACGCCGCTTCCGAGCGATCCATTGTTGCGTTGTCGAGCAGCTTCCGCGGTAATTCTTTCGTTGGTTGAGAAGTGTGGCTACGGAGTAAAGAAGTGCCAGCTGCTTGGATATCGGAGGACAGCTTAAGGACGGAGGAGATTGAACTAGTATTCGGAACATAGATTCGCCGATAAGCTGGGGCAAAAGCGATGAATGTGCTGGAAAAGGGCCCCAACACCACGAAGACGACTCAAGCGTATGGCAAATGACTTCAGGACAGCCAGACATCCGTACAAAGCTGCTTAACATCCGTGAGTACTAGCGGCAAGAGGTCCCGCAAGATGCGAGGCCTCACTCTCAACATTTCGCCTCGTGGCAGTCCGACTGTGGGAATCACGGACTGGCGACCAGGAATGGGACCTGACGAATGCAGCGGGCGCAGTTCCGTATGGCCGATCTCGATATGGTGTGCGGTTTAGCTCTGGCGAGACGTGCTGTCAGAGAAGAGGTTGTCGCCTGAGGCTCGCACAGTATCCTGGCAGTGCGTCCTGAAGAAGTGGATCGGAAGCCGATGCGGTCTTTCCGATGCAGATGCAAACCTGCAGCCGACATGCGGCGGTCGTCGGCCAGTCATCCAGTCGCTCAGTAAACGGAGGAGGCGCATGCAGCAAACGACGCCTCCTAGCGACGGTGGGGAAAAAGTCAAAGATGGCACGTCCAGAGACTCGCGGGAAAGGCGTTGAGATCTTTGGACGTTGGTCATGTCTTCTCCCTGATGTAGAAACTCCATGTGATGGTACAGCACGTTGGCGCGGTCTTGATGAGGAGGCAAGCAGGCTTTTTGTTCGTGTTCGTGCTGACTCGACTGGACGTGTTGCTTCAGACTTCGTGCCGTGTCGTCTAAGTTCTATTTCGGGCAAGGGGCTGCGCGTCGAACAGCTCTTTCCACGGTACGCCTCTCTCGCTCGTTGCTGGGAATAACACAGCAACACCCATATCATATGCACGAGGCTCTACGATGAGAGGCAGTGTTGCAGTAAGCTGCAGCTCATCCACCAAACAACATCGATATTCGAAACATGCGGCTGCAGACTGCAGTGGCGACGTTACTCCACGTGAGCGGCAAGTCTCATCAGTCCAATTTCCCATAGCAACGACTAGGACTTGATGCCCCCTGCCGCCCATCGTATTCATTGACTCTTCTCTTCTCCTGCTGTCGCTGTCTCTATCATCCATACCTTTCACCAACTAATCCATTGCTGCATTTCGCTCCTTCTTCAGAACACGCCAATTCGCCTTCGACGACTATCCGCCTCCAATCTAAACCGTAACTAAAACCCTCTTTCGACATGCGTTCCGCCCTCTTCGCCGTGCCATTCGTGGCTGCCGCATACGCGCAATCCTCCTCTGAGAGCAGCGCATCGGTGGGTCGACATGAACAACGCGTTTCGCGCAGGGATAGTTGGAGACTGACAATCGTCCCAGGCCGAGTCGTCGTCTACTAGCACGTACACATACTCCAACCCAAACACGGCCTACCTCACGGAGACGAACTCGTACGGTGTTGTCACTGGCATGCCCACTGTTTTGACCAACGGCGGTGTGGCTGTCACCGAGCAGCCTGCTGCAGTCACCAGCCAGCCAGCCCTTGCAACTGTGAGTGATATGAACAGCAATAGCCCTTGAAGATATCTGCTGATTGGCTTCCAGATCCCAGCAGGTCTTTCCCCTGGCGAGTACACCTTCCATCTCGGAAACACCTCGTCGTTCGTCGTCAGTGTCGGTTCGTCAACTACCAATGTCGTTGGCGGAGCTATTGCCACGGACGCTACCATTGTTTCTGGCTCAGCCAGCCTCGTTACTGGCTCCGGCAGCATGATTACCTCTGCCTCTGGCTCAGGTGCTTCTGCATCCGGTGCCACAGCATCGGCCCAGTCAACCAGCGGAACTCAGACTGGCGCAGCTCCTTCTACTACCACCTCTTCTGCTGCTGGCGCTACCTTCAAGGTTGCAACCGGCTCCTTCCTCGGCCTCGGCGCTCTCTTCGCCGCCCTGTTGTAAAGAAAGATGTGGAAATTTGATGTGCATAATTTGAAAAGGTCGGGTAATGGGATTGATTGCTGGAGCGTTCATGTATTCTTTTGGAACGGTCATCGACACCTGGTTAGGTGTCATACACCGATGGCGCATTGTTATACCCGAAGCGCTGCTTCTTCCAAGCTATTCGACAGCAATGTAGTTTCTTGTATGGATTCGAATGGAAAGAGTGGACAGAAGTTGTGCATTGTGTTTTGCGTGGACAATTGACTCCGACTGGTTGGCGCCAGGGTGCGATTTCGAACGGCATGTCGTTACAGATGTGGAGCCGAGCTGTGTATTCGAGACGAGTGGGACATGAAGGAGGATGGGTTTGTATTGTTATGCCGCAAGGGCAGCTTCCATGGCAGTTGACCGCGGATTTGGACTTGGACCCCTCTTGACGCGTGCCCGCCCCACTTCTGCGAGTGCTCAGGAACAGCAAGATCCCTCGATACATCCATGGATGGGCATCACAAGCTCGTCCGTCCAAAGAGCTACAAAGTCACCGACGCTCCGCAACGCCACCATCATGCGTCAGACTGCCTTGGACGCGGCCACCCTCAAGCAGTATCTCGCAGATGATCCTCCGACGGTAGTCCCGCTCGCTATTCGACCTCACTTCGAAGCGCTGTCCAAGCAAGAAAAGAAGTATGCTCACTACATCAGCCGCGCGGCGTTTGCGGGTACACGAGTGAATTTACGACAGGTGTCTCCGGAGTCAGAGAACCTCTACGACTTCATACTTGCCCTGCACAAGGCTGGCAACGGTGCGTCCGGCTGCCGTCTTTGAATCGTCTGCCCGAATTTCACAAACTGACACCCGCCCAGGCGATTGGAAGAAACTCCAGTCCAATGCAAAGATCTCGGACGAGGATATCAAGCACTTTCTGAGCTATAGCGCCCAATGCATCGGAAACGCTGGGAACTACAAATCATTCGGAGAGTGAGTTCGTCCTTTTCTGCCTGCGAGCCCATCGGGTGTTTTATGGACTGCTTGCTGACTCGAATCGGCTGTCCGAAGCTCCAAGATCATCCCCAGATGTTCGGCCGAAGCGGTAGCCGCCCTTGCAAAGGCATCCCCTGAGTACGTAAAACGAAGGCGAGCTGCGTCCCAATCAAAGTGGCACGTCTCGAGAATCATTTCTAGGAGGACAGTACATCGGTCCCTCCGTTTCCTGGGGGCTTTCTATGCCATGAAGCAGATTGATAGCTCTGTCTCCTAACCAATGTTCTCGGAATGGTGACTTTGATTAGGTCGCAGCCTGGTGCCTCTGCCCGCATGTCTGAGACATTTGTTGACTTACACACCTATGCTTTTAGGGCCGAGAACCTCTGGTCGCAGATGAAAGAGGCCGTGTTCGATTCTTCTTCCATCTCGAAGATGCACCTGGGTTATCCAGACAAGGGTCATGTCAGCACATACTATCCGGACTCGCCCAATATCACGACCGAGGAGATTGCCTACATCTCAGACTTAGTCAAGGACGAAGGACTCATGCCGGAGAACACCAGATTACGCAAGACAAATTCGGGAGACTTTGAACTGCTCATCGCGTCCGCCACGACAGAGCCAACAACTCGGGACCTACGTCAATCCGAGTGGATGCTGGATAACCCAGCCAAAGGCAAACAGCTCAGACTTATCTTCGGCGACCACAAAGTCGAGATGGAAAAGATCGCCCGCAATCTCGAAGAAGCCAAGAAAGCGGCCCTCAACAAAGAAGAGGGCCTGATGCAAGGAGAGTACGTCAAGGCCTTCCGTGATGGGTCCATGTTTGCACATCTCGAGTCTCAGCGGCACTGGATCAAAGACAAAGGACCGATAGTCGAGTGCAATATTGGCTTCATCGAGACGTACCGGGACCCTCATGGAATCCGTGGAGAATGGGAAGGCTTCGTAGCCATGGTCAACAAGGAGCGCACGAAAGCGTTCGGCAAGCTCGTGGAGTCTGCGCCAGCTCAGATCCCGAAACTTCCATGGCCAAAGGACTTCGAGAAGGACAAGTTCCTCTCCCCTGACTTCACATCGCTGGAGGTTCTCTCCTTTGCTGGCAGTGGAATACCTGCTGGAATCAACATTCCCAACTACGACAGCGTGCGGTATGGTTCTCGTTCTTGCGTGTACAGCATTAGAACAACAAGCTAACACTCCCACAGACAAACCGAAGGCTTCAAGAACGTCAGTCTGGGCAACGTACTGTCTGCCGCGGCTCCAAAAGAGCCTACTCCCGTACGTAGACCGAAAATCCTTCTGTTCTATCAAGGGGTTCTATGCCACGAAGCTGACCAATAGCCTGTCTCCAAGCCATTGTTCGCGAGATGGCGACTGTGCTTTGGACGCACCCTGGTCCGCCGAATGTCTGAGACACTTGCTAATCCTCCTCCCCTTCTTAGTTCATCCGACCCGAGGACCAAGAGGCTTGGGACAAGTACAAGGATGATGCGTTCGAAGTTCAGGTCGGCTTACATGAGCTCCTGGGCCATGGATGCGGCAAGCTATTACAGGAAACCACCCCTGGACATTTCAACTTCGACCACAAGAATCCTCCCCTGAATCCAGTTACTGGGAAGCCGGTGTCGAGTTACTACAAGCCGGGCGAAACTTGGGGAACAGTCTTTGGAGGAATGGGACCGTAAGCCGCAAGACACTCTTATACGTCTCAAATACTTGCTGACCTATATCCTCTTCGCTTTCAGGTCCTACGAGGAATGCCGGGCTGAGAGTGTTGCCATGTCGCTCTGTCCCGATTACGGCATTCTAAAGATCTTCGGCTTTGGCGACGGAAAAGAGGTGAATGAACTCTGACGATATATATTGAGTAACGACTGACAGGCTGTAGGATATCAATGGCGTAGCAGGTGACGTGCTCTTCGTCTGCTACCTCCAAATGGCTCGGGCTGGTGTCGCAGCCCTCCAATTCTGGGACCCCAACAGTCGGAAATGGGGCCAAGCGCATATGCAGGCTCGCTTCGCCATCCTCCAAGTCTTCCTCGAAGCGGGTCCGGAATTCTGTGAGCTGAAATACACCAAGGACGACCTTTCGGATGTCCTGATTTACCTCGACCGAACCAAGATCGAATCGCACGGCCGTCCCGCCATCAACAAGTTCTTGCAAAAGCTGAACGTATTCAAGGCGACTGCCGACTTTGAAGCTGGAAAGGAGCTTTACGAGCGTGTCACGGGTGTGAACGAGTGGTATGAGAAAAAGCTCCGCCCGGAGGTTCTTCGACAGGCCAAGCCGAGAAAGGTCTATGTCCAAGCGAACACTTTCCTGGAGGGTGATGATGTTGTTCTGAAGGAGTACGAAGCAACACCTGAAGGCATGATTCAGAGTTTCGTGGATCGTGATTACATCTGATATGGGTGATCTCATATCCAGACGGAGCATGGAAGGCGTAATGAGCAAGAAGAAGGCGAAGTGGGAGGCGCACCGTTGTCACTTCCAATGTTGCTCAATAGCTCGCTTCCATGCGTATGATCCATGTACTTCGTTAGACTCGGGCATGACTCTACATGAAATCGTCCAAGTCCAGTCCATCCTCGTTGCTTCTCATGTTTTCTTCGGTGTGGAAGTCGTCGTACATGTGGTCTTTCTGCCACTTGAGTTGCGCCCTCTCCTCTGCGAGCTTCGCGTCTGCTTTCTTCTGTTGTGTCGTCAGCCTCGATGCACTCTACTAGCAGACCTATCGAACCCTGTCTCCGCACCTTCTCCTGAGCAGCAATCCTCTCGACCTTCCTCAACTCCCTCTCCCTCTCCGCCTTCTCCTCCCTCAAATCAGGAAATTTCTCCTCTTTCGTCTTATTCAACCTATTGACGATAGGATTCTCCCTCTTCTCCACATAGACCTTCTTAACTAGCTTCTGGTTATGAAAGCCAACCTGACCCGTTGCCATATCACCCGTCTTCTTGAGATTGCTCCATGGCGTATAGATGACCACGACGTTGTCCTTCTTGTTGCCTTCGATGCTGTTGGCTTTGGTGAGCTGCGCGCAGTCGGTCAGCAGGGCGGTGGGGATGGTGTCCCAGGTTTCGGAGGGACGCAGGCGCAGGTATATGTGGGCGGAGGAGAGGTTGTCGACGTGGAACCAGACGTCTTCGGGCCAGCCGTGGGCTATGAGGTCCTCATCTCTGGAGACGTGAGTGGGTGGTGGTGGTGATGTGGGAGAAGATACGCCTTACTTTCGACCTTGTCTTTGCCGACGTAGATGAAGGCTGGGGGTTCGACGGCTGTGCTTTTGAAGTAGTAGACCATCTTGCGCGCGTTTCGTGCGTGTCGATGAGGGTGGAGAATGCAGAAAAGGCCGACGACAATTGGAGAATTGATGTGGTTCAAAATCCTGGTGGCCTAAGGCCTTCCATTCGATCCTCACGACGGGATGTATCTTTCTTACTCCTGAACTCCCACTTCATCGAACAAAACATCGCCATCGCACCCATACATGGCACCGGGCTATTACTGGGCCACAGCGCTGCTCGGACTTTTCGTCGCGATTCTTGCTTTGGACATCATGGGCCTCTTCTCCTTTAAGAACCATTTCGATGTGAACGGAAGGGTTAGTCTCGAACGCCAATTTCATCGCGGCCACTGCTAAATCTTTTACTAGACCGTCCTCCTCACCGGAGGCTCTCAGGGCATGGGACGCGGCTTAGCCAAGTTGCTGGCACAGAAGGGAGCGAACATTGTCATCGTTGCGAGGAACCAACAGAAGCTCGACGACGCGCTCAAATATATTTCTGCAAGTCAAATGTTCAGACATATTAGGTTATTGGCTAATGATGATCAGTCTGCCGCGAAAAACCCTCAAATACAACGATTTCACACCATCAGTGCCGACGTAACCAAGCCAGAGGAGAACGAGCGCATCATCCGAGAAGTGACGGCCTGGAATAATGGCAGTCCTCCAGATATCGTCTGGGCAAATGCAGGCAACGCGCATCCAAATCTCTTCTTGAACACGCCAACAGAGCTCCTCCGGTCACAAATGGACATCAACTACTTCGCGGCCGCATATCTCGCACAATCGACGTTGAGGGAGTGGCTGAAGCCCGCCGCCAGCAAGACCGGATCCCAATCTACTACCACGAAGCCGCGGCATCTGATCATGACCTCCAGTGTCGTCTGCTTTGTAGGTGTGGCCGGCTACGCACCATATTCGCCACCCAAGTCTGCCATGCGATCACTAGCCGATACTCTTCGACAAGAAGTCCTCCTGTACAACGGAGCGAGAAGGAAAGATCCCGCCAACGGCCCAGCTGCAGACATCAAGGTACACTGTGTGACTCCGGGAACGATCACATCTCCTGGCCATGCAGAGGAGCAAAAGACAAAACACGAAATAACCAAGATTCTGGAAAAGGACGACCCGGCTCAGGATGAAGACGAAGTGGCCAAGGCAGCTGTTCGTGGACTCGAGAAGGGAGGATTCCTAATTGCAACGCAAATCCTAGGCTCGGCGATGAGAGTGAGTGCTATGGGCGGCAGCCCGCGGAACAACTGGTTCGTGGACACCATCTTCAGCTGGGCGACTGCGATTGCCTGGCTATTCGTCGGGCCTGATCTGGACGGGAAAGTGTACAGCTATGGCAAGAAGAATGGACTGTCCGCGTCACAGGGGGAGAAAGAGCCATAATATCGACACAGATACTGATTATAATGTACAATGCCCTGCGAATTCAGCGCGGGGTTGACCTTGCAATAGCGGGGCACATCAGTTGAGTTCTGTCGTCTTGAGAGCCGAAGCAGGTAAAAAAAGTTGCATGCGTTTCCTCTTCAACAACTCCTTCTCACACCTTCCGACTACCCTTACACGCCGAATCGGTATTTGCGGTGTACACATAGGCTTCCACAAGATGGCGAACGTGGCGGACCATTACGACGGCGAGTCTGGGCATCGTTTCTTGACTCGAAGAAGCTAACAATGCTCTCAGGCACCGTCTCGATTGCAGTCATCGGCGGAACTGGCCTCCAATCTCTACCAAATTTCACCCACGTTGCCAGCCTCAACCCAGAAACGCCGTGGGGTAAGCCGTCCTCGCCCATCTCCATCCTCCATCACCCGTCGCCCTCCAACGGACAGCCAATCCCCGTTGCCTTCCTCTCGCGCCATGGCCTCCACCACGAGCTCGCTCCTCACGAGGTCCCTGCCTGTGCCAACATTGCCGCCCTGAGACACATTGGCGTCCGCACCATCATCGCCTTCTCCGCCGTGGGAAGCTTGCAAGAGGCCATCAAGCCTCGTGACTTTGTCGTTCCAGATCAAATCATCGACCGTACGAAGGGCGTTCGGCCATTCACCTTCTTTGAGGGCGGCATGGTTGGACATGTCGGCTTTGCGGATCCCTTTGATGAGAAGATCGCAAAAGTAGTGCGCCAATGTGGACACAGCCTGGCAGGAGAGGGCGTCAGGCTGCACGATAAGGGAACAATCGTCTGCATGGAAGGACCACAATTCTCTACACGAGCGGAAAGCAACATGTACCGCACTTGGGGGGGCAGCGTCATCAACATGTCTGCTCTTCCTGAGGCGAAGCTTGCACGAGAGGCTGAGATCGCATACCAAATGATTTGCATGAGCACAGACTACGATTGCTGGCATGATTCTGGGGACGTGAGTGTGGAGATGGTCATGGGAAACATGAAGGCCAACTCAGCCAATGCAAGAAGCTTCGTCGGAGCCGTTTTGGATGAGCTAAGCAAGGAAGAGCATGTCGATATGGTCCGGGCCAAGCACTTGGAGGGAGAGACGAAATTCGCTGGAAGTATGACACATCCAGACGGACGAAGCGAAGAGGCGGCGAAGAAATTGGCGTGGCTGTTTCCAGGATACTTCTAAGCGGATGTCTGCAATGCCCTACTAGTCGATGCGATGGCGACAGATAGATATGGTGAGCAGCCGCAAGGCCAAGGGACCGCGCATCAATCGACTCGATCTTCAACATGCTTCTGATCAAAAATGAACTTGCGGGAACCGGATCTTCCGGAGGCCGACTTTGTTTCGTGAGAGACGAATACTGCAAAAGCTAACTGTGTAGTAGTATATCTTGAAGATGGATATCTCTAATATCAAAAATAGAACTCGTGGCATTTATTTGAAGAATCGATCCAACCCCTCCGACTCGCGACAAATCTTGAAAAATTGACTCCCGTACTCCACCTGATATTCAGAGTAAACGCCCTTTCAATATACTCAGGCCGCTCATTTGGACTAGAGATATCGCTTAACGCCGACATCTTCCCAGCGGACATATGATGGTTGACCTATAAACACGGCTACGCTTTCCCGCCCTTCGTGCCCTCGGCACATACTTCGAAGTTGCATATCGTAATAGCCCGTCATTTGCCATACGCCGAGCTCGTAGAGTAGTCGTGTGGTGCCGGGGAGGGAGACGGCGTATCCTGAAGTGCACGTTTCAACCCATGCTCGAGAGATGACCCTGGTGAGACGCTTGTTAAATTTCCACGAGAGCTCCATCGCTTGTTTCTGAGGAGAAGCGGACTACGTTTGGGACGATTTCGTCTTCGGGGATGACGATCCTGCCGATGGGCACGCTTTTGTCAGAAGCAGTTGGTAATGATCTGCCCCAATGGCCTACCTAGAGGAGGTCCCAGCGATCGAGATCACCGTACGACGATGAGGTGGCTGGGCTCGTAGGGTTTGGTCGAAAGTTGCGATGTCGATCTCTACGTATTGTTCGTCTTCCTTTGATAAGGGTAGCTGGAATCGCTTGAAGCGTTCAAAGCTCCTCGAACTGGCTGTATCAGTAGTTGGGATGCCTTGGCGAAGGTTTACATTTGGGATTTGATGTGGATGTCCAGTCGGCGTCGTCTTCGAGGATGAGAGCGGATTGGATGTTGTTCTCGACCATGCTGGTTTACGGTCAGTGAAGCTCCCATGGATGTGCTTGAGGGATGCGTACTTTCTGAAGATATTCATATGAGCTCTCGGGCAGCCTGGGCCGCCTTAGCTGAGGTTCGACTCTATGCCTACAGGAGGCAGTGTCTTCTTGCTCACTTCGAGAAGCCCGTCGACGTATTCGATATCCAGGTCCGTGTAGGCCACCGCCAGCGACATTGCATCTCGGCGATCCGTCCTGGAATGGAGATTCACAACGAATATCTTATCGAACTGTACGCTTTCTCAACAACGTTCGACGCACAACCATGGAGCCTTACTTACACTGGGAGTTCTATTGAGAACGTCGTCCAGTAGGTCGCTGCTGGTCTGCAGTGGGCCCAGTAGTAGGAAGTCGTGCTTCTGTGAGTTTTGGTTGGAAGCGAGTGAAGACAACGATGGCGAGCAACACCAGAGTGATGTCCAAGGTCCGAGAGAATCGGAAATCAGGACTCCATACCATGGTGGAAGCGAACTATCGCCCGACATGAAGTCGTCAAAGCAAGTTGACGGCTTTCAAAGCAATTTCGCTCCAGAGCCACGTTCTTCCGCAGTGAGTACTCCAGAAAGCCTGAGAATTACTTCGCGACCTAACTCGTCCGTGTCTTGTCCATTGCTCAAATATCCATGGAAGAACTGTCATCTTCTGGTAGTCTCAGAAGACAAAAGGCGACGTTCATCGAGAGCAGTCTTGTGTGACGACAAGGAAGCAAGGGCATTCGGGCCCAAGTCACTGGAATGGATTTCGCGTTTTCAATGCCGGCACACTCACACTTCCAGCTGTAGTAATTGCGCTTAAAAGGACTCATTAATCCAAGCTGCCGAGTCGCTGTTACTGCTATAACCAAGCGAAAAGCTCCCAGAGAGGTTGCGGGTCGTGTATTCAAAGCAAAGGCCAACTTGAGGATCCGTAATATCCCATCTCCAGCGCACGGGATTGCACACTCTAACGTCCCCTGACTGAATCTGGGTCTCATTTTGGATATCGAACGAAGCGCAGAGCCCGATACACTCATCGAGGGAGATCGTGATTTGCTTCAGCGAAGTATCGATGGCGTTCTCGTTGTAGGGATAGATGTTGCAGAATTTTCGAAAGAGTAGAGGGTCTGAGGAGCCACCGAAGGAGTAGATGGTCTCGTTCGAAGACGGAGAGTCACGGAGTAAAGTCAAGCCGGATGGGCCGGGCAATTCACCTGTGGTAACCGATGCAGAGGACTAGATGGTCGTGGTCGGAGAAGGTGTTGTGACAGTAAAAGTCCGGGATTGCGTTGTTGTCTGTGCCGTTGTTGTCTGCGCGGACACCGATGAGTGTGACCGAGCGTCTGCCACGCCGCCTGCCACAGCTGCTGCGATCACGACGACTGCAGCGATTGCAGCGAAATTGTAGAACAACCATAACTGTGTCCCGCAAATCCTCCGCTTCTTCTGTATCGAGAATCGTATTTCTGGTTGAGCATCGAAGGTAAATCCGCCATCTGCATAAAGATGCTGCTGTGCATTGGGCTCGAATGCAATTTTCTCTGTCTCGTGCGGTACGGTTTGCAGGCCTTCATGCGCAGGGTTTCGCGATATTGCTTCAGGTAGGGCAGAATACTCCATCGCCGTCTTGGTCGGTAATGTCGACATATTGAAGAGGGTTCGTTGACAACGAGAGTGTGTCACATATAGGTCACACGGCGGCCTCGACCCTTTTGAACTTGCTGTGCCTGTTATTCTAATGAGAAGGGGGCGTGCGGCTGCACTGTGCCACACCGAAGCCAAAACCCACAAGAACCTCCACCGATTGCTTGTACGATTGTCAAGCCAACTGCAAGAAGGCCTGGAAGCCGTTTCGCTCCTTCGCAGATAGTGTCGGTGGTCAATAATTAAGATGCAGTACAGTATAGAATATTCCAGCTGTGATTCGGAACGAGGCTGTAGGTTTGTCGGGCTTGTTACTGTTACAGCGCAGACACAAGGCCTCTATGAAGCAACAGAACGAGCATTCATATACTCCATGATGGCATCCTGGAGATATATCAGCTTGATATCACAACCAACCACATACAAGCGACCCACCCAGCTTTTGCATTGGTGTTCAATACCCCAACCATCGATTGCAAACCTTCTTCCATCTGGCTCTGTACGCGGCCACTCCAAAGCAATATCGCCCGCGCATACGATACCCTGGCGGATATCTAAAAGTGAAGGACAGAATGGTCAGTGAATATGTCAGCCATTCGGGTAGCTCCTCGCCTTCACTGTGCTTACAATCGAAACAATGTCCAACGTGATCCTCCTGCGATCGCAGGAGTAATGTCCAGACAGCAGTGGTATTGCTCGCGGGATCAAGAGCTGATGACTTGAGCGTGTACAAGAATGTGCGGATATGCCGCAGGCAATGGATTTGG
This sequence comes from Mycosphaerelloides madeirae, assembly GCA_002785995.1. Taxonomy (NCBI): domain Eukaryota; kingdom Fungi; phylum Ascomycota; class Dothideomycetes; order Mycosphaerellales; family Mycosphaerellaceae; genus Mycosphaerelloides; species Mycosphaerelloides madeirae. Next base: position 688,571 of record NHNV01000001.1, on the reverse strand, counting down.
TGCCACATGGAGACATCGTAGACCTGACCTCTGCTCGTGTTCTTGCCAGGAGGAATGCCGTACATCTCCGGGTTGTCGATGATGATGAAGCCGTCACCGAGCTACAAAGTCAGCGATGGCCTTATACACCAGACGAGGAGCATACTGGTGCGAAAGTAGCCCAGGCGTTGTCAGACTCTGGGTTGGATGAAGAGGCGAATGTTTCGTTTTTCTCGAAAGTCACAATCTCTGAGGGCACTGCAAAGTGTTTAGCTGAGCTTTTCTTGGGACTTTTGAGCGAAGGACTTACAACATGTTGGTACGGAGTATTTGGGAAGCAAACGACTCGAGGTTCCTGCTTGAGCGGTGAAGAGCAATATCGTTATCAGTATCAGTAAAAGCACCAGTCCTGACGTCCATCGTTTGAGGCTGCGGTGAGCTTTCTGAAGTCTTCCAAGTTCCAGCTCGATATCACCTGGTTCCTGTTCGACCAACTTGGCATGCTCAGCCCGTAAGTCTTCCTGATTGAAATCGAACACTTTGAGGAGGGCCATGATTTTCGATATTCGAGGAATGTAGTGGCCAAAATCACGAAAGTGAGAAAAGCGATGATGCATTTGATGCACAGAAGATTTCCAATATGCCCTCGGAATGCATGGTTGTTTCGGTCGTCGTCCGGATGTTTGAAATTGAGTGATGTTCGAGGTCTGCAACTTCCATTCTCGTGAAAAATTCGCGTGACACTGGAAAATTGTGGCTGCAGCGAACGCCGCGAACTGGACTTGGCTGGTGAATGGTCATCTTTCCCTGAAGACGAGTATTCGAGACAAGGCTCAGAGCTGGCGAATGTTGCACTGGGATCAATGAGGTTGGCTGAAATCCAGCTCCATCCTTGTCGCCCCCGCATCGGCAACTGACGGAGTGTGTTTGAAGGGCTATAAAGTGAATTTTCCATCGCATTTCCATCCAATCACGACTATCCGAGCATCCGTTGTGGTCTAGTGGCTAGGATTTGTCGCTCTCATTTGTCGCAAGACTGAGCACCCGACAAGGCCGGGGGTGAGTTATTATCCACAGTTTGCCTGGGCGGCTCAATTCTAACGCATTGTGCCTTCAGTTCGATTCCCCGCAACGGAAATACCCATTGCAGGAGCATAGCTTCAGTCAGTTCGATCCTGACATCACGAACTATATTTTTGCCTTTTTGCAGGTCGCTGGACGAGATGAAGACTGAGGTCCTTTTTCCGAGTCGGGACGACGACATAATATCAGCAGCGACAATAAGCAGGGTAGAGGTAGGTCCTGCAAGGACGGAAGATTGAAAGTCTTTTTGGTCCCATCTAATCCTGAAAGAGGAGTCCAGCAGCATATTCCACATTGCCACCAGTGCTGTTCAGCGCAGCGACAGCTTGTTGATCGCTGAAACCAAGCTCTCTCAGCGCACGAATACTATCAGCCGGAAAGTTATGCGGTGGTTGCGGAAGCTGTTGTAAAGCTGGTTGTCCATATGGACGAATTGGGACCTGTGGTGGAGCAGACGGGAAAGGCGTTCGAATCACTCTCGCCATGTTTGCAGCCCACTGCCATGGCTGCTCACTTCCACCAGGTAATGAGTTGAAATATTCCCAGCCCATGACACCTCCAAAGGTGGAATACTTCATGCGTAGAGACCTAAGCACAGGCTCCTGTCTGGGCCATTCGACATGTCCAGATCCATTTTGAGGGTTCGTGATGAGACCGAAGACAACCTTGTTCGGTGGCCAGCCCATGCTGATGATTGCGTCGTACCATGCTGTAGAGCTCGCATCACCCCAACCGCAATAGAATTGGGTGTTGTACCATGCAATCTCATGGCCTCGCATCTGCTCGAGAAGTCGGTAATCAAAGGCCGGACCAGAAAGATGCGGCTGATTGGGGAGAAGAGCTGTGGCCACGGGAGCCAAAGTTATGAGAAAGCTGGCCCCAAAATCTGCTCGCAGTCGATCGATCAATCTGACAGTACCTGGTAATGAAGTTGGCTCCTCGATGTCAAGATCTAGGCCGTCAAGTCGATGATTGCGTATTAGATCCCGCAGTGGTGTATAGTACGATTCGAACTTGGCCGTGTCGTCGCCGTCCAATCTCTCGTAAGAACCTTTTGCGGCCCCTCCCAGTAGGCCTAGTACCTTTACTCCGCTGGCTTGGACCCATGCCACCTCCCCCCATAGCGTGTTGAATTTCTCGTGGTCCGGCGGATGGTCATTGAGTGTAATGTTCCCAGGTGGATCATTTAGGTGGATCGCTGCAACGACAACATGCGTAACTCCTGTCTGATTTGTGATGAGAGGCAGCAAGCTAACGGGAGGTCCATTGTCGGGTCCGTGATGGGTTTGGTGGTAGACGATGACGCGTGGGCCTTCTCCAATGGGCAGGAGAGTCGGCACGGATGAGGACGAGGTCATGGTGTGATATGTGGTATGCAAGTGTTCAGATATCGAGATCAAAGTCGGAGGTCGGCTCTTCGGATTGGGATGCCTGAGGCTTACGTCGTATGCCCCACCGGCTAAAATCGGGAAGCCGAAACTTGGTAGGGACATTCTTACGCGACGCAGCTCCCACTTCGCACACCTCATCATCAACGGCTCCCCAAAGACTCCCGAAGTCAGCTCCGCCTTCTCGCCCCCACCCTCCTGCAGCTGTTTCTATTATTCCAAAGCTAGTCCCGGACCAGACGGCCTAGTGGAAATTGGATCACTCGAAGCAACACGCGAAGAATGGACTACCGGAGCAGCATGAGAGCGAGAAAATGCCCGAAGAACCTGGTACATCGCTCTACAGTTCACTGTTCTCTTCCCCACGGCCACATCCGTTGCAGCCTCGTGGGCTGGCGGAGGTGCCCAGCACAGGGGTTTCATATTTTTGGCTTTGCAGCAGCAGTGGAAAGCCGCGTTTCGGGATGGCATCACCCCTACTCTTACCGCGCACATATCAGCGATGGAAGTCTCGTTTCTACTGGCTTTGCCATCGGCGCTCGGGTGCCCGAGCTCTGCACGTTCCGGCTGCAACGGTCGTCCCTGGATCTGCATGAGCTCCCGTTGTCGAGGAGATAATACTATCGTCGCTGCGTGTCCTGCTGTAAGTCCTGCTTGTCGCTACATACCACATCCTCCATATCCACGAAGCTCTCTCCCATTCCTCACGTAGCAATTCTCGCTTCTCCATCTATCCACCATGGCTCCAGCATCCAAAGATGGCCTCGACATCATCATACTTGGTGGAGGCATTGCAGGCCTCACCACCGCCCTGGCCTTGACAAAGTTCGCTCCCAAAGGCCAGGTGCCCCGAATCCGCATCTTCGAGATCCGCCCTGAACCAGCCGTCATCGGAGGCGCTGTGAACCTGACTCCCAATGCCTTGCGAATGCTGGACTACCTGGGAGCTTTCCCCATTATGCGTGAGCGTGACTACGGCAAGGACATCGACTACCTCGAGATCTTCGACATCTACTCTGGCAAGATCGCAGAGTCTGACTTCCGTGGCCCCGAGGGCAAGGGTATCGGAAACCCTCCTTACAAAGCGCTCCGCATCACCCGCGGTGACTCCCTCAAGGCTGTGCTAGCAGCCATCGAGCAGAACGAGAACATTTCCATCACCTGTGGCAAGCGGACCGTCAAGATTGAGGAGACATCGGAGAACGTGACAATCCATTTTGAAGACGGCGGATCTGCTACCGGAGAGCTGCTCATGGGCTGTGACGGCATCCACTCCGTCACGAGGTTAAAGCACGTCGACCCAGAACGAAAGGCAACATACACTGGCATTTCCAACGCTTTTGGTTTTGCCCCTGTTGGCGAGAAATTCCAGACCCACTTTGAATGCACAGCCATCAACTTTGCCAGAAAGGGCATGCTTCTCACCAGCTACCACTCTTCCGCTGCCGATTCGGTCTATGTCGGTGGACTTATGGAGATTCCAGATGTTGGATCTCGAGACGGATGGAAGTCAGAGGGCGCTGACGCAGAGAAGACGAGAGGACGTCTTTTGGAGCGATTTGGCGATGCCGCGATTCCTTGCATCAAACCTTTGATCGAGGCAGCGGAGGACTTTTACCTGTGGCCAGTCTTTACCCTATCCAAGGAGGGTAAATGGGCAACGGACAGAGTCATGCTTCTCGGTGACGCAGCGGTAAGTTATCCATCCTGCCTCCAAAACGGTGTGCCATCAGACTGACTTGATTATCCTCGCAGCACGCAATGCCGCCTCAAGGTGAATCCACCGGCATCGTATTCGAAGACACCGTCCTCTTCTCCCGCTGCCTAACCCGCTGGGTCGAAAAGGGCAAGACCACGCCAATGAAAGATGCCTTCGACGCCTACGAGAAGCTCCGCCGCAAGAGAATCGAAGATGCGTTTGAGGAATCGAAGAACGTGGTCAGCACCGTCTCGGATGCAGGCTGGTTGGGACACAAGATCAAGACGACCATCGTTCCGTGGTACCTGTGGTTCTCCAAGGGTCACCGACAAGCACACTTCCTGGAGGATGTCACCAAGTCGGATATTGGATATTAGTCAATCAGTATGAGGATGAGAACAGTGCCCTCATCTTTGGCGTTTTTGATAGAGCGGGAATACCTTGGAGCCAGTTTACTTCGATTTGCAGAACCAACTTCATTCATATTTCACGTTATCCAACACGTGTTCCAGTGAGAGTCGTCAAACAAGCAACATTATCGATCCATCTTCGCGCCCGAATCGAAATCCGTCGGCCCCACTATACGCGCGCAACATGCATGTACTCCGTATTCCTTGAAATCCTGTCCACGCTACGGGCGAGGGGCCGTGCTGAATTCCAGGTTTCCCCTTCCGGAACAGAGTTTCGTACTTGTGAATGTCAGACGGCGACGGCGACGACTCAACCCACCAACGAAAACGTTTTAACAGAAGAAACGAGGCCAAATGCAATTGCCGATATTGGCTCATTGATGATACTATTATGAACACTTCCAAATTTTATCGGACTATCATCTGGATAGCTTTCTGAAGGAAATCGAACATGTAACGCCGTGCTATACACACACAAGTCTTGACAGAAATCCGCCCCAATGCAAGAGGAAAGAAGAGACCAGAAGTTACCAGACCAGGCTATCGCTGATATGAGCCTGTGATTTTGGGGCCGTTTAGGCTGAGCAGTTCGAGGGCTTGAAGATGCCCAGGTTCACCAACCAGGCGCCGCTGTTGAATTCCGAGTAGACCGTGTCGATGAGCCAGGTGCTGTTCTCGTAGACGGTCTCCATGACGATGACACCGGTGACTTGCGCAGGCTCTTGTCCGGGGCCTGAAGAGAGCCATCGGATGATAACGGTCGTGCAGGTGTGCCAGATGTTCAACTATTGACGTTATTAAATGTAACATATTATCGAATATATATGGGTCTACTAACCTGCTGGAATGGGATTGGAGGTTGCATAGACTGGCCTGCCATGAATGAGGCTCGGGAGTCGAATGTTGCCGAACCAAGCTGGAAACACAATGTCAGACAAGCGATCTCCAGGATGGGTTGGAGCGGTAAACGACACCTACAGCTACGGGAGAGTTGGGGCATCCGTTGTCAATCAGTTCGATGACGCTATCCGAGTAGTCGTGGAAGTCTGCGGTGAAAGCAGCGAGAGCGAGAGCATCGCTGTAGTTGGCGATCGACTCGCGGAAATTGTCTGCAACACCCTGGGCTTCGGCATCGCTCATACAGTTGGCGTCACGACCAGGTTGACCGGGCCAGCTAGGTTTGTTCCAGCCACCGCCATGATGAGGGTTCGAGTTGTTCCATTGTCCCTCGTGTTCCCAGGATGGGGCAGCGAGGGCAGTGACGAAGAGGAGGGAAGCCGAAGCCAGGATGGGGGTGAATGATCGCATCTTTACTGCCTGTCGTTGAAGTTTTGGTTGGAGGTACAAGCTGACAAGCTAGAGAATGAGTGTGTAGTGTAGGGAAGCGAATGACTGCTGGCGGATGAGAGGTGAGGGAGTAGCAGGTTCTCGTCTGGCAACACTGCGATGACGGGGTGCTGCAACCCTTTATAAACATGCAGAGTGCAAGCAAGGGAGTAGAGTGACGATCAACCGCTGAACAACCCGAAGCAGGGCAGGTTCGCCGCTGTGCCTCTCGCTTCAGCACTGACACATATTGAGGGCCTCAACATCTCCACCTCATGCGCAGGGTGCCTCACGCTTGGGTTACGCTCTGCCCTGCCTAGCTCCAGTTGGTACGAAGCAGTCATCATTTTGTTGCAGTCCGTATTATTGCCAGCGCTGTCGTGTGATAATTGAGGAAACTAAGCTTAGTGCTCGACACCATGCATATTCTCCGAAGGAAGCGTCCCAAAGCGGAAGTGGAGAATAGGTTCGGGTACGATGTGCTGAAGGATTTCACTGGGATGATGGAGCTTTGCAGCGAGAGCTTCGCGCCTCTTGCTGGGTTCTCGTCCACGGCTTGTGCAGCTTGGGGTTCACGGCGTCTACAGTTCCTGGGCCCGAATACGGCACACCGCATACTTTACCCGCTTGTAGTGCCTGGGCGCCATGGGGCACAATACCATTCTTTTTATTTGTTAGGTTGTGGCAGCGCTCCCTCATCCTCGTGGCATGAGCCAAGAATTTTTGGAACTCCTCGTTCTCATCATCAACACGGGTGCACAGGCTTTTGTCGGTCTCTCCGCCAGTCACACTGATGTACAATCATCGTCTTTGCTGTCGATCCGGCTGAGGGCGATGAGAAGGAGCAGGAACGTCAGTAGCCCTTTGACCCTTTGCCCCGACGCAGAAATCAGACCTCTGGCGCTAGATTTTCATGAACCTAATTCAGCGTGCGAGCGTTCAAAGCTTATGCAGGCAAGAGGTAAATTTGTCCTCACGTATGATGTAGTCGTCAGCGACAGTAAATTTCTCCAGTGTAAAAGCAAACGACGTGCGAAACAGCTTGTCTGTGACTGGTCAGCCTTGTCCCTCGTGGAAGCCGCTGACGGTGGGAGCTTCGCGAAAGTATGGTACTGGATCTGCGCTTTGTAACGATGTAGATATCCTTCAATGTCCGATATCCGGTGGCTGAAGCTGATCGTAAGAGCGATAACACGCTCAGGAGGCGATGACTGCGACCTGAATGCATAAATCCAGATGTTCCAGACCGCGACAAGCCCATGTACCGTGGTAAACATCGGAAAGTCGCATTGTTCCTATGAGACGTCTCCCACACCAGCGGCAAGGCTGAAAACTCATGGAAGCCAAATATATATATTTGTTCTGCTGACTCGAACCTTGTCTAACGGCACCGAGGAGCGGCTATCATACTCTGTGCCACTGATCGCGCCAATGCGAGGGAGAAAATGCGTCCGCTTGGAGGCGGTCTGATGGCCTTGGACGCCGAAGATCGGGAGGGAGCTGTGCTGACAATGCCTTTTCAGCCTTATTGGAAATGTTGCACACCGTATCGTGCAGCCAGCGTTTTCGTTGATTATGCCCAGTACTGAGAAGGCGTCGCGCTCCGCAGTACTAGGGTCCCGATTTCAGGTAGGTCCCTGGTATGTAATGTTTCCTCTCCAGCAGATTCGTCCTTTTGAAAAGGCGTATCATGCTGTGACTGAAGCTGAGACGGCTAGTATAAATTCTTGAATTCGCGAGCTCGGATATGCTGTCTGCGTCTGGGGGTCGAATATGTAGTCTTGAGCAAACTCATCGTTCCGAGAGTGAATCGCTTCCATGCATTCATTTTCGACCTTGTAAGCTGATGCAGGAACAAAGATAGCTTACCGACCACGAGATCTCATGAAATGCAATCGTGTTACTGCGGCTAGGGCTTGCCGACAGCGGTCGTTCAGAATCGGATGAGAGAAGTCCCATTGGAAGGACCTTGCAACTGTCAAGTCTCCTCAGCCTCGATCATATCGCCCAGGACTGGGCATCGGGTGATCTCTGACCTCCATAATTCGTACAAGTGCAAGCCCGAGCACTTTAAACGGTACTGCCCAGCTTCGTCTTCCCATATGCGCCACCCATTTTCTTCCTCTCCTCGAGTGCCATGCGATATGGCGGGGCCGTCGGCGGTTGAACAGGATCAAGACTCACATGTCCTTCGGGTAGCTTGTGGCTCGCGTCGGCATCGAAGGCGCTCAAATCTCCACAGGCCAGGAAAGGGGCTATCCACCTGCTCTTCGTGGTCATGCCATCTCCGATTTCCGTGACACTGTCGAGATGGAGCTCCGTGATGCCATCTTCTCGCAGCACTCGCCGAGTTTGAACTTCTTTTGTAGCTTCAACCATCGGTTGTAGCTGCAGTGGTTTGTCTAGACTGGCTTCGAAGCCGGGCGGTGGTCGGAAGTTCATGCAGACAATGAATGCTTCTACGCTGCTTGCTCTGCTGCTCCTCGGCTTGGCCACTACTACGCCCTCAAAGACGCATTTCAGCTGAGCATACAGCAGATCTACATCCTTGCCTCGAAAGATCTTGGCGACGAAATTCCCGCCCGGCTTCAGCACGCAGAGTGCCAGGTTGAGGGCTGCCCAAAGCAGTTGAGCTTGTACGTATATATCCAGATCGTGGAGTCCAGTGACGTCTGGTGCGCCATCGGAGAGAACTAGGTCGACGGGATGAGAAGCGTCGGTGGAGGATGACTTGGGATCGTATTCCGGATCCAATGCCTTGAGCAGGAGTCGGATAGTGGAAGGGTGTGTGATGTCCGCCTTGAGACATGTGATGCCCTCCAGAGGCGACATTGGCTGGAGATCAATGGCGACAATCTTGACATCCTTTCTCGGGAGCGGTTCAGGCGCGGCGTGTTGCAGTACATTAGAGTGATTAGACGGGACCGTGGAATCGAAATGTAGCGAGCCTTCACGCTGACGCAGCAGCTCTCGGTGTCGCTTGTCCTCCCATGCGGCGCGGCCAATGGTCTCGCCCTTGATCAAGATGCGCGAGAGAACCTGCGACCAGCTTCCCGGCGCGGCACATAGATCGACGACGCGCGTGACCCCGTCGAAGAGGTTGAATTCTTCGTCCAGCTGCAGCAGCTTGAAGGCCGAGCGCGCGCGCCATCCTTGTTCTTTAGCCAGGCGGTAGTACGCATCGCGCTTGTCTTTTGACGATTTGCCCATGCTTGAGCAACGCGAGACCGATATGAGATGAGACGTCGCGGAGTTGTGAAGTTGCGAAGTGAAGGTTGAAACCTTCGAAAGCCACGCCAAGGCTCGCGGTCTCAGTCCGCGATAATAGTGATCATTAATATTTGGTTCAAGAAGGGCAGCCACATAGCGGAGAAGGGACGTTGAAGGTGTATCTATACACGATTGTAACCAGCGCAGGGAGGAACAACGTTCTGCCAGTATCTACATGGACCTCCCACATCTAAGTTGAGTCAACTGTCGATATGAGAATTATTCAACGAGAAGGCTGCTTAGAAGGCTGGAACACCTCTTTCCTATGTAGCACTCTCCAGATCGGAGCCTGCTCTAGGACAGTTGAAACCCTCTACAGTAGCAAGTTCGCTCGTCGAGTACCCGAGAGAGTCAGGTGCCGTGATGCTCTCGTTGAATAATTCTCATATCGACAGCTCTGCGTCTAACTCATCACTCACGCCCGACTCCTCGCCGCCCGTACGCCACGAAGTGCTTACGCATTATGCGTACATGTCATCGAACTCAGGCTCGTCGTCCTCCACAGGCTTCTTGGGCGCCTCCTTCTTCTTCACCAGCACCTGCCGGTCCATGGGACACGTTGGGTTGAGCTTCAGCCACGGCTGTATGCACTCGAGATCGAACATGTGATCCTTGTGGCAGGGCAACCGCACGACCAGCGGATACTCGTCTGTCAACTCTGTCAGTCCACTCCCTTGAACATGTTTTTTTTAACCTTACTCACCATCCAAGAATGCATTCGCACAGATCGGACAACTCTGCTCCTTTTTCAAGCTCTTCTTTGGCACTCGCTCCAATCCCTCAAGAAACTCGTCTGAGACTCCTTGCACTTCACTCGGGGGGTGCTCTGCGCTCTCCATAAGACTCTGAACCAGTGTCTCGATCAACTGCTCATTGCTGCCGCCTCGCTCTTGGCTGCTTCCGCCGCGCATCATCTCGAAAGCGTTGGCCAACGTCCTGAATGCGGCGCTGACATCTTGCGGGAGAGGCAAAGAGTGCGCATTTTGAGGCTGCCGCGTACCAGACGTGTCTACGAGATCGAGGGTGCTGAAGAAGGTGCTGAGGTCGGGGCGGCGACGAGGTTGTTCTTGCTCTTGCTCTTTGGCGATGTTGTGTTCGACTGCACCTTGATGGTTAGCCGTTCCATCCAAACCCTTGACGATGGTCGCATAGCACCTTCGTAGCCGGACATGTTGAACTGTTGCTAGTCGCTTTTCCGCGGCAGAGGTGGTGGAGTGTCACATTGTGTCTCTTGTGATCGAATAAATCAATGGAGAGGGCGATGATTGCGCCGTTTCGGCTGCCTGAAGGCGGAATTGGCTCCGCAGGACTTCGATCACATGCAAAACGTCTTTTCAATGGCGTAGTATAGGAACCTCTCTTTCGAACTTTGAAATTTATAGAGTACTCCACTACTCTGGAGGTGGTCGAGGACCATCTTGAAATACCTCAAAATGCTTCCGCCCATGATCGTCTAACCAGGCGTGAAACATACCTCCACAATTGTAGTCGTATACGATCCGACCTCGACCTCTGTACAACTCGATTCCAATGATACCTCCCTCACCCTCTCCCGTCTTCAACCAACGGTCGCCAGCTGAACGCTGCAACTGTCCATGCGGCCCAGCAATAGCCGTGACAGCTTGCTGTAAAGACACGACGCCCCTCTCCGCTCTGGAGCTGGTCGGTATTGATGAATATCGTGCGATAGCAGCAGCTGTTCGCACGGCATTCATCCTCAGGAACGAATCTCCATTACCCGTACCAGACATTGCAACCCCTCGGAGTCCTTGGCTCCTTGGCTCTTGATTATTGTCGACATCATTTGATGACACCGGCCTATAAGTGGACATCCAGGGCATACACTTGGCAACCATCGAGGAGAGCTGCGACAGAGGAGAAGCGATCACGAGTTCAGGCAAGCCGGTGTTCGCCTCTTCAAACTCTTCGGACCAGAAACCAGCTCCTAGCGTCGGCGTGTCGCCTACCCTGCCAGCCAACTTGTTGGTGAGGCCGCCAGTGGATGTAGCACAGCAAAGAACTCCTGAGCTATCGAGCACAACAGCCCCTACAGTACCTTGAGGTAGGTACTCTTCGCCGTCCCACTGAATGTCTCCAACGGTCAAACCGGCTGCTCGCTCCATGTTGACGGATTCTTTAGCCGATGATGGTTGATCACATGCATCGTCTTTCCCGTCTGCTTCCCTCTTCATTCTTTTGTATGTTTCATCATCGTGACACAGCCCAAGGCCTCTTCTGTGTTCGTCCCATCTCCTTCTCGTCCAGTAGTAACTTGGCTGTACGAGTTCGAGACCCCACTGCTCAGCGAGCTTATCGATTGTAGGGCCGTGCAATTGGCAATGTCCCTGAGCACCTCCTCCATTCTCCGTCTCGCCTCTGACCAGCATCTCTCTCGCCAGCTTGATTGGACTTTTTGCTTTCTGTACTTTCATCACTCCGACACCTCGCTTTCGATAACCTCGTGAGACCATGACTGATGCTTCGAGCTCGTGGGTACCGGCGGTTGTATAAACCGCACCTTTACCAGCATTGAAGAGTGGGTTTTCCTCGAGCAGTGAGACGGCATACGTAGCAACGTCGAGTGCGGTGGCATTGGAGCTCGAGAGCTCTGTGTTCGCGGCGTCGAGGATTGACAGGAGAGCATCGCGGTACTGAGCTTCTGCTTGAGGCAGGAGGTTCTCTCGGGTTATATTCCCTGCACCACCGTGTATTATGATTCGAGGGCGGACGGCTGGTTTGTACGAGTAGTCCATATTGTGTCAGTAGAACAAAAAGAGCAAGAAGAGTGTAATCAAATGAGATGAGGTGAATAACGACAGCTCACCAAACTTCGATGCTCGCGGCCAGAGCCGCGCGTCGGTCAAGGAGCCCTTGTACAAGGAGAAAGAGCGATTGAGGAGCTGCAGAAATATGCACAGAGAGAGATAGGGAAGGTCCTCCGCCAAAGAGTGCCGTTAACATTCATTCGTTAGCAAGCAATTGACGCTAGTGGGGAAATCTCGGCGGTAGAAGTAAGTACTCGAGCGGCTTCAACGGAACAACTCTCGCTTCTCAACACCTCCTACTACACGTCTCCGAACCTCGCCATATCTCCACGCTCAACGCGATTACTTTCGCACTCCTCGACGATGACATGCGGAGGTGCATCGTCTCCGTTGCAAGTTTTCATGTCAGACTCGCGGGAGATGCTGAGATGGTAAGATGTCAGCCAAGTCTTGATTTGCTTGCAAAAGAGACATCTGAAGCCATGCTGCTCCTAGAAAATAGTGTTTCTGTCTATCGTGAAAAGACAAACACTCGTCTTTCGTCCTCTCACTATGTTCTAGTCCTTGCCAGACCTTCTCTCTTTCACGAGTACTTACCTGCACCATCATTTATTACAGGCAAACAACCTGAAACCACGTATAAAGGTCGCCGACGGATCCCTTCTTCAGAAAATGCTATCACCAAAAGGACTCTCCAATGAGCTTTCACTATCGACACATTTCAAAAGGCGTCCCTTTTGCTATTGGCCCTGCAGGAAATTAGACTCAACTCCATCAGATTGGCACATATGGATGCAGAACTTGTGTCGGCATCTACTTTCCCATTGAAAAAGACAGGTGTTTCTGCGCCCACATCAACGCTTCCATTACACGCCACGGAGAAGGCCGACGCTCATGCAATGTTTACACCGAAAAAGAGGAAGATGAAATCCGAACGCTCGTCAAGGATCGAGTACGACGTACATTTCAGGAGGCAAGGTTGGATCTCAAGACATCAAGTAGACGCGACACGTATTGTAATGGTGTGTCCGCGCCCTGTGGTCGATTATGGGGACGACGTGTGAACAAATCAGGCTGGGCTTATGTCATCGATGCTCTGAAGCAGCCGTTGAAGCCTTCGGCGAACTACGAATGCGACACGCTCTCGGAAGGGCTTATCGTCAGACAACAGACTGGAGACGTGAAGAAGCTTGCCGATGGACAGTCCGACTATTGGCGGCCACTTATTAGGCCAGAGATGGGAGGTGAAATTGGGGACTGGGAAATCTGCTTTCATGTTCACGCCAAAAATAAACAGAAGTCCCTCTGAGATGTTAGACAGGCAGTCTCGAACAAGACAGATGTTGCAAAAAGGAACAAGATCTCAGTCTCTCTCCTTTAGTTAGTCGCAGCATTCTGGCTGCAGAAGGTGTCTCTGACTGTAGTGAATTCAGGCACCAAGTGAATCAAGGTCCAAACGATTGTCAGTGATCAACAATAAGATATAAGAGATCACCCACCTCATCTGGAGATTTTCACCAAGTCGTCCCTCGTAGATCATATCAGCTCATTCGACAAATTTCTTTCTGCTCGCTGAACCACATACATTGCCGCCATGGCGCGCCCGATGTTCGAAGTTCCGGCATAGCGATCGACCATGAAAGAGCTACGCTACAAACACATCCCCGAGAACGAAGGCGGAGTCTTCACACTCTCGGAAGACGAGCTCAGTCACATCGGCACACACGGCTGTATCACATGCGTCGGCGTCTACATGCCAATATCGGCAGCGAAAAGACCAAACGAAGCTTCCAGCAAAGAACACGCATCCGTCGCGCGCTTTCTGTGCTCACATAAACACTATCATCCGCCTCGCCTCCTCGAGAATCGCAGGTCGCACTGATCTCTCGCCCGAAGAAGGTGAGGGGATTGAGACGGAAATTCTCCGAAAGCTTTGGAAGAGCGCAAAAGACCATGATTGTAATCCAGCCGACGTCGACATCAAGCGAACGATCCTAGCATGCCCCAAGCTCTACGACTACTTCCACGACAGCGACGAAAATGGGGAGATGTCTAAGAAACCAGGCTGGTATTTTGTGGATGCGATTCAGGGGTTCCTTGGTAGGCCTCAAGGTCTTCTCTGCGATTCCAATTCTCAAGGCTTTGTAGTGAACCACAACGATGAAAAGATCTGGAAAATCGAAGCAGACTTGCCTCCTGAGCACAAGAAGTTGGGCGTGTATGGGGTCTTCGACGAGAATTTTCAAGCGATGGAGGAGAGGCTTGGAGAGGACTCAAAAGAGTGGGGACTGTTTGTGATGCGATTCGATGGACCTCAGATGTCTACGTGAAGGTATGGAGAGCGACTAGAAATGTGAGGATCAGCTTTCGCACTGCGTCTCCTTTGCCATACCTCTCATTCTTGAACAAATAAGCCTCCTGTGCTTGATTTTGAACTGGTCTTTCTCATCGTCACATTCCATGCTGGAAGCTCGATCAACCCATCCTCAAAGAAAACGATCTTATTGATCGGTTCGGTCCCATAACTCAACTGGTCGACATCCGTGACACACTCGTCATCCCATACCCGAATGTCGGTGTGAGGCCTTTCACTAACCATAATTTCGCGCCAAATTTCTCCTGCTTGGTTTTCTTCATCCTCGTAGAGCAGCGTAGGCATTAATTGAGGCCACCATGGCTGTGAATCATCAAGGAGACGAGAGAATAATGTCGCCAGAACATCTGTCGAGTTCGATATAAAAGATGTGAGATGAAGTCCTTTCGAGGCCGAACTCGCAAGTTGCAACGAAGAGTTCAACGAGGAGTCCGTAGCAACGTAGGATCCAGCATATGTGTCATCGATGGCATTCCATATTGCAGCTTCTGCAGCACGTACTATTTCAACGGAGACCAACTCGAGAATCTCGCCGAGCAAGCTGGTGGAGCCTCCAACTAAAATCGTGAGACCCAGTCCGTAATCCTCAAGGACAAGAATGCGACTGTAGTACCCCGGAAGCCCGCCAGACTTGGTTACGAATGTGACAGGCCGACGACTGTCTTGGAGAATCTTGTCTGTGCGGAAGATTTCGAAAGGCATGCCTACGTCGAGGTGGGCAGGTGTCAGCAAAACATCTCAGTTTGTGATATTGAGATTGAGTGAAACACACCATAGAATGAGTTCATACCTGTGCCCCAGCTGGCGGGCAACAACCAGTTCACACCTGTCGTGATAGAATTGAAGTGTGTGAGGATATATCGCAAGAACTTCGAGAGATCTTGGCTTGACGAATAGAGTCCGCCAGTGGGATTCTGAACACCTTCATCAACATCCCAGTAGTTCTTGCCGTCACGTGTGAGACCGCTATCTGGAGGCAGAAGAGGCAGAACGGCGTGCTCATCCGAAGGCTTGTCGAAACTTGAGGAAGACATGTTCAGAGGCTTCAAGATGGCCGCCCACACGTAGTCCTCGTATCGCATCCCAACGACTCGTTCAATGACCTGGCCCAGCAGCACATAATTGACGTTGGAGTAGGTGGACTTCTGATTCGGAGCAAAAAGTGGCTCTGCGAGTTGTAACTGATCCAGAAGTTGCGAGGCATTGCAAGGGATGTATTCGTTGTATTCGTCGCAATTGGGCACACTCGACCGATTAGCTGGGGGCAGACCTAGCGACGTTGGATCCGAGAACAGGTTCAACAGATCACTCTGAGCAAACTCTCTCGGTATTCCTGAGAGCTGGCTGGCCAGGATGCGAATGGTGATGTCTTTGAACGGTAATCCGTACTTGGAAGACAGTAGCTCGGGAAGGTAGTCTGATATGGGTGAGTCAAGGCTCAGATTTCCAGCATTGTGCTGGTATAGAATTGCGAGGGTCGTGAAGACCTTTGTAATGGACGCGATTCGATATTGGCTGTGTTTGTCGACTTCTACAGCACCGGGTCGGGAGCTGTCTGTTGATCGTGCGGTATGCCAGGAGCCCCATAGCGTCTCATCAGACGATGTCACTTCGACCGCATACGAGGACTCGTCGTATTTGGCCTTGCTGGCGATTTCCTGAAGCTTGCTGTGGAGACGGTCAAATGTAGGCTGCAGCTTGGGCGCCAATTTCGTCCATGAAGGCACTGGGAACGCAGGAATTGGTTGGTAGCATTTGGCTGACACCGAGAACGCGAACGAGAGTAAGACCAGGAGTAGTGATTGACGGAACATGATGTTGTGGTGTTTACGTGCAGTCGTTGATGCGTGACGTGAAGCAAGAACAGGAGAGCGGGGGTCTGACGCGCTCAAGTTGTGGGCCGTGTAGCGCCGATCGTTGTGCCTCCCAGCGATATGTCTGCCTATCGTGAGCACGTATTGTCCCGGCGCAAGCGTCTCGATGAACGATGGACTTGTCACTCTGGCTCGAATCGATCTATCTCGAAGATGTCGAGAACGATCATTGCAGGCTCTGAGAAGTGCGGCATCGCTTGACGCTTTTGCCGCAATTGAGAGGACATGAAGGCAACGAGACCAGGTCAGTGCGTAAAGAACCAAATTGGAAATATGATGTTCTGCGGATCGCCTTCCACCACTTTTGCACGGCGATGGTGTTGATGATTGTTTGATGAAGTGTCGTGAGGCTGGGAAGGAGAAACGAAAGTGGTGATCAAACTTGGTCTGCCTGGTGGCCCGTGCGTCAAGATGCATCACATCGGCCCTCGCTCTCACATCTACTTCATCAAGAGTACAACCGACATGTTGTACGGCAGAACAATGTCTTGCTCGCGATCCATCTCACGGAATCTACACATCTCTCCTATCAGCATCAGATCCATGGCCACAATCCGCTCCCCGCACATAGAGAGGACAGCAGCAGAAGCAAGTCTTCGACAATCAATCCAACCTCCTCAAAATTCATCGTTGACCTTTGCTACAGCCGCGAGAAAGTGGCCTGGAGCCCGTGACGCTTTCACAAATCAGAGAGATCAACGATAACGTGAGGCTGCTACGCCTTAACGCCGCGGATCCCAACCGCACCATTAAGGCACGCCAACTTCTCCCTCGATGTTCGAATCCGTGCTGACCATCGAGTAACCTAGTGAAGTTCCTACCCGGTCAATGGCTAGACACATTCATCCCGGGACTTCGCCAAGCAGGAGGCTTCACAATCACTTCCACACCCAGTGAGGCTCGGCCCTCTCGCTCCTCGCCACCGTTCCTCGAGCTCGCAGTCCAGAAGAGCAAGAATCCGCCCGCCCAATGGCTCTGGCGACCTGAAGAAGAGATCCTGGGCTCTCGGCTTGTCGTCAGAGTTGGAGGAAGTTTTACATGGCCACCTGCCAAGCTTGACATCCAGACTATCGATCGTCTTGTGCTCGTAGCAGGAGGAGTGGGAATCAAGTGTGTCCTCGCACCCAGAGCCATGGAAATACCTGTCTCTAACCGACTGCCACAGTCCCCTAATCTCAATAATGTCACACCTATGCAAAAGCCCAACACGGCCGCGAGAAATACATTTTGTCTACGGTAGCAAGGCAACCCCAGATCTCGACCCACAGAAGATCCTTTTTCTGCCACGACTACAAGATCTCGTCGCCTTGGAGTCCGATCCTAAAGTAACATTGACTCTTTTCCTCACTGGCACTGGCGACGATGGTGCAATCGAACATGGAAAACTACCCAACCGGACATTTGCCCGGCGCATCCTCGAAGCAGATCTCATCAAGGCCATCGACGGCTACCAACAAAATATCTTTGGTGCCGAGCACGACCGGAAGAATACTGCTTGTTACATCTGCGGACCCCCGAAAATGACCGACGATATCGTAGACTTCTTGAAAAGACAGGAAGGCATGAGCGAAGAGAGGGTGTTGTGCGAAAAGTGGTGGTAGTGCGAGGCAGACTCTATGCATTTCTCCGCGTACGATGATAGCGCTCGACTATGCGCCGATACGAAAGAGCTATCCTATGCTGTGCAAAGCTCCCAATGCTTGCCGATGCCCCTGAGATCAATCTACGTCCAAGGACAAATCAAATTGGATGTACCCTTCTTAAAGACCAATTGCCGTCTCCTCCAATCCATCAGACGACATCCCAATGCCCGAATCTTTCACCCGCCTCTTGCGGTTTCGTGTTTGCTTGTTGACCTCCTGACTGACTGATGTCTTCTTCGTCGACGTAGTCGCGATGATCTGGAAACCTTCCATCTGCTCCATCTGCGCAAGGAGCTGGCTACCCTCACCGTTCAGCTCAGCGCGGTCCTGCGATGCCTTCGCCAGTCGTGCAGCAGCGTCACCTTCCTGCCCAGCCATCTTCTCGTTGGTACGATGGATGTACTGTTCGAACATGCGTCGAAGCGACTCCAAGCTCGAAGTAAGAGTGGTAATCTTCTCGCTCTGCTCGCCTCCGCTGGTGCGCAGGACCTTGATCTCCTCTTCGCGAGCGTCGAGGACCTCTCTCCAGCTCTGATCAACCTCCAAGACCTGTTCAATAGTTAGTAAATTGTGGTCAGGGGCGTCGTGTGGGGATCCCTTACCTTCTGCTCCACAATAGAGATTTTCTCCTGCTTGTCCATTATAACGCTCTTCAGCGCTTCAATCTCCTCTCGCTTCTGGTTTTGATCCTCAAGCATTTGGAATGCCTCCTGCTCGACTCTGCGCTCCAAGCTCTCATTCGCGCGCTGGAGATCGTCCACCTCGTTGCGAAGTTCGGAAACGGCATGATTCAGCTCGGCAATGCGGGCATTGCGATCCTCAATTTCGGAGGTGTGATGCTCCTCGGCAGAGCGCTCGTCTGACTGGAGTGCTTCGATTTCACCTTCGCGCGCTGCAATCCGAGTCCGCAACTCGGCAATGGTGGCTGCATGCTCCTCTTTCTGCTGCTGGACCTGGGCAGCCTGAGTCTCATAACGACTCTCTGCATCTCGAAGATCGGTACGGACTGTGTCGATTTCGACGTCTTTTTCCTCGATCTCGACTTCCAAGGCCTGAATGCGTTCGTCACGTCTAGTCAGTTGCTCACGCATTTGGTCTTCGACCTGCTCAATCCGTGCCTCCAGTTCTGTGATGGTGTCGTGACGATCCTGGGCCAGCTCTTCCGCCGCCTCGCGTCGCTCAATCTCTATCTTAATGTCATCTTGAAATTGCTCATCTCGCTCGGAAGCAGCGACTTCAAGCTCGCGAACTTTGCGTTCGTTAATTTGTTGAACCTCGAAAAGCTTTTGGCGAAGTTCATTGGCCAGCTTCCCTTGTTCTTGAAGCTTTTCCGTGATCTCGTTGATCTCAGCGCTGCGCTCGTCGAGTCCACTCTCTGCATCTTCTCGCTGGATGCGCTCAGTTTCATTCAACTGCCGCAGCTCGTCGATCTCCGCTGTCAGCCGGGCCATGCTCTCCTCCAGTTGGTCAACGCGAGCTTCGAGGTCCTCAACCTCAACAGTCTTCTCTTCCAAGACGCCCTCGGCCGTCTCACGAGCCACTTGCTCTTGATCACGCTCGATGGTAACGCTAGCCAGCTCTTCACGGAGAGACTTCCTATCTTCTTCGAGAGTCTCAATTTGCAGTTCAAGGCTGATAAGCATGGCCTGACGTTCTTGGCCAGCTTGCTCAGCTTCTGCATGAAGTTGGGTTTGTTCGTCGAGCCTACTCTCTAGATCCTGCACAGTTTCCTCCCGCTCTGTGTTCATCTTGGTGACGCTCGTACGATGCTCTTCCTCCATCTTCTCAATCAGAGCTGTGAGGTCAGCTACCTCTTTGTGATAGTCGTTAACTGTTGCAGAGAGTCGGTCAACGGAGGTGGCATATTCAGTCTTTTCAATATCGAGGCCTTGAATCTCGGTCTCCTTTTCTTCAATTTCTTCTTGCAAATTGGCTTGCTCGCGCTCAAGCTGCTCGATGTCCTGTTGGAGTTCCGCGATCTCATGCGTCTTGTCCTCGCTCTCCTCGTCCAATTGCTTCCAACGTTGTTGGAGCTGTTGCTTACGGAGCTCGGCGTCTGCAAGTCGGTGGAGCAGGCCTTCGACTTGCGCAGTGAGGTCGGCAATCAGGCTGCCCTGCTGATGAATCT
Organism: Mycosphaerelloides madeirae; assembly: GCA_002785995.1. Lineage (NCBI taxonomy): Eukaryota > Fungi > Ascomycota > Dothideomycetes > Mycosphaerellales > Mycosphaerellaceae > Mycosphaerelloides > Mycosphaerelloides madeirae. The sequence continues at coordinate 668,632 of NHNV01000001.1, read as the reverse complement.
CGTGTTCGCCAATGCGAAGTCTATTACGGAACTCAACGACGTCGGCAGCCAGGATCTCAATTAAGTCTCCATTCGATGCTCCAACAGGTAGCGTATCTGGAAGCACGCTCTCGGTCTCTTCGCGGATGCGGAGGAACGACTCTCGAATAGTCGCAAGGACTGCTCGAGCATCGATTCCCTCGTCGCCGAATCCTAGGCCGCACACTTCAATCTCGAGGATTTGTAACTTCTGCTTGGCCTCTTCTGCCTCTTTGCTGAGAGACAAGATGGCGTTCTGGAAGCTTTCACGCTCATTCTTTCTAATCTCTTCTTGTGATCGCTGAGATTGGCTCAGGGAGAAGCGTTCAGACGTCTCAACTTTGCTGAGCCGGCTCTCCGCGACCATACCTGGCAGCGCAGAATGCTCAACCTCATGGTGACTGGCGAGTACAAGCATGTCGTCATCCAGTGTAACTGTTTCGAGTTCTTCTTTGAGTGCCTTAGCCCTGGCATCATCACCTTGCTCCTCATGCTCGGAAAGCTCGAGTTGCACTTCGCGTCGTCGCTCGATGAGCTCTTGTACAACTTCGCTGTACGGAGCGAACTTGTACTCGTCGATCGTCTCGCGGCCTTCGAGCCCCTCCTGGGACTGAGAGAGCGGGAGAGAGCGGCGGAGAGAGATACGCTTGTGACGCTGTACCATACCGCCATCCCCATTGGAGAATGGAGACGCAGTCAGACGACGCTTCACCGACAGCTTGTGCGGGTGCGGTGTGGTTGTCATGGCTGTGGCATGGCCATCCTCCTCTTGGCCACCGAAGTGGACATGCTTTTGGCTCGACTGCGAGACCTCGATCGACGCGGCTGCCTCGTCGACAGCAGTAGTCTCGTCCTCCTCGTCCTCAATCATCTCAGGCACTTGTTCGAGGATCTCGTGCTCGATTTGGGCCTCGCCTCGTCGGCGGCGTTTGGAGGGGGTTGCGGCGACGCTCGGGGCGCTGGACTCAGAAGCATTTGAGACATCGCTGTGTCGTCGCTTACGGCCGACTCTCGTCTGTTGTGGAGGCTGCGCGGGCTCTCGAGAAGACGAGCGAGTGGCACGCGTTTGCTGGCTCGAGCTGGGTTTGCTCTTCTTGGGCGCCATGTTGGAGTACTGCTGTTCTGTTTCGGTGCTGCTGTGTGTGGGTCTGCGACTGCGGGGTGAATAGAAAGCGGTGCGGAGCAATATCGATATGGATGAAGGTGTTCGTTCGTGCCGGATTGAGATGAAATCAAGGAGGTGGAAGTGTAACCGATGATGATCACTGACGTAGAAAACGCGTCCGAGCTCAAGAAATTTTGACCGCGTCTAATTAGAGTTTCTGCATGATGAGCGGTGTGCCTTGTTTTTGGTGGTGATGATGCGCGCGCGATCGAAAGGCGGATCAGAGCTGGTGTGTCTGGATCGGATGGAGGCAAGACCGCAGCGTGGTCCAGATGGCAGTGTTGTGTTGTGTTGTGCGAGGAGAAGGTGCGAGGGGTGCAAGTCGCTGAGAAACGAGGTGGGCACGCTTCATCAGAACGAGTTAGACGCCACTGACGGCCAATCACATGTCAACCTACCTCTGAAACATTCACCTGCATGTCGCGCAGTCATGTGTAGCAGTCCTCACTTCTTTCAGTGGCTGTGGGATGTCTCGTAAGCAGGCTCGGCGGCTGGAGACTCTGATCCGGCCGTAAAGGCTAGTGGATGCCTCTGCCATCTTTGGCGTCCGATCATTCATTGAATGCCTTCCCAACGACCTTCTTCATCTCCAGCACCTCGTTGTCCCGTACAACGTATTCCCATCCCGCAGGGTCTTGGTCATCCGCAGCTCTATAGCCGTAGATATTCACAAAAGTCCAGGTCTTTCCCTCAAACTCACTTCCCGCCTGCGGTTTGAAGGTCCATTTCAGCCAGCAAGTCACTGCAGAGTTGCTGTACGATGAAGTCTCAATAGACTGGATCAGGAGGCAAGTTCCCAGTCCAGAATCAATGTTCTTCCTCATCTCTTTCTCAATGAGAGCAGCTGACTCCTGTTGACTCTGCGGTTCTATCAGCACAAGGAAAAGAGATGCAGCATTGTGGGCAGGTGTTTTACCTCAAAGCGAGAGATGTCGCCATTGGTGAAGAAGGTGACTCCAGGCCTGTACTAAAGTGAAGGGGAGAAAGTCAGTAAGTGTCTCAGATATAAATTGTCTCCTCCTTTTCCTCTACATACGCGTTTGGATACCTCCTGAGAAATTCTCGCCACACCGTCAACGGAAGACGCTGCTGGAGACGCGAAGAGCGCGGCGTACGACTCCGCAAAAGCTCTTGCTTCGTCTTCGATGGCTTCTTCTGGCATTGTGACTTGTAGTATGAGGTAGTCGTTTTCCTGGAGGGTTCAGTCTGTCGCAAAGTTAGTGGCATGGTTCATGCCCGTTTGGGACACCGACATGCGGCTGCAGTCTCGTCTTGGCAGTGCAACCCTCGGACCAGATCTGGAAGTCGTGTTCCACATGTTTGGAAGGAACGAGAATGCAGCTCTGAAGATGGTCGTCTCCTGTGGTACGCTGAGAACAAATCTAGTCTTTCTTCAACTTGCGCTTCTCCGTTCCTTGGGCCATGAGCAAAGCGACATCCTCCGCTGTCTTGCCTCGCTGCCTGTTCTCCGTAGTCTCTTTACCTAGATCAGTACTGTGGGCCACCAACTCATAGATCTGCGCAATTGCACGAAAGCACGACTCTCCTTCAGTGAATCCACCATCGGCTTCGAAAGTTCTCGCAATTTCCTCCATTTCGCCGCCCCATCGATATGCCTTGGGCGGCATGCTTACAAGCCCTCGCTCCGCGCCCATTTTGAAACCAGGATTGAATGCCTCCAGATGAGCACGCAGATTGTCCAGAACGCCAAGGTTTCTTGCGGTGGTGTAGGATGAAATTGCAAGCGCGGTGAACCCCTTCGACAGCGACGCGAAGCACATCTTCAGCCCTGTTTACACATCAGCGAGTTACTCACACCTACGTGTGTTGTTCTTTGCGCACCGGTTGCAGAACCAATGGTCTCGTTGATATGCTTCACATTCATGAGATCGGCCAGATCCTTTCCAACCGGCTGTGCTTGTGACAACTGGTACGGACCAGAGACGACTACACTAGGCCGACTCCATGTACCGTCTTCTTTCTTGCTTGGTGGGCTGCCAATGATGCCGCCGTCTATGTATTTGACGTCAGGCGAGCTCTCACTGAAATTTGAGTTGATCTCCCGTGCGGACTGAGGGCTGATGGCATTTAAATCCAAGAAATAGAGAGGGCGCTCGCGTTCCTTGAAGTCGGGGTTCGAGGAGGCCTTCGCGATGCGACGAGCTGTGGCAATAGCATCCTTGGGCGGTACAATGGACAAGATGTAGTCTGCGTCGTTGCAAAGTTCCACGTCGGTGGACACGAGCTCAATGTTATTCTTCCTTGCCCGTTCCTGGGTTGCTTGACTGTTGACCATAGGTAAGCCTGAGCTTCAGCTATCAGCACTGCTGTGGGACTGCGACATACCTGCGATCGCTGGCATTTGTGAGGACTCTGTAGTCATGAGCTAGAAGCAGCTTGGCAAATCCAAGGCCCATGTCACCAATCGAGATGATCGCAAGAGTCGCCATCTTTGTTTGATTGTAAGAAGCGATTTTCCTGGCGATGAGGGGAGATAGGAGAAGCGTCGTGCCCCGCCTTACGTGATTGTCGGCTTTATTCAGCAATGCTTGCGTTTCGTCCCAGATGGAGGAGCAGTACACGGTCTCCGATGTAGGATTCGCCAGCACTTTCTGTGCTCACGGATAAGTGCTGAAGTTGGAGCGCGGATTGTTTGTTAGTTGAAGACTCCAAACCATGCTATATTCAATCCGAAGTGACGGTTGCTTAATTATTTCCATCGAATGATGGCACTTTTCTCAGCCACAGCCATGTCCGGAATTGCTGAAGCTAGAAGAGAGGTACGCAGTGTATCAATGTCGCAACAGCAATAAGGTAAATCGTCCACTGAGCCCGACGATCTTTCTTTCTCTGGATGAGCATTCTCGAGATGCTGCCACGTTGGTTTGGACGCAGCGTGCAACGTCTGTCTAGCCTAATCGCGAGCAGTCCAGCCTCCGACACCCAAGATTCCTCCATCGGGGGCCAGTGGGTCCATAGACCACTTGCGAATTGGCATAACGTCCAGAGATGATTGAAAACCGGCCTCCCACATCTCAAGCGCCGCCCAGGCAATCATCAGAGCATTGTCGGTGCATAAGGATATGGGAGGAAATTCCAAGTTGATGTGACTGTACCCACGCACATCGAGGATGCTCCGCAGAACGTGGCGAAGGAAGGAATTTGATGCAACACCACCAGAGACCACGACTGAAGAGACCTTGTAGGCTGCGATGGACGAGAGGTGGAGAAGGATACGAGATGCGAGATGCTCGAATGCAATACGCTGAACTTCTTGAGCCATCTCTCGCCTCTCCTCGATGGATATGTCCTCTGGCAATCGAGGCTGATCGGTCAAGTGCCCTTGAGAATCGACATGATGGGACATGAAGCGCTGAACGGCAGATAGTAGCCCAGCAAAAGAATAAACCATTCGTCTAGAGCTTTTTTCGCCCCCCTTGCTTTCCGCAAAAGGGGGACGCAAACACCAATTCCATTGCGTAAGACGCCGCGCCAATTCATCCTGTCGACGAGCTGGAGGGGTATATGAGTAGTCTTGATTGGGGAAAGCAAAATTCTCAAGGGCTCTACCGTAGGGTGGTCTGAGACTGTGCGATGGCAGAATTGCACGCGCAGACTTGTCTAGACAGTCCCCTAAGGCAATATCCTGGGTCTCCGCCAGAATAGCGTGCTCGGTAAGGCCGGTGGAGTTGATGAGCATGCTATGCCCGCCGCTTGCTAGGACCGTCAGAAATGGGAATCCGGGTTTGAAGGTCTCCTCCTTAGTTCGCATGGCATCTACCAGTCTTGGGGTCAAGGAGTGAGCTTGCATGTGGTGGACTCCGAGGAAGGGGATGTTAAAACCCAAAGCCAATCCTTTGGCGGTATCGAGGCCAACCGACAAGTTGCTTCTCATGCCGGGGCCGCGAGTGGCCGCGATTAAATCGGGTCGGGGCGAGACCCGGAGAGCCTTCTGGACAAGAGGCGCCAGACTGGTTTGATGAGATTGCAGCGCAACGAGAGGATGTATGCCAGCAAAGTCATCGTTGTTTGCCGTGATCTTCTCATGAAAATGGACTTTGAGCCGTGCGGAGGAAGAGGCAGATAATGGGAGCAGCTCGGCGACAGCTACCGAAGTGTCGTCGCATGAGGATTCGATGGCTAGAGTGACCAGCATCCGGCGGGGGCAGTTCCCGTAATGACTAATGGAGGAAGCTACATGCCAGAGGGAAGGGAGCCGTGGCGGCATGTACGGTGGCGCGGATGTCTCACGGCTTGGGGTTGGGGCTGTTGACGAAGACGTTGTTTCGACGTGGGTGCAACGAAGGAAAACACGAGATGGAAGCAGCAGCTCTGGAGATGGAGCTAAATTTAAGGTTTACGGGAAGATCGACAACGGAATGATGCAGGTGCACGCTCGCACATGGAGTCTCAACTCTTCTCTTGCGCTGTCTTACTTCCCTCTACCTCCCTACTGCTCTTTGTCTGCGCATGCCAACAACACCCGACGCCTTCTTCCCCAGCACTCACGCCCTAGACTCTTTGAAAACCCGGCCGATGAAGTAACGTCGACGACGACGGCCATGGCCGATCCGAGCAAGGCCACAGACGGTCCTTCGACCAGCTCTGCTGCTGCTTTCGACATTCATAACCTCCCGGACTGGGACAACGACTTCTACGACGAAGCCGGTATCCTCGCTTTTGCGTCTGCCCTGTCAGCGCCCGAGAACCTGACCGCTTCGCCTTCCGAAGAGGACCTTTCAAACCCACAGTCGAAGAAACTCAATGCGGAGTTCATCACAGCGCTTAACGATTGGCGTCCCGTCCGTCAGCGCCAGATCCGCCGGCCCGGTGTTGCTGTGATAGGTGGTAGAAAGAGCAAGGTCAAGAGACGTCCGCGAAGAGGCACAGACGAGACGCGAGAGGGCTGGACCTACTCCCTCATCAAATACCCACTCCTCTTCTTTGTCTTTGGCTGGATCACGTTCCTAGGCATCTGCTACTTGTTCACAAGATTTTACATCCACTTATACGAGCAATACGTGACCTGGAGAGGGATGCGGGACAAGCTGAGGAAGGCGCTGAGAGTGCAGGAAAATTATGAAGATTGGGTGAAGGCTGCAGAGGCGCTCGATCACCACCTCGGGAACGATAAATGGAAAACTGATGATGAAGGCTCATATTATGATTGGAAGACCTTGAGAAAGATAATCAAGGAGTTGAGGTGCGTTGCCACCTGCACGCCTACTATCTGAACAAACCCAACCTCCGGCGTTTATCGTTTGGCGAGTCATCGTGACAACTCTGCTGACAACAGAGCAGAAAGCTGCATGCAGAAACCCTCGAGCAGGAAACCGATCGCAGAGGACGCTCGGAAGCAAGAGCAATAGATGGCTTGCGGGCAATTCTTGAGGCCTGCGTCAAGCACAATTTCGCCGGCATCGACAATCCGCGTCTCTACTCGGAAACTTATTATGGGACAAAAAACCTTCTCCAGACATATACCAACGAAGTATCCGAGTCTTTGAAGTTGATTTTCTCGAGCGAGCAGTACACGCCCACGGAGAAACGCGAGCTTTCCAAGCACCTTTCCGCAAACCTTGGCCGGACGGCGCTCTGCCTCAGCGGAGGCGCCACATTTGCATACTACCATATCGGCATCGCGAAAGCCCTCTTGGATGCGAAGCTTCTGCCAAATATCATTACTGGCACCTCAGGAGGCGCTCTTGTGAGCCGGACTCTACGGGCGAAAGCCATTCAGACCATTGAGACATCTTCTGACCTTCTGAATTTCTGTTTAGGTAGCGGCACTGCTAGCAACGCGCACCGACGAAGAATTGAAGAAGCTCCTTGTCCCCGCGCTGGCATCAAGAATCACGGCTTGTTCCGAACCATCTCGAGTGTGGTTCTGGCGATGGTGGCGAACAGGCGCACGCTTCGATTCGGTCGACTGGGCGAAGCGCTGCGCATGGTTCTGCCGAGGAAGTCTAACCTTTCGCGAAGCATACGAACGTACTGGACGAATCCTCAACGTCTCCTGTGTGCCTTCGGATCCGCATTCTCCGACGATTCTGGCCAACTACTTGACAGCGCCTGATTGCGTTATCTGGTCTGCCGTCCTTGCTTCAGCAGCGGTGCCGGGCATACTAAATCCAGTAGTTCTGATGCGCAAGACGAGTAATGACAACCTTGAGCCATATAGTTTTGGCCACAAGTGGAAGGACGGCAGCCTGCGGACCGATATTCCTCTAAAGTCCTTGAATTTGCATTTTAACGTCAACTTCAGCGTCGTCTCTCAGGTCAACCCGCACGTGTCGCTCTGGTTCTTTTCTTCTCGCGGCACCGTTGGGCGTCCTGTCACACACCGACGTGGGCGTGGCTGGCGTGGCGGCTTCGCCGGATCTGCCATCGAGCAATTCATCAAGCTGGACTTGAATAAATGGCTGAAGGTACTACGACACCTCGAACTTCTCCCACGTCCGATGGGACAAGACTGGAGCGAGGTGTTCCTGCAACGGTTCTCGGGCACCATCACCATTTGGCCCAAGACTAGAGTTTCGGACTTCTGGCATATTCTGTCCGATCCGTCCATGCATCGACTCGCACGCATGATCCGGGCTGGTCAATTAGCAGCTTGGCCGAAATTGAACTTCATCAGCAATCGCCTGGCCATTGAGAGGGTGATTGAGGAAGCAAGAGAGGCCACTCGACCGGCTGAGCAGCCTCTACCGACTCCCATGCCACGAGATACTCGCTTGAGAAGCGTCCTGAGCGAGGAAGACCTGCAAGGCCTTTTGGCACAGGCCCGCGAAAATAATGGCGTCGTGGTGAGTAAAGTATCAAGCCTGATATGCGGACACTTGCTGATCTATAACAGGAAGTACCGGAGCAGCTACTGACTCCCGCTGTACAGCGCGAGCAGTATTTCAGCCGTCCACTTCCCCAACGACAAGACTCGCCCTCTTTCGCCAAGCGCATGTCGAACCTCTGGGGTAACCTGCAGCCAGCGAAGGTCAGCCAAGAGACGCTCCGGCCTCCTTCATCCGAGAAACTGGTCACTCCAACATCCGCAACAGAACACAGCCGACGAAGTAGCGTTATGGACGAACTCGTGCGTCAAAGTAGGGTCTTCTTCGATGACTTCGCCGATGAGACTGAGGCACCGAGCGAGGACAACCTCACTGAGACGGAAGACGAGTTGCTTTCAGACCAAGACATTGGGTCTGATGTGGCTTCTTAGAGGGAAGTATCTGCAGAGAACTTCCATCTGAAGCCTTGCGATATGCTGAAGGCTCGAAAGAAGACCAGTGTGGTCATCGTTGGCCCCACTCCAGACTGATCTTTTGTTTGAGCGTTCAAGCGTTTGATGCATGATATCACGAGATCGTATAGAAGGTCGAAAAGACCCATTCCGCTATAGATTGTTCAACCGAAGGCATCAGGATACCCGGATTGAGTTTTTTGACGACGGCGTTCGATTGAGCCAGCGTCCCAGAAGCCATGCGTTTCAGATATACCAGGTATGAAGTATCGAGAGTATTACGAGGGCGACAGAAGGGGTAAAGTCGGCAGTTACACGAAAACTTCGTTCATCAGATGTGAGGCTGGAAAGTCGCATAACCGAGATACGGAAAATTAGGACAAGTATGCTGGTCGGGCGTGGATGGGACATGGAAGATGCTTGTTGTATGACTCGCTAGTTGAGGGGATGAGACGCTGTCGAGTGACAAATCTTGGGAGAACTTTCTTTTGCTTGTTCAGTTTGAAAGGCATCTGATGGGCCCTGATTGGTTTTAAGGTGTGAGAACGCCGTTGATGGGGACCACTTCAAGTTGGTTGTTTACTCTATTACAGACACCATCAGCCTGGACTCTGGAAAGAGCGTCTTGGATTGAACATAGTGGTGCTCAAGTAGGCAGTAGCAGAGAGTTCTACTAGCTGCTTCTTCTCAGGAGGCAAGACAGGTAGTAATGAAAAGCAATTTGTAGTTCTCGGAACAGCACGCCTATCGAATTCACGACCTCTCCAAATCTTGAGAGAGAACGAAAAATCATGGATGCCGAGTGGCGACTGAGAGCGGTCACATGGGCATGGCCAAAGATTTGTGGTTGTACAAAGTGACAGAAAGCGTTCCCGGAGGAGCCGCCAGATCGAACCGGGGAGTCAGCAGGGGGGCGCTGGGAGCGTACATGTTCGGCTTCTGGAAGGGCTTGAGAAGAAGGGCAGGTTGCACACGAGTGCAGCAAGGCCTGGTTTTGGTCAACGCCAGGCGGACGCATTGTGGTAGTGTGCTGGCGACCTGGTTTCGGAGAATACTAAACAGTAGCCTTGGTGATGGATGGTGACGAGTCGAAAACGGGCACAACTGCAGTGAGCGCAAGGCCATGGCAGAATTGCGTGCGTATCACAGAGGCCGGCACGGGGGTAGTTCGGAAGGGTGCTAGCGGCAGACGAGGTGAAAGATAGACACAGGCTGGTGGAGGGCAAACATCTGCGCGGCCAGGAGGGCGCTGCAGGCCAGGGAAGTGCGAGGGGCGGAGGTCGTGGCACACACATGAGGGTGAAGGGGCGTGTCTGGACTGGGTAGCGAGCTGATTATTCTTCTTCTAGCGCTGCTTCTGGAAGGCGGATCAAAAGCGTAGGAGCGACTCACTAACTAGCAGTAGGAGGTACGACTGTGAGGTAGCACTCGACCACCACCACCCACCGACACCCATTACCCACTCGCATATCCTCTCTCACTCTGCACTTCCGCCGCCTCTTCTGCTGCAGCGCGCGACCAGCATGGATGTCTCGATTTAGCTGCTGCAGCGCGCCCTGAGACATCATCGACCGCCCCCCATACCGCCGCCGCCAGCATCTCCGCTGCCTCCGACTCCGCCGCCCACCTACATACATTCCGCGCGCAAATTGCTTAGCGGATGCCAGCAACCGTACCACATACCGAAAACTGTCTGCACCCGCAACCGCCGTGTGTTGTCGCTGCCCGCCAGCGCAGCGTAATGTCGCCTTTCCTGCCGCTCCACAGACTCGACCTTTCCACGCGATAGCGCCTGCCGTTGTCGTCCCTCGCTCATTCTCCCACCTCCTCGCTCCGCCTGGCCTGTCCTGCGTCCCCCGCGACATCTATGCGCCGTCGCGAGCGACCTCGTCATCCTTTGCCGGCCTTTGTTGCGGCCCCTCCTCGCAACCCGCGGGCACACCCACCTCCACACACATACACATTCCCTCCGATCCTAGACCGCCCGCCATATCTCGAGCATTGCAGATGGAAGAGGTCGCGCCCGGGCAGTGTAGGGTCGTCTACTACTGCCCAGGCCTAAGCCACGATGCGCTCTACACTCCCGCCAATCCTCCCCTCGCGGCCTTGAGCACGCAAGCTGGTGATACTCTTTCCGACACTGCCTACAACAACTTGCGCAGGTTGCTGGACGTGGACCAGGGCAACTTTGGACAAGGTGAGGATCAGACGTCGAATCAATTTTTCACAATTACTTATGCATTTCAGTTTTCGTCAGTTCTCAGCCGCAAGAGTGCCTCGAGCGGCTTGCTGCATTTGCCAAGTCCACCCCTGCTGCGGTTCTGGTCGAATTCAGCGATGCTACAATCGGCGAGACGCAGAGCAACGCATTTCGCTTTTTGCGTGACTTGCTGGCGAATATGCAGAGTGCAAGCTACCAGCAACAAGTCATGCCATTCGTCCTGCTTACCACCACCCTCGGGCCCGGAGCTGATCATTTCGCCGAGCGTGGACTGGAGACAAGTGTGTTGGACATCATCCGTAGTCCGCTTTGTTCCGAGGCCATCAACCAATTGGTCGGACGTGTGAAGGAGGCCACTCGGCCCCGCGCGCGTTTGCTGGGTGCAGATATGGCACAGAACCTGGTTTCTACGATAGCAGATCGTTCGACACCGCAGACTGCTTCTCACAGACCGGACGAGGTGCTCTCAGCGCAACGCCGAACGGCTGTTGAAGAAGCAATCATCAAGTGGCAATTTCCCGCACATGATTTTGACATGGACGAGCTCACATACGGCGCGCTCACAATGTTGGAGCATGTTCTCCGCAACCCGGAACTCGAAAAGTACAGGCTTCCCAGACCGGCCTTGGTGACGTTTCTGCTAGCAGCCAGACGTCAGTATCGCCACGAGCGGGAGGTTCATTATCACAACTGGAGACATGCTGTGGACGTGACGCAATCTGTCTATTGCTTTCTACGCAATGTGCGCCTATGCCCGCGACTACCAAACTCGACGAGAACAGAGAGGGAAGTAAATGCCCTGGAGCGCATACTTTCTCCATTCGATGCATTGATATTGCTGGTGTCCGCTATCGGTCATGATGTGGGCCATCCTGGAGTCAACAACGCTTTCCTGGTTGCGAGTAATCACCAATTGGCCTGCATGTACAACGATAAATCTGTTCTCGAAAACTACCACTGTGCGGCGTACTCTCAACTTGTGCGGCGACACTGGCCAGCATTGGGTGAGATTCCCCATTTCCGTTCGACCATGATATCCACAATTCTGGCCACCGACATGCAGAGGCATTTCGAATATATGGGCCATTTGAACGAGCTGAAGCAAAAGGTGCACAAAAGTGACGCAGACCTCGGAGACTGGTCCGATAAAGACCGGGAGCATGCTCGCGAACTTGTCATGGCGCTGCTCATCAAAGCTGCAGACATTTCGAATGTGGCCCGTCCCTTTGATATCGCTGCTCAATGGGCGAAGATCCTTATGAACGAATTCTCGCGCCAAGGAGAACTGGAGCAAGAACTGCAAATACCAACATGCCTCTTCGGCGGTCCACCCAACAAGGAGGACCTTCTTGCGGCTGCACAGAGCCAAAAGGGGTTCATGAACTTGTTCGGCTTCCCGTTGTTCCGCGGAATCTCAGACATTATGCCGAACGTTTCATGCACCATAGCCGAGCTTGAGATCAACAAGGACGTCTGGGAGCGAAGGATCGCAGATGAGAAAGCACGTCGTGAGGCTATTGGAGATGGCAGGAAGTCACCGCGAACCTATGGATCGGTCACGGAGACTCAGGTGGAAGAGGCGAGAATGCGCAAACGGGAATCAGAGCCTGCTGCCGTACCGGAAACAATACCACAGACGCCTGCGTCCCCACTCCGACGACATGTGGGTGCTGAACCCTTCGACTCACCCGCAAGGCACCCTGCCAGTGACCAGCGGCACCACCTTCAGATTGGAGTTGCGCAAACTGGTGAAGAAAAGCGATCGTCCACTCCTGTTTTGTGGCCGAGTAGCCTTCAAATCTCGCCTGTCACTGGAGGGTCGCGACGATCAAGCAAGGACGTAGCGCTGAATCACATGCAAGAGTTGAGCGCTTACGCACAACAGAATTTGGCCGCGACCGGATCGCGCAGAGGTTCTGCCGACGCGAATTGGCAGATACACCAAAATTATCCCGGCTCGAGGAGAGGTAGCAAAGAGGAGAGCTTGACAACCATTCTGGTTACTAGCCAGGGCAGTCCGGCTTCACGTAGCGTTCCAGGATCTCCTCCAGTGGGCAAGCCGGCATCGCCTGCTCGGCCGGTTGGCTCGAGCAAGAGGTAAGTCTCAGTCATTCTCTATCGGAGCTAAGACATTGTTTTGCCTTATCCGCAGAAGAACTTCCACATGCTGATGCTCCATAGACAAAGCACATCGAAGCCAGCGACGAGTGCAGCATGGCAATCGGTACCGTCTTCGCGATCTCAAGCAATCAGCTCAGCTACGGCCACAACAGAACCTGCTGCCCAGCCCAACTCAACAGGAGACAGTGTTGCGCCAGAGTCTACTGGCGCTATTCCCGTGCTTGACGACAACACAATGGCGCATACCGGAGACTGGCCTCACGACTTGGACGGTGCACACTCCTCGTTAGCACCGGCTGCACTACCTAGTACACCTCCGGAGCCACCTGGTACTTCTTCCAAATCTGAGTCTCCTCGTATAATAGCTCGAATGGCGAGCGGGGAATCAGAGGCGTCAGGACTAGACACCAGGGATTCTGATTCACATATCCGACAGTCACGCAGTAGGAGTCGACTTCGCGGTCTCAAGTTCTGGAAGAAACGTAGAGATGTCTCGGGCATTGACGGCGCGTCACCGGACTCGACATCGCCTTGAGCATCGACGGCGGGTGCCAGAGAACGGCATTTTTCATACTTTGTTCACGTTTTATGGAGGAGGGCAATACATCAAACTTGGCAAATTTTGCGTTTGCCAACGTATTTCAAGGAATCACGGCGCAGGCGCATAGGAGCGATTAACAGGACTCGCTGGAGCGGAATATTTGGGTTGCATCGTTGCTGGCGAACATAAGGGGAAGGCGTATGTTTTCCGGGTCGAATGGATCATGACAAGCGGAATGAAGGATGACTCTTCGCTCCTACTATGGCCGGATTGGCTGCATGTTCTTTGGCAGACTCGCTGTTTCGTGGCCAGGTCTGGGACAGGACAGACGGCGTCAGGACTTTTGCTTTGAGGACGATGGAGGACTGGCGTTTGATTGTTGTACGATGAGACCAGGAGGCATGTGCTAGCCACGTAGAGACAGTACACGAAAAAGTGGTACAGTCATGCGATTTTGGTTCTTCGGAGGGTGAGAGGGTGAGCGAGTGCATGAAGCTTGTTTGATGCTAGCTGCCTTCCTCCGGCTAAACTGCATCGTATCCATCCAACCTAGACGAGCAACCTTCATACGAGCTTTCCACCTTTCTTGACTCCACGGCACGACAACAATCGGTCTCGAAACTGGCGCTTCGGCGGCTTGACTTGCCAATGATGAACTACATAATGGCCACCAAAGCCTGTCAGGGTACGCGCTGGGCCACTCCTAAATCCTTGCCAGAATGCTTTCTTCCATTCTCACCTTCGCGGCCCTCGCGGCCTGCGTACACGCCTCAGCGAGATGCAGCACTTCGACCTCGAGTGCTGCCATAGCACAAGCGACGGCCATCGATGCTACGCAATTCGCCTCCACGCCTGAGGTCAAGGAGATTGTCGACCACATCTGCCACTCAGGCTTGCGTTTGCCGGGCAGTCACAACCACCTGGAAATTGTCAGATACATTTCGCGTCAGCTACATGCTGTTCTCAGCATCTAAACCACGACGAGTGACTTTGAACTCGCCAACTGGCAGCCAGCACAGAATTCGATGTACCGCGCGGCCCAATTGAATGTCGGGCGGGAAACAGTCGACGTGGCGAGCGCGATCGCCTCCTCTCTGCCGACTAATGGTTCTGCCATCTCGAGTACATGTCTTGTGCTTCCACTGATACATTTGGAGTACGACATGGCTGAAAGTGGTATCTCTTAGGACAACTTATGTACGTCGCACCAGGTGTCAACCTATCAACCATCGACATCATCAAGGGGAAGATCATTGTGCGAGACTACACCAACTTGGCCATCCCAACGTCTTTCTTCAAGGCGATAGCTTACTACGCATCTGCCGACGCTACCGAGAATTCTACCTCCTCCTGTCCTTTCGTCACCCTAGCTCAAGCGGAGCTGTTGGCAGCAAGCTTCAGCGAAGCAGCAGGTTACATATCGGCCTTCAACGTATCCCAGAAGCAACTAGAAAGGCTACTACAGTGGTCATTCTGGCACATACTGGCTCGTGCCCGGTGTCTTTACTGGAGCAGAGCAGTACCAGCGGCTGCGAGCCGCGGCTGCGAGGAACGCCACAGCATCGATTCGCATCAATGCGAAAAGCGGCAAGGTCAGGGTCCCAAGGACGATGGCCACCCTGCCAGGCCTCTCGAACGATACCATTGTCATAGTGACTCATACAGACGGAGTCACATACGCGCGCAAGAGAACCGTCCGGCCGCGCTCCTGACCCTCGTCAAGTACTTTGCCGACCTGCCACTCCAGGCTCGCGCGAAGACCATCAAGTTTGCTTTCAAGGCTAGCCATCTCGCGTACCAGCTGGACTCTGACAAAAATCTTGACAAGTCTCCCGATGCCGACTACAATAATGGTACCACGGCTTTTGTGGTAGTAATCGAGCATCTGGGTACGCGCGAGGTTGAGACCTATCCCGCTACGAACGGCGCATATGGCAATGTCTTGAACTACACTGGTCGGGGCGAGGCAGTTCTCTGGTTCATTGGAGAAGTACAATGAGCCATCGATGAAGTCATTAGCATTGCAAAGGCCCATGACCTCAGCAACACAGTCGTGGCACCAGGGTTCACACCTGTGAGTCCTGGGAATATGGTGCCCACTTGCCCCAGTATGGACGGTCTCGGGTTTTACCATACCAACGCTTTAGTGCCTTCAATGGCCATCGTCTCAGGGCCATGGAGCCTGTGGGCACCACGTTCCGGAGCTCAGTCTCTCGATTACGACAGGCTTCGGCTTCAGCATATTGCAATTGGGAACGCCGCACCCATGCTATCAAAGTTCTCGAAGGCGCAGCTGGCAGGCAATTATACCCATTTTCGTGAGCCTTGCGCAGCGGGCAAGCGACGACAATCACGGCCAACTACAATAACGCGCAGTTTATCACCACTCCGAACCAGACGTCTAATAGGCCGGAAAAATTTGACAGTATCGTATTGATGAGGAGGACCTCCGCCTTCAGGAAATGCCCAACATACCAAGCACGAGTCTGCAGGCATCAACATCACCGAAATAGTGGTACAGTCCACATATCGTCTTGTTGGCTTCCGTGATTTGTCACAATGTGTGTGAAAAGAGTTTGTTGGTTGGAATCGTCAAGGGAAAATTGTTTGACCCGGATAACATGTTCAGGGAGGAAGTCGTCTCCGCACCTAGTCGTCTCGCATCGTTTCGATTGGGCTCAGGCTGACCGCGGCGGTCAGGATTGCTCGAGGAGGCTAGAGAGACGATTAAGCGCTGAGACGACTTCCTCCCTGCACACGTTATATGAAGAAGAGATGTCGAACGCCCGGGTAAATGTGGGAAGTAAAATTACGGGTGCACGTCAAGGGTCTTTGCAGCCGACTAGAAGGACTGTGCGTATTGCTGAAAATCGATGGGAGTGTCTGTGGATGGCCTCAATGTTTGGGACGGCTGAGCTGCAAGAATCTTACGGACGTATCTGACGAGCGCTTTGAGGTGGTGGAATACCTATTACTGTCCGTATGAGGTCAGACGCGTGTTCCCGACGATAAGAAAGGAAAGGGAAATTGGTTGGCACCAGCGTTCCTTCGGAAGTTTTATTAGCAGCGTCAAAGAGCGGTACGTAAATCAAAGCTTAGCCAAAGGCTATCCGTCCAATTGCATGTGCCTCGCATCGAATCCTGTCGCGTGGGTCGCGGGACCCTCATAAGTCAATGTGCAGGAAATGACTTTATTGCTGCATATCGCAGATTATAGTAGCCGAGAGCGATTGATATTAATGCCGCCTTGTCCTTTACCGTACTCGTACGGGCACATGAGCAGGTCAGATAGGAAACGAGGGTGAGGCCTAACATACCTTTCTCGACCAAAAGCGCCTGGAGTAGTACGTCTGGCCGCTACTACCACGTGGAGGGACACCTTGTGTTTCTTGCACCACCACCACCATTTCCTGTCTGTCCGCTCCGCCAACGCCTCCTCTCCCTACGAAACTCTTCACAACGACATCGACTCGACACCTGCGCGCAACCAAGAGCGGCATCTTACAGGGTGGCAGAGATAGGATATCGCTGTGCTGTGCAGTCATCCAGCGGCGTCCCTATACGATCGCCCCGATACAATAAGAATCCACTACATCCCTGCTCTTGCGCCATCTCCATCCGCCACGGCGTGCACCAGACGCAAAAGTGGCCTCTCCATACTCGCCCGCCTCCGGAGCAGAGGCCACCAATTCCTCCGCCGCCAACGCTGGTCACCGTCGACGCACCTCTCGCACCGGCGGTCCCTCGCTCAATGTTCCGCTAGACAGCGCCACGAGGCATTCGCGCGTCTTCACAGCATCGCCGACGTCCCAGTCTCCGCTAAGCTCCACCACCTTCGAGGAGGAGGACGACGACCTCCGCGACCCGCACATGTCGCTCGACCGCTCCCCCAGCAAACGGCACGACGGCGGCTGGGAATCGCCCGGCCTCACCACTCCCTACGAGCAGACGAATGGAGGCAGGCTGCGCAGCGTGAGCCCTGCCGGACCCGGCGCACACGGTGTAACATGGGCCAGCGCAAAGGCGAACAGCGAAAAGGTGAACGGCGGCTACCCCCGCTACCAAAGCCAAAACCAGGGATGGTTCAGCAGAGTACGCAAGATGTCCGTAAGCCTACCGTTGTTTGCACATGGTGGACAAGAAGATCGGTTTGCCGAGAAAGAGAAGCTTGGGAGAGGTCGAACATCGAAGGACGACCTGCACATGAATTGGAGAGACATACCCAAGCGATTCGGACTTTTGATGTCTAGGAAACGAAAGATCCTGACTGCTTGTATTTTGTTCGTCCTAGCTCTTCTGTGGTTCTTCAGCGATGGCAAGTATACCGAGTCCGCTTCATCACGTATCTGTTCACTGACACGTTCAACAGCACTCACATTCTGGTATCGACGCACATCATGGTTGGGCGGTGGTTCCAAATTCGTCATCATACTCGGAGCAAATCAAGGAGGAGGAGTCATGGAATGGAAGGGCGCCCGCGAATGGGCCATTGAGAGGGACAGTGTCAAGAACAAGAAGAAATATGCTGCGACGTGGGGATACGATTTGAACATCGTCGATATGAGCACCAAGAAACGATACGCGCACGAGTGGAGAGAAAGCTGGGAGAAGGTGGACATTATCCGGAATTCCATGAAGAAGTACCCCAACGCAGAATGGTCAGTATAAACGGTCGTCACCACGATTGATCGTACATCACTGACAGAAACTGTAGGTTCTGGTGGCTCGATCTCACCACTTTCATCATGGAGCCGACGTACTCGCTACAGTCGCACATATTCAACGACCTCAATATCAACACATACCGAGATATCAATGTCTACAATCCGTTGAAGATCCAACATCCCCCCAATGGCACTTCTGGAGATTCCAATGCCCCGCAATTCGCCAACTATCTCGACCCCGAATCGCTCTCACCAGTTGGAGACGGCAAGCCGGAGAGCGTCAACCTTATCGTTCCACAAGACTGTGGCGGATTCAACCTGGGGTCTTTCTTCGTTAAGCGAAGTCACTGGACCGATCGACTGCTGGACGTTTGGTGGGATCCGGTCTTCTACGAGCAGAGACATATGGAGTGGGAGCACAAGGAGCAGGATGCTCTAGAGTATGTCTACACAAACCAGCCGTGGATCCGCCCGCATGTGGCGTTTATCCCGCAACGCAAGGTGAACGCTTTCCCAAGTGGCGCTTGTGGCGACGATAAGGGACTTCCTGTTGGAGGCTGCAAGACGCTCAAGGCTGGAGACGAACCCCAAGAATGCGGTGTTCATGGTATACATTACCAGGAGAAGGCGCGCGACTTCCTGGTAAACATGGCCGGCTGCGAGTGGGGACGGGACTGCTGGGGAGAGATGTACAACTTCCGGCAGCTCAGCAGCAGACTGAACCGCAACAGATGGGAGAAATTCAAGGATGGCGTCAGCGATATGTGGCATGCCAAGCAGATCAAAGAGAAAGCGCAAAGAGATCAAGAGGAGCTGGAGGCTCAGCAGAAAGAGCAGCAAGAACAGAAAAAGCGAGGCGGATGATGAGCGAAGACCACTCACCTTATCGCGCAAATCCGGCCTCTTATCAACCAGCCCAGATCTCGAGCTTCGACCTCGACCTGATCGCTGGACACGTTTGAAAATCCGTGCCGACCAAAATCGACACATGTATTCTGACACTCTGAGCGCTTTTCGGGCGGGTCTTGGCATCCGTTTTCTCCCACTTCTTCAACCCACTTACGCCGAGTTGCCTCTCGCTGGGAGAGCAATTGATACGAGAATTCATCACTATTTGCCATCAGTATTAGCCTCGCGCATTTGAATGGGTAGTCAGACTTGGGAACACCCAGGTCGTTTATGGGGGAAGAGGCATGATTTGGATCTGTTTGGAACAGTGATGAGGACGGTCGGGGATTCAGATAGGCCTGCAAATACAATGGCTGCCTTCTCCTTCTCCTCCTCCTTCTACTACCCTCCAATTCTGCGGTCTAACCCTCCTACTGGTCGCTGTATCAATGCCTTGAAGACCCGGATGAGACGATGGCATTTACTGAATAAATCAGCACGGGAATGATACATTTGAGACTCTCGTTGACACACGCTTTCGAGTGACATTATTAAGTCTCCGCGGCGTACATGGCCTTACCGACCGAAACAAACCTACCATGCAGCCTGCAACGCCACGCTCAGAACGCAAGAAGTCGACAAAAGGACAGCTCATGCTGCGATCTTAGCCCTCTTCTCCGGCTCTAGCGCGACTCCTCTATCGTCTGATGCGCCGTTCATGGCGTCGTCGTCGTCATCAAATGCCTCGTCGACTACATCTCGACTGCGCTTCAAGCCCTTCATCTTGCGAGTTTGTAGTTGTGCGAGATCTTGCTTGCCCATGTGGATGCGGCCAACCTTGTCGCCGATCAGATCCGTCTCGACATTCT
The DNA here is from genome assembly GCA_002785995.1 of Mycosphaerelloides madeirae. Classification (NCBI taxonomy): domain Eukaryota; kingdom Fungi; phylum Ascomycota; class Dothideomycetes; order Mycosphaerellales; family Mycosphaerellaceae; genus Mycosphaerelloides; species Mycosphaerelloides madeirae. The sequence goes on along the minus strand of NHNV01000001.1, from coordinate 648,905 downwards.
TCTTCGTCTTGGGCTGGGAATGAAAATCAGTACACGGAAGTATTAGCATTATGAGAAGTACTCTTACCTCCAGATTCTTTGGTTTCCGCATCGCTTCCTTCAACATGTCCGGATCCGCCTCTTTCATTCTCCCTACCCGAAAGTCTATCCGGGGCCCCATCTCCTCCACGTCAACTTTCGGCAAGGTTCCACCGCTCTTCTTGGTCTTAATGAGGTAGCAGCGCATGTGAATCATAGGCTTGACACTCTCATTTTCTTCCTCGTCGACGGAGAAGTGAATCATGTACTGCAGTCCTTCCACATCCACGTTATCCACGTCGGGTCCCTTGAAGAGATCGAGTAATAGGGATCCTGCGAGGGTGTATGCGTTTGCAGTTGGCGATTCGAATGCGCTTCCTGAGAAGGACAGGAGAGGCTTCAATCCCACAGCAGCCTTCGCATTCTTGAATTGTGACAGGCTTCTGAAAGTATCGGCGTCGACTAGCAGCTCCAGCATGTCCAGGACTTTGTAGTCGAAGAGCCGTATCAGGGTGAGAGCATGCGGCCGCTTCTTGCTGTGGCTTCCGTACACCATGAGCGAGGCATCGTTCTTGTCGGCAAAAAACTCGAGTGATGAAGGGTCTTCGAAGGGATGGATCGTGTTCTTCTTGTCAAATTTGACGCACAGCGGTCGCTTGAGGGAGTGGATATCTCTGAGGACAAGCTGAACGACTTCGCTGGTGGTGGTGTATTTCAGGAAGAGGGTGGTTCGTGGGTTCTCGACAATCTGCGACGCCTTATTGGCGAGGTAGCGCTTCGTGCGCGAGTTCTTGGGTTTTATCTCGCGTATCGGTAACATTGTGGTGAATCGTGTCCAGTAAGTTGATGTGCGATGGATTGGCAGCTCTCGTGCGCAGAGCAAAAATCTTGAAGTTCAGGTTCTCGGGCTGCTATCGGGCGGAGCTAGCGGCCCGGCCCGATACTATCGTCAGCCGAAGATCCGGGTGGCAGGATCACATCGCATTTGGAAACGATTATTTCGCCATCTTGCCCCTCTGCACAAACCTCCTCCAAAGCCATCTTGATTTACCTCCTACACCACACACGAACATCACTCACCACTTGCTGCTCACAGCCAGCATATCCCCCGAAATCGGCTCATCATGACTGCGGCGACGCCTTGCACGATCCAACCCATCGCCTCCGAGGACGAATTCAGACAGCACATCGCACGGCTGCCCGCATCATGCCTGGCCGTCATCTACTTCCACGCGCCTTGGGCTGAGCCGTGTAAGCAGATGTCTACCATCCTGTCCACTCTCGCCACCACATACGAAGACACCAACCCACCTCGGATAGCTTTCTTTGCGCTCGACGCAGAGGATGTCGCAGACGTTTCAGAGACCTACGACGTCACGCAGGTACCCTTTGTTGCTCTACAGAAAGACGGCAAGGTATTGGAATCCGTGATCGGCACCGACGCTTCAAAAATGCGCAACGCGGTTGAGCGACACGCCGGCGGTAACCTTTCCACCGGCGGTCTTCCTCCAGCACAGAAGGTCAACCGACCTGCGGAGTCCACAACCGCAGCGCCTTATACCAACGGCAGCAGTATGGCAAAATACGCGCCAGATTCCTCAGATCCTACAACAGCACCACAGTTCAGTTCGGGTGAGATGAACGGAGAGCAATCGACAGAAGAATTGAACAAGAGATTGGCAGAGCTCGTCAAGGCTGCACCCGTGATGCTCTTCATGAAGGGCACTCCCTCGGCACCACAGTGCGGTTTCAGCAGACAAACGGTCAGCCTGCTACGGGAGAAGGGTGTTCGATATGGCTTCTTTAACATTCTGGCCGATGACGAAGTCAGGCAAGGTTTGAAGGAATTCAGCGACTGGCCAACATTCCCTCAAGTATATGTCGACGGCGAGCTGGTCGGTGGTCTGGACATCGTAAGTCGGACGCCAATGTGTCTGAACGCGCAAATACGCAAATGGCTGACACACGTCCAGTTGAAAGAGGAATTTGAGAGTGACGCGGAATTCCTTCAATCATATTCCATTCACTCCCAGGGCAAGCTGGTTCGTGTCCCCCTTATTCGACTCATTGGAACGTATTCTGACTTGTGCAGGGCGGACCCGCAGCACCACAGGCGCAAGCCCACGCCGCATAGGATGCTTTCGATAGGTTCTTGATCATGATACCAAACTCAAACTTGTTTTGGCCAGCCATATTGATATGCATAACCTAACATGACTACAGCAGTCTGGCGATGGAAAGTGTGTTCTGTACCTGCCTAGTTGTTTGTACTAGCGGGAATCGCCAGTTGACGTTGGTGTTACAAGAATGTGAAAACTTCGTAAGTAATCCAGGCCGTCAAAATCCCCAACACCGCGCCCAGGAATCGCATATGGCACTCATACCTCAGCATGAAGCAGCGCTACCTGGGATATCGCAAGATCGGTAGAGTGTAGTGGATTGGCAACCGTACGGGTAGCTGCCATTGTTGTAATAACTGCCCCACGACAGTACAGGTACGACCACATCGTTGACTGTTCTGCTGCACGCGAGCCAGGTTGGCGCAGCTGAAGTCAACTGGTGGTTGATGATGCTGCCCGAGTAGATGAAGTTGGGATCTTGGAAGCCCTTGCCGGCCGTGACAATCTCTGCGATGCCGTGGATATCTCCCTAAGAGCTGCTGTTTAGCCATCATGTCACAGGTTCAGTACATTGCCACTCACAGTGTCGCCGACTCCAACACCATACGAGACGCCTTTCACGTCAAGGTTCAATGCAGCATTGGGGCTGCTTCCGTTGAAGTACGCTGTTGCTTCTGGTCAGCCTGCGCTTTTAAATGCGGTAATATCGAGACTAGGATACAACATACCTGGCGATCCGCTTCCATCCGTGGCAATCAGGAACACATAATCGTTAGTTCCATTAAATTCTGCGCAGAGCTTCGTCAAGGTCGAGTTGTTGCCAACTCCAAGTCGCATCTGGAGCGTGAATTCCGAATTCGATATGGCTGCACGCTTTCGAGGGACGGCAGCAGCCGCTGCGGCGAGAGCGAGCACGGCGAACTTCATTTCTCCGGATATGTGGATGTTTGGAATCTCGGTGAAGAGGATGTGTTTGTGAGTGAAATGCTCAGGTGCTTAGGTTTGTTGTTCGGAGGTAAAGTTGGCTGGCGCAAGAGCGGTGGGGTTTTATTTACCCTTTCGACAGCGAGGCAGGCGTCACACATCAGTCCAGGCGTTCCGTCCATACACCCATATACATACCACTGATACTACAGCAAGTACGAGGAATGCGTCACTCCCTTGGACGCCACTACCACACTTGACGAATGGTTTGCCCAACGAATACGAATACGCTCTGCCATGTTATGAAGAAGAGTGCCCGCCTGACTGCCAATCCAATAAAATGAGGTCACTGCTGCCCGCGCGATATGAAGGTTACTGGCTGTCATGTTACCCAAATTCCAAGGAGCTTGCCAAGTTTAGATCTTTCCGCGCTTACCCCAGGAAGAAGGATCGCCAATAGGGTGTTATTGATTCTGAGAGCTTTAGGACGGATTCCTGATGTTTGCCCAGGTCGCTCTTGAGTAACGTAGCATTTGAAGGTACCGAGTGCGAGGTCGCTGCCTTTTCGTATCTTTCTTGGCTGCCCTTCCGGCACCCGACTTGGACGACGAATCATCGACGCCCGAGCCGATCATGAACAGCCTCAGGCTAAGGGTACAGAGTTCGACGATATCGCTTTTGGTGTCCAGATATGATTGGGGTGATGTCGACTTGCATGTCGAAGTACTAGTCGACGCGCAAAATCGGCAGGCAAAATTCCGTCGACGAAGAGAATAGAACTGCCGGTCTGCGTTGTCACCGTCCTATATTGTTTCCGCCAGAGCTGTCGATACGAGAAATATTCAACGAGAAGGCTGCTCAGAAGGCTGGAAGAACTCTCTCCTATTTGGCACTCTCCAGATCGGAGCCTGCTCAGTTGAAATCCTCTCTAGTAGCAGGGTCGCTCGTCGAGTACCTGAGAGAGCCAAGTGCCGTGATGACCTCGTTGAATAGTCCTCATGTCTACAGCTCTTGTTTCCGCAAATTTTGTTTCTTGGCTGGTGATCAGAAATTGAAGTCTTCGAAGATGACCTGTTTCTTGTCCTTTCTTGACAGCCATTGCTCGAGCTGCTTTCTCATCGGAACACCTGTACACAGGTGGAACTTCGAAGCGTGAATCTGCTCCAGATCTTGCTCATTGATTCTTCGCTTGTGAACCGTAACACCGCGCTGGTTCAGCTTCTCTACGCTCTCGAGAGAAGCACTTGTCGCATTGGTGATAAAAACATGAAGACTCGCTCCAAGCTTCGGATGCTGATCGAGCGTGCCTTCGATCAGACCAACGTCCTCCTCACGAATGCTCCAGAGCAGCCGAAGTCGTGTGAAGTCGAGAGAGAACAGAGACGGGAGTATTGGTGTAATACCAACACCAGCAGCGACGAAACATATCGTCTCTTCTTCCAGTTGTTGAACTTCGAACTCACCCCCGAAGCCTTTGACTCCAACCTCGAGGCGCATCCTGTCGCTGGCTCCTTCATGCTTGAACAGGAATTCGGTTGCGATACCGACCTTGCGTATCGTGATCTCAAATTCGTCATCTTTGAAGTTGATCTTAGGATTAGGTGGATGGCCCGGAGGACTACTAACTGTGAATGTTCGCACAAAATCATCGTTGATGCTTCTTGGGTCGTCATCTCGCATGTGTGAGTATCCAATGTCCAGGTGTTCCGAAAAGTCGAACATTACATACTGGCCTGGCTTGAAAGAGGCGGCGTTTTGCAGACTGAATTTGAACCTGGAGACCGTCGCTGTCAATCGCGTCTGGCTCAGAAGAGTCGCTTGCTGGAGTCCCTCTCCCTCAGACCTCGGAGGTGGCTTCTCAGATGCAAGGTACCTTACGATAGGGTTGTAAGGAGAACGTTCGCCTTGCACTCCTCGGAAAGGAAGTGCTTGAGCAACGTAGCGCGCCTCGGTCACTTTCAACTTGACGCAGAGATTGCTTCGGGGCAGGACAGCAGCGGCATCTTTGCCTACCAGAATCTCCGTCTGTCCAGTGATATAGAGCATGTCGCCGCTGTCGAAGTCTGGCACACTCAATCCAGCCAGTGGGTTGACTGCCAGGTTCCCCAGTGTTTGATATAAACGGTTCCCTGAGTATTCAGGAAAAACCAAGACTGCCCCAGAGTCGTCATTAGACGCTACCCTCAGAAATCCAGGTGGACCACCTCGATGATTCGTGTCCATGTCCTTCTTCAGATTTGAAGATGAAATGAAGAAGATATCAGCTTTCTGGATGAGATCAATTGCCTCCTGTGGCAAACGTGGGGATTTTGAGGTGAGTTCCGGTTTCGCAATGGCTGGTAAGATCTGCCTCTTGTTCAAGTACTTCGGGCAGTTTCCCAGGCTCTGCTCTATTCGAAGTACGAGTTGGATCTCGGCCATGTGCTCGTGGTGTCCGGTGATTTCGTCCTCCTTCATGCCTAATGCTCCAGCAACCATACGGCCGAAGTATTTCACTCTTTTCCTCGTATTTAGATCAAGAGTCAAACCACTGACCATTCTGCCTTCGCCTTCCTCTTTGATAATCTGGCCCTTGGCGTCTGTGCCGACCAGCTCTTCAACCACTGGGTCATGTCTGCCCGTGACTGGGGTCTTGATTCCTACGATACCTCCACTAAGCGGTCTGGCCATGCCCTTTTCACCACCCCAAAGAGTTGACCAAGGACGGCCGTGAGAATCCAGAGTCCCGATCGCGATCAATGGGGCTATTTGCATGTGGTTCGCAAGCTGTGGCGAGAGTGTGGGAATCGTAGGATTGTCCATGTGTGGAACTTCCATCTTGCGCATCATTTGCTCCTCTCCCGAGTGGAATGGCACATCTTGGGCGTAGAACATGGCCATTGTAGATCCGGCAAATACTTTCCTCGGCTGTTTACAGCCAGAAGGATAAATGGAAAGGATTTGTAGCGTTTAAAATGGGGCGGCGCCTTGGTGACCGTGGTTCATGTCCTGTGAGAGTGAATTGTCACGCCATGCGGAGGGCAGGCTCATATAAAGATTGCGACTGTTGTTGAAGAAAAGACGAGGATGATGTGATTGCTGACGAAGAAGAGGAGGCGCTGGTCCGAGCGCGCACACTAATGAACTCTGCTGTGGCCAGATCAAAGCTGGGCATAGTCAACGATGGAAAATGGGGAGAGCATCGTTTTCACATTTCTTGTCATTACTTATACGTGCCTTGAAGTTCATAATGCATCCGCTCTACAGCGAGCGTCGTACGTCCATAGGCTTCGTCGTTCGCTTTCCTTTGATGCTCCGCTTCACTGGGCTGTTCGCGTGTGTCAGCAAGCCATATTGTCATCGAGGCGATGTGTAATACTCACTTGTTGTTATAGGCGTACGGTCCAAAGTCAGGTGTGCCACCCAGAGTACCAAAAATATCGCCCTGGAATGTGTCAGCTTAGACTTCAGCTTATATACTTCGTCACACCAACTCACAATGTAGTTCGTCGCATTCACGCCACTTCCAAATGTGGTGTTCCAACCATGAAGAATTCCTTCCACCACCTCAATGCCGGCCAGGTAAAGGTTCTTGATAGCAGGGTCAAAAGCACCTTGCTGAGCCCACCAAAGGTTGGTTGTGGCCGCCTCGCCTGGCCAGGGCCGGTCGAAGTCGGATGCCGTACGCATCACAATTATCCTGGAGAAGTCGACGACCTTGTCCACAGCAGCACGCATCAAAGCCTCGAGAGTGGCGTTGTCTTCTTGAGCGGTTGTACAATAGACACCTGTCCCGTTCGTGAGGAGAGTTGTAAAGTTTCCGAAAGCCTCGCCTAAGATAACACCAGAATAGTACACATCCGAAGTCGCGACATCACACTCGATGACAGAAGGAGCTTTCGTCCCTGCAGTGTAAGCTTTCGAGGCACCATAAAGAGCTCGGTACGCAACAGCATCGTCGCTGTCGTTGAGTGTCGCCTTGCGGGCGAGGTTGGCTGCGAGTTTCTGCAAATTCTGATTGATCTCGAAGACTTCGGTGCCATAGATGCTTGTGGGATATTCGTAAGGTGCATGGCTACCCAGGGGGATGTATCCAGTGCTGAAGTTGGCAGGAATCTCGCGAGGATCGAATTCGTACTGCAGAGCGACCTGAACGGCGTATCGAGCAAAAGTCACAGAGCAGATTGTCGCAACTTCTGGGTTAACACCAGCAATACCAGCCACCATCCAGTACGAGGAAGTGAAGTCGAATCTTGGGTAGCGGACCAGAGAGGCGATTGAAGTCGCCGCATTGATCTCCGATTCTCCAATGGTGAGTTGACACACGTCTCCGTTCTTAGTACAATGTACATCGGGATACAGCGGGGAGAGGCCGGGGACGGTAATGTTCAAAGCCAGGACGTCGAATTCATCGATGCCATACCAAACTTCGGCCTCCGGATCACTTGATAATCATCAGCAAAATTCTGGCATTAAACTGGACGATGGTACTCACAACATGGAGACAATGACCATCTTGGGCTTGACCACCCATTCAAAGCTCCTCTCAACATTCTTCGCTGGAAGGATCGTCGCAACAACTCCAGAGAGGAGGAGCGCAGTAGCCGCCAAAGACAATCGCATTTTTGTTCTGAAGAATGTCGAAAAGATACTCTCAAAACGAGCAGATGCTCTGTTCAAAGACGTCGGGAAGAAGAAGTGCCTTCATATACCCAGCCACGCACGTTCCAGCCGGTGCCACGAGGCGCAAGGTTCAGCAAGTTGGCCAGGCACCGTCGGCGATGCCATGTACGGCTTAGCTGCGATCGGTAAACGCAGGAACACTATGCATGCTAACGCGTTCTTGGTAGGTGTTGGAGACAAGACACTGATAAGAGTTCTTGGCCACCTTCAGCCTCAACGGCCGTCTCCGCTGATATGATGACGTTTGCAAGGTGGTCGGGCTGGTCGGGCTGGTCGGGCTGGAAACAGACGTAGGAGCATAAGCCCATTTGGAAAACCACAAGTCGAGGGCGTCGGACGTCGGACGCGATGAGGGAGTTCAAATGTTGTGAATCAGAAAACATAACAGGAGCGGTGAGAAACCTGTGCTTTTTGTGAACCCTCCGCTAGCGCCTTGCTAAATTCATACGAGGCACCCTTTAAATGTCCTCCCAGGATATGATGTTCCCAGCCTCACAAAGGCGACCATGCTGGGACGCGATCAGCACAAATACCAGGTGTGTGCCCAGTAAGATTAGCGATTGTCGGATTCCGAACGGGAGAAGTCCTAGGTCCAACGAAGCCATTCCGAGAAGCGGAAACATCAACCACAGGTTCGTGGCGTATGGCGTGCAAGGCAGCGATATTGAAATCAGCTTCATGAAGAATAACACCGCCCGCAACATCGTCGATGATCTGGGTTCATGTAGGAACTGATACGCCCGAGCGACTACAAATTGCTCAGGTGGGGGTGGGAGCATGAGAGGTTGAACCGGTCGCGAGTGTGAGTCTGCTGCCAGAGGCGGCGCTTCGACTTTTCTCCTTGGTCCGACTGTCAAGGATGAATCCGATGGGCTTAAAGGCCGTGGGTGATCGTGCTTCGTAGGGCTTCTGGCACGCATGTTCTCGGTTGGTGATTGCTTTCCAGAAGATTGCAGTACCGCTCTCGATATATATGATTGTCTCCCGGTACGTGTGGAAGAGTGAGGCGCGGGAGAGTCGATGGCCGACACTCGTGAGCTGTAGTCGTCTGACGACCAGTCTGTTTCAAGAGTCGCTCCGCCCTTGATACTAGCCAGTATAGCATCGGTACTTGGACGCTCGTTCGGGTCGACACTGAGCAGCTTCTTCAGGAACTTGTATAGCCTCTCGGGAAGGTCAGACCGCAATCGGGCGTCTTCGTTGAAGCCAGACCATTGGGTTATTTCGGCCTTCAACTCATCAAGATCCTCATTTTCCTCATTGATATCGTCGGCATTGGTATAGGGTAGCCTGCCAAAGCACATAAAGTACACAACCATTCCAAGCGAGAAGATATCGGACTTGGTGGTGAAGGCGCCAAGAGTTCCCTCAGCAGTCATCTGCAAGACCTCTGGTGCGCAATACCCTACGGTGCCAGTCGCTCCAGATGAGCCTCGCGTTGCTCCTGCGGCCTGTACTTCTCCGAAATCCGAAATCAGGACTCTCGTCTTGCCGCCATCGCGTTGTATTAAGCAATTCGAAGGCTTCAGATCTCGATGAATGTAGCCTTTGCTGTGCAAGTGGTGCAGACCTGAGGTAATGTCCCGGAAGAAGGAGAATATTTCATCAAATGTCAATTTACTGGGCCCATGCAATTCATGCGGGGACTTTTTGTCGCCCTTTGACATTCTCCGGAATCTGTCTTTGACTTTGTCGCTTGTCGATATGATCTTTTGTGGTCCGACGACATAATTGTGAAGATCGCCACCATTGCAATAGTCCTGAAGAATCCACAGACAAGGTATAGTCGGGCCAAACTTGGAAGGTTGGTGATCTTCGAGCCACGTCCAGTGATAAGCCACAAGGTTTTTGTGTGGAATCTTCTGCAGAAGTCGTACTTCAACAATGACCTTTTCAAAGTAGGCTCGACTGTCGCCAACGGGTATTCGTTTGCAGGCAAAATGGCCGAGGGAGACATTATCGATGACATGCTCAACCAGCAAGACTACGCCGTTGCCTCCCCGTCCCAGCTCACGCTCTTCCCGGAAGAACTGCTGAAAGTAGCCAGGGGAGAATGCTGAAGCACTTATGCCCTGCCCGCTAGCCGAAGAGGGCTCGCTGGCAACGAACTCGGCTCCAGTTGGCGGATCTGTATTGGCGCTCACTTGTCGGGATCTGCCAGATCGTATGGCAGGATGGACGCGGCGGCTTGGGGTAGAGTGGCCGGAGGCCACAGGTGAAGGGCGCTGACTGGCAGCCAGCATTCCAAAGTAATCGGGATTGACGACAGGACGCTCAGGCCCGAAGGCGCGGGTGCGGTCGTCATCTTCGCCCGAGGAATCTCTGCTTCGTAGTGGCCTGTGACAATAAGGGCAGTCGGTGAGCTCGACGGGTGGTTCTGCAGCGTGGCGCACAGAAAGCTGGCGCGAGTCGGCATCGTACACTACCACTGCGTTGCCGCGCCGGCTGTAGCGTGGTAAGCATGTGAAGGACGGAACGGCAGGCAAGGCACTTACAGCACGATTTCGCGAGAATCGTGAGCGTAAGGAATCAAGGACATCTGCCGGCCCATTGGCGGCGGCGGATTGTCGTCAGCCATGAACACCGTCGGACATGCTCAGCGCAGATACAGATGGCTCTTCGAACGCCAGAGGTTACGATTGATGGCAGCCAGGACAGATGCGGAGGAGGTGAGGGTGAGGGTGAGGTTCATCGTGGGCCGTGTTTGGAGATGGTCAGCAGGGCAGCAGGCGGAGCAAAGAAAGAGCAAGCGGGCTTGTGCTGAAGTGGTATGAACGAGCTGCCGCCCTGGAACAATGAAGCGCAACGAACGGGAGGAGAAGTATGATTGTTGGAGAGTTGAGGCAGAGGTCATGTTTACGCTGCGACACAAGAGGAATCATAATAACACACTGAGTTATCCCTCGTTTCAGAAGCGGTTTGGTCGGCCATTTTGTCGGCCGACTTTGGGCCGAAAAAGAGCTCACTCACTCACGTTGCTTCTTGCTTATTAGTTCTATCACATGCTCGTTCCCCGTCAGGACCCGAAACATCATGTTCCCACGGAGGGCAAACATCTCTGTACATATGTCAGCGCCATGCAAGCGCCATAATATGCCGTTCCTTCCACCTGCCGCGAGCTCCAAAGCCGCTGCTTCTCCCGCTCCGAGCTTCGAAGCGTGCCTCACAGTAGATACCACCGACTCGGTCATTGTTGACAGCCATGCCAGCCGGACACGTAGTCGTGGCTCTCGACAGCTGGAGGCAGCCACCAGCCCTTGACGTCAACCACGACCTCATCAAATACACCTCAACAACGCCAGAGGAACTGCCTGCCCGAATGAAAGATGCTACCATCGTAATCGCCTCTGCGACTCGTGTGTCCAGGGCTGGCATAGAGAACGCCCCAAACCTGGTAGTCGTGGCTTGCAACAGATGAGATAGAGCACACAAGTCATCTTCACTGCTAAACCTTGGCAGTACCGGAACCGATCACGTCGGCAAGGCAGCTCTAAGAGAACTAGTTACCGGCTCTTGCTAATCTGATACCGTTGAGTAGGGTCTATACTATGCAGTGCGAAGAAAGGTTCTTCCACTAAGTGACTTGGCCACTCAAGGCTCCCAATGACCTACCGGCGATATGCTCTCAAGTATGTTTGCTGCACCACTGACAACAAACCACGAGGGGACCCTGGTCGTTGTTGGATATGGCGCTCTAGATCAGAATAAATCCATGCATCGAAACCTTTTGACTGTCGGACACTGGTCAAAACAGGCAAGAGTATTGAGAAGATTGGCAAAGCCCTAGGCATGACAGTGATGGTTGCTGAGCGCAAAGGAGCTTCTGGGATATGAGAGGGAAGAATGCCTTTCCACGAGACCCTGCAACAAGGCACACTTTTCATCATCGTGGCTCCTCTGGATCCTCCAACTCGTGATATATTCAGCAAACCCGAGTTCGACAACATGGACCGCACCTCGATCATCGTCAACGCCGGACGAGGTGGCGTTGTCAGCGAGAGAGATCTCACAGAGGCTCTCAAGGATGGCTCTATTAGAGATGTTGCAACTAATGTGTTCGAGACGGAGCCGGTGAAGAGAGCAAGCTGCCCGCTCTTGGACCCGAGCATACCTAACTTGGTACTCAGTAAGTGCCAAGTCGTGAATCGCATCGGATGAATGGGCGAGATACTCACTAAGATAGGCCCGCACCTCGCTTGGTATTCCTCCCAGACGATCAAAGGTACTTTGAAGACAGTCAAGGCAAATATCAAAGGCTTCGTCTCGGGGACGCCACAGAATCTTGTTATCGATGGAAGCAAGCGACACTAATTACGTTGGAGCTGGCTTGTTCGACCCCACCTCCACGTCTATGAGAGGTATCAGCCAGTCTGCACTTGGCCCTAGGAGTCGGCCGCACGCAACTGTCAGGTCGACCGTTGAGATTCTACGTTCGATCAATCTTCGACGATAGAGGCGCAGAACCAACGCATGTGACGCATTGGATCGGGTTGCATTGTCGACTTTCAGTTCGAAGGAGAATACAAGTGGACGACAAGCAGTGGCTAGCTCGAACGTCTCTAATCAAGAAAAGTCAGACTATTCACAGAGTACTGGATGTTCCTAAACGAACTCGCGAGAGGTTGCGACGGCTGGTGTTCTGTATATACACTGTTGGAGCGCCATGACCACTTGCCAAGATGAGCTGCATGAGCTGGTTTCCAATTTCGCATTCACTCACTCATGCATCAAGGTTTGCGGGGTAGTCAAACCTTGACGCCGCATATTGACCTTGTGCTTCCCCTCCGCCTTCCGAACGTCTTGCATTATCCCTTCAGGCTTGCAGTACAAAATGACCTTGAATCTCTGATCGCTAGCATGGACACTCGTTTACAGGGTCGGACCGTCATCGGTGAGTACTACCTAGCAGGATGATGCTCTGCCTGGCTAAGCAGGAAAATCTCAATTGTCAACAGCAACACAATCTGGACTGAGGAAGGCCACCACCTTCAAGTTGCTAAAGTGCGAAGCACGAATCGCGTGTGCTGATCTCCAATCGATTAGCCTCGAGCAATCGAAGCACTGAGAGGTATCTTACTGGTTGCTCTTACTCGCGTGTTGCGAGAAGCTCTGTTCTTTACAAGTGCAATGCCACAAAAGAAGACGAGAATCGAAACCTCTTCAAAGAAGCTATCAAGTTATGGCTACGTGTCTTGGTCCAAGGGTTTTTTGAGCATCTGACAACTTCCAAATTGTTTGCACCAGATCCACTTTGTCCTGGACGCGTTTGGACACCCGTATCATCGTCCTTCAAGATCTCACCCTGGATGAAGCTGAACTCACATTCGCTATCCTGGAATGCCGCTGGTTCTAGAAGATATCGCCGATGCTGATTGTATCCTAGGCCTAGTCCATGTGTCATTGACAGAGGGTATTCCGCCCAGGAGAGGAAATAAGTAAAGAGATCAGGGCAGATATGATATGGTTTTGACAACACTATTCCGAAGTCGCCTGAGGCTGTGCTTCAACTCTCGACGAACGGCGAAAGATCTTATCGATGAAAGAACCGCTCTTGGCACTATACGACGACAGGACAGAGCTTCGTCTTCGGGTATTTGCTGCGTCGCAAGTCAACAGTGATCGGGTCAAGCTGGACATAACATAACTATACCTCCTTCGTCTGCCTGGTTCCCAGCAGCCTCGGCTTTCATAACAGACGGCAAGCCTTCCCCCCATCAGCATCACGTCAGGCTGTACATTGAACAGCCTCTACACTTACGGATATTCCCAGCACCGCCGATACCATACGACCTCCGTCGTTCAATCTCGTTCTCTTGCCCCGAAGAAGACATGTTACCTTGCTGCTGAAGTCTTGGTCGCTGAAGGTGATCTGGCACAAGCGTTTCTTCACTCGTATCGAATCGTCGCAGACTCCTCAAATTGAGCAGCGTTTCCTCGCTCCTGTTCGAATGATTGATATTGTTGACAATCGCAGTCGTTGCTGTGCGCGGAATCTGGCTAGTATCGCGTGATGTCTCTGAATTTGTTTGTAAGAATAAAGGAGAACCTTTGGCCGGCATGAAAGCTTCCCAAGATGAACCGGCTCTCCTTTAATACATGCGTGATGTACCAAGACCAGCACCTACAGAACAAGCATTTCCACCTCACCTTATATACCTCTTGGCTAGCCCCACCAGCACACAGCAGCAGATCCACGAAGCGGTCAAATCACAAGTCGTAAGCTGATGCCCGTACTTACATGCCCTGTTCATGTATTGATAGCGTTGTCGACCGTGAGTGGCCAAGCTTTCTTGTGGAAAGCTTCGCACTCGCAGATCTGCCCCGTGGGGAAGGCCTGGGGACGTCACTGAGGCTTTTTTGCTCTGGCGAAGAGCGAAGCAGAGGCTTTTTTGTTATCTTTGACGCCGCGTGGTGTTGCATTGTGGCTCGGGGTATGCAAGAAGGTCACAATGGGCGGCGGCTCCTGTAGCTGAGAAGGGAAAAGTGAAGCGAATCGTCAGTACGGAGGGAATCGAGTCTTTCAAAGCATCGTTGCATGATATACCAAACCTGATGGTCATGTCCATGTCCAAAAAAAAAGCCCCTCTTTCATGGCATCATGTGCTGTGCCGTCCGTGCCATGCAAAACTCCCATTCTATGCCGAAACAACGCCATACGCAAATGCTCAATAATACTCGGGCAGCCCGTCAAATGTCGGGATATTGCCAGAGCAGTTGAAGGACCTCTGATACGCGAGCTGAGGCATAGTCCCGGCTGCCATGCCAGCTTTGTAACTCCATTGCGCGGCGCTCTCCGTCTCCCACGTCCAGTAGAACCATCCCCAGCCCTGCTCGAACGAGTACATCTGCGCTTCGGCGAACATCAACAGCCATTGTTTGTATAGATCCGAATAGCTACTTGGGTCTGCGTTGGCCTGATCGCATGAGCAGCGTGGGTTGTTGTCTGTCGGACACGTTGGAGAGAGGACGCTCCCATCGCTGCTTCCGCCGGGCGTCGATACCATGTTCAGCGTACCTTCCCAACGTGAACCCACGCCGACATTGTTCAGATATTCCGCACAGTCCGTATCCGCTTGCGACCATTCACCGCAAAGAGTCGGGCCAAATCCAGTCGCCGTGTTCTGTGATCGCAACGCCTGTGCCGTCCAGCCTCCACATGCAAAGTTGATCTTATCGTGGTGGTCCAGCACTATCTGGTCCACATTGAAGATGACATACTGATGCACATCCAGCAGTAGGTTTTCATTACCTGTCAACTTCCCTTGCCAATTATCCAACCCCATGAATCCGTCACCAAAGACGATAATGCCCGTGAAGTTGTTGCCTCGTACCGCATCGATGGCGCTCTGAGTCCAGTTCAACACGGTAGTCTGGTCCAGCTCTACCATGCGCGGCTCATTGACCAGTCCGTACATGGTGATGATATTCTTATATCTCGGCTGCGTGAAGAACTCCGACAGCTGCTTGTGAAGGGCAATGGTACGATCGCCATTCAGTGCGCCATCAGTTCCATTGAGCCAGCCGATGGTACCCTGACGGCCGGAATGGTTCCACCCATTCTGCGAGCCTGGGGCTCCGTGTAGGTCCAAATTGATGCGGAGGCCGTACTTGCGCGCCCATTCAATACCTCGAAGCAGGTACCTCCAGGACACATTCCCGACATACGGCTCGTCGTCGTACAGTATGACAGCCCAGTACGAGAATGGGATACGAACGTGGTCAAAGCCAGCAGCCTGGATGTCGGCAAAGGTCGATTCTTGCACCCAGGACGAGTAGTGCGGTTCAATCGTGCTCTTTGCGTTCGTTTGGCCGAGCGTCGCGGACAAGGTCCACTCATCGACCACATTATCGTGAGTACTGTATCCCGAGAACAGCGATGGGGTAATAAAGGGCTCGATACTCAGCCAACCTCCCAAATTCACTCCTCTTACGGGCATGGTGCCGTATTGAAAAGATTTATCAAGAGCCGGTACATTTGCATTCGGTTGCGCGCTGTCATCCCAGGTGCTGTTCAGTCCCATGATACTGAGTCCTCCGACCGTGGCCGCAGTGAAGGTGACGTTGAAGTCCGTCGTATCATACCAGGTGAAAGGGTCAAGGTAGGTGCCTTGGTATTGTTGAGGTATGTCGGCCTCGGACATGCCGTCGAGGTTGGAGTTGGAAGGCTTGGTGGCATTTGAGGATGCGCCGCCACTGTTCGATGACCCACTCGAGTTGTTCTTAGACACGACAACCGCGACAGGTATGATTATCGCCAAAAGGACAATGACAACGGCCACTCCTATAAATATCCTCTTTCTACGCTTTCTCTTGCGCTCATCCTCGTCGACGTAAGAATCGCTACTCCCACCATCTCGCCGTCTTACGTCTTCACGATACTCCTCTTTCTCGCTGTAATGCCCAGAGGCAGCTCGCCCTCGCTCGAGAGCCTGGCCGCTAGCCACTCTTCGCTGCTGTTGCTCCTTCTTTCGCCTGGACTTGGGATGTTCATACGCCAGACCCTGGTCTTCTGCGACAAGCGCAGCGCGCTCCTCTTCTCTTCGCCGCCTCTTCCTCTCTCTATGCTCCTGACGCCTCCGCTCGCGCTCCGCATTGTATTCTGCTCTTGTGTCCCGGCCTTCGTCTCGTGGCCGTTGTTGTGGGACGGCGTCGTAGTCATTCCATCCCAACTTCCGATTGAAGCTGTCCAGCGCGGCTAACTGGCCAGAACTCAACGCAGTCCCGCTGGATGTATACTCTGACTCTGCGGGTGCTCGTGAGCGGGCGCGTGAGCTGCGGCGCTCATGCTGTTGCCGGCTCCGTCTCGCTCGCGATTCGGAGGGGCTGGTGGGTGCTTCGTCTCGGTCGCTCCGGCCTAGAAGCTCGCCGTTGCTATCGGTGCGGTGATGAGTTCGCCGCCGTCTCTGGCGTCGGGCAGGAGAGTCACGAGGGGCCTGCGACGACGAGGCCGGCATGCTGCAGAGCGCGCGTGGAAGAACGTGGGACAGATTGCTCGTGAAGTCATCCGGAATGCTTATTCAATGCTGTGCGATGTCGAGGGAAATAGCCGTTGCTATGCAAAACAATCCAAGAGGCGCTTGGGCCGCCAGCATACGTAGGCACATGCAAATCACATGCAATACCTGTATTGATAGTGGGATACAGTTTATCCACGTCAGTGTCTGTGACGCAGCTTCAACTATCTCTCTGGTAAACTCGAACGTGTTCTTGAGAGTGGTCATTCATGTCTAGCGCACATGTACATCGCCTTGACCATTTGCAGCAGTGTGCACTGGTCCATGTCCTTTTCACGAACTTCATCAACGCCTTCCTAACGCCTGAAACCATTCCATTTGGCCATCATACCACGTATGTGGCCGATCAATAAACCATGAATTCTTTTGGCGACCACGCTTGGGTGCCCTTGTGAAACGCCACATCCAATCATTGATACATTCAAGTGCTTCCATTTTGCAGCTTTTTCAGTACGTTCTCCCTATCCACCTATCAGTGACCTCTCAGACCCCTGGCTGGGTGACTGATCACTCACCAGCTTGATTTCTCGAACATGAGCGGCGGAACGTCGATCGGTTTGCCCGAGCTATCCTTCTTGCCCAACTTCTTGAGTGCTGCATCGACGTGATTCTGGTCCACCATGACACCGGATTCAGAGCATTTTGCCTTGGCGCGAAGCTCAGAGCATAGATTGTCCAGGTCAAATTTGCCCTCTTGGAACTCAGGATTCGACTGCAATTGTTGCCAGATGTTATTGCAGCTGACGAGGCTGCTCTTGCCGGTGTTCTTGGGCTGCGCGTTCGGCAATCCATAGTCGTCATCACCGCCGTCCCTCGCCTTCTCAATCTCTGCCATGAGAGCTTTGCTGGGTGGTGTCGCGTTGGGGTTTGGCGTAACGCCGTTCACATTGAGAGGCGAGTGCGTTTGCTGCGGAGACTGAAGGATTCCGAACAAATTGCTGGGGGAGCTGTAGTCGAAGGACGCCGAATTAAGCGCCTCGTCAAAGAAACCACCAGAAAAGTCGCCGCCTCCCACGATCGCATCATTGTTCTCTCTATAGTCTCCGAACAACACAGGATCGAAGCTGCCCATCGAAGGCGCACTGTAATCGGCGTTGTCGAATCCGAATGTTGTGCCAAAGCCAGATTGAGCAGCCTGTTTGTTGTTTGATATGCCATTTTGCTTTTGCCATCCGGCCTTGTCGGAAAAGGAATCAAGCTGCTTCTGCATGTTTGCAGGGCTGTCATGGGACGGTTCCGGAGATGTTCCGCAAGAGCTGTTGGAGGTACCGTTCGCGTTCCACTGGCTTGAAGTACTTGCGCTTGGTGAAGTCGTGTCACTGACGTTGCTGCCGCCGTTGAATTGGAAGACACGGTTGAGGCCAGATGTACTGTCTCCACCGTTGTTGTCGCCACCACTATTGGGTAGTCCGCTTAGTGACGAGGGCCCGGTTTGCGAGTCATCGAAGTATCCATTGACGTTGGTGCCCTTGAGAATACTGGGGCTGAAGAGGTCGCCGAACGGATCCGTTCCGCCAGTCATCTGAGGCAACGTGCTTGCAAAGCCGTGCATGTTGTTGTTAGTGCTATAGGGAGCAAATGTCGGGCCCGCGCCTGCATACAGTGCGAATTCTGGAGTTGCGGCGTTGGAGTCGCCTTTGTTTTGTGGGCTCATGCTACGACCAGTGCTATTTTGTCGGCTGTCTCGCTCCTGGGATTGCTGACTATAGCCACCAATGGCAGTGGGCGACTGTGAAATTGGAGGTGTGAGGCTGTCGCGCTTGAGCACGCCGGAATTGTTGTTGGTTGATGAATTGCCGAAGATTTGGCTCCCTGGGAGAGCTCCAAATTTGGGGAAGTCGAATTGGAAACCGCCACTGTACGAGGAGCTACTGCTGCGCTGTTGGCCGCCAGCTGATGCGGACAAAGGCGGTGATCGACTGACTCCCGAGTTTAGCGACAACCGCTTTCGATATTCGCGGAGCTCGATCTGCAATCGTTCGACCTGTGCTTTGAGAATACCATTTTCATGTTTGTCAGCCTCGGAAGCTTTCGTCAGCTCAGAGACTTGAGTCTCTAGATCTTTGAGATGCTTCTCTTTGCGCTCTCTGAACGCACGCTGTGCGGCCCGATTCTGTGCTTTGCGTTTCTTCGACACATGTCAGCTTGCAGTGGGAATTGTCGAGGAATACCACTTACGGTAGTTGGCTCGCTTGTGAGTGGCTTGCGGCCTGGCTTCTTCGCGCCCTTCTCGCCTTCTTGCATCTCTTGCCTCTTTGCATCTCCACCTTCAGTTTCATGACTCTCGTTGCGACTCTTACGCTTCTCGTGGCCGTCGCCGTTGGTGGTGGTCACATCCTCTTGTGAGCCACCACTGCCTGGCAGCGCTCCGATCATGTCACCACCAAGGTCGGCATTTTCGAAATCCAAGTTCTCTCCGCCGTCCATGTAGTCGACATCGGGCGTGTAGTCAAGGTATGAGCTGTCCAGCTCAGCGTTCTGAGGACTTATGAAGAGGCCGTCGTCATTGGCGGTACTCATGTTGGTAGAAGCGTGGGTGAGGTTGGAATGAGATGAATTGGCGACAACTTCGGCCTCAGAATCGACCGTTGGCACTTTTTGTATCTTGGATTGAGACTTCAGAGCACGAAGGAGGAGATCTTGTTGGGCTGGGGAGAGATGTGTATTTGCAGTCTGATTGGCGTCCTGCTTCTGAACGGACATGGACGACGAGGATTGAAGGGATGCGGGTCTCTAAGACATTTCCTTTGTTAGCCCACAGGCATTGAAGCACGACACGGTGCGCAAGACGATTGTGGAGCGACAATGATGGGAGTGCTAATGGAAGTGCGGTGATCAGACGACGCTGTGCTGATGCGAGCTGATCTGCTGGCGGGGTAGGATATGGCGGATGCTGGGCTGGAAGAGACCGGCTCTGCTCACCTGCTCCCAAGATTGCGGTCTGGTGACGTTGTCGGCGCCGCGGAGGTGGCGAAAGAGCGGTCCGGGGGAGACGGCGGTGATGGCGGAGAGGAGTGAGGGCGAGGGTGAGAGTGAAAAGTAGTAGTGGAATGGAATGACGGGAGGAAGAATTGGAGCAAACGGCTGGTGTTGTCCTAGGGCCGGACCAGGCAGGCAGGACGGGCGTCGAGTGATTCCGCCTGGCACTGGACCCTGGACGAGAACTGGGAGGACGGGAGGGCTGAGAGACGGTCAAGGCTGGGGCTCACGCGCTACGACGCAGACGGCGAAGAGCAGAGCGCGCAGACAGCGGCGATTGGACGAGGCCGGGCAGGAGCTGCAGTGCGTCGAGCCTCGCAGAAGGCGTCGTGGAATCGGATTTATAATCCAACACCGTCAAGTCCGTAGCTCTTGGCTACGAGGCAAGGGGCTGCGAGGGGTTGCATGTGCTGATTTTGGGCGTGTCCAGAAGAAGAAGATGGTGATAATGGGGGAAAGCGAGGAAGAAGTCTGCTTTGATAACTCCACTACCCAGCGCTGCACGCACAAAAGAACCATCAAAGAAACGTAAAGCACAAGAGCCACTCTGAGTTCTAGCTGAGGCGTGGTCATCGCTTCGTCAGCCACGTGCAGCAGCTTCCGAATCCGAGTGCCAAGCATCGTCCCCGTCGTCACTTCCTCGCATGCCCGCCAAGCACCTGCTTGCACTTGCTCAATCCGAACGCGGCAGCAACGACGTCTGCTTCATCCTCACATCGCCCACCCAATCTACCGCCGTCCGCACCACCTCCACCTCCCACCCAACAGCCGCGGAAGATCACCGCCATGAGCGACCTCGAAACGCTCCAAAAGGAGCTTGCCGAAGCCCAGGACAGCATTGCCTTCTGCGACGCGACTCTGAACGATGATCCGAATGATGAAGACGCGCTTGTGGTACGACAGGATCTGCGCGAGCAGGTTGCCACTATCAAAGCAAAGATTGCCGCCCTCGACGCTCCTCCTCCCCCACCCTCCTCCACCAAGTACGACATGAGCGAGCATCCCAAATATCGCAACGAGGATTCCGACGCTCTTCCGCCCCCGCCCGAGGAGCCAAGAGCCGTCTTCAATGTTAGCGACTCCGTCATGGCCAAATATTCGGTCGACAAGCAGTGGTACACCGCCACCATTATCTCCAAGACCGGCAGCCCCAGTGACCCGCTCTACTCTGTCAAATTCACCGGATATGGCAATATTGAGAGCAAGAGGAAGTTCGAGGTTCGAGCCATCGAATACAAGAAGCGCAAGGCAGACGGCACCCCAGCTGCTGCTCTGTCTGCCGTTGCGCCTCCGCCGCCGTCTCCTAAACAAGTGCAGAGCGGCACCGTCATTTCTGCCGCGCCTTTCGTCGACCCGAGCTTAGTGCAGAAGCGTGAACCCAGCAAAGTCAGCGATGGCCCAACTCGCATGGCTCCCGCGCCAAAGAAGCTCAAGGGAAATAAGATGTTGGAGAAGTCAAAGAGCAGCTGGAACGACTGGCAGAAGAGTGGTCCGAAGAAGCCAGTCGTTGGTGGTAATAAGCTGGGCAAGGACAGTCAGTTTCGCACTCCGGACCTTCCCAATGCGAAAGGTAGGCCGACTTCTCTCACAACCAATCGCTGATCACGATTACTGACTTCTCATACAGTGGGGTTCACGGGGAGCGGAAAGCCTATGTCAAAGGATCAAGTCCGGACCAAGTGGCAATATGGCCACGATGACGATGTCGCAGATTGAGCGATCCACTACTTTCGATATCTTTCTTGCTCACTACTTTTGCAGAAGTCTCTGCGGAAACACCAAATATGATTGCGCTCCACCCGGTGCGGCATACGACAGACAATAAGCGATGAACCGGTCAAGCGGAGGCATTATGGGATGGCACGAGGAGCATATTGAGCTTTCCCGATGTCACGTCCCGCCGAAGAGGCAGTCACTGAGAAGTATCCTGAATCCCGATGAGTAACAATAGCTAAGATGCTTCGTGGACTCCAGGATCATCGCCGTTTTGAACGGCCTGCATACATTGCTTCTGCATTCTCTGTATTGGCTCCAACTCTTCTATCATCGCCCGAGCATAAGTTTGGCATTGCTCTACCCAAGATGAGCACGCTCTTTGATCATCTCCTTGCCAACCTCGGATTGAAAATCTCTCCTTGAATCAATCCCACTAGAGCAGCGTGCACTTCGGGCGCGTCTTGTGTCTGGTACGTGATTTCTACCTCTCGTGTGACTGTAATTACTCCCGGGCTGTCTGGTGGCATGGCAGCATCGAGGCTTGACAGACTCGGTTGTTGAGGCGCGTGCAGTTTGACACATGAGCTGTTTTTCGACGACGAGAGCTTGCCCAACGTAACAAGAGAGCCAAGTCGCACGTGCGAGCGGAAGCGAGGTGTTTCGATGCCGAAACTGTTGGCACGCTGTCGCATCAAAAGTGGTCGTAATAATGGAATCGAAGCCGTAATCATGACCACATTGAGTTCAATAGACATCCAGATCACATACACGCACAGGTTGTAGGTGTAGTCGTTCACTTCGCTCAAGATCTTGGCTTCGTATGTCTTGACGATCGACGCCACCATTGCTAAGACGCTTAGGCATAGAAGGCCCGCAACTCCAAGCTTCGACTTCCTGGATAGACTGGTATGTTCAATCAATATCGCCGGTAGAACAGCGAGGCAGAGGTCGACGAGGGTGTTGAAAGATCCCATGAAATATTGACTGAAACCACGCCTACAGTCAGCAGTCGTCGCTCGATACGAGAAATCCGGACACTCACTAATTGGTTTGGATCTCGGCGTCCCAGCAGTACTGCGGGTAATCCAGTTGCTTTGCAATATTCCAAAACGTATCCAGATTCGAACCGCATTGCGCATAGAATACGACGATGCCCGCAACGTTGACGAGGACTTGCAAGACCATGCATAGCAGGATCGGCCACGTCTTCACCCGAGGATCTGTGCGGGTGAGGTAGAGCAAGGTCCAGCAGAACGACAGCCGGCCGAACATGGGACTCATGAAGCCGAAGAGGAGAGAGATGGCTCCGAATTTCCTGGATCGTTGGTCAGAAATTGCGAGGGCCTCCTCGATGGTACGTATGCTCACATTGTGGTGGCAATCTGAGGCAATGCGAGGTAGACGAGGTGATGTCCGAAGCCTGCACTGATCGAGATTTGGATGATGATAGCATGTGCGATTCCAAAGACCACGGCTACAATCATGAGGATGTCGTCGGCATAGAGACGGTTCGTCCGGTGAAGCTTTGCGATCAGACGTAGGGCCACGACGATGATGGACAGGCTGAGAAGAACCCAGATAACTCGTTCGAGCACTGGGCCTTTGTTGACATTTGGCGCCGAGGTGAGGAGAGCAATCAGGGCGGCGAGGTCTTCTGTCGACATTGCGGTGGCTCTTGGGTGAGGAGAAGTGCGCTCATGGGAAAGTTGGCAAGCGCGAGAAGATCAAGGAGACTACAAGAAAGAGAAGCACGACACGCAGACATGGAGAGCCGGTGATGCTCCAAAGTACATGTAGACAGCAACATGCCTGTCCCGAGCACTAAGCCAGTCGATATACAATTACAAGGTGGAAGCGAGCAGAACGAGCACTCCTTTTGCACGTCGTCGTTCCCCACTCGCAGGCGCACACTCTGGATTTGACAGCCCAGCGGAGGTGGGTCGCTGCTAGCCAGGATACAAATTGTGGAAGCTGCATTTCAGATCAGTGTCTCGGGCTATTGGCTCTCATCCTTGTCGTGTCTAGAGGATGTCACTCGCCGGGCCGACGGGAGGCGTCATTGGGAATAGATGTGGAGCGATAGCCGTGGCCGTGGATGCTTCTTGCGTCACTTCTGATCTCGACGAGGACTTCGGCTGGAGTGATGAGGTGCTTGACCGGCAGTTTTATCATGGTGTGTCTTCCCAAAGAGCCATTCGATCCGATGTGGGCGGAGTTGAGGTCCCTGATGAAGGTCTGGTCGCACCAATTCATTGCTTCGAAACGACCGGTCGCGTCGGTTCTTTTCGCATCATAGTCGAGTAGCCGGGGTATACATAGGCCGGCAGACCTCACTTTCTCGACGCCTAACTTCTCTTCAAACCAATGTGCTGAGTAGGTGACTCCATATCATTCCATGCAATGTCCCATAGGATGGTATTGTTTGGATTATGCCGATGAATGTAAGCGCCGAACAACATCGTCGTATCGTTGGACAGACTGTCTTCTCTGTTCGTCTACGAAGACGGCATAAGCGAACATCTTACTGTAGTCGACTTCCGAGACTGAGGTGACTGGCTTACGCAAAACCATGCCAACAGAGTTGACCTGAGGCTATGAGTAAGTGGTCTGTGAATGCCCTTCTCTGATGTGGAGACGAGACTTACTACGACATCGATCTGCCGATGTGCTCGTAAGACTTCGCTGAAGAGGTGCTCGACACCGGTTGCACTTCCGAGATCTCCTCCATGAACACTAACGACGATCCCGGGGTACTTTTTGTTCAGCTCGTCTTGGAGGATGAGGGCCATGTCTCTACTCTTCGTAGAACTATAATGAATCGCCAGCTGAGCTCCCTCTCTTGCGAGCTCCTTCGCCATTTCAACACCAGGATTCCGTCCTCCGTATGTAATCAGTGCAACCTTTTCACGAAGTGACATCGTATACTCTCGAGAGGACAAGGCTGGAAGAGTCGAGGAGGCTGACCAGTTGTATCGACAATTAGTAAACAAGATCGTCTGCAAGTATCCGATGAAGCATGCGGCGCCAGAACAATGTTGATTGATCGCGTTGGAAGGGCTGGAGGTCGAAGAACTAACGAGAGTACTTAGTGGAATTCTTTTGACAAGTGCTCTCTTGGTATCTGCGCGGACAAACGAGCTCGGAGCATCTGCACAGCGTTCGGAGGAAGGATAATATCCACCTACAATCCGAGCTGTCGCCAACAATCCACATTCCAGCCAGCCATGCTACTGAGACGAGCCAACATGCATTCTTCTTATGGAAGCTTACTGCCGCTTGCAGCCATCACACTTCCGATAATGGCGAATCCATCAGCGTCCGCCCTGCTGCACTGCACTCGTAGTGGAACTTTGGCAATCCAGATCGTAGACAAGTGAATAGCTGCTGACTGCTGTCCCGATCCAGTATGCAAATCGTTGAAAGAAGCAAGACGACTTTCAGTTCAGCGTGCATTCTACTGATGTAAATACGTCCGGAGATCCTAGGTTGATGGCTGCAGATTGGTAGGGGGTGATTGCTTTCCATGAAGGTCGTTGGCCACCAGATTTGAGATTGTCCGGGCGAGGGCGAATTGGTCTCGTCTGCAAGCTCTCTGTCAGGCTTGCTGATCATACTGCATCCGGAACTGTGTTTGCCTCAAGCGGGTCTAGAATAGAGCCACCCGGCGGGAAAGCCGACGACCGCCGCGAGAGTAGTCTGACCCTTTCTGCTGTCAGCTCCATTTCACACATCAACTCTTCCCACTTCATCATGCTAAACCCATTAGTTTCTTCTTGTCGCTCTATCTGAGGAGCGATATTCCACGCTATACGCAGCTCGGTCTTCTCCCGACTCCGAATGTGGTAATCTTGGGTCCTGGTGGCGACGTCTTGTGCGACACGAATTGTCTTCAGCATGTTGGTCGTTCAGAGTAAAGATGCTCTGGCTGGTAGGACCGCGAAGGCTGCTCCAAAGCCAGTCCATCAACTTATGCCAGAGCCGTTCGTCTTTGTTCCCATCACGACGAGTGAGGCTTCCAAGGTAAGCACTCCTCGAAAGCACAACAGCGTCTGGCTAACCATTCCTTCGCACTCAAGGGGAGAGGAGCGGCAAAGAGGATAGTAAGGGCCCATGTGACTCGGGTACAGCATGCAAAGTCATCCACTCTCGTGGGTATGGACCTGCAGAGTTGGACTGTCAAGCCTTATATCCATCGAGATTCTGTGACCGTCAAACGAAAGCCGAAAAATAAGAAGACTGCAGATGCCAAGAAAGCAGACACGGCCCTGAATGAGAAAAGATGCAAGGCCTCGTATGCAGACAGCTCTCCGTCAACCCACTTCAGAGAAAGTTCCGTGGAGCTCGCGTTGCCCAGGCTGTTTGATAATGCTGCGGAAGATCCCTTCTGGTCCTGGCCGGTGGATTATCAGCCGAACATATCGCCCATATTCGCACACTATATTGTTAACATCGCTGTTGATATTCCGGATCTCGACGGACCAAATCAGAAAGGGCTTCTGCGAAGAGAGCTGTTCCCACTTTGCAGTAAGTGGCATGCCTTGGAAAAACAAGATTGTGAAAGTGGAGACTGATCTGTTGTAGTGACCGATGCAGCCACAATGTATGCGGTCCTTCTCATGGGCGCGTCTCATTACTGCACAGTAAATCCCAGCAAGGCTGCTCTCTTCGATTTGCTTGCTCTCAAGGCTCGTGCACTTTCCGAGATCAACGCTGGGTTAGCAGATCCCAAGAAGGCCACCTCTGATGCGATGATCATGGCGGTGGCGAAAATGGCCGCGTACGAATCGATTTTTGGAGATTCAAACGTCTTCGCGGCGCATATGAAGGGGCTGCAGATGATGTTGAAATTGCGTGGAGGACTCTCGACGCTCGGTCTCAGCGGGCTGCTTGAGAGAATGGTCGTATGGATCGACCTGAATGCTTGCCATCTTACTGGCTTAAATGTCCACCTTGGCACTGAAGAGCTTCCGACGGTTGTTCAGTTTGACGGCCCTGATCCTTTCCACTTCGCCGGCATCTCGTGAGATGAGGTGGAATCTCTCGGTGGATCGGTGGGATTGGTGGACGCATGGCCGCAATGAACAGTGTGTGTTTGCTGGCCTATAGGCGTACGGGTACATGGTGGCGTGTGTTCTGGCGCACTGGGAGAAAAGAGCCACGTAGAGACCAAATCCAATCCCGTGGCCGGTGCATTGTGGGCACTCTTCGCACGTTGAGTCTCTTTGCTCTGGCAAGCGCATAATGTGAGCGCCACAGCGTATGTTTTATTGCGGTAGAAGTAGCTCCTTCATAAGAAGATTGGGAAGTGACTGCCTTGTCGCCTATCGGGCCAAAGCGGGTATATACTCGGACTTACTCAGACCCCTGTTAGCAGTACCTACTACGATTCCCATATTTCGTCAACTTCGTCCGCGTTTCAACGAAAAAACATCTCTGCCCTCTTATACACACCTGTCAACATGGCACCCCAGGACGACAGCATGCAAGTGCTGCCTCCCGAGCCTGTCGATGAGCGGTCGCCTCTGCTAAACAACAGCAATGCAGCTGGCAACTACGCCACCGACGAGGAAGATGGACTGGCTGCACAGGCCGAGCAAGAGAGACGAGAATACGGAGCAGGGCATATTCCTGTAGCAGAGGAACCGAGCACGAAGAAGCTGATCCTGACAATGGGCAGCCTTTATGTTACCACTTTCTTCGCAGCCTTGGGTACGTCGCCTTCTCATTGAAATACACTGTTCTTCAATTCTGACGACTCGCTCAGACACCTCAGTCGTCGCTATTCTCTCAGGACCTATCAGCTCATCTCTTGACTCCGGAACGTCCTTTTCGTGGATCGCATCAGGCTATCTCATCGCCAACGCCGCATTCCAACCACTTTCCGGGAAGCTGACTGATATATACGGGCGCCGCGCAGGACTTGTGTTTGCCGTAACCTTCTTCGCTCTAGGAACATTAATTTGCGGCCTCGCGCCCACGGCACCTTGGATGATTGCTGGCCGCATCATTGCCGGCTCAGGCGGCGGCTGTCTCAATACTGTCAGTGTTTTCGTGGCTTCTGATCTGATCCCGCTGCGACGACGTGGCCTGTGGCAGGGGTTCGGAAATATTGTCTTCGGTGCTGGTATGGGGCTCGGTGGCATATTTGGAGGCTGTAAGTCCTTACCCGAGCTCGTGTTTGTAGAGATTTGGTTAACATTTTCAGTCATCAACGACACGCTACATTGGCGCTATGCATTCTATATTCAAGTTCCCTTTGTAAGTGCGATGCGTTCTCCACGTCTAAGAAATGGACTGACTCGCCCCAAGATTGTCATGGGAGGCATAATCAGCATTACCATGATCAAGGTCCCAATCAAAGAACCACCGAGCATCAGGAGGGTTGATTTTCTCGGTGCCTTTACCCTGGTGGCCACCCTCGTGCTCCTACTACTTGGTACGTGCCCAAGAGCAACCTTCGTCGTAGCCACAGTGCTTTCTAACATCCATTCCAGGTCTCAACAGTGGAGGCAACACCGTGCCCTGGTCTCACCCATTGGTAAGGAAAGGCAAGCTACCGCATCGGCAGATATTCGCTGACCTGCTCTCGTTTCATCTCAGGTCACAGTATCGTTGCCTCTCAGCTTCGTCTTCCTGCTCGCTTTCATTTTTATCGAGGATCGGCTTGCGAGTGAGCCGGTCATTCCAGTACGACTGCTGCTGAATCGTTCCGTCGCTGCAGCTTGTTTGACCAATTGGTTCATGACGATGAGCGTTTTCGGGTTGCTATATTACGGACCCATATTTTTCCAAGTTGTTCGTGGAGTATCGGCGACAGGAGCAGGCGTTCTCCTCGTTCCGCACGCAGTGGGTGCAGCATGTGGATCACTGGGTGCTGGCATCTACATGCGATGGACATCGAAATATTGGTGGCTTCTGCAGAGTCTTCAGGTCATGTCTGTGGCATCTGCGGCTCTGATTCTTGGACTCCTTCGGCAGAACACGCCAATGGCTCTTCCTGTAAGTACTTCCTTTCCAAGAACCAACCTTGTGTTCGAGATAAGCTGATTGTTGTGATCAAGTTCGTTTTCTTCTTGATGGAGGGCATAGCATATGGCGCGATGCTGACCATTACGCTTATCGCACTGATTGCTGCTGTCGACCACAAGCACCAAGCAGTGATCACATCGGCTTCGTACGCCTTCCGCTCGACTGGATCATCGATTGGGATCACCATTGCGAGTGCGGTGTTCCAAAATCTGCTCAAGACGTTGTTGTTTGATCGTTTTGGAGACCAGCCGGACGCCGCAGAGCGAATCAGGCGTATACGGGATTCGCCAGACGCAATTCGGGACCTTGGGCCTTCCTGGAGAGAGGGCGTAATCGATTCATACGTGGACGCTCTTCGAGGCGTTTGGGTTGTTGTGCTGGGTTTCACAGTGCTGGCGGCTATGGCCAGCGTCTTCATCAGACAACATACGCTGTTCAGCAGCCTAGATCGCAAGTAGAATAGAACGACAGCATCAAGACGGCAGGGTTGGAAGTTCCTGCAAGGTCAAGCGTCAGTAATGACGTTCTTCATCAGGACTCAGGTGCTCAGATACATAATTCCCCTCCTCCTCATCCCTCACGCGCTGAAACCCACCCGAGCTCCAGCGACCGGTGCTGTATACAATGGGGTATGGCTCGTGGCAGTTTTCTGAAAGCAAGCTTGGGTAATATCTTCGAAAATTGAAGTATGCAACAGCGAATCCAAGGGCAGATCCTGTCACGACGTCTCCAACATCGTGTCTGTAATCCTCCAAGCGTGAAATCGCAATCATGGCTGCTCCCAGGAGAGGTGCCAGACATACCAACACCGCGGTCATGTTCGCGCGTGGCCGCAAAATGTGTAGCTGCGATGCGATGACCAGAGCCAGCCAACCGAGTCCAGCAAACGCGAAACTGCTATGTCCACTCGGATAACTTCGCCATCCATCTTGTAGGCGGTGGTGATTGGTCTCGGTGCATACATCGATTGTAACTAGCTCATTTCGGGGTGTATCCGGCCCTGGCTTGCAGCGGGCCAATAAGTCGGGGCGTGGCCTGCCAATGGCATCTTTGAAGAGGTCCGTCAAGAATGTCGTTGTGACGATGGTAATGACCAGGCCGAGGAGGGTTATATGGGTTTTATGAAGGTCGGGACGGAGGATGAGCGACCAGGCGGCCAGCAGCGCGGCGGGAACGGCTACGGCATAAATGAATAGCCATGCTGTGAGTATACGTCGTCAGTATGCGAAGGAGACTGTCGGCGACGACGACGTACGGACTGGCACCCGCTCTACCTCCGCGTATGGATGCTGGATGCGGGAGTCGTCGAGACTGAATTGGTGGTGGAATGGCTCTGCCAACAGCTTGAGGAGGGTGTATGCGACGAACAGCACCGTCAGACCCAGGTAGTCAGCGGCGTGGCTCTTCTGTGAGAAGCGCACAAAAGCCTCATACACACTAGCATCGCCGTTGATGAATGAGGCCTTGGATTTGCGCGTACGAGACGAATCCGAGCTGGGCATCGTCGCTTCCTCGATCGATAATTGCTGGGGAAGTCACGCCTGCCCCGGTCGATAAGGGAGGAAGGAGCATAGACCACTAGTTCTGTCCCAAAGTTAAATACTCCATTCGTCCCCCACCCCTTTTCACCACCATCTCCCGGAACGACACCTAGACCCAAGGTACTACTCACAACTCCGCCCAACATAGCGATACCTATGCTCATGCGCACCGCTCATCCCCGCCATCCAACACAAGTAGCGAAGAACAATGGACCTTCATATCTGAAATGTCTACAGGCCACATCACATCTCCATAAGCAGCACGCGCAAGGAACAATCGACACGAAATTCCCCTCTACCGCTTCATCGCAATACTTTTGAACTCCTTGGTGATCCCCGTGATCGCCTGCTCAACGGGCAGTCGTTCCATGGAGCTTGCCCCAAAGAAGCCGTGTATGCTCACTCTCTCCAGGATATGCTCTGCATCCTGAGGCGTCGCGATGGGGCCTCCATGACAGAGCACGATGATCTCCTTGTCAACCTCCATCGCTGCGTCTCGTATCGCTTCGATCTCTTTCACGCAGTCGTCCAGGCTTTTTCCGCTTTGCGCACCAATCGATCCGGATGTGGTCAAGCCCATATGAGCAACCACAACATCGGCTCCTGCTTGCGCCATCTTCCTTGCATCATCTGCGTTGAACACGTACGGGGTGGTGAGCATGTCGAGCTCGTGCGCCAGTCTGATGGCTTCCACCTCAAGACTTCCAAGGACCGCCGTATTAGCATCTGAGCACGTCAACGGTACCGGGCGAACCTACCCATACCCCATACCCGTCTCCTCCAAGTTCGCTCTGAAGGTGCCATCAATCAGGCCAACAGTTGGAAAGTTCTGGACTCCCGCGAACCCAAGGTCCTTCAATTGCTTGATGAAGCGTGGCATGTCCTTGAAGGGATCTGTCCCACAAACACCAGCTATTACCGGAGTTCGCTTCACGATTGGTATGACCTCTTTGGCCATATCCACCACAACGTCATTTGCATTCGAGTACGGCATGAGTCCAGCTAGAGACCCGCGACCTGCCATTCGAAACCGCCCGCTGTTGTAGATGATGATGAGATCGCCGCCTCCCTCCTCAATGAATTTGGCGGTGAGCCCGATGCCTGCCCAGTCAGTATGCCGCTCATAGAATCGCAGGTATACGAGTCGTATTGACATTCTTACCGGCACCGGCACCAACGAGCACTTCGCCATTACGGATTTGTTTGCGGAACGTCTCCACGATCTGGGCTCGGTCTGTCGGAGGGCTCATTTTTGCTAAATGCAAGCTTTGACATGCGAAAGCCTCGAGTGTTCTCAAGGCAACTTTGAAGGAGCAGTGTCTGTGCAGCTGTATGTCTACGTTTCGCAAAAGCTTCGGGCCCTTGAAGGTGGAGCTCCGCCATGACGCAACTTGCCAGAGGTCTTTCTCCATATGAATCGATCTTTCCACTACATCACAGACAACGCAAGAAGGATTTATTTCCTCGGCCAACTACTGCAATAGCCATCGACTTGGCGGCACGAATTCAATCATGTCAAATACATGTATTGTGCTCTTGGGAACCTGTGACGTGAGTGGCGACTTTCCAATGCTTGAGAAGAACCCGCTGACATTGGCTGGTACGGGAAGAGCAAACTCAATGAGTTGCTATACCTACGCTCACGAATTCTGCAACTCGGCGGAGAGGCAGCGCGGGTCATTCTCGTCGATGTCGGCCGATCTACTGTCAAACACGATTCTATCACCGTTCCGCAGAATACCCTCACAACGGATTATGCACCTGACGAAGTACATGACGTTGGCAGTCTTCCCAGAGGCGAGGTGATCAAATACATGATATCGTGTGGGTCCAAATGGTTGCGGGAAGCCTACCAAGCTGGACTTAACGATCCAGCAAAAGCTATCCATGGTATTATCAGTGCTGGAGGAACTGGAGGAACATCCTTGGCTTCTGGAATCTTCAAAACCGCTCTTCCGATTGGTTTCCCAAAGCTGATCGTAAGCACAGCCGCATCCGGGGATATGGGACCTATCGTGGGCGAGACGGACATCACGCTCACATACTCCGTTGTAGATATTGCCGGATCAAATTCTCTGTTGCGCCGGATTCTAGGAAATGCGGCGGGAGCGATCGTTGGTATGGCACGGGCGTACGAAACCTCTCTCGGCGGATCTCTGCAAAGCAAATCGGGGAAGCGAAAACGTGTCGGATTAACCATGTTCGGCGTGACCACCCCGTGTGTGGACAAGGTACGCGAATCGCTGGAGTCCGAATACGACATCGAGTGCTTTGTGTTCCATTGCACCGGGCACGGCGGTCGGGCGATGGAACGCTTGGTGGAACAAGGTGAACTGGATGCGGTTCTTGATATTACAACTACCGAGATCTGCGATCATTTATGTGGAGGTGTCATGAGCGCTGGCGAGCACCGTCTTGAGGCAGCTTTAAAGGCGGGGATACCATACATCATAAGTGTTGGCGCAACTGACATGGTGAGGATTGATTCAGGTTTGGACGGGATGTATTGCTGACCAAAGATAGGTAAACTTTGGCCCCAAATCGACCGTCCCTGAAAGATACCAGTCAAGGCATCTCTTCGAGCACAATCCTACTGTCACCTTGATGCGAACGTCGCCAGAAGAATGCAGGGCCGTTGGTGGGTTTATTGTCGAAAAGGTCAAGACCTTTGCATCGAATATGGCCAATGTGCAGATCGTGCTACCTAAGGGGGGCATGAGCATGATTGCTGTACCAGATGGCCCATACTTCGATCGAGAAGCCGATACTGCCATTTTCACGACAATCAAGAATGGCTTTGAGGAGTCCGGCGTCGTGATCGAAGACGACCGCGCCATCAATGACGAAGGATTCGCGCGAGACATCTCGAAGAGACTTGTGGCCTTGATGGGTCTGGAACGTTCGTGAAGCTTTGGTGATTGGTGCAGTCGTGAGGGTTTTCTCGAAAATCACAATGTCGCTCTGCTGTGTCACATTCACAACGACTATTGCGACCCGGTGGATGCTGAAGTGCGAGCGGACTCACACACTTGAAGGTCTGAAAGACGCGAAGTCTTGTTAGTTGTCCTTCGGCATCGGGCACTCAGGATGCTCGCTTGTCTCCAGACGAAGCTTGCTCGCGACCATTGCAAACTCCACCCCGATCAACAAGGCCTTGCCATTGGCTGAAACACATCTCGCTCGGTCTCGCGCCTTTGATTGTGCAGTCAGCAGAAAAACTCCGTCGCCTCACATTACGTCCACTACCATACAGCAACCCCCAAGAATGAACTGACCGTGATTGCTTGTTTACCTCCCAAGCTCTGCTACTGGTGACAAAGCGCTTTACGGAGGACGACAGAGCAAGCGAACGTACAGCCGGCGATGTGGTTCTCCGCGCAGAACATGCTGTTTCTGAGCATGGCGAGCATGCTGCTATATATTGGGCCATGGCAGGCGGCAGTTTGCCATCCTCACCAATACAACAGCATTTGACATCCATCGATCAGCATCAGAATTAAACACATCCATTCCAACCAAGCAATAACAGCAACACAATTTCGAAATGTCTGCCAAGAAGTTTATTACCGTCTTTGGTGCCACTGGAAAGCAAGGAGGTTCGGCCATCGATATTGTCCTGGGTACAGCAGACCTCGCCTCAAAATATGCCCTAAGAGGTATCACCCGTATGCTTCCAGCGCCAAGTCGACAACTCTCGCTTGCAGAGGCGTAGAAATGGTCCAAGCCGATCTCGACGACGTCCACTCCATGCAGCTTGCTGTCAAAGGCTCATACGGCGTCTTTGGGTTGACTGACTTCTGGTCAATCATGTCGAAGCCAAGGGAAATCCAATAGGGCAAAAACATCTTCGAAGCAAGCAAGGCCGCAGGCGTTACTCATCTGGTCTTCTCAAGCCTACCCTATGCTAGGAAGCTCACCAACCGCGAACTGAAGCACGTCGACCATTTCGACTCCAAGGCTCAAGTCGAAGAGTACATCGAGGCGAACAAGGGTAGCATGATCGCTTCGTACTTCATGCCCGCAATGTTCATCGACTTTGCGAAAACACAAGTCAATACAATCAACGGCACTCCCACTCTGACAATGCCTTTTCTCTCGGACATTGCCTGGCCCTTGATCGACCCCAAGCGCGATGGTGGAAATTTCGTAATGGGTCTTTTTGAGGGCGAAGCAAAAGCGAACGGTGTCAAAGTTCACGGTGTCAGCTCATGGACCACGCCGAGCGAGGTCGTTGCAGCTCTGTCGAGAGACTCTGGTAAAGAGGTCGTTTTCAAGACACTTCCGTTGGACATCTTTGCTGGCTTCCTCCTAGAGACCGTTCGACAGGAGCTCTTGGAGACGATGCTGCTCGTCAGCCGCTACAGTTATTACGGGGAGGGCGAGGAGGAGAAGCAGCTGGAACATAATAAGTGGCTGGTCAAGGATGCTGATCTGGTCAGCTACACTAAGTGGGCTCATGAAAACTGGCATTGGACTTTTTAGAAAGATGGCTTCGGCTTGTATTTGAAGAATGGATGAAGCCATGGGATCAGTTTTGATGTGTTCACGACTTCCCGTTGTCGTTTCTGATTGTACGGCGAAACAATCATCGTGAGGGAGCGATAGCTGAGTAGACCCATGAACCAGGTCAATAATATAAGGTGTGTCGCTAGTGCTACATGATGTTGTTTTGGTTGGTGCTCGTGAGCTTCGTCGCGGCGTCCGCTATGTGCGTCATTTATCGTAGCATGTGGGGGGTAGTATACAATTAGAGTTAAGGTAGGTGCATCGATGGCAGCAGGAAAAAGTGAGGTCTTCCTCTTCCTTTTATCCCCTTACTTCACATTAGAGAAGGGACGAACGCGGAAATCCTACTGACTGCATTCGTCACGAGCCATCTGCAGTGGAACTTTGGTTCCTCCTGGCTGGAAACGCCCTCATAATCCTCAGGAACAGAGCGATCGGCCGCGGGCCAGAATCGACGTCAAGATGGGTATCTTCGATGTTCTCAAAGACAAGAACATGCAGGTAACATGGGATCCATGACCAGGAATTTTAAGCAAAGGCTGACGGATATGATATGAGATTGTTGCATTTTCGTCTTCTGCAATCGCCCTGTACGGATACGATCAAGGTCAGTAATGGAGATTCCCCAGTTAAATGTGGTCCTAAGCATCTCTCTAGGCATGATGAGTTTGATAAATACGTAAGTTTACGTGTGGCTAGAGGCCATATTCGAGCCTCAGGACTTCGAGCACTGATTCTACTCGGTCACCAAAGCAACTACAACTACCTATCTACGATGGGTATTGCTTCAGATGACGCGCAAGTTGGTGTAATTGTGGCTGTGGTAAGAAGACACAGTAGCAACCCACTTGTCCCACAAGTCTGCTGATACTCAATTTCACATGCAGTACTACCTGGGATGCTCTGTCGGAGCCGTCATCTTCTCCTATCTGGCGGATCAATTCGGCAGGAAGCCCGCCTTGCTTGGCTGCACTGTGACTGCAGCTCTGGGAAACCTGATAATGTTCTGTGCTGGTCTCGGTTACTCCAAAGGAGCTCTGGCAGTGATGTACATCGGACGAGTCGTCATGGGCTTGGGTGTCGGCGGAATCGACTCTGTGGTTCCGACGTACAGCTCGGAACTATCGAGCGACGATGCGAGAGGCAAGAAGTTGGCCCAAGAGTTTCAATGGAACATCTTCGGACTGAATATGGCCTTTGCGATCAATTTGGCCGTGACGAGGGCTCTTGGAAAATCGAATCAATGGGCCTGGAGGATACCAATCATCACCATGCAAGCTTATGTATTGATCCTGCTGGGATTTGTCGGGTCTTTGCCAGAGTCTCCGCGCTGGTGTGTCTTCCACGACAAGACTGACAAGGCGACAAAGAGCTTGTCAGAATTCCACAGCGAAGAGGACGCTAAAAAGAGATGCGAGGAGCTCGTTGAGGCTCACAAGGCCGAAGGCGAAGGGAAAGTTGGCTACAAGGAGATGCTGACGCCAGGCCACGCTCAATTCCATCCTACGATGCTGACCATTATGGGTCAAGTCAACCAAGCTTTCACTGGATATGGAGCCCTCAGTGTGTATGGTCCTCAGATTTTCGAGCTTTTGGGCTACGGAGTCAACCTTGCCGAGGACCTGGTCATGGCCAACTACGTGTCGTATTTTCTTCTCATGACTGTGAGTTCATACAGAATAGCATCCTCGTGTATCGAACTTGCGAGTACTGATCCCGATCGATAGTTCGCCTGGCTTCTCCTCGACGCTCTCGGCCGTCGAATGGTTATGCTGCAGGGCTCCGGTACCATGACAACCTGCTTCTTACTCCTTGCACTTTTTGGCGGGCTGGCCTACAATGCCGAAAGCCTTCACATACACATGAACGCCGTCGCAATTCCCGGAATCGTAATCCTCTTCATTGCGACCGGAGCCTTTGGAATCGGCTGGCTCACTCCCGTATGGCTGATCCCGACAGAGATCTATCCAACAACCGCACGAGCGCAAGGAACAGCAATATCCGTCATTATGTGGGGCCTGATGAACTTCGCAGTCACGCTCCTCACGCCAATCCTCTTCAACAACCTCAAATTCTACCTGTTCATTGTCTTCGCCGCCACCAACGCTTTCGCTGGAATTTGGACGTACCTTTACTGTCCAGAGACTGGTGGAAGAAGCTTCGAAGAGAATCAGGAATTCTTCCAGGATGCGCAGAAGGAAGGTACTTGGAGAGTCCAGAAAGTCAGAGATGGCGACTTCAGGTGGCTGCCATATCCTAAGCCAGAAAACGATGAGGAGAGCCAGCCCCTGCTGCGAAGAGTGCAGGATCAGTTGCACAGCTAGTTCGTCGCAAAGGACGGGACGTTTGGCAGATTTGTCGAAGATATCCGCAGAAGCTGAAGATACTATGGCGCGACGATTGGTATACGCGAGCAATGAGAGGTTGGCTCTAGCTGTAGCTGGAGATTTGAATGTGGAAGTGCACGTTTGCGTTGGAAATCATGAACAATATCGCGTCTACCGCATGAGTGCTTCGACGTATCAAACTTAATTATATTTCGTCATTCGACAATGCGTGCAATCCAGAACGCCTCGCTAAGACATCATGATGCTCTTGAACGCTGAAGCTAAAACCACGGCGATTGCTGCTGCTGCTGCTGCTGCTGCGGCTGCGTCTGACCTGGACGAGGAAATACGGGAACCGTGTCGAGGCTTTCCAGGCCCCCGATGGTCCCTTGCGGAGAATTCTGCCAACCTTGCCCCGTTTGCTGGTTTACAAACGTGCTTTGTCGGAAAGGATTCGTGCTTCCCGTTGGCTGAACGTGTAATGCATTTGGGGGCGAAATTTGCTGCTGCGTTTGAGGCCGCGCGAATGGATTTGTACCTGTGGCCTGTGCCTGCAAAGGCTGCGCCTGGAACGGTACCTGTCCCGAGAACCCGGGCATTGACGATTGTTGGGCAGGTGCTGACGTACCGTCTTCTGGGATGGAAGATATAGTGTTGATTTTAGCGAAGGGGTTGGTGGGTTGTCGTTGCAACTGCTGCGGTTGTTGCGAAGGATTGAACGAGCTTGAGGGTCCACCTGTAGTCATCATGGATTGGCGAAATGGATTTGTGGCTTGGGCCTGTAGCTGAGCTGGCGACTGCATCTGTACTGGACTCGTATACTGCTGTTCTTGTCCAAAGTTGTTGCTCCCGGTGAACGTCTGCTGTCCCGTCGGCTGTGGCCCGTACCCACCAAAACCCGTGCCAGTATATTGAGTCTGGAGTGGCTGCGGCGGAGCCTGTTGAGGTATTTGCTGTTGTGCATATGGGTCCGACATCATGCCATTAGCTCCATACCCATGAATGGGTTGTGGTTGTTGCTGTCCGTATCCGGTTTGCTGAACATGTTGATATTGGGGGATCTGCAGCTGCTGTTGCTGCTGCTGTTGCTGCTGTTGTTGTTGAAGGAAGGGATTTGTCTGCATAGTCTGCTGATTTTGTTCTATAGAACCGAAGAAGTCAATCAAATCCGGCGCCGGTCCTTTAGCAGCTTGAGCGGGTACAGACGTGGATGCCGGTTTCTCATCAAACGGCGTGGCCATACTCGTCGTTGACGATGTAGCTGCCGACTGTGAAGGCTTCGAGAAGGGCTTCCCGGCCTTCTTTGCATCCTGTTCCGCAAGGTATTGTCTCCGGTTTATTTCAAAATCCTTGTCGTCCAAATACTCTTGTAAGGAGGCCGCCAAGCTCGTTGGAGCATGCTTGAGCTTCGGAATTTCCAGCCTTGTTGCATACTCATATTGCCGTGCCACGCTGAGGTACTGTACAACCTGCTCCGTCTGAATGCAGAATCGTTTGTAGATTTTAATGGCGCGTTCGGCGTCTGGCTTCGACATCTCAAAGTAGTGGCTGAGCACGTTCATGACCGCTTCGTTCTCCACGTTGTACAGATCCAGCAAGTCCCTTGTGAGCAGCCGGAACGCAGTCAGCGATATCTCGTTTTCTGTCTCGTTCTGCAGCAGGTCGCATTTGACAAGCGCCTTGATTTGCTCCTGCACAATTTCCGTCTCCCTCAGCAAGCCTTTGTCCACGGACATACGCTTCATGCGGCCCTCCCCGGCTCTGACAAAGTCGCAGCGCGCCTTCTCATAGCCCTGAGCACGGGCGAGCAGGTATTCGGAGTAAACTCTTATGTTCTGCCCCTGGGTCTGCACGTCGGTGAAGCTGTTGATGGCGAGGCGGTTGCGCGGCGCGACGGCCAGGTAGCGCAGAGTGACGTCCTGAGCGCCCTCCTTAATCATCAGGTGCACGATGATCAGCGCCTTGAAGGCCACCGTCCACGTCGAGTCGCGCAGGCGGTGCGTCAGGGTGCGGAAGACCTCGGCGACGCCAGCCTCGCCTGACTGCGTGGCCAGCAGGATGTGCTCAACATACTTGGACTTGGGCGGCGCGAGTTTGACCTTGGTACCCCCTTTGACGCTCTTCTCAAAGGAGTTGGACATGTTGCGGTTGGCGGAGGAGCTGGAGGGCATTCGCTCGGATCGCGGGACCGGCTATCGCAGGTGCATTGTGCGCGGCGGAAGTGAATGCGGATATGTCGCCGTCGTCGGGGCGAGTGCGGAGGGGTGGGTGCTGTCGGTGTCGGCGGGGGAAGGGAAAGGGGTGTCGGAGGAGAATGGTCGCTCTTCCCAGTGCCGTCAGAGGCAGAAACACGTCGGCTCCTGCTAGCTACCAAATGTCAGGACGATCTCCCCAGCTGCGTGCAAGCCAATTGTTTCCAGGGGGCAGGTCGCTTGGGTGCGACGTCACTCGCTCCAACGGTCAAAAGCTGCGCCTTTCCGGCCTTCCGGCTGTCACCATGTACAACTTTCATTCACCTCACTCGTCCCCGCTGTCACATGCCATTCACATGCATCCATCATCCATCACATGGATATTTACGGAAAGCTCTACTAAGCCTACCGACCCCTACGTTTAGACTTGAGATTGTCCCCTGTCCGTTGAGCATTACTTCGAAATTCTTGACATTTCCGGCCGCGTCACTTCTCTGTTCTAAACAAAATCTAATCTATATACTCATGCGCTGCAGTGTCCTACACAATGCTGGCGACAAATGGGACTAGCCCAGGGTCCTCAAGCAGATGCTGCAAAACGTCTGCCGCCAACTGCAAAAGAACAGGCCACTCTCCACCCTCAGAAGGCATAACCACACATCCATAGCCGGCGTGCTGTCTGCTTGGCTTTCGTATCCACTCCGGGCTACCGAGACCAAGGTCTAAGACTGACTCTTCGCCCATCGGAAAACTGGCCCAATTTGCTACAGAAAAGTTAGCACAGCATTCAATTGCTCTCCGTGTCTTTCATCTACTGAAAAAGACATTGTTATCGAAGTCAATGAACGGGTAGTTGAGCGTTCGAACCTCCTGACTCTCTTCAATGATCGCGATACCCGAACACATTTTTCGCTCTACCATAGCGTTGATTGATGGCTGAGCGAACATCGAGTGCAGTGTCGGCCAAGGAGCTGACGTCGATCGGCAATTTCAGGTTGGTCATATTCTTCGTGGTCGTAGCAAACATGTAGGCGTTCCTGTAATACTGGATTTCAACCGGTGGATCAAGCCAGGCACGGATGCTGACTGGAAAGATGAGTGTAGATGCATGTCCTTTGGAGCAACGAGCACGGATTATGATCTGCAAGGAAGCCAGCAGCTGGAAGAGCTCAATGTCCTCGAATTCGATTTACTGGCTTTCCAAAGGATGGACGTCAGGATGTCGAATTTTGAGAGCCTAACCGCGGGCATATCCTTCGTGTACCGCATTCGCTGGTTTACCAAGTCTCGTGTTGTCTCCAGCGCTTGGATGGAGAACCCAACCAATCTAGCACCACCATGGTTCGGAGCTCTGAAAGGCGTCAACGACGTGGAGATCTTGATGTTGTATTCGGAATGCTCATTCAAGTTCGCCTGGACAAAGAAAGTCAGCCATAGAAGCTGTCACAGCTGGGGGACTCTTACCGGAACTCCCATACTACCACACAATCGCTTATGCATTACTATCTGGATCGACGCATCTTTCACGAATATAAGAGAAAGGCAGAAGTCAGCCGGTAGCTCGAAAAGGCGATGGTTTCTTTTTCCGGATACTCACACAGCTCATATGTAATCTTGCGTGTGGGCAGCACATCTTCAGAAATCGACATGTACCGAATGGCAGTACTCAGGCCCTGGAGATCCGTAGCTGAGTGGTGGAGATATAGGGCTATGATCAATCCACCGCTTACGGAGTTGCCTTGGACCGTAAAAACAGGACCTCCTTCTCCCCAAGGCATATCTGGAAGTGGCGTGAGGACTCGGGCTTCATCAATCACAGCACTGGCGGGTATTCCTTGCGCAGTAAGGCTCTCGTAAGTGTATGGAAATTCGGCTCCTGGATACTGCAAAATGGCCTGGAAGTTCTGGGTATCCGTAAGAGACACACGGACGTCCACCCTTCCACGTGGGCTCCGGTCAGCGCCGGTGATACTGTTGGATCGAGGCCGACGATCGAGAGCCTTGGAATCCTCGCCAACGCTGTAGACTTTACCCGCCAACATCGGCATGTAGCTCACAGCCCGCCTGGTCGATCTCG
Organism: Mycosphaerelloides madeirae; assembly: GCA_002785995.1. Classification (NCBI taxonomy): domain Eukaryota; kingdom Fungi; phylum Ascomycota; class Dothideomycetes; order Mycosphaerellales; family Mycosphaerellaceae; genus Mycosphaerelloides; species Mycosphaerelloides madeirae. The sequence continues at coordinate 607,800 of NHNV01000001.1, read as the reverse complement.
CAAGTCTATCCGCAGCGGCCTCCGTTTGTGACGGCTTGCATGGGAAGCTAAGGGCTAGGCGGATCTGCGTTCTGATGAGTGATTAATCTACTGTTGATAGCCGATACACAACTCTATCTGCCATATTCGCTGATTCTTGCTGTATTGTGTATTGCGTGTTGCGTATGATGCGTAGCGAGTGTTCTTGTTGTGGTTGTATTGCGTGTGATGTATTGCGTTTTTGTTGGGTTCTTATGGCGTTGGTGTTGCGTAGGATATGTTGCTAGAAAAATGCAGAACTGGAAAGTGGTTGAGTAGGATTGTGAACGAGTATGCATGGGGGCGATTAGAGCGCGTATAAGATTTTCAAGTGAGGTTTCATTCACTGCTACATCTACCAATGACGGATGTGATGCAACAATAGGCAATGCGTCTATCTACGATCGATGCAAGCCTTGCAATGCGTTGAGCAGCGACAGCATTATGCAATGTGATGTCGCCTCCAATTACTGTCTGGCAGTATATCTCTCCATATACGATGAGCAAGCCATGACAGGTATTCTTCCTTCACCGTGCAATGCCGAGTTATTTACGCTCATCCGAACAAGCACACCTCGGACGGAGAGAGGCATCTGAACATCTAGTTCACTTCATCTGACGCCATTTCTTGGCGCAAGTGGCTGCAGCGAACTCGTAGCTGCTGCCTTTCCTGTACATCCATGCGCTGATCTTCTTCCATGGAATGCGGCCGTGGCTATCGCGCACTGACACATCTTCAAATGGGTCGGCAGCAGAGCAACTGTCGACGGCATGGTTGAGCAGGCGCAACTGTGCATGCACGAGTCAGTTCTGCTCTGCAATGATGGACGAAGGCGGTTTGGACGGGATTGATATACTCACGTCATTCGCAGTCCACTCTGGCTTTCGGAGTCTCTGGCTCTTGTCTTTGGTCAGGACTCTGACCCGGCCGCGCAAGGTAGACTCTGCCTCATTGAAGCCACCACGGCGCTTGATCTCCTTGTAGGAGCAGCCCTTCTTGCGCATCTCCAGCAGGTACCGGTCGCGGGCGCGACGACGAGCGGCTGCGGCCACTGCTTGATCATTGACGTTGCCGTCACTGTCGCCGTCACCGTCACCGTCATCGTCATCGCTGCGACCATTTTCTTCGCTACCATCAGAGCCCTCAGGCGTCGTGTCCATGGCGGAACGGTCAGCCACGAGCATGCTGTTGAGTTCTTGAGGATCGGTGGGAAGCAGTGGCGCGGGCGCTGGGACAGCGGTGCCAACGTATCGTGTACCACCAACACATGGGACGGTGTGTTGCAAGGTACCGAGATTGTGCCGCTGATACTGGGTGTTGACCGGTGGGAATTGGGGCTGGGCGGCGTTGAAAATTTGAGTTAGAGTGCTGTGCTGGCTGAAGGCTCCGCAGCAGGTTGGGCACTGACAGCCACCAGAGAGAGAGCGGGAGGTGTCGAAGGCTGGCCGCGTAAAGACGTGACGATTGATGCCGTTGGACTTGGCATCAACGCCTGTGAGTCCATCGGTCATGCCATGAAAGCCATCCATGGAGAAAGAGCGGCCGAAGAAGTCAGAGCTATCCGGGCTAGTGGGCGTGAGCGGTCCCTGGCTGTTGGAACCCACTGAGGAAGGCGAGAGGGCCTCATAGTCGAGCGAGGACATGGGCCAGGCTTCGTCTGTGACATTCTCATACTTCGATGTGTCGACCTCATGAGGGAGGTATGCCAGGCCGGGCAGGATTGGGCTGTTGTCCACCTTGGATGGGAAGTCGATGTCGCCGAAGACGTCGGAACGGCTGAAGCTACCGGTACCACTGAAGCTGCCGGTGGTGTCACTGCCGAAGCTGCCGTTGCCAGTGATTTCGCTGCTGAAGCTGCCGGTGGTGGCATCGCTTGCTCTGAATGACATGTGATAGTTGTTCGGGTGGTGACCATCACGCCACTGTGCCACCGCGCTTGCCTCATCGATGTTCTGCTCGTCCCCAAAAAGAGACAGGCCTTCGAACAGTGAGACTTCGTGGCCAGTAGCTGCCTGCGTGGTGCCCTCTTGGCGAATGTTGGCATTGAGGGAACCTGAGGGGTCGGGTGCTGAGCCGCCGATGTCTTGCGGAGCAGAACTTCCCGCGCCAGATGCTTGCATCATCTCCATTGCGTAGTATGGGTTCGGGCGAGACAGTCTGAGATGGGTGACTGGAACCGTGCGATTGATGGTGTGGGCGTGTGGGAGAATCTTTTGAGGGGCGGCCAAGTAGGCGGAGAAGGTGTTCGGTACCGTGCTGTCTCTGAAAGACACCGCCATCTCTTCTGCTCGCTGTGCGTATGGACCTGCAAGGATTGTCAGACCAGCGTAGTCAACCGCAACTTCGGTGTGCACTTACCCTTGCTCTGGCTGATTTTCACGTGGTGGTGAGGCTCTGCAAGTAGTTCGATCAAAGCACTAGTAGGGGCGTGCAGCTGGCAACGGCAGGAACGTCGACGTCTGGAGGCGGTCGTGCAGGATAATGGAGCTAGTAAGGCCAAAGCGGTGAGATCTAGCCACTCAGGTGAGTGGACGTCGGCGAGCGTGATTAAGGGTCCAGGCAGAGACGCGGCAAGTGAGATTATGCAACCGCGTAGTCAACAGTGAAGCAGATGCGGCTAATGTCTAGGCAGAGATCCTTCAGAAATCGGTGAGCAATGTAATGCAGTGCAAGAAGTTGCTGGCTCGCCAATGGTCGTCGTCTGGTCCAGGAGCTGATGAGGCAACGGAAAAGGGTGACGTCACGTGAATGTTCCTGTATGCAAGTCTGAAGGCCGACGGCTGATCCACTCTCAGGGTTTTAGATGGCTCCCGTGCTTCCTCCAACTGGGTTCAGTGCGGCTCTGTTGGTGGTGGAGTTCCCGGAATGGTTCAAGATCGCAACCGCCGAAAGCAAAATGTGCAAAGATAACCTCCAGGAAAGCAAAGGAGAACGGGATACAACAAACACAAGACAGCGGCCACCAAATAAGACGAGATTTCACATGGAATAACTGTGCTTGCTCGCGGCGCACCGGCGTATTTTGTATTCCTGTTTCAAGACCAGAGTCCTTGGGTGGAGCGGCATTGCGTTTGACCCTTGCCGAGCACTTCATAAAGGATGACAGACGGCCCACCGTCCCGAGCTCCGACCAAGTGTTGCAGCCGGATCATGCAGTCTTGCAGAGTGAAGTAGTTGGACGTTTCGCGAGCTCCCCGCGGGATAAGGACTGGTCGACACAAGTTGCCGGAGGCTCTAAGCCCAGACAAGAGAAAAAGCGTGCAGGTCTGGGGTATCCTTCGCCGGGATATATGAGCGAAAGCATCGCGGAACGGAGTCCTGCGCGTTCGTCTAGTACTTGCCGACTGCTGATGGCTCGGATCGAACCTGTCATTGACGTGGCTCGGCAGCCAGCCGGCGGCAGTTCAAGGAGCTTCTCGGCCCTCCGTCATTTTGGAGGGCGGCCGACAAGGACCAAGGTGATGGGAGTAGCCGCGGCTATGGAGATTGCGGTCTGTCATCTCAATGTTCCTAGGAGCTAATCTTGTCTTGGCCTGGCAACCTGGACGGTGGAAGGAACGCTCTTCGAACGACGCCAAGGGGCGCTGGAATCAGTCCTGCTCCTGGAGGGGCAAAGAAAGGCACGTCGTTTACCGGGTAGACATTGCTCACGCAGCGAGTTTCTACTGGTACTGAGCGGCAGGGTGCACAGAACAGCCAACGCACAACAGGCACTGCAGAGCTCTAGCTCAGGACATGCAGAAGTGACAGCTCACATCCAAACGACCTGTGAGGGGCTCGTGAGTGCGATGATGAAGACTCAAAAGGCATTTGGACTGACTTCTCTCTGGTCGTGCTATCGATTGACGTCTTTGGCAGAACGGCGAGACGATGTCTGCCGGTCGCGTGGCAAGTTGGCTTCGAGTGACACCATCGCGGCTGTCAAGCAAGACGCGCTCCCAGTGGCGATCGAGTGGCAGGCCGGGAGGCTGCAAGCACCCGCAACCCATGTCCTAAGCGCGCTGAGGGCCTGCGGCGGGCGTGCGAGCTTTGAACGCTCGCACAAACGGCAGGGAGATGAACGGCCTCATCTGTCGTCGTTGTTGCCGTCGTCGCCATCGCCGTCGCCGTCGTCTCCAGCATCCGTGCATCCAGTGGCCAGAGCATGGCGCGTAGCAGCATGGAATGGGATGGACGGTGTAGTGGGCGTGTTGCAGCCGAGAGGAAAGAAGGGTGAAGTCGACCGCCATGGACATTTCCGTGATGGCGTGTCTTTAGTCATTCACCCTCACGTGCCTGGCGATATCGGAGTCACGACCACTCGTCCTTTCTCTCCCGGTCATCATTTGTGATTCAATAATGGACACTGCAACCGCCTGCGGTTGGCAGCCAGATTCGCCGTTAGCATGTCATCCTATTCCAACATCTCACGCTCTTCCCTTCAATTCGTCCTGTTGTGCCGTCCATTGTCGATTTCCGTACGCGCCACACGCCAGCCAATCGAAACGGCCTCCCTGAACAGTCAGCGAACTGGCCGAAGCACAGGCCCCGACGCTGTTTACTCAAACGACAACGATGACAATCCAATGTCATGATCATCCCACAGGCATTCTCGCCAGAAGGTAACACGGCCCGCTTGCTGCGACCAGCGAGGCTGTCCGCGAGCTCGAGCGTGTCGCCCGCCGGCCTCCACCCTGACTTGGAAATCCTCCTGCTCTGTTGTGCTACAATGTTCTAAGCGCCAACGCCGGTTGATTGAGACGAAGCTCGAGCTCCCAGGAAATATGCAGAGCAAGGGAAATCGATGACGGAGTCTACGCAGACTGTGGTTACAGATCATTGCACCACCTACTGGTTCACAAGGACTCGGATTGTTCCCCTCATCTCGGGCTGGCGTTGAAGGACAATGGCCCTTCAGAAACTTGCGATCGACTGTAGCCGCCGAACAACCGACTCTCGCGCCGGCCCTATCTGTGGCCTACGTTGTCCCCAGTGATCCCAATATACTTCGAAACAGGCGCGACGCTGCCTTTGCCATCTTCATAACGTGCATCATCAACGCCCGAGCAACGAACGGCCACTGAAATGGCCCGATCTTTGATTCTCAGTCGTCCCAGAGAAGCGCCTGCGCAGTTTTAGCCCGTCCTGCTCCTTTGGTCCCTGGTTGCCTTGCAAGATATTAGACGCGGAGACTTTCTGTGAAGCGTTTCATACTGGGCCTACCGGCTACGGGCCTCTAACAGATGGTTTCATATGCTCGAGCCGATTTAGCATGGATCACAAGCTATTATAAGGCGATCTGGATGCCGCTTCTCAAATGCCGCCGCAGCAACATCCGCGAGACTTCAAAACAGCACACTGTTTCTTGTCTCCTTTCCTCTTCTCTATTCCTTGTTTCCTTGAGTATTTCCTTGAGTATTTCCTTGGGTCATCTGTTCGGTCTGGTACTGGAATTCCCCGCCTCTTCTAATCCCTAATCCCTACTATTTGCTTGGTCTTCTTGTGTGCTTGACGCAACACCGACCGTAAAGCTTTCGTTCTTGCATTTGCATGATCCCAAACAACCAAAGCGTACGAGTACGACGATATCACGGCCGACATAAATGCCCTATCTCACCACTCTTCCGATCATGCCAAGAGAGTCCAGAAATCTCATGGTAGGACACGCAACATCAATCGTACCTTACCCGACAACTACGGCATCAGCAAGCAACCAAAGAAACGCGGCCATATGGAGCTCTGCAGACGACGAGATTCTTCTCCAGGCGCGGGCCTCTGGGCTGAACTGGCAACCCATTGCGAATCGACACTTCCCTACCAAGACTGCCAATGCCTGTCGAAAGCGCCATGAGCGTCTCATTGAGCGACGCCACGTCGAGGACTGGGATACACACAAACTCGAACTTCTCGCTCGAGAGTACATGGCTTGCAGGAAGGAGATGTGGGAGGTTCTTGCATCCAGACTTGGTGAACGATGGGCCGTTGTTGAAGCGAAGGTGGGTATTCTTCATTGTCAACGCATCGTACTGTAGCTGATCGATGATACTAGTGTATGGAAAAAGGGCTCAAGACACTTCAGACGGCAGCCCGAACAGCTCACAGAAAGGCTGCAGCCGAGAGCCAGACCTTCGACGAGAGAGGTATTTCAGACCACAATAGCGACTCTGGCATTGGGTTGGGCTCTGATGTTGAGATGGAGGTAGGCAATGAGGCCGGACCACCCTCGAAAGCATCGACGTGGCATGCTCACCAAAGGCAGCAACAGCAACGACCATGCCCACAAGACCACACTCGTTCTCGAAGTCTACCACAACCACTTCCACTGTATCAGCCACCAGCACCTCTCAGACAGAATACGATGACGATGAGCCCTCAAGACATGACCTTCACTCGGCGCGACTCTGGATCACAACGCTGGTCGCCGGACTCACAGAATGGACGAGGCGGTATCAGCATTTCATCTATCGTCTCTACATGAGACCGCAACGATAATCCTTCAACGACGACCTCGAAACACCTTGAAGTCGCCCCTGGCAGATGAGTCCCGGCGCGCTTTGCTTTCCTGTACAGTATAACGAAAATGGTTGCAGCTTGTTGTGTATTGATAGAGATTGAAACCCAAAAGGGTATGGTCGGCCTCCATGAGTGGCATTGGCAAACTACAATGGAATCAGGCCTGATCAATTGTCATGAAGATTGACGGTCGTAATTCAGCTCACATCCACCTGCCGACATCCGGCTAATCTATTTTTTGCCCTGCTAGCGTTTGACGGAAGGGGCAGCCGAGGCGTGGTGGGGACTGAAGCTTCCATGCATGTCAAGCACTTTGAGGCAGCAGCACCCAGTCCACCATCGCATTCATTCACTCGAGTCGCGCTAGCATTCTTCTCGCCCTCTTTTCGATCGCGCACTCGGGATCTCTCATGCTAGCGCTGCCAGTAGCTGCTTCTGCGCGCCGCGAAGAGGAGGGCTCGTGTGGTGGTGGTACGCATGTCGATGCGCGGCGGGCTGAGACGTTTCGGGTCTCCCTGGCGGCCATGTGAGCGAGACCACCGCTCCTCCTCGTCGTCAACCTTACCTGTACCCTCGTCGTCCTGCGCCTCTCTGTGCGTCCGCCTAAAACCGCAGCACCGCATCCTCCTCACCCTCGCCCATTCCTCCCGCTCCCGCTCCCGCTCCACTCCTTCAGCCTCCACCACGTACCTCCTACGCTCGCCCTACCAGTGGTCTCACCTTGCACACCACCGCCTCTCCCCCTCGAAGGCAGCAATTATGGCTACACAGACGATGCAGAAGAGGAGTCACGGGGGCCCGTCGCATGGCGGCCACCATCATCACCACGACAACACCTACCTTGCCAGCAAGAACAAGAACGACCCAGGAGTGAGGATAACACGTATTGGCCTTTACGTAAACTTGGGAATGGCGGTTGTAAAAGGTGTGGGAGGGACTGTTTTTCACTCGCAGGCGTAAGTGCTGCTACGAAAGCACCTTCTGCTTGACGTCTCCGAGCTAACAAAACTCGACCAGTTTATTGGCCGATGCTGTCCACGCCCTCACCGATCTCATGTCCGATGTCTTAACCCTGGCCACCATCTCGTATTCCCTGAAGCCGGCGACTACCAGATTTCCCATGGGCTATGGCAAGATTGAGTCTCTTGGTGCATTGGCTGTGTCGAGCATTCTCCTTACTGGAGGACTTGGCATTGGCCTTCAAGCAGCATTGGCTCTCACTCAGCAGTTCTTTCCTCAAATATTCGACCTTCTAGCTCACGTTTCTGAGCACCTCCCTTTCCTTGGACACTCTCACAGCCATGGTCACGACCACGCGGGTAATGAGGTTGGGCCCCACATGAATGCCGCGTGGTTGGCGCTTGGAAGCATTGCTGTCAAGGAGTGGCTATATCGAGCCACCATCAAGGTGGCGAGGGAGAAACGGAGTAGCGTTCTTTCATCGAATGTGAGTGATCCATCTCCAGAACGTCTTGCGTCGACTGACCCTGACAAAACAAGGCATATCATCATCGAGTCGATAGTTTGACTGCATTTGTCGCATTTTTCACGATTGTGGCTAGCAATTTCATGGAGGCAGCACGTTGGCTTGATCCTGTCGGTGGCCTCGTAATTTCTGGCATGATTATACAAGCTGGATGGGGCAACACCAAGTCTGCATTCCTGGAGCTGGCAGATGTTGGAATCGACGATGAGCTAAGAGAGGGCGCAGAAAAGGCCGCAAAAGACGTTCTGAAAGGAGCATCGGCCGAGGTCCGCGGAATCCAGGGTGTCAAGAGCGGCCAAAACTTGATGATGGAGGTCGAGGTCGGCGTGCCAGAGGATTGGTCGGTATCTCATTCCAACGATATCGAGGTTCAGATTCGGGAAGCCATTGCGCAACGCGTGAGAGGGACACGACGCGTGAATGTCAGATTCACGACGAAGGCTACTGAACAGGAAGCTTTCATTGATCAATTCATGACTGCGGACAACGATACCATCGAACCGCATGACCACGATCACCAGCATGATTCCGACGACCCTAGCCATGGACACGAACACTACAGCAACGGCCACACACATAAGCACAAGTAATGAGTAACGGAACCAGGATGAGCATGTCTATCCACGCAGTCGGGTACTGCCGGAAGAGCCCAAATATTTGGTGTCCGGCACTACCATGAAGATCAACAGATGGGTACAAACTGCCCCAGGGTGTGGTGTGGTTTCACAATGCTCAGACATGTTTGGTCGTTCAATGCGGCTATGACCACGCAAAAGTTGAGCAATCGCCATGCCGGGCTCGTCATCTTACGGCCATCATTTACCACAAAGCCAAACTCACGAGACTGCGAAGTCTGCGGGGCGAGTGAGCGATCGACTACGAGTACAGTGATGATGAGATCGGTAGTCACTTGGAAGACCCAAAAATCTTGGTCATTTATCGTACACACTGTGACAGCATCACATGCGAGAAGGAGATCGCAGACGTATCTAAACCCAAATAGAAAAGAGCTTGGTCTTGCCAATTATTGGGCCAGAAGCTTGATATGAATCTCACAACAGCTCTTATCTCAATCAACCAACTCCTCGCTAAATCAGTCCTTGCTGTGGGAGTCGAAACCGCTGCTCAAATGCGAATGATCACAGCAATTGCAAGCGCGTATGCTTCTCGAATCGAGCAGGACAGGCAGGTGCGACCAACTTTTGCTACGATTGCGTGTTCGCCCATTTGAGCGCACCATGCCCGACCCAGAAGCTGGAGATCTTTGCTTCCGCGGCAGTCCAGCACAACGACATGGTCCAGCGTGTTACCATCGGTTTCGTTAGCGCTTCCATTGTGCAGCTGAGGTCGTTGCTTGGGATCTGCCAGGAGCAAAGCGGCAACCGGAATCGTGTCGTACTTGTAGTCCTTGTGGAGAGCATGGCATACCAGAGGCAGTCCAGGCGGATCGTCAGGTACCCAGTACGCACCAAGAGGTGCTGTCATTGGGCGGGAAAGACGAGCACTGTCTTTGGGTGCCACTTCGTCCGCGGTGAAGTTGTGGGCGAACATGGTCTGGAAATGTTCTTCTGATACGGGGATCTTTTCTGTGGATTCTTTGTCTTGGCAAGGATATGCTGATACGAAGTAGACGTTGTAGATCAGCTCCACTTCGAGGTTCGGGAGCTTGCTGTTGATGGGCGAAGAGAAGGTGATCGAGGCGGTTGATCCCTTCCCAGTGTCACTGCGTTTCGACTTATTCAACGTCAAGCCATGGCTGTTTACTTGGTTGCCCATCACGGCTGGTCCATCTCGGGGCAGGACGAAGTCGCTCTGCTGCATAGTCCCACTTTCTCCTGTGCCCATTGGATCCGAAGCTCTTCCAATAGCCTCGGGTTCTCTAGTATCAGTATGCGGTGCATCTTTACTGTCAACCTGAATCCATCCCTCTTTCTGCCCAACAGGGACTCCAGAAGTAGCCACCCAACCCATACAATCCCTCGCTCCTCTCACAGCTGCTATGACCCGACCCACTACGCAGTACTTGCTCCAATAGCTGCGGCCTTTATACACGAAGCCGCCGGTGAGGTTGGCTACTTCTCCCATAGTTTCAATGGCACTTGGTGTGTTTTCCAGCAAAGTACTCATGAGAAAGTGACTGGATGCGTCTCCCGGCAGGACCAGGCCACTGAGCCAAGACTGACTCAGCCAACCACCCATGTTGGTCTCACGTCCATCATCATCGACGGTAAGACGAGGATGTAGTTGCATAGATTGCAGGCTGTCCGCAATGCCAAAATCGGTCACCTCATCGGGCTCGTTCCTCCCTGTGTTCGGTCGACTAGGCCGTCGGCTGATCCCCAGGAAAAGCTGTGCTTTCTCATTTCTACTGGAGTAATCCAGATCTCCAGTGAATCCGCTGGGCTTCCTTTTCAGCTTTAGTTCGTGCTGATGAGGGCTTTGGGGTGAGATGGGCGTCGGCTCCTCATCTGGCCGCGTCAGTATGGCTATAAGATCCTCCTCCAAAGTCGCCGCACTGGGCCACTTGAGTGCTTGAGCAAATTGCACGAGACCGGCAATTTGATTCGTAGCGTTGCGTGGCTCATAAAATGGTTCTGGCCCTTCTCTCGAAACTAAGTAGGGTATCCGGCTAAATAGGCCATTTCTGACTGTCTTGTTGGGTATCCTTGCAGACAAGGCGACATTGTCCAAGAAACGCTCAGCTAAGACAAGGTCCCATTCCACCTTGAGCGACCTTGCGTCCTCGAAGGCAATCCGAGCAGACTCGCTGAACAGCTCACTTGGCCCTCTTCGTGAACACAGGGACTGTGCAAGAGCGAGTCGGATGAGCAGTTCAGAGGCCAGTGTGATTTGCAACAGGATTATTTCACGATCGCTAGGCTCAAGGTATCGTTCTTCGTAAGATGGCCGTCTGGGGATTTGTGGAGCCGACCATAGAAGCTGTCCGATGCGGAGTCGTGTGTCAGGACGACTGAAGTCATGCCACAGGCCTGGAAGGGCCAGAGTTGCTTGCAGCGCCTCAATTTGTATTCCCAAGTCGGTTTCGGTTGCTTCGCTATCATATGTAAAAGGATGTAGCAGAGTTGCAAAGAGATGGTGTCCCAATTCAGCTACTTGCTCTTCACTTATCGCTCTCGATTCCCAGTCAAAATCAAGTCGCAAAACGCCCAGCTCGGCCAACCGATCAATATTACCATCTGTATTGAGCTCTCTCACTCCAATCTGGGCGGGGTTGAGGGTGAGGAGTCGTCGATTTTCGAATTTCAGTGGCTCGGCGATTCGGTCAATATCGTCGGAGACCGCAAGTTGCAAAAAGTGTTCGAAGCCGATGGTCCCAGGCTCTGCTCCTTGATAGGAGAGCATGCTAGGTTCTTCCAGAAGAGTCGTTCGAGAGCCGCGCGTGAGATATTCGACCTCCATGTTGCATTTGTGGGCCAAAGAGCTTGCTTCGAATGAGGGATGGTCGAATGGTCGACAATCGGTTATTGCTGGGCTGTACACCTTTGAATCTTGATCCACAAAGATCACCTGTGGTCGGCGTCCATCCTTGTCCCTACCGACATTGAAGTATGGCGCTCCCGCAAACATGGTTTGCACCTCTGCGGTGGTCAAATGCTCACCGCACAGTTTGCCCTCTCTTTTTTGGTAATCATCCGTCGATCTTGAAACTCTTGTCTTCGGTCTCGATTGCGTGCGATATTCTTGCTGTAATCCAGAGGCGTGCGTCGTGTCTTTCGGTTTCCCCATGATGCGCTCCAGTGTCGCCTCGTTCACTCCGAGCGAATTCAGTTGTGGTTTCGAGGAAGGAGGCCCGATCTGCGTCGCAAGCCGTCAGTCAGAAATTCAACCCACCCACCAAGCCTAGTGATACCGTCTTCACCGAGCGATCAGTTCGGTTGGATATCCTCTTACTTCCCAGGCCTCTGAGCAGACCTGAAATTGCGCTCATCTTGGCTTTCGGTTTGTGCGCATGCCCCTCATCGACGCTCCCAATCGTTGAAAGCCCTGTCTTGCTGCGGGGTTTGCTTGGGGCATTATTGTGCAGGGTGCTCGTCGTCGAGCTGGTCCGGCTAACGCCATCGGAAGTCGCGAAGGGAACCATGGGAACCAAAGGCAGACATCTAGCAAGAGAAATGTACGTCGCCTGGGTTGCCTACGACGTTGCAAAGTAAGACGAGAGTGAAGGATGCAAGTCGAGGGCAGCAACGGCGGCCTCCATGTGAGATCGCGGACATGAAATGGGCCGGGGCTGACGGCGTTTTGAGAGCACGACGCCATTTTTGCGCCACGGATCCGTCGCCTGCTCCAGGCCGGGCGAAGTCGATTTGCGTGCATGGACGGCGGCCAGCCGTACGCACATTGCCCCCGCGGGGGAAGGAAGAGTAGGCTGTTGATGAATACGAAAGTGAGATGTTCGAGGCGCCGCAGGAACGCGTGCAGCACAGTGCAAACCGCTCCCGCCGCTACTTCCAAGGTTCTCATCTAACGCATAGAGTTTGGGTCAATCCCCCGGAATGGGTGGAGACTTGCCGATCATGTACTTCAAGGCTTAATACGCAGGAGGTGCTCAGGGGTCTTGGAGGTGTGATGAATATTAATGAGTAATGTTTGCACCACGTTGTCTTGGCGCATCGAGGTTGAAATGTCTCTTCCGCTGCTGAGCCCGTTTGAGATGACCAAGGAGCCATTCGCCCTTCTTGTTACCTCGTTTCCGCGCTTCATCCGCCCAAGCCCAGAGAACGGGATCGAGTAGATCGACGGCATCGGCGCCAGCAGCACTAACAAGCATCCGGACAATGTCCTTATCGCAACCACTTTCTGTTACGGCCACGCGAATCAGTTCGGTTGATGAGTTCAGTCCCATGCCCAATAGTGACGAGAGTAGCTCCTGTTGATGGTTTCTGACAGCGGCAAAGAGGGACTCATAGCCAAGCTCCCCGTAGGTCGCGTCAAGACCGACGAGGTCGTCAATGTTGTGGCCTAGAACCTCCAAGAACCACACCTTCTCTTGGTTGAAAGGAGAAGAGAGTAGCTTTTTGGGTGGCAGCAAGGCCGGCGGTGGTTGAAGCGCGAGCCAAGCTGTTGTGACGACAGAAGCGTTCCAAGAACTCTCAGGAACTTTGCCCAATCCAGTAGAGACGACGTGAGCTTTGAGCCATTTCGTGAAAAAGTCCCAAGTCAGGAACTTGCTATTCAGCAGCCGGGTGGCACTGGCGAGCTCTTTTGCGGAAGCGGAGGGATGTCCGAGCACAGCGCTCAGTAGTTGCGTGGTTAGCTGATGCTGGAGATGGTTACTCTTCGATAGCTTGGCTGCCAACTCGCGAGATACCAGAGGCAGCTCAATGTTGGCAGAGTATTCAAACACCTGGTGCAATACCTCAGCGGGTAGACGCTCCAACGGTGATTCATCTTCGAGTGACTTTTGTCTCTGCTTTCGCGATCTCGACGGGAGGTGCTCCTGCTGGTCAAGGGGCGCCGGCCGCTTCTGCAGTGCAGGATTGCGACGTTTGCCACTTGTCCATTTCTCGGGTGACTCTCCACGACGCTTACCACGTATCCGTACAGCGGTCAAGAGCGCATCACGCTTGGAGGCCATGGAGGTATGTCGGGGTGATATCACTCGGGGGTGACTGTCTGCAGAATTCGTCAGCAAACATCCTGGCACAAAATTTCCAATGACTATTGGGATAATGGTGTAGGTCCTCAGTGATCTTGGTGTAGAAGTGATCATCCCCAAAGGGTCAAATACTATCTAGTGCGAAGTTTTAATCATAGGACGGGGATGGAAATGCAGAACGTACCGTGTGCGTCTCAGTCTCGGCGAAACCTTCGTCGGTGATATTTGCTTCGCACCTGTTGAGTTGGGTCAGTCGCCGTGCAGTTTTGTGTTTCGTGTGCAATATGCAGAAGAGTAGGGTCTTGGTGTCATAATATGTAAGATTGGACAATCACAGATGCGCACGCCGTTATAGAGAAACAGGCAGAATCTCACGGTCGCGGCCTCAGTCGCAAATTATTGTAATCATTCGAGGTTGCAAAGACAAGGTAGAGAGGAGGGGTTGCTCACCTTGACGATGCTGGAACGGGTGTCCCGAAAATTTGGCATTTGTGAGCTCCAAAGACATGCTGCGAGACATCTGCGATTTGAGAGACTGCCGAGCGCGTCAAGTCGAGGCCGCACGAATTAGTGCGCAAGTACCGATGCTCGATACCATGTCGGCTGACGAGCAGCGACAAAGGACTGCGGCGTGGAGCCGTGTTAATGGAATGTAGAGATGAAGTGAGAAGGAATAAACTCGGAAGAAGAGAAAATTGAGAAGAAGGAATGCGGAAGATTTTAGCGTCGAGTACGGGGCGGTCCGGCGGCAGGACGCGGTCTTGGCGAGGCATCCACCACCTCCAAATTATGCGGGAAGAGGTTGCTCGGTGTCGACGACACTCCTTCTGCGTCCATAAACCCCCCGACAACTACACCGCACCACCGACACAATGGGCGACGCCGATGTTACCGCGAGCAACTGGAGACTGGTCGAAGTCGGCCGCATCGCCTTCTTCGCGTCCGGCCCATTCACAGGCAGAGTCGCTGCCATCGTCCAGATCATTGACCACAAGCGCGTACGTCCAACCTGACATGAGGCGAAAAGTTGCTGCTGGGCCAAAATGATACTCATGCAATAATCATAGGTCCTTGTCGAGGGTCCCTCACCTAAGTCCGAGCTCGCCGTCCCACGCCACGCTACCTCGCTCTCTACTCTGTCGCTCACTGGAATCGTCATTGACAAGCTGCCATTTGCCGCGGGCACTACCGCACTCAAGAAGAAGTGGGAGACCGATAACATTGATGGCAAGTGGACCAACAGCGGATACGCAAAGAAGCTGGAGAAGCAGTCGCGGAGAAAGCAACTGAGCGACTTCGAGCGCTTCAAGGTCATGCGGTTGAGGAAGCAGGTACGCATACATAACTACATTCGAGGGTTCAGCATACTGTCGAGTATCACATAGGCTAACATGCATGACACAGGCACGCTTCGAGGTCCGCAAGGCAATTGCACAAGCCAAGGCAAGCGCATAGGCGCTGATGCCAATTTGATTTCACGTTACCTGCATTACGACACTCCGACCACAATCAGGCGTCTTACAGCATCAGGAGACGGTCACGGACCGACCGTCGGGTGAAGGGCCGGCGAAATGGGAGGGATGAGCGGGCTGTCTTAAGGCTTTTGATAGCGCACCAAATGCATTGCCTCTCGAAGGGCTTGTGAAATGTCATGAATTACTGTCCGTGAATTCTCGATGCTTGCGATGTCTCGTGCCATCGTATTCTCGCCTTCTCCATGAATTTATCATACCGCGATTTAATGGAGGCAAGACCAAAATTATCGAAAGCGGCCTAGTTGCCAAGGCCCGCACTGCAAATCGAGGGAGCTCCTTCCCAACTTCGCCGACATCACTTGCATGCGGGAGGACTTGCTAGACACACATCACCACATCATCGTCCGGCATTGACTGCAAATGTGAGTGATTCTTGCCGCAACTCTCAGATCATCAAGCTTGGTGAATGCAAAATTGTGTCCTGTTCTGGCACTAAACCAAACCACAGTTTCTACCCCACACTCGACACCGCAAACATGGCCAATCCACGTGTGGAAGAACTCCCCGACGAGCCAGAGAAGAAGGAGGTTCCTGAGGTCGAGGACGAGTCTTCTGACTCTGATGAGGAGGGCGGAGATGCCAACATTCCAGCCGGCGCCCAGGTCGCAGTCCACAGCAGAAACGAGAAAAAGGCCCGCAAAGCCATCGCCAAGCTGGGCTTGAAGCACGTCGAGGGCATTACTCGGGTTACACTGCGGAGACCCAAGAACATCCTCTTCGTCATCAGCCAGCCAGACGTCTACAAGTCACCTTCGAGCAACACCTGGATGTGAGACCCATCTGCGAGATTTGGGAGCGGACAACAGAAACTGATTGTATGTTAGCATCTTCGGCGAGGCCAAGATTGAGGATCTCAACTCCCAGGCTCAAGCTTCCGCCGCCCAGCAGCTCGCTGCACAGTCCGCCAACGACGCACCCCACGACCACTCCGCCGAGGGTGCCGACAAGGGCAAGGCTATTGAGGGCGAGAAGAAGGTCGAGGAGGACGAGGACGATGGTGAGGAGGTCGACGACACCGGTCTAGAGGCGAAGGACATTGAGCTTGTCATGGCTCAGGCCAGCGTCAGCAGGAAGAAGGCCGTCAAGGCGCTCAAGGAGAACGACAATGACATTGTCAACAGCATCATGGCTCTCAGCATATAGCGCGGAGGATTACGGATTGTACGTCGTGCATGATGGGATGCTGCGATGCAGGCGTGTGCATGTGTAGCTGCATAGCTGCATTCTCACCACTTCAAACCAAAATGAATAATTCCACGCGGGCCTACTTGCGATCTTGAAACCTACTTGCTTCTCTTTCCACTCTAATAAGCTGAATACTGCTTGCACTCGTTCAATCATGCGTGGAGCTATTGCATCGCTGGATTTGCTGGATTGTTGCATATGGTGCCTGAGGCATGCCACGGCAAAAGCCGCAGCTTTACGGCTTGCTTGAGGAGAAGCAAGCGCGGCAACTTCACCTCGTGCACACTCTCGTCGCCATCCACTACATCTCACAATGGCGGCTACGGTATGTCTCCACCTCCCCAGATACGGCGCAGAAGCCATCGGGCGTGCTGGGGGGCTTTTGCGCTGCATCTCCGGACCGCTGGTATCGGTTTCGGGGCAAGAACACGGAAAGCTAACAACCGCCGAACGCAGCGTTCTGTTGCCCTCAAGATCGACTGGGCCAACCTGGGCACCAAGCTCGGCCTAAGAGGCAATACTGCAAATGCCCTCGCCAACTTCAAGAAGCGCAACGATGATGCGCGCCGCCGCGTCCAGGTCCTCTCCGAGCAGCCGCAGACCATCGACTTCGCCCACTACCGCCAGATCCTGAAGAACCAGGACGTCGTTGCCGACATCGAGAAGCAGTTCAGCTCATTCCAGCCCAAGAAGTACGACGTGCAGAGACAGATCAAGGCTATCGAGGCTTTCGAGGCCCAAGCCGTCAAGAGCGCCGAGGAGACCAAGGGCAAGGTTGATGCCGAGCTGAAGGACTTGGAGAAGACATTGAAGAACATTGAGTCCGCCCGTCCATTTGAGGACCTCACGGTGGTGCGTATGAGCTTTTCGGAGTCGTGTTTCTGGAAAGAGAACGACTCAAAAGTCACGTGATGCTCCGTCTCGGCTAACTCGCAGTCATAGGACGAGGTTGTTGCTGCTCGACCAGACATCGACAAGCGTGTCGAACAGCTCGTGGTCAAAGGCCGCTGGCAAGTCCCAGGCTACCAGGTCCGTTCCCCTAGACTTTCCCCCCACAACTGCCGAAGTGCAATTCTGACGCATTCAACAGGAGAAGTTCGGCAGTCTCTCTGTTGCATAAGCGGGTCAACTGGCTCGTGTATATTAGAGCGCACTTTATATATGCGTACTGAGCTCCTTTGTCATACTCATATGCTCTCGTCGATCGTCTGTGCCCACTGCAGCCACATTCAAGCTTCGCCAATTCTCAGCTCCATACTTCGGACCTCTTCAATGATGGGCGGCTTTTTGTGCAAGATAGCACATTGCCTTTCCGTGTCCGTGTTCAGGATTCGTGCTGCCTGTCTCGTGAGGCGTGCGATCAGCAGTCACAGCCGTGTAGTGACGTCCGAGAGGGTCTTAGAACGACTGCTCTTCCTCCCAGGAACGCAAGGCCTGCGGAAAGCTCTGCTAGTAAGTGGTCATTTCGGAAGAAGCTCTTAGGCGGGATGAATAACCGTTGCCGCCCTGTCCATCTCAGAGACATGCACGTTTGCTACCTCAATCGCCTACCATTAGCTATTTTTTCCCGCCTTCGCTGTGATATATGTTTCACCTCCGGCCCAGGTCCGTGGCCTCGTCAGCTGTCACTCATCCGCCGACGAGCATGGCCCGCTCTTCAATCGTAAAACAGGCAGTCCTGGTGTTGTGCACAAGGTGCTTATCGGATCAAATTTTGAGCAAGGAAAGTCTCTTCGTAAGGAGGGCAGCATCCGGCTAGAAGTACGATGTATAGTATCCGAGTCCATCACTCGGTCTGCTGAAGCGGTCATGCCGGTTTGTCGAACTTGCCAGAAAGTTCAATGCAGGGTTCTTATAGGTACGGCCTGGTTGACTATTTGGGTCTTTCCTGGTAAGTACATTGACTCTCGCTACTTTGTCTCTCTTGGCGAAGCGTATATGAGACCTATGGTGCTACGATTTCCCTCCGGCCATGATCCGACGAGACCGAACGGCGTGCAAGATCAGGATCAGCATGATAGTAACAGTGAGACACAGTAACGTGCTGGAGGCATTGAGTCTCATTTCATTCCTCTCTAGCGGTGCGGTGCGGTGCTATAAAGTCGTGCGCCGGACAGAAACATTTCGTTGTAGCATACTATTGCTACTGGTACACGGAAAGCAGATCGGTGAAGACCAACCGATGCCTTTCATCGTCTTCACTATTCCTTGTCAGATCACCCGTTCAGAAGACGCCCAAGCCAGCCAGATTCTCCAAGGATCCCTGCCCTTTTCGAAACCATGCCGTCAATTGCCTGCCCTTTTCCGAATGTGAACGCCAGTAACTCCGCGCTACCAAAGCAAATAACAACGCCTCGGGGCGTAGGAACGAAACCGCGACCAAGCCGTTGAGACCACCCCATGTACCAATATTACATCATGCGAGGATGTAGGTGTGGGTGTATGTGCGCGTGTTGCATGTGGGGCGGTGGAGGTGGAGGAGGAGGGTGAGAGGTCGTCGCCATAGCGGCATGGCAGCCTCTTTCGTGTCGCTTCATGTTGCTGCGAACGGAGAATGCCTTGCCGCAGCCTGCGTGCGGGCATCGGAACGGCTTCTCACCAGTATGGCTGTGAGAGTGGATCTTCAGACTCGACGGTCGGCTGAAGGCTTTGCTACAAGTCGGACAGATGTAACGGTCTTGTGACTGAGGGAATGTCGTTTGAGATGAGGGACCAATGTAGTGGTGATGCTCCCACGGATTACTCGTCGGCAAACTCATCGACTGAACTGGAACTGGAGCAGGTGGAGGGAAGTTCGATGGCAGTGGCCGCTGCTGGTAGAGTCCATTTGGTGCCGGGTAAGATGGATGTGTTGGCGAGTAGTACGAGGCCGCTGAGGCACCTCCTGGAGATGCTGCGTACGGAGAAATCGTGTATCGAGCGGTCCCGTAAGGTGACATGTTCGGCTGGGATGGCAACGATTGCCGTTTCACCACCGAGTCTTGCGCATTGTGTTGGTGTGTTGGCTCGATGTTGTTGATTGAAGACCCGGCGAAATGCGGAGGACCTGAGGTAACCGACGCCGTCGAAATGGTAGACGGGCTCTGCGTCGACTCGAGTACCGAGTCGGTTCGCATAGGCGGCGGAGCTGGAACTGCACTTCTCGGGCTTGTAGAAAGGTCGTAGGAAGGAAATGGCATCCGACTGCTCTGGTCTATCTGCGTCGGAAGTGTCGAACGAGGCGATATCTGCGGTTGCTGCTGCTCGTGCACTTGCTGCGCGGGTGCTTGACCTTGTTGGGGCGCTGTTGCGTCGATTAGTATCACATCTTCGTCATGACAAATCGTCATCACTTACCCGTAGCACTCGTCGGACGGTCTGCAATCCCGAGAAGATTCGAGATGGACGGTAGAGACGGCTTGAAGCCGTCATCTGAACCCGGCGAGGCAGCTGAATGCGATGACCGAGGAGATGAGTGATGATGGTACGGCTGAGATGGAGGGACTGGCCCGTAAGTTGCGTACTGATAGCCGTGCATAGCATGAGCCATATCTCCTTGAGGAGGATTGGGTCGAGTCTGATACATAGCGTATGGCTGAGAGTAGCCGTGAAAGCCCTCGCGAACAGGGTAGGCCATCATCGTGACGGTGGCCATTCACGTAATCTCGATTCCGGTGGAGATGTAGACCGTCAGATCTGTCGACCAAACGCTCCGAATGATGATGAATTTTGGTGATTTGGTGAGAGTTCACCGTATAAGAATCCAGTTAATCCAGAAGAATGACGGAGTAAACGAGGTTGTTGGATCAGTGGTGAGAGAGCCGGCAGTGTGGTGGTAGATGTTAAGTGAACGACAGCCGAGCGTAAAGTACTGAAGTAGGGCTTGACAGATGGGACAAGCACGGGTACGACGGTGGGCAACAGGCAAATTGAAGGCACAGCAACAGGTGCTTGCGTAGATTGGGTGAGCCAGGAGGACAACGTCGAAGCGCGGGACGGGCTCTAGCTTTGGAAGGAGCGGCCCCAGGACAACGGGCCTGGTCGAGCGGCAGTGAGGTGATGAGCAACGTGTGGGCGTCGGCTAAGAAGCAACGGGCCCGCAGGAAGAAGTGCAAAAACGTGCCTTGTGTGAGGCTAGTTGGTTAGGGGTGCTGACTTGCGGATGAATCCTGGCTGCTAATCTATCGGCTCCGGAAGAATCGCCTCTTGGGGCACAGCGGTTTTTTCAGGGTGCCCGAGGCGGGTGTGCAGTCGGTCAGGGATGCAATGACGATCAGCGGGTGGAAAGCACACTGATGATGCGAGGGATCTGCTTCGCACAAGCGGTGGACAATGCCTCGAGATGGCGATGCTGAGGTGGATTGCAGTCTGCCTGCTCGGCCGTCTAGAGGAGAAGTACCACGATCACAAATTCGCTTGAGCGTCTGGGCGGCTCCTGGTGGTGATGGTGGTGGTGGTGGTGATGACGGGGGCTGCGAAGGTGTGCTTGTTGTCGTGGGCGAGGTGTGAGACGCTCAAGGTTGGGCGAAGGAGCCAGTTCTCGCCTGTCACTGGCCGGTCGACAGGCGCGCTGCAGCAGTTCGCTGAAGATCGATGAGGCACAGGCGAGGGAGGGTGTCTTGCCACGGTGTAGGCCGGAGTAGCGTAGCAGCGGGAGGCTGTTCTAATTCGAGGTTGACGCAGACACGATGGGCAGCAGGACGTTCATCAGGTTCGTCCTCCTCCTCGTCGTCCTTGGTAAAAATGATTGTCGAGGTCGACCACCATTTAAAGCCGCCACGAACTCTCGGACGGTCCCGTGGTGTGTTTCTCGAGTGGTGCTGGCGCGGCGGGTTCCTTGGCTGTCGGAAGATTGTCGTGGAGGAGTCGCTGTCGTCGGCTAGCACACTGCTAGCGTCCGGGCGAGGTGGAGTGCAGTGTGAATCCCCTAACTACTAACGGGCGCGACTGTCATGAGTAGCCTGCACTAAAATAACCAGGTATTATTATGGTGCTAATTCCCAGCAGTAGTCTCCGACCAGAACACTGTGCGCACTATCGACCTCAGGCCCGTGGCATACCGCGGCGACCCTTTCTCTCGCTGCCGTCATGCACTCAGACACTCTTGTCTTAGGGACCCCCTGTGCACGATATATACGCTGAATGGGTGATGACGAGCCGCGCCGCACAACAATGGAATCAGCAGACTGTTGAGGGCCGTCGGACGGTTCAACAGCCGGCTGCACAATGCAATGCCTCCATCCTCCCCCAGAAGAATAATGGGCAGGCTTCCCGTTGCACGGCTCAGCACAGCAAAACGAATGGAAGCGCCCATGAGCTGGAGGGATCCCGGAGGCGCTTTTTGCCTTTTTTGCTTTTCCGGCTTGTGCCAATGATCGCCGGCGGGCCCTGTCGTGTGGTACGAGAGTAGCAAGTAGGGTGCGAGAGGAATGTCGCGTGTTGGTGTACTAGGCGCACTAGGTGCACATCAACCATGCGGCCCGTCGAGATCTCTGTCATTTCGCCAACAACAGCGCCATTGCTTCACGGCTCAGCATACCGTGCAATACAACGCCGCCCGCACACTCGCAGTACACGCTGATGAGCGGAGTCCACACTCACCAGACATGCGCAGACAGGCAGCCCAGGGGTGCGCTTCATGTTTCACCGTGACAGGCGGGCACTGCCAGCGAGAGCGTCAGGTTGTTGGGGCAAATGGAAGATACATCGCTCCTCCCGCAGGCGCCACCATTCCTCCATTCGTTCCTGCCCCCGCCACGCGCCACGAGCACCAAACAACAGCGAGCGCCGTGATGATGCTTAGTCGTCGTCGTCGGTCGTCAGGGGGCCCGTTCCTAGTTGTTTCATCGCACTGGGCGGTGTACGGGGGGTGGAGGGCGGCAACGAGCACGGCAACAGCGACAGGACGTCGTGGCTGGGCAGTGCGTCGTGTAGCGCAGCCGAGGAAACAGGAGGCAGGCAGGCAGGATGCGGGATGCGCGGTGTGGTCTGGAGAGGTGGCCAGGTGATTTGGCGTGTGGGAAAAGCTTACGAGCGACCCATGCAGATCAACGCACGCGATGAGCATGAGCATGGCAAACAGGGTTCATCGTGATCCACCCGCGTCTGCGGGTTTCACGAATCATGCGCCTAGTCTGTTTTAGCCCACCCGTCGTCGGTCAGATCGCAATGGCTCTCTTAGCTGGGAGTCCTTCGTGCCATGCACAATCGTCATCAGCCGGAGGCTGTCTGTGTGAACGGCACCGCCCAGAACACACAGGACAGACAGGACAGGGCAGGACAGGACCGGAGAGATAGCGCCGGATGACCGCCAGCTGCAATATTGCGGCACAGAGCAGCGCACACGCAATGGACTATTGGCCGACGTACCGCCTGGTGGGAGAATGGAGTCGTCGGTGGCACAGTTGCAGCAGCAGCAGGACAGCAAGTAGCAGCGAGCAACTTCGGTTGACGACCCGAGCCCCAGCAAGAAGCAGGAACTAGAGAGGTGGAAGGCCACCTAATAAGACACAATGGTGCTGTCGACTCCTGCACTACCGCGCGCATGTCTTGGCCTGCATTGTCCTCGTCGGCCGTCCTCCTCGATTCTGCAAGCCTCCGACCGCGCCAGCTTTCGGTACTCATACCCCCAGCGCTCTTCACACGAACTACTGCTTGCGCCGCGGCGACAACCGGCAGATCTTCTGTCCGCGACGTGCTGCACCATTCGTGCGATTATTCCCCCGCCGCCACCATGCCCAAACATGGCTCGGGTGCGTGCGCGGCCTTCGAGAAGCCGTCCGCAGAATACGTGTACGAAGCAGAGAATAGGTACGCAGCGGGCCGGCGCTGGAGGACGGGTGAAGTGTTGGGAGGTCGCGCCCGGGACGCACAGCAGCGACCAACAAGTCCACAGAAGAAGTCCCGTCCCAGCACCAGCAGCAGTCGACCACAGCTCTGCATGCATGCTGCTTCGAAGTTCTGTGCTTCTACGGGCGATCCTTCGCGTCGCCAGGCCCTGCACGCTTGACAAAAGCATGCACGCGAAGGGACAGCAACGCAGCACGGTGGCACGTGCAGGTAGTGGCAAGCATGGCTCCCATGAGGGCACCATGCCAGCGTAAAGCGTGGCCAGAAACAAGATGATCGCCGCCTCGCATGACGACCGCCTGCTCATTGGGTCCACCCATCCCGCTAGTCGTCGATCCTCTGACGGCACCCGTTCCCACCCAAAGCCACATCACCCTTCCAGCTTCTTCGCGCCTTCCTCTCCAGATCCACCACCACCAGAACCAGAACCAGAACCACATATCCCCTCTCTCAGACCGCTACTCGTACTACACCTACCACGCTGTTCCCGAAGTACATATCGCCGCTGAGACCTGCTTCGCCCTCTTCTTCTTAGTAGCTGAACGCTGGGACATTTGCGCAGGCATCACTGCTGTGGACGAGCAGGAGCCTCTCTTCCTGTTCGTTCAGATCAGGAACTCATCTTCAAACAGCAAAGCGCCGCTGCATTGAGCCAGAACTAATATCGGCGCTTTAATTCTTGGCCTTACCAAACCCAGTCGCACCGCGCGAAACGCAAATACCACTGCAGTAGTCGGCCGTACAGGCCCCGAGAGTGAGACCATCTACTCCCTACGGCAACCCACTCTTTGCACCCACCACCACAGTCGCTCGATTCCTAGCTCGACCCGCGTCAATTTAGCCGCCATGATAGTTGCATCGCGGTAAACGTCATTCTGCCACCGAGAAACACCCGTCAGGCACAGCAATATCTGTTGTGCTGCGGGCATCCTCCGAAGTACTGCGTCAACCGATGTGATGATTTTGGGTGAGAGCTCGTGAATTGAACCTACGAACAGTCAATAATAGGCAGCTGTCTAGAGCACGCGAGCACAATGTACAGCCTGGAACACACATCGCCGGCGCGTCTAAGCTAGGCACGGCAATCTACAACATCTCTCCCATTTTGAGATGACTGGCCAACGTTGCAGTTCATTCGAGCCGATACCCGCCAGTGTCTCGGAAGTTGCCTTCCTTGCGTTGCTATACCCCGGTCGCTGTGCTTCAGCGCTTTTTCGTCCTCGGAAACTCGGCTCGCGCGTGGCGACGATGAGCATCCTCTACACAACAGATCTACGTTGGTAAAGAACCAGAGCAAGACGTACGTCGCGCAGCCAAAAGGCCTACGTGGAGGACTGGTCTTGCGCCCTATCCACCAACGTGAGGGCTTGACCAACAGACGGGCTACGCATTCGACCATAGCACATCGATTTGACTCGGCATAGCTATACGGTCGATCCTCGAACCTGTTGGTGACTGTCAGAGTCAAAACAACGTCATTCGCCAGCCTCCTCTCCACTGGCGTCCACTCATTGCAAGGGTCCTGCAGCTTGCACTCTGTTACCGACACCTCCACAGCGGCACGAGGTGACGGGGCATGGCCGCCCAAAAACAACGCATCCATCTAAGTCACATGGCTCCATGCGGTTGCACTGCAGTTGCCATATGTGATCTGCAAATATCGAGATTTGCCCATTCTCTCAGGAAACCGTCTGACGATCCGTGGAACATTACACACGGGAGCAGTGACACAGCGACCACTCAGAGGCCACCCTTGTCTCGCGCGGTATAGATTAACTGCACGTTTTCACACAAATTGACTCTCGAAACGCTGCCCCGGGAACGTGCGACTACTGCTTGCTGGTTCCGCAACTGCGCTGCTGCTTTCTCGGACTGTGTGCGAACACAGCCCGGACGGAATTGTCTGTAGAGTGTGTGAGCTCCACTTCTATATCGCGGTGACACGGAGCCTTTGCTGTAATGAGCGGCTTCTCCATAGTGAAGGACCCAACAAAACCTTGTCTGCGTCCCTTGCTTAAAGACAGGTACGTTGTAACGCCAGGCTCGGCGGTAACGGTAACAATAGAGAGAGACATGAACCCCATAGCCGCAATCAAACCACATTCCCCTTTTCAAGGTTCTCTCGCACGCATCGAGATTCACCCTATCGCACTCCAAGAACGCCATGAAGGTGACAAAGCGAGAGAGGAGCTCGCATGGAGCGCCACGGGTGTCACGATGGATGAACGGAGCCTCGGAAGCCACGCGTGCTACAGGCTGTCATGTAGAGAAAGGAGAAGAGCTGTTGGAAGGAACTGGTATCCGCCAGTAGCAAGACTCGATGATGATGCCAAACCAACCTGCACCCTCCGACCCTGCGGATCAACACGTTTTGTGCGAACACATGGTCATGTGAGAATCATAAAGCGCCTCCTTCGTTAGATGAGTCGAAAAGGGATTCGCTCCTTCCTCATATTGCCATGCGACGTGAAGGATTCGTATATCCTTTTTTGGGTCTGGTACGCCTTGCTGTGCCGCTTGGCTCATCACTCCCAAGCTCAAAAATTTACAACCTATGCCTCCTCACACTAGTCCGTCCACTTCCTTGACTCGCTATTCAGAGAATCCCTCCGGTAGATCCTCCGACTGCTGAGTATCTTTGATCGTCCTGGATGCTCATGACCAAACGCTGACATGGCCTAATCCATCGGCAACAGCGCGTACTTGGCTGTGGATCGTAAGTGGATTGCCCTCGGAGACAACAAACTCCTTCATGGCCAGGTTGTTAATGTCGTTGTAATCTGTTAATCCCATCAGATCGTAGATGTTGGAAGTGACGAGGGCGAGCGCCTCGGTGTCGTTGATCTTGCCGCCGCTGTTTGCTTGTACGATGCCCTAGATTTCAAGTTTAGCCGTCTTCCTCTGGTTTCAGGGCGTTAGACCACTCACGGCCTGCAAGAAAAGGTCCCTTGACTCCCAGTCCTCTGTGAGAAAGTGTCAGAATTGTGATTACACCGCCATATGGCTTCGATCGAGACTCCTCGGTGTCATCCGTGCAGAAGAACGCGGCAAGCGCAGGAGTCCACAAACTTCAGGATGAGGATTTCCACTTACCGTCAACACCAATGGCGACCTTGACTCCAGCACCAAATAGAACATCAATTCCAGTGCCGTTGGTGAGCGGAGCGCCGGTCAAAGCACGTCGCTGATCCCACGTCTTACCATATGAGAATAGAGGCGTCAAGATGACACCAACACGAGCATCAGCGAGCTCGTCGGCCAGAATGTACGCTTCTGCGCCACCCAGGACCACCAGCTTGAGCTTTGCACTCGCGGTAGTGGTGTTGCTCCGGCGAATTGCTTCTTCGACTTCTTCTTTCAGCCGGAGAAGCGAGGTAATGATATCGGCGGAATGCACGCCAATGACCAAAGGTAAGTCTCCAATGACGACTTTCTTGAGAGCCTCGCTCTCCAAGGACATAGAATCGTCCTTTTTCGTCGGCGATGTAATCGCTTTCATCAGTTTCGACCTCAGCTGAGCAACAGCACTGGAGATAGTAGGGTTTTGCTCTCCCTTTGCTGCCAGGGCAAGCGTATAGTGCAAGGCCGCGTGAGGAGCGAAGACGGCATCCTTCTCCAGCGCATGCTTCGCACCAAATCGGAAGCCAACACTAATACCTTTATGATCTGAGTATCCAAATTTCGGAGCGGTGATTGCCCTAGTCACTCCATGGGCAAAGGCAGCTTGGAGTGATTTCCCTTCCGTGGAAAGTGCATCGATCGCAGAGCTGAAGGACGCATCGCTATTCGAACCGTCTTGTGTGTCCTCCTCTGCGTCGATCTCCTGTAGCCCGAGAAGGCTGCCAATGGCAGTGAGAGCAGGAGTAACGTAGCCATTTTCCAAGGCGATAGTCATGCAATCAGAAGCGGTAATTTCCGCCGCGCAGTCACCAATGCAGGTGATGCTGCTATTCTTAATCACCACGGTATCGCTTCCACTGGAGCCTAGACTTTTCGTGAACCCTGGCAACTGAATGTGCGTGACACCGGTGAGCACAAGGTCCTTCATTTCCGACGGATCCTCTTGCAGATCCTGGTAGCTGAAAGGCTCTAATGGCGGTGACAATGGCTTCGTCAATTTGATCGGGTGAGCAAATTGTGGAATGCCCTGCAGAGGGGTGGGTGGTCAGTACAGCTCTTACGACAGCGTCGACACGGAGATCGACTGAGGTTCACTGACATCGATCAAGACCTGAATCGGTGTTGCTCCTACGCTCAAGGGGTCGGAATCCCAGCTGGACAGATCAGCATCAAACAGGTGACCGTTGTCGTCGAAGGACCTACAGAACAAGATCTGCATCGAATCCTTTCTGAATCTTGCCGATCCTTTCTCCTAAACCCAGCAGCTCTGCAGGAGCAGTAGTCACTCCTGCCAAAGCCGCGTGATAGCCCAGGCCATTTCTATATGCCTTGGCTGCTTCAAAGACGACCTGTATCCACCACGCATTAGCAACTCTCATACCAGACGAAGCAGACGTCTCGTTCTACATACATGTTGAGCGTTGAGGACCGGGTTGTCGGAGACGTAGACTTAGTTCTATCAGCAATGTTCTTGATGAAACTTCTCTAGCTTCGTGTTCGTCCAGCCCAGCGCACGAAGGATTCGCTTTCCGAGCAAGTGATCCTTTGGCGAGAATGTCTCGGTTGGAGTCGCCAATAATGCGTCGGAGCACCCGTTGCACTGCATTGACATTCGCTTTGGAAGGATGGTCGTAGGCTTGCATCGAAGGACGCTACTCACCAGGTGTAATGCCGGCTTCATACAACTTCTTGCCAGCTTGCTCTGACGCAACATATGATTCGGTCTTTCATGTCAGTAGATGCCAGCAACCAAATCTTCGATACACCGTCAGTCATACCTTGTAATACATGTTGTCTGCAAGTAGCGCAGCAGCCGGCGGTCTTCCTCCATACGCCCGTTTCAAAACTTCTGGCACCAGGTATGTCCCATGTGCGTGGTGGAAAGCTCTGATGGGAAATTGGAACTCGTTTGTATAGCCAACGAAGCTCTCGAGATCAGGAATCGTATAGCAATGGGTGTTGACCATCACCTGGCCGCGCAATGCTGCGGAAAGGGTCTCGAGTCGGAGCTCTTGCGGAAGGTATGAATCCAAATTCTGGACGCCAATCTGCTGGGCAGCTCTACACCAGTCGTCTTGGGAGTTTTTATACGCGGTAGCCTCTTCGAAAGCGTGGCGAAAATACCATGCCTCGCCCAACCTCGAGAATGGTCCAAAGTCGCGACCTACTTTGCCATAGATGTTCTTTGCGTTTTCGCCACAGGCCATTTTCATGTACCTCCAGTTGCGGTCTGGATCAGCAAGCATGTCATCGATGCTAAGTTCCGACCGACCATCATCTTTGCCAACAGCATGCTTGATGACGAAGGCCTCCCCACCGATATTGTTTCCAGATCCTGGTAAGATGAGGGAAGTGGTGACTCCGCCCGACTTGATGACCTGTATTTGTTTATCAAGCGGATTGAAGCCATCCAATGAGCGTACGAAAGGAGTGATATCATTGCTCAATTCATTCGTATCTTGTGCTCCCTCGAGTTCAGGCAGCCCATCCACTCCGGCGTGCGAGTGCATGTCGATAATACCGGCAGTCAATTGTCTCCCATGGGCATCCAAGATCTCGCAGGCCTCTGGCAGGTCCTTCTCCGGGATCTCGGCCTCCACGAGAGCAATCAGGCCATACTGGAGCAAAACATCGGCACGAACCCATAAGTAACCCTTCCCTTTATGGGCATCCTCAGGTGCGACACCAGAAGCCGGCTCGCCTGTCCAGACTGTGGCGTTGCGTATGAGAATCGGGCTCTGGCCATCCACGAAACGAGCATTCCGCTCGCGAGTGCCGCTGGGGTCTTGTGGTTTGTGTTGTAGCTTCGCACAAGTAGCATAGTCCTCCTGAAGTCTTTTCAGAGATAGCATCTGCGATCGTCTCGTCTTGGCGAAATGATTTGGATGCCACCAGATTGTATATAGCGCGAATCCCAGTATGCTCAGAATCGCCAAGCGGAAGATACGGCGTCGGATGCGTCGCGATCGGGGCGAACGTCCACGATGCTCAATAGCATGATATGGTGGGAGGCCATCAAGACCAATAGCTTTCTCCATGGCGACCGCTCGAGTTGATGAAGTGAGGCGAAGCAGTCAGGAGGAAATGGCTGTTATGCAATGGCCGAAGTCGGTTGGCCTATCCACTCGTGGTCTAGAGGGCCTGGAAAGTTCTGACGAGCACCAATCTCGGACGAAAGTGGATTGCTTAGAAGATTATCAAAACGCAGGTGGCATGTCTTCTTGAAGAAGTGAAGATTTGAGAGTATCGTCGAGGTAGTCAGTCCAAGCACGGACCAATGCCACTGAGTGCATGTCTCTTTCCTATTTGGTCAAGAACTGAGATGGGAGCAAAAGCAAGCAACTCGATGTCAATGTCACATCATTTTCAGCAGCTATCTAATGCTAACGTCGCCTATCTTCCTTTCGCATGCCGAATCGCACGCTACGAAGTTTTCTGTTACGCCGTCTCGACGCATGCTTCACCTCGTCACTCGATGCCGGTCAGATATCATCGCTTGGAAACGAACGATGAGAAGAACTTCCTGTAGTTGACCAAATCTCCGCCAATACTATTGACGAAAGACTGTACTCCCTCGTCACTCGCACCAAGTGTTCTAAGCTCGTTCTGCAGCTGACTCTGATATGCAAATCCGTTCTTCCGAAGAATGGTCCACTGCAGGCCCGCAGCTTCCTGAAGCACGCTCCGCATTTGTGCGTCGCCCGAGTTGAATCTACTGGCAGAGATGAGCGTCCAAGGCAATGGTGCAAATTGTGTGAGGATGAAGGCGTCAAAGCCGGGCAGGCTGGGTTGCGCGATACTGTCCGTAGCACCAAAGTTTGCAATGTCAGGTCCACCCCAAAGACTGGTCATCTTGGTTAGTGCGGAAAACGCAAGCCGTGCACTCTGCGGATCCGTAGGATCACACGAGAAGCGTGCGATCGACGTAATGAAGCTGTCAAAAGCGCCTTGGTTCGCAGGCGAGACAAGGACAGAAGCCAGGTCGTTGTTCAAGACGACGAGTACGAAGTTGAGGTACTCACGCTTCAATTCCTTCAGCTGGACCTCGTCGTCTGTCCCCGTGGCTGGCTGTGACAAACCAGAGAAGACCCGTTGGAACAGCGGCGATAATAATTGATCCAGAATGTCGACGATCTCGGTCTTGAATCCATACACGACCTGCCCCAAGGTACGCAGGAACATGGCCATTTCGTCGTTGGATGAGGCTGAAGAAAGAAGACCCTGGATCCATCGAGGCAGCTGTGGTAAGACGTGTGCTCCAAGGACGCCTAACAGCCGCGAGAATGCATGACGGGCCGCTGCACGGAGTTCCGAGTGTTGCTTGAGCTTCTCCAATGCAACGAGGACGCTATCACTCGCAATCACAAACTCTTGCGACACCTCGACGGGAGGCGGGCCTCCAGTATTCAGACCTGGCGTCCAGTCGGAAAAGCCATTCGCCAACGACCCAATCGCCGTAATAACATGGTGCGATTGCAAGGCAGCTAATTCATCACCGCTTTGGGCTGCTTGTATGTTATTGCCCAGGTCGGCGGAGAGCGGATTGATGACAGACTTCGCAATAGCAACTTTCGTAGGGGTCGGAACGTGCGACGTAGAAGCAACCAGGCCAATAGCCTCGAAGAGATACTGCTGACTTTGAAAAGTGGCATCCGCTGAATGTGAATTGCCCTCGGACGAGCCGTCATCGTCATCTCTATCGACGGGAAGCTCGGCTTTGATGCTCAAGAGGTCTGATATTGCCTGCACAACAGTCTGCGCAAACTCACCCAGTTGGGCACGAAGGTGCTTGACAAAGCGTTGAAATAGGTACCAGGACCGCAGCCGAACCTTTTTGTCATCGCTGTGAACGAGCGTGACGAAGTTCTCCAACACCTTTGGTATGCCAGCAGGATTTGGCTCGAAAAACTGCACATAGCGCACACAAATCTCCATGTATTGGAGTTGCACGGCTGGATGGGGGTAGGTCGCCAGGTCCGAGGCCACCAGCGTCGACATCATCTCTACCAATCGAGAAGACGCTTCGGTCGTGGGTCTGCTCTTGACATAAATGCCACCGTTCTTGATAGCTAATTCGCCAAAGTGGTGCATCTCTAAAAGAGCCAAGTCGAGGTCCCTCCAATTGGGCCTGTCGTCGTTAGACCCGAGCCGAGTGAACGTCTTTGCGACCACGCGGCTCAGAGTCTCGATGTAAAGAGTCTCATCTACTGCCGCAACTGTTTGTTGTAGGACGTGAAGCCGTTTCCGGAGCTCTTCAAATTCAGCTTCGTCGGTCTGATCATCCTCATCGCCCCAGGTGGCAGTCTCATCATATTTCATCTTTGCGATGATAGCATCCAGTATCGGAGGGAGAATAGCAGCATAGTGGCCGGGAAGGCTACTCTTCGATTTCTGTACCACTCTTCGGAACATGGTCAAAAGATCCGTCAGAGATGGAATGACGGCCGAACAAATCTCATCGTATTCGTCGGAGAAGAACCTGAGGAGATGGGGGACAAATGTTTGCAGCTGTTGATCGGCCTTGGCCCTGGTCTGATTGTCAATGCTGTCTGTGTCCAGTACTTTGACGATATCAAAGATGACGTTGTTCACGAGTTTCGCGACCGTTTCTGAGAGGTCTGTGTCATATTCGGGTGTTTTCCTTAGGTCCGACAGTGCAGGACTTGCCACCAGCTGTCCCACGATTGAGCCCAGATTGAGGTAGATGATCAACTCGGTCTTGTCTTGTGGTAGCATCTTCTTGCCTACGGTCTCGGTGAAGGTATCGATAGCAGCATCTCGTGCCCTGGCCTCCTTGCTCTCCGAATTGAAGGATCCCTGTTGCCCAGCAATCTCAAGAAGCGCACCCTGAATTCGTTCGTTGATCACAAGCCATATGTCAATCCAACCGACCCACTTAGCAATCGTTCTGAGACACATCTCGACCAGACTCAAATCAAGCTGCCTCCATCTGGATAAGATCTCTTGCCATACCGCAGCGATCTTATTGACGTCTCTTGCACGTACCATGTCCTTGAGCTCAGTGCTACGTCTCTGCTCCTCTGGCGTACGGGGAATCATCACGTCCGCAATTTCGTCGTGGATGGAGCTCAGGACCCGCAGGAGCAAAGTGGTCGCTGCCGGATTGACGGTGGGATCAGTCCCAGCCAAAGCCATGAAGTCATCAAAGAAATTGGTCCAGTCCGAAGCGTAAAGCGAGGTGAACAGGTAAGTCATGGTTTGCGTGACTTTGTTCTGAATGGTTGCCGTGTCTGTCTGTGCCATGGGAGAGCCATACCGCCGGCGGACGTAGTCCATCAAGCTAAGCCGCACATCATTCAGGCCTGCCTGATCCAGACGCTGCGTCTGCACGGCGCTATTGACAATCTCGAGACACACTAACCGTACGACCTCGGATGGCGATGGCTCTCTCGTGAAGAGTGCGAGACAGACATGCCAGGCGTCTGAGGCCTCGCGTAACTGATTGAGAAACTCGTACGCCTGCGCCTTCAGACCCTGATCCGTCGTAGGGTTGAAGGCAAGCTCAATGGCGTTCTCAACTTGTGTATCCATCACCGACTCTTGGGTTCGGCGGTATTGACGTATTCTTTCGCTTCACAAGACATAGCAGCGCGCTGGAACGCTGCAAAGTGAGAGGGAGCCTATTGTTGCATGTTTTCTTTCTTGTCTGCGGTTTCGGAGGACTGCTGGCGGGTTTGTTGTTCGTGGGCGGTGAGTCAGGCAGGACGTATTTGGAGTCCACGAGGCGGCGAGGAGTTGGCGAGTGTATCGAGGTTGGCGAAGGCGGGGAAAGGTGGTTTCGTCGAGCGTCGTGTTCAGAATAGGCGACGGGAAAGCTGGGGTTGTGGTCTTGGAGAGAAAGTTATTCAGAGAGCACGAGACAGCAGATGGCGTCTGTGATGAAAGCGGCGGTTCTCTCATGCAAGCCCCGCGCCCCTCCCTGAACGTAATTTATGGCGCGCAGCTCTCTAGATTCACCTTCAGTAGAGCACACAGTGAAATCAAAGAGTAGGTGTGTTAAGGTATCTTGAGAATTCGATTACTCGTAGCAGCTCTTCTGCTTCTCACTATCTGGCAGGGTATCGCAGAACATCTCGCTCGTACATGTATACACATAGATCGACCCATTCCCTCATCGACCATTAGGAGCACTCTGCAACTCGTAGTCCCGAAATGGCAGCGAGTTCGCAGCAGTTGTATTCACCCGTGGTGTCGGTGGAACTCCATTGAGTTGAGTAAAAGCCACGGTCCGTGGAGTCATCGGGTTGAGACCCTGCCCGAACCCTGGCGTGTTTGGAGACTTCGGCAGGTTCAAGAACAACTGCCGGTTCATCTCGCGTCTATCGTCTTGCGACAAGTCTGCGTTGGACCCGTACATCGACAGTTTCTTCATTTCCATGGCGGACTGGCGATCGGCGAATCGGTCGGCCTTTTCTCGGGCGGTAGGGAACGAACACCAAATTGAATATCCGAGACAGACGGCGAAGAGAGCCCTGAAAGCGAAGTCAGAACTGATCCGGTCGCGGTATTTCACATGTTGGGAACACTCACGTCATGACGATCACCACTGCGAAGCTGGCCCTCGCTTGCAAGCAGTAGCCGTGGTTTCCGGGCTCAGCGTAGCTACAGCCTTTGCTTAGGTACCAGGGCAGACCAGGCGATGGGTGTTCTGGATCACTCATGTCGGGCCTCGACTGGTTGTAGATGCTGACGCAGTAGAGTGCCACGAGCAGAGCGTGCACGAACACACTCATCGCCGGTATGAAGATATGCAGAATGTACATGGCGCTCTTCGCAAGCAAAATGAACATGCTGAGGAGGCTTATGATCACGTTGAACTCGGTCATACTATTGGACTCGTCAGCACGGTTGCGAATAACGCCAAGGGACATGTGTGCTGTACTAATGACTCCAGATGAGAGGCACGGTGGGCGTCTGCCAGTTGGCATATGCATATAGAATGGAGTTCGGGGCGCTGTTGAATCCCTTGTCGAAACCATTTTGCCAGAGCTTCGTCCGGTACGTGTTTGGATGTGCGATTCCCATGAGCGTCAGACAGGCGACTGTCAACGGGAACTCGAGGACGAGGAGCGCAATGAAGATCTTGGGAATGCGCCATTCGCGCGCAAACCAGATGCCCATCCTGAAGGTATCCGATCTCTTTGGCTCGTCCGTCTCTTTTGATATAAGAGGCCGCGCAATCGGTTTGGAAGGTCGGTCGAGGGATGTGTAGCACGAGGGGTCAGATGTCAAGGGATCCAGCTATGCAAATTGCGTCTGTTCTAGTCGTCGTCTTCGTCGCTGCTATCGTCAGCTCGGCCAGGACGGCGCAAGTCTCGTTCACATCGAAGGAGAAGTAGGTGTTTGTCGAAGGGAAGGAGGCGCAGGTGCAGGGGAGGAGGTCGAGAATTATCGGGAACCCGATCGCACGAAGCACCACTGTGCCGGCACGAGCAGGCACATCTCACGCGTGCATGAGGAAGCATCCGCAGCGAAAGAGAAGTGCAGATCTAAGCGCCCGCGTTCATGTCAGCAAGGGCAGGAGCCAACCAGGTCGCAGAGCACCTCCAAGAAAGCGCCAGCCGAGAGCTTATCCGAGCAGTAGCGGCGATCACGCCCAAGTCCCGTGACAAGAAGTGACCGAGCATGATGGCCCTGCAGCTATCTACCTCCCAGATAGCATACCTCCCATCTTGCACCGCAGAATAGTTTGCCGATTTTCCGATGCATGATGAGTCTGTCGATCCTCTGGAGCCATACAATCATCCAGCCACATACAGCCCATCGATCACTGGCGTCCGACATACCAAAAGCTCTCTTCCATCCAGTACTACAAACATCAAAACAGTCGCAGCACAAACGAAACAGGGTATCTTAGTTTAAACTTGCTTGATTTCTCCCAGAAGGTAGATGGGACGGTAGTATGTACCTTTCTCCCCTGTTTGCTACCTATTTGTCTCTTTGAGACCCCTCTCACATGGGATAAAGGGTCCACAATTCAATTATCTTCCATAGCCTCACGCACCGGCCTTCGCAGCATCTTCCAGACTCCCTCGCAATGCGCTACATCGGTCCTCGAATCCAGACATGATGTCCTTGCACTCGCTCGCACAGAATCGATTGTGGACGCGCTCCTCCCAGTCGCTCTTGCCCAGCTCATGCCTCGCCAGCTCAGCTCGTTCCGCCTCCAGTCTCAGTTCCAGAACCATCGTTTGTGTGCTCCGGAGATGTCTGGCCGCAGCATTTGTAATTTGTTTGCCCATCTGGAGCGTGTCTGTCAACTGAGACAGAGCGTGTATGACATCGCCGTTCTCTCGGTCCAGTCGTTGGAATTTCTGCACGGGTTCGATGTCTGGTTGCGGCATTCCGCTCGCCAGACACTCGACCAGTGGGAGGGCATCCTCAACGACGGCCAGGTCCAGAGGCGCTGAGAAGGCGAACATCGGGTATAGACTCTGCATTATTGTTTGAAGAGTCTTGCTCTGGTTCGTCATGTACGTTGTCATGCTGTTAGTTGACGTAGTCAACCGCTGTGCCGCAGCCTCGAGACTCGTCTGATTGCCCAGATCTTGCAGCTGTGATATTGCTCGCGGTATGAGGGGATCGTCCAAAGTGGAGGTGTAGCTTGTCATGCGCGCGACTGTGTTCATCAGGTCCTCCAAATCTGGCGAGAATCGGTCCTCCCTCTGCTCATCTTCTTCATCGGGTGGCTTCTCGCATCCGCCTCCGCCTCCGCCTCCGCCTCCAAAGGGCTTCGAGAAGTTCCTCGTGTGTGTATGCGCTTTGTTCGAGTCCCTGTATGAAACATCGATTCCCGAATCTCGGGAAACCTCCTCTTTGTCGATGCCCTCGTCTTCATTTAGAGTCGCCAGTGTCTCTCCTTCCCCGTACTCGTCGTCGTCGTCGAGCTGGTCGAGCTCGTCCGCCAGATTTCCCAGCCCACCGCCGCCGTCATCTCCCGGCGTGCCAAACTCGTTGGATAATTGCGACGCGTTCGAGAATCTGTGCTTGTTCACGGGCGTAGCTGGACTCCGATCATGATTTGAGGAAAAGCTGCTAGCCCGTCGCCTCAGCTGATCGCGGTAGGAATGTGAAGGAGTTGGCGAGGTGGTGTCGATGGGCGACATGTATTGCCGTGCAGGGGTCAACGGCGGAGATGTGGGGTCCATTATGGGGAGCGCAGGCGATGGACGAGTAGCAATGGACGTGGTCGCATGCGCTGCAGTGTCGGAGGAATGTTCAAGAGTGTCTGTGGCCAGACTGTCGGCAAAGGAGGAGGCTGGAATAGAATGTGTAATAAGGTTAAGGGACGACGTTGGAGCGCTATTCACGTGCGTCACTCCCAGTCGACACAGCGCCTCGAGGTCCTGCTGCTCGGAGTGTGAAGGACAACGATGTTGGCTGGCACGACACTGGTCCGGATGAGGATCAGTAGCAGGAGCGAGGCTGCACGGTTATTCTCTGCGGAACCTACGAGTTCCCCTGAAAAGTTGCCGGCGTGACGCGAATCCCGGAGAACAAAAGGCAGACTTGAGTTTTGCTGAGATTGGCTTCACAGCTCAGTCCACAGCGCGAAAAACGAACTCTTCCGACGTCACCTGCTACGGGTGAGGGTGAGGGGATTTGATGGCACACCCTGCTCCGCGCCGTTCTTGACAGGAAGTCATCCCAAAATCCGTGCTCGTATGCGGAGCTCATGTTCCAATTGCTACTCAGTGGAGATTGCTCTTGCCTCCGCGCACCTGCCGCCCTCCCACCTTCTTGCAGCTGAGAAGACACAACAAGGCAGTCGCGAGGACCCCAGCACTTGAGCCGACCAACTGCGTCTTTCCATCTTCCCATCGGCATCAACCACCCCATTCCCAAGACTTGCAACATTAGTCTACTGTCGGCAGGGGCCATCCGCTACCTTGACGACGCGACACCAACGACGCGAACAACGGGAACGCCGACCTTCGCGACGACTTGCCATGAACTCACGTCCTTTCACATACGCGTGACCGCGCTACCTCGAACGCAACGCACATTTGCATCTCTCCCTGCTTGGCTTTCCCGCGGACGCGCTACAACAATGCAGCGTGCCTCCACCGAGATCAAGCACGAGCCTGACATTAGCGATTCGGATGACGAGGCTCAAGCTGAGCTGTTCAACGATCTGGGCGGCTTCCAGATATCCCGTTCATTGCCACGCTACGATGAGCGCAAGTAAGCCCTCAGACAGTTAATGCATGTTCTCGACACAGGTGGCATCGATCTTGACCCTGTTTACCAGCGCGGATTCGTCTGGAACGATGAGCGCCAAATTGGGCTTATCGACTCCTTGTTCCAAGGCTATTACGTTCCGGTTCTCATATTCAACAAGAGGACACAGATTGTGTTCGGGCGAAGGATGGAGACGGTGTTCTGCATCGATGGCAAACATTGCTTAACATCTGTCATACGTTTTACCGAAGGACTTTTTCAGTGCAATGACCGTCACGGGAAGATATGGTGGATCCGCCAGACCGGCAAACATCCCAGGAAAGGCTGTCAATATCTCCCGCAGAGCGCCCAAGCAGAACTGTGGGAAAAGACATTCTTGTGCTATGTACGTAAAGTGAAGACGAGGAGGCACCACCAGGCTGCGTCCAGATCCTCCTCGTTCCATGAAGCAGTTCCATGCTACGAGGGCGGTCGATAGGCCCCTCTTCTAGCCATCGTTCTCGAGATGGAAACATTAATCCGGACGCAGCCTGCTTTGCCGAAATAAGTTATCTGAGACACTTGCTAACACTCCACCCTTTTGCTTTCAAAAGTATGTTCGCATGATAGATGACCAGGAACATGAGCTTTTCGAGCGTGTGCAGCGCAGAAACCCCCTAACACCCGCGGAGAAATCACAGGCAAAAAAGAGCGATTGGCTGATACTGGCGCGAACCTTTCAGGAGGATTACCTACGCGTATCGAATTGTAAGTTCCATCTATATGCGAACATATCTATTCCAAAAACACTTGCTAATAGCTCACCGGTACAATGAGCGACAGCAAGCGAGGACTCGGCCACGACAAATACATCCCCTCTTTTAGGCAGATCATAGAGGGGCAAAAGGCTGCCGCTAAGGATCGCCCTTCGGAAGTTCAGTTCAAAGGAACGAACTACTGGGTCAAGAAGTTCTTCGTTACCGGCACCGATCAACATCCTTGCTCCATGGAGCAACAGGATGTCATGAGGAAGGTCTACGATCGTTACGACGAGCTTGCGAGGCTCAATCCGGCCGCGTTCGCCAACGACGGCATGCATGAGAAAGCGTCAATCGCGCCGATCGAGTTCGTCGCGGTTGCATTCATGATACACCAGCACAGGCAGAAGACTAATGCTGAGCTCGAGCAGGCCATTTGAGCAATGAGGTGGAAGGTACGCGCAGTGCACAAAGACAATGTGCGCCGGAAGCCAATGGTCTGGAGCACCCTCGTGGAATCGATCCAGGAGTCTCTGGGTCCTCACGGAGCGAATCGATCTGCTCTGGCCGATGCAGACGAAACCCATCACGAACGGATTTTTCGTCAGCGACTGACTAACCCGGACGATACGCAAGAAATTCTGTATGAGTGAGCGATCGACGAGGTTCCTCTTCTGTGGGTGGGAAGTTACGCAATATGAATTGCATGTCGCGGATTTCACAGATCTATGAAACCTGGTGGCATGGAGTCAGAAAAGTGCGCATGACCATAGTGATTCAGATGTGCACACATCAAATGGAACTGCAACGCACAGATTCCCTTCATATCCCTATGATCCTATCGGGCCAAACCAACCACAACACTCTGAAACCTTCGATACGCTGGTCCCAACGACTTGACCGTCTCTTTAGCCTTCTCTCGCCTCGTCGTCGACGTCGTTGAAGAGGAGGAATCGTTGACCGAGTTCATCGCTATTTGTTCTTGTCCTGCCATGTACACTCGTTCCTGGTGGCTGTCGTTTAGACACATTCTCTTCGCATGAGTCCGTTCATCACTTACGTCGCCGAGCTGTTTCCATTGACGCCGTAGTCGCTCGTATTCGCTGGACATTGTTGTATGCAGCGTTTGGGGTGTCCGGTTCTGTGAGAAGAACGTGAATTCGATGCAGGTCCACAATTGTGCTTGAATTCGAGCGTTTCGAGCTGACAGCGTGACGAAATGTTCAGTTGTAGCATGCAGAGACCATAGATCGGGTGTAGTTGCTAGATGTTCAGCTCCTGTCCGTCCACCATAATAGCGTGTCATCCACGCCCTACTTTACTTCACCGACGTCCCCACGCCCTATATGTACTTGTGACGCCTTCCTTAGCGCCATTGGAGTGAGTCCATAGATTGCAATTGTTCTCGTGGCGTCGTACAGTGTATCGACGCATTTTGGTATGGCTAACATGCCAACTGCAGATTGTGCCCCGTAAGTCTTGTAGAAAACTGGAACATAACTCGAAGCCTAGATCGAGAATGACAGCGTTAGGGCAGTTTACAATTTGCCGGTTGCTGGGGCGTCTCGATCAAAAGCCTTCTCCGACTTCAATTGACTCGTTGCTCCCCCTCTTTCCAAGCAAGTATCGTCCTTCCACGGTAGTACAGGAATTGTGCGGCACCGCATTGCTGGCTCGTCACACTGCTGTGTTCGGCGCCTCAAATCCTCAACGCTCCTTCGAGAACCTGATCAAGAACCTCTGGCTACTGACCCCCCAAAAGCCTCCCAATCGCCTATCGTCCTTGTACTCGCTGAGGCCACCCCCCTCAACCTCAACTTTGATTCCTGCGCGCTCAAACACACTGGACCAGAACTTGCTCTCACATCTCGAGTGTATGATTACCGTCTGCATGCGTTGGCGAGACTTCTACGACGAGTTAGCACTTCAGACCAGAGATTTCGAAGTCGCGACTCTTGATACCTCTCCAATAGCCACGAGCCAGCGTCGCGGACAGGGGATGCCAACGTAGTGGAGGATCTCGAACGAGTTCGAAGAGTAGTAGTATGGCAGCGCCTCACGTCTGAGCAATCGACAGGTCCGTGTTATCGAAGGTTGTCTGGTTAGCGAGACGGTGTCTGTGATGCGAGGCTCTCTGCCGATAAGGATGGATTGAGGCCGTATCACTGCAAACTCGCAGACCTGGATCCACAATTCAGCTGGCAAGTCGAAGAGTCGAAATGGCGCGCGAAGGTTTATCTCATGGTCGGAGAGGAGGACTTCTTCGAAATCGACGCCTAGCAGGCTGAGATCGCCATCCATATTCGCACCTTCGAGAGCTTTGGAAGCGAGACTTTGGGGAGTACTGGGTCAGGAGGCTGTTGATTGGGGGTTATGGATATCGAAGGAAGTCCGGATACATTGATGAAGAAGAATGAACTCGACCGTTTGGCACTTTACTCGCAGATGTATCTGTCACTATGTCGTGCATGTGCCACCCGTTGATGAGGGGAAGATACCCTCGGCCTCGTGATTGTCGCGTAAGTTGCTTGCCTGAGGATGCTCTTGCCGGTTAGATAGAGTAGACCAGCAAAGGCAGTTGCTCCCCAAGAACCAATTCGATTCAAAACCGTCATCCAACACAAACTCACACAACACGCCCACGATGGTCATCCGCCCCAACCCATCCCCTGTCTCCGCCCTCCAAACCTTCCTCTCAACCCACCCTCCCTCCAGCTCATCCCCGCACACCGCCGATCAACACAACCTCGCGCTTCAAATCGCCCACAACCTCAAATACCACCACCTCTGGACTGATGTACGCTTCCACACCTCACCTCACCTCCCGCGCTCTCTGATATCGGGAGTCCCACCTCAGCGCCTCTACGTCCACCCCGACGAGCAAATCGCGCTCCTGCAGAAACAAAAGGATGAAGGCAAGAGCGGGATGCCGCAACTCGGTCCCCAGCGCGAATGGGTTCTACCGAGCAGTTTGCGCGAGAAGTGGAGCCTGAGGAGATTTGGGGAGGTGTTTGATGCTATTGGTGCGGTGCCGCAAGAGGAAGAAGGCGAGGATTTGTTCCCAGGTGCGGAGCGACAAGATAAGCCTGATGATGATGGGGAGAGCAAATGGAGGGTCGACATGCCCAAGAGGCTCTTACTGGCTACGCTGGACGACGACAGCACTGTGGTGTATTACATTGTGCACGACGGGATTGTGAAGCCCCGGCAGAACTAAGCATACGGCGAGCGACATCACATGGAAGATCAGTTGATTTACACATCCAACTCGGCTCCTATACCGCCTGAAGATGGTACTCTGCCCACATGGCCACTATACACGGTCATTCTACACACATGTGTTCAGCCAAGAGATCAACTCTGCATATGACCCAAGTCCTCCATATCGGCGACCGCACTTGGATCTCCTCCATTCGAATTCTGCCCAGCATCGACATCGATCGGAGGCATACCCGACATATCTCCAAATCCAGGAAAGCTGGTCGACCAGTCAAAATTATTACCGCCGAAGATACCGTTGTTGTCGCCAATTGTGGGTGGATCCATATTGAAAGGCATAAACCAAGCGGTCGACGGATC
Organism: Mycosphaerelloides madeirae; assembly: GCA_002785995.1. Taxonomy (NCBI): domain Eukaryota; kingdom Fungi; phylum Ascomycota; class Dothideomycetes; order Mycosphaerellales; family Mycosphaerellaceae; genus Mycosphaerelloides; species Mycosphaerelloides madeirae. Next base: position 566,000 of record NHNV01000001.1, on the reverse strand, counting down.
TCCCCAGAAGCCGTTGCCGCTGCCGTTCTGTGTATTACTGTCCGCGAATTCACTCCAATCGAGGTTGTTCAGATTGCCGCCAACATTATCAAATATGGCGTGGCTCATATTGGGCTGCAGATTATTGGTGTACGAATTGAGCACCATTTGCCTGTCCAATTGAGACATGAATTGCTGGGGGGCGTTCATCATGGGAGGTTGAAACCCAGATGCGAAGGATGATTGTTGCTGCGAGAGATTGTCCATATTGTTCTGGAATGCTTGTGTTGATGCAAGATCGTGGGTGACCCGTTGCGCAAGTCTCTGCTGCTGACCGTTCTGCCCATTTACATCTTGCTGCTGCTGTTGCGGAGGTTGTTGATCTCCTGCTGGCTGTTTGGCCTTGCTACCTTCAGATCTAGAGTGCCGCTTCTTCGTCAGCTTCCTCGTCGATGATTGTTGCTGCATCTGGACCGCTCTGTTAGGAGGACTCAGTTTCGAAAAGAACTCTTCCACCGTCTGGAGATCGCTCTTCTGCCCGAGGACAGCATCCGAACCAGGCTCTTTCTTCACCTCAATGCTCGGCTCTTCGTAATCCGTCCCGCTGACTCCGTGCGGATACCTGTCAAACCAGTCGCCGTACTGGAAAATGGCTGGATCATTTTCCTTGCCAGCTTTGGCACCAGATCGCGCGGCGTTCGCATGTCGCCGGTACAGATCTCGCAAATTCTCCGTCACGAAATGGAACATGCCCCAGTACTTTTTCATCTTAGTGAGATATTTCACGTTCCAGGCGAGGTTCTGCTTGCTCGAGGCTTCAAGCTGCGCATTCTTCGAGAACACGCCCTGAATATGTACAGTGCTGCTGAAGAAGGCGCCATAGCCCGCAAATGGTGCAACGACCAGGTGATCCATGGCCTTGTTTATGAGCGCAGACATCTGGTTGGCTGCGTCCAATGCCGCCCGCGCTGCCTCCTCGACAAATGGCTCAGGTATCTCGTTCGGTAGCACTGGCCGAGAGCTTGGTGACGGCAGAGCGAAACGATTCATGAACAGCAGGATCTGATAGTACACAATGTGCAAAAAGAGGAACTGGTTGGCGATTTTCTCTGAGGCATAGTTCTGCAGATTCTCCGGCGTATTCAGGAGCGAGTCCGGCAGCGAGTTCCTCCAGTCCTCCGTGGCTCGTTTTATCGCGTGAAATTTGGACTCCTTGGACCACATCGGGTGCCCGTCCATCTCCTTGCCGCCGAGATTGAGATAGTTGATGAGTCTGCCCCAGATAGCCACCAACCGAATGAGATATGCCGCGACGCCCATGTTGTCCTTCGCGTTGGCCATCTGTCCTTGTCCTGGCTTGACCGGATGAGGTACAGAGCCTTCCAGATCCTCGGTGGGTCCATTGATTTCCATTTGGTAAAAGTTCTCCTTGATGGGAAGCTGCGCGCGAATGTATTGCTCTCCAACAAATATCGGCCGATCGGTTCCGCTGGAATTGAAGCGATCCATGAGGAAGCATGACCACATCGTTCTTCTTCTGATCTCTCGGTCCGTGAATGTGAGCTCACTTCTCTCGCTTTGCGAGCGTTCCTTAGGGTCATGATCAAGATCTTTGTGCAGCTGTAATGCGTATGCCATGCGCTGCGCCATACCGCCGAACATCCAACTCCGTCCGCCCTGACATGTACCAAATTCGTGAAGTCCGAGGATAAGATAAACGATCAAGATTGTGATGTTCGGGGTGTCGTATCTTCGTAGAGCGATGTCTCGAGCCACACTGGCCCAATTCTCGCCACGCAGGAATGCAGGCTCTTTACGTACCGCGGGATGATTCGAAAAGCGGGCAGAGATGGCACATACAGCCAGCATCAATACCGGCGGTACGGAGTCTGATGCTAACCTCCGCATGAAACTTGGTTTGTGTAAGAGATGATAGCTTTGTCCGTAGACGTAATCGAAGAAAACCTCGGCCAGATGCTCTTGTATTTCCTTCGAGGGCAGCTTGTCCGCTCCTTCGCGAAGAAGGCTCTGCTCCTCTGGATCTTTCGTGACCAACGGCTCGGGCGCTTTCCCCTGAACACCTTCTTCCTTGGAACCCGTTGTGTTCTGCTGGTTTGAGGCCCAATGTTCCAGCTCGTCACCAAAAGCCTGGTCTGCAACACGTTTCTTAGAGGAGCTCGCAGATCTCGGTGGTGCGGGAGGTAAGGGTGGTTTCACAACCGCTCGGCCTGTGTTCGCAACCACATGTTGTTGCTCCTTGGGTATGAACTTTATCACGCGGTCCTCCATACGCTTGAGCCGCTTATCCAACATGGCCATGTAATCCGTCCGAGGTGCTGCTTTTCGAGTAGTCACCTTGTAGACGCATGGTATCCGAGATCGCAGACAATGTTTGCAGGCTGGCTTCTCGCCAGAGCACCTAATCTTCTTCCTCCTACAAGCTATGCAAGCGAGAGGTAGTCTTTTGCGGTCTTTGCCAGCTTTCGTCTTAAGTTCACTCCACGCAGGTGGAATGCCGTCCGCGTCGCCTCCATCTCCAGTAGAGTGTACAGCATCTTTACCTTCCTGACCGCGTCGGCTGTCTCCAGGATTTGTCTGATTCCGATGACCATCTGGACTTGTTGTGTCGGATCCAGCGAAGCTGTTTTGTCTCATTATGCCCTGCTGCGACAGACTATTGCCCATACTGGGTCCATCCGCAAAGCTTGAGGCTTGCATGCCATCCTGTCGCAAGCCAGACGCCGACTGAGCGCCGGGCGAAGACAGCATATCAAAGTCTGAGAGACCGTGATGCATTGCACCAGACATGGGCATTGGCGCAGTGGTCTGGCCAGCAGAAGCTCCAGTGACGGACAGAGGAGTGCCGCTCCTGGCAAGATCTCCGAAGCCGTAGTCACTGCCAGACTGACTACTCGCAGCGGGATCGATGAAGCCCATGCTGATCAGGTTGGCCGTGGGAGATTTATGGTCGTAATCTGCCATGCCGTTTCCTCTGCGCCAGGCCAGGCGATTGAAATGAAGTTTTTTGTTCTTGCTCTTTCGGCTTCATATATCTGCGTCATTGGCGCAGCTGGATGAACTCCTTGTCCGCCTTGGGGCGCGACTTCGCTCGCAACATTCGCTGCCAGTCAAGCTCCAGTAGTCGTACTCATTCAAGAAACCGTCGAGCGGCGGCGAGGGCGGAAGCTTGCGGAGACGATGGAAGTAATACAATCAGAGAAGAGAGATCGATGGCGGGTGCAGCACGTCAAATGTGAGGAGGGCTATGTACATGGTAGAATCAGGTAGAGTAGCGGATCTTACCTTGGGTACGTCCTGCTCTGCCTGTCGTCGTTCCCTTCTTCGCCGCGTCTCCGCAATCGAGGCGAGACATCTTGGAGCTCCACCTGAGATGTGGACCCACAACGCAGAATGCCCCACACCGAGACTGCCACTCGTGTTTGGTCTATTATGTATCTTGCCAATTTTCCTCCTCTTACCTCCTGCTCCCCATACTACCTTTCTCCAAAGCAATCAAGAGAGACAACACTCCGCCAGCTCCCGATCACAACAGCCGAAAAAGGGATCAGCATGCACAACATGGCCCAAGCATGACCTTCCAGAAACCTTCCTATTCGGATACGTCGGCGCCCTGCATGACTCGTCACCCCTCGCCGACTTCACTTCGCGTTCGTTTCTTGAGTGACATCGTGGTTTGCAGTAATGCCTTTAGAGGTGTTGGATTTGTCGCGGCGCTCAAACTCGACCCGAAAGACGACCAACTCAACCCGCCCAGGTGTCGAAACACAAAGCGAGAAGTCAAAGCCATCTTCCACGCCGCGAACGAACGTCGAGCTGACCATACTCCCAGCAATGCTAACATCGTAAAAGCGACAAACAGGGAAAGTCACCAACAACCACCAGCGCCACGTCGAACAATCATCACGCTCCAAATCTCCAACTCAACGAGCGCCATGCAAATGCCCACTCTTTACTTGCCAAACCCCCCGACGTCCTCGCTCTCGACCTCGCTCAATCCCTCCCATGGCAACTCCTCGCTCTCATATCCGCTCAGCCCATCTACATCGTCGAGAGTAGCAGGCGCGCTCCTGCCAACCCGCCCAGACAGTTCCGCCGGATCGATGCCAACGCTCGTCAACGTCTCGTCGATCTCCTGCTCCTCCAATTCCTTGCCTCGTTGCTTCTGACCCTCCAGGACGTCGTAAAGTCGGTACACCTGATCGCTTCGCGTCTCGATATTAGCCGTCAGTCGCTCGATCGCCGACATGATAGACTGCCGCCTTCTCTTGGAAACCGCTGGCTCGTGTTGATTGTATCGGCAATTCTCACGGTCGCGTGCGAGCTTCAGGTGCTTGATCTCGTCCTCTAGATTCTTGATGACGGTTGCAAGTGCTGCTGCGGGTGTCTGCACTGGGCGAACGGTCGCGTCTGTCATATCTGCAAGCTCCGCTCTCTCTGAAACGGGAACTGGTAGTGGTATATCGACTTCCTCCTGACGACTGGCAGCGCAAATGGTACAGCTTCCGGCTTTGTGCTCAATGCAGCCGTGGCGGGATCCTTTGCCGAGCGTGTGCGTAGAGTGCATTGTGATATCCGGGATGATAAAGGCAGAAGTCATGCCTTCAACACTGGCAGTTCGGCGGCGACGGCGGCTGGTATTGCTCAATGTGGACGTATCGCCGATTTCAGTGTCCTGTCCTTGAGCATCCAGTATATCCTGCGAAGAATGGGGAGACTGAACTCGCACAGTCTTGGAAACCTTGATGAAGTCGTTTGCAGTGGCCTCATGAACACTGAAGCGGCCCGTATTTTCTCCAAAGTCTGCAGTTATGTCTTTCAAAGAAGACTTCCGCGGGACTGCAGCCCGACTGGACGACACGGTGAGCTCGCAGTCTCCAAGATCCGGTGGGGCAGACGACCGTTTCCGACGGCCCTCCAGTCTTTCTGCCTCAAGCTTCTTACGTAGGTTGGCAACGGCCTCTGTGTCGATGTCGCTCAGCACTGTCAGATCTTCTGGATCATGACCCGATTTCGTTGACTGACTCCGCAGGCCAACATCATCCGTGCCGACCTCAGCTGGTGCTGAGGGATGACGCCGCGAAGTTGTTTCATGGGTTTGTGTCGAGGTCTTGCGTTGCTGGGAGCGAGATTGTACACTGTTGGAGCGACTTGGTCGACGAGATTCCTGCGCTTTTGCTGCGGCTCTTTCTCTGTGTTTCTGGACCTCTTGCTCGATGCGAGCGGCCAAATTGCGCGCTGAGGCTTGGTCGAGTTGCTCGTTTGAGCGAGAGTTGTTGTACTCCTCGTCTCGGCCGTCAGTCACCTCGCCAGCGTCCTCCTCACCGGTCTCGAACCCTGAGGCCGGCCTGCTGCGTCTAGGCCGTGATGCGTCGATCACCGTTCCTTCTCCCAGAGTCGCATCGTTCGTGGGACGACTCATTGACCAAGAACGCTTAATCTGTTGTGCGGAGTTGCTGTCCCGGGTTTGAGATTGTGGCCGTCTAGTAAGCTTTCCGTGTAGCTCGGCATTCTCTCTGCTCAATCGCTTTACTTCCAGCTTCAAATCTTCATTCTCTTTTGACAACTCCTCAATTTGATAGTACGCGCTTCCGACTTCAACAACCAAAGTGTTTCGCTCTCTGCTCACACGCGAGAGGGTAATCTCCGAATTGCTGACTTTCCGGTCGGTCTTGTCCAGGCGATCCTGAAGGGCCTTAACCTTGGTCTTAAGCCTGGTTGTCTCGTGTCGTGATGTCTCAAGCTCGATCGAGTTCTCATCAGAGCCAAGGCCACTGTCACGTCCCGTTGCCCGGTCCAGCCTACCTCGCAACTCCAGCAACTCGCACTCAAGCTCCTCAGCGCGTTGCCGGCTCTCAGTCTTCTCCAGCTCCAGCTGCGCAATTCTATCGCCGGCCAGTTGAAGTGAAGCGAATATGGCCTTTTCCTCTTCTGGTAAAGGGATTCGAGAAACCGGGAGGTGTTGCTGACCTTGCGGTTTGCATGACGCGGATATGAATCTAGATCGCGACGCGCCAGTACGTCGGAGGATAGGCGTACCATCAGTACGAACTCCTGAAACCAGCTCGGTGAGATTGGGCAAGTCCGGAAGCATGAATGACTGGTTTGCGGTGTAGGTTGCAGATTGCACGGTGGGATTGCCAGCTGCTGGACGTAGCGGAGTCTGACCGTGGGGAGCGAGCCCTTCGTCTTGGCTGAATCGAGAAGGAATACCAGGATAGGTCCGCGAGACGTGTCGTGAGCTTGTGAATCGCGAGCCGCGAATTGCAAATGTCGCTGTTTGAAGACTTGGCTCTTGGACCTCGTCCTCAACCTCGAGTCTCGGGAGATTGTCTGAGACCGCACGCGGCTTCACAGTATTCGTGGCTGGTCTCATAACTTCCCTCATCCTTCCAGACTCAGTCGCGCGGCGGACGGAAGCTTCCTTCCGCAGAATACTTTCGTGTTTTCGCTGGTTGTTACGCGATCGGATGGGAGGAGTGCCGGTGACCTCGTACTGGCTGTGTTCGTTGCCAAAGGTAAAGGTGACATTGGAGGACATATCATCGTAGTTCTTGCTTGTGCCGCGCTTCCCTCCCCTTCCTATCTCCACCGATATGCTGTCACTGCCATGCTCTGACGGTTCGGGGAATTGATCGTAGTGCAGAGGCATTTCCTGTCGCGAAGGAGTGCCAGCCAAAGGGGTCGAGTGCACGATGTCCTTGAAGCTGGTACCCGTCGCGGTAGCATACATCTCGTCGTATTGGGAGCTCGCCATGTCGATATGGCCCGGCGACGAGACGCGCCTGGATGCAGCAGCTGCCGCGCGTGCAATGCCCAATGGCTATGGTATGCAGCGGGATATGGCTGCTATGTAGCGCTGGACTCGTGCAGTAATGTGGAAGTGTACAGAAGGGTGCGGACCGCGCGGCGGTGGAAGTGTCGTTGCGGTTCTAGTGGTGTGCATTTGGTGGAGGAAGTCGCGATTGAGTGTTGTGTTGTGTCAACACACCGGCTGGGAAGGTGCACCGAGCTTTGGCGCTAGCATTTTCCATGACCTTGACGTCCTTTTCGTTTCCTTTTCCATCCAGCCAACGATCAGTGTGTCTTCTCCTCCTGGCCGGCATTCTCTAATCAGCTCTATCTCGAACAATGTCCAAGCAGGCGACGACGACGATGATACGACGATGATGATGATGATGATGATGATGATGATGATGATGATGATGATGATGATGATGATGATGATTCGTCGATCCGACAGGCCTCATCCCAGCTCATTCCGGACATCGTTGTGAGCCAGCCGGAGGAGCCAGTGTTCGAATACAACGAGGATGATATCGTTGAGCAGACCATTCAAGACCTTCTGAGCGACCACCAGCCCGGCCTTCTTGAGGAAACACTGCTAGGAGTACGCTTCAACGAGCCGGGCGACGAGAGTGTCTCATCCGCAGATTGAGCGCAGACGCACAGAGCTCAATGCAGAGAAGAGCAAGCTACAACAGGCTTTGGTGGAGCTCAGCGGTCTGCCAGGTATTCATGCCATAAGGAAAGACTACTATCGAGAAACAGACGTCGAAAGAAGGTGGCATGAACCAGACTGAACGAATAGGGTAAGAAGGTGGACATGGGCGTTGGGGAATACGTGAAAGGATTGAATTTGGCGTTGGACTTCTGCTTGCCAATGTTCGATGCCTTAATCACTCAGCACGTGCGCCGAAAGAATGTCCGTAGGTACTCTATAACTTATCGACCAAGGTCTAACGAACGACTACGTAACCACGAAGAGGTGATGTGCATTTAATAGAGCGTCAGACGGCTCTCCGCTTGAGACATTATCTCCATTAACGGTGGTAGGTGGAATGCTCCCTCGATCCATAGGACTGGGTCTGTTACAGCTCTGATGCTTTTGGAGCTCCGCATAACGGACAATCAATGTCTTCTCGAGAAAAAGTGTTCGCGCAGCACTGTCGGTTCAAGCGCCCCCTCATCTACATATACGAAGATGCAAACCGTGCCCAGCATGGAATTCGTGCCTGACTTGGAATGCGTTCCAGATCTTCCTCCACGAGTCCGCGATCGACATGCTCTCCCGCCTACTATCAAACCCCGAGACTTCTCGCTTACATATCGCTCGCCTCGGGTCGCCGCGGACGCAGTCTTGATAGTAGACGCTGATGTGTAAAGAGGAGAATCCGAAGACAGCGGGTCCTGGAACGTTCACATGGTCGAGATGAAGCCAGAGTCAGATGCAGAGCCTAAGCAGGGACTGCAACCGCAATAGACAGCACGTACAGAGTCGGCAGATTCGTCCTCAGTCTGGGCACGCAGGTTCCTAGTGACACACCGACCATCAGACCTTTAAGGAGAAAGCACCAAAGTTCTTGCGGCGAATCTCCGGGGCTTGCGACCGGATTCTCCAGCGACGACAAGACTCTGCAAGTCACATCCTACTATCTGACCAGAAAGACACCACGCAAGGAGAAGTGACACCAGAACTCGAGGACCAGTGTACGACTCGCTGTGTCACTGCCGATTATGCTGCAGTCGCGGGCGTTTTGATGGATGGTCACGACAGACTTATGCTGTAAGAGCAGACAGAATCTCCTTATTCTCAAGGTCTGGAACTTCTGGCAGCCGTTCAGTCGGCTGAGGACTCGGCTTGAATGCGACATCGTCGCTGGTAAACCGCGGCAGAAGCGCGACCCTCCAATCCTGGAACATCTTTGCGCTGCCAGGCAGTAAAGCAGCACTTGTCACCAACTCTTGGCGTATGCGACTCAGTTCATCACTCGGGACTTCCAGTTCTCCTTCGGATAGTGCTGCCCTGCTCAAGGCACCATCCTCTGATTTGGATACGGCAGACTCTTTCCACAAAGTCTTGACTGCTCTGATCGGACCCAGGGTGTCAGCGGCGGAAGAGGATACGTTGATGTCAGGTGTGAAGATCCAAAGCTTCAACGAAGGCCCGGCGGTGTTTGTGCTCTTGACTACGAACTTGCGGACTCCTTGACTGTCCATCGAAGAGAGGAGATGGCAAGACAACCACTTGTTTGCGTCGTATGAGATTGGCGCACCATCCACAGAGGTAGATAGTGATATATGCATTTTTCGCAGCTTATAGCCACCACTTGAGTTGTGGATGTGACCAAGTTTGACAAGACAGGTTGCGCATTGAAGAAGCTCGACATCTTCTGCGGAGTTGACCTGCGACGCATTCTAATCGAGAATCAGCACTGGATGTATTCCATAGTTAATACGAGAATGTATCAAGCAAGACTCGCGCCAGATCGATGCGCTTCTAGACATGGCGATGAATCGCAAGACGGCGACAGGGTGTTACACCGGGCGAGCCACAAGGACTGGCTCCAGCTTGTCCAGCCTCGTCTTTTCACTGTTGGACAGTTGTATCCCGACACTTTCCTGAATACTTGACCTTGCGGCCTGGAAAGGCCGGTTCTTTTTGCCCGTAATAGAGAGTAGAAGCTTATAAAGGGGCAGGAGACAAATTGATGTTGGCGTGTGGCCTACCTGTAGATGCTGGCAGTCTTCGCGGGCGAGTAGAAACTCCACAGCATCAACCATGCCGACTCCAGACTCGAGTGCAAGTCTGCTATCGGCGGAGTAGCCCTTATTCGGAGCGTTGTGATCCTGATCGTGAGGGACGTCTGGACGGTGACAGTGCCAAAAGTCCATCATCTCGGCCCAGTTCTCAGATGGAAGATCTTTCCAAATCTTCACACGGCCGGGACTGACGATAACAGAGTCGCAGGCCTTGCAAGATATCTGTGTTGTCTCGGTCAAGGTAACAGCCGTCCACGGAATGACATTTGGATCCTCGTGGCTGGTCCGAAGCAGACTACTGGCGCTGGGCTTCTCAGTCAGCGGTATACGGAAGCTAAGATCTTTCGTGGGAGCCGCAGGGATGGTGAGACTCGCATCGTTATGCCCGCATGGCACAGCGATTGGCAGCTTGATGGACGCGACCTCGCCTTCATGTGCCAGCGAAAGGGTGCTGCCGTCTGCGGAAAGAGTCGCCCGGGTCTCCTTGTTGGACACGGTCGACAGGAGCACCTGCAGAGACAGTGTGCGAATGTTGACGAGATGCTCCGCGTACAAGTGAATCGGCATGTCGACGGTGTGGTGAAGAAGGAGAAATGAAGTCAGAAGTGGGAAGGATGAAGGAGGCGCGTGGAGTGCGGGAAGTCGCGCTGGAAACACGACTTTTGGCGGCAGTTGCTCAATGTAGCTCGATTTCCAGCTTCATCACATGCGTCGACTGTCCTTTCGCCTGCTTGAAAACACCAGTAGCCTACAACATGGCGACGGATGAGAAGAAGATCAAGTCGCTGGGCCATGTCCTGGTCACCGGCGGCTCCGGCTTCCTCGGCCACCACATCGTCTCCCTGCTGGCCTCGCGAAAGGCGTGCTCCAAGATCACCGTCCTCGACCTCAAGCCGCCAGCCAAGCCCGTCAATGGCGTCGACTACCAACAGGGCGACCTCACCGACAGTGTCGGCATGCTCAAGTTCTTCGGCAAGCACAAAATCGAAGGCGTGATCCATACCGCGAGCCCGATCATGGTCGACAGCAGCAATAAGGATCTCGCATATAGAGTCAATGTGGAGGGCACAAAGAACTTGATTCGGGCAGCGCAAGAGACGGGCGTGAAGGGCTTCGTATACACCAGTTCGGCGAGCGTCATCCACGACACCCAGAGCGACCTAATCAATGCGGACGAGACGTACCCGTTGATTATGGGCAAGGATCAGCCGGAATACTATACAACCACCAAGGCCCAGGCGGAGATTCACGTCCTTGCCGCCAACAGAAGTGCGACATACCCGAAGTTTCTCACAGCCGCCATTCGTCCCTCGGCCATGTTTGGCGAGGGCGACGTCCAACTCATTCCCCCAAGTCTCGGCGCATATTACAAAGGCCAGACCAAGTTCCAGCTGGGTTCCAACGAGAATTTGTTTGACTTCACGGAAATCACCAACGTTGCTCATGCCCACCATCTCGCTCTCGCGGCACTCATGGCGACGCGAGACCGCGAAGACAGCGGACTTGCACCGCCGCTCGATCATGAGAAAGTCGACGGCGAAGCCTTTTTCATCACCAACGACGCTCCCGTCTATTTCTTCGACTTTGCACGCATGCTCTGGGCGGCAGCCGGCGACAAAACAAGGCCTGACCAGGTTTGGTGCTTGAGCAGAGACCTCGGATTGTTCTTGGCATCCCTGATCGAGTTCATCTTCCTCATCTTCCGGCTGGGCAAGCCGAACTTGACCAGGCGACAAGTCAGGTACGCATGTATCACCAGATACTACAATATCGACAAGGCGAAACGACGGTTGGGTTACAGGCCGATGGTGACCCTTGATGAGGGAATCAGAAAGGGTGTGGCCGACGCCCTCTACAGAGGCGTTGTTGTTGGCCAACCGCCCGAGTTGAAGGGTAAGAAATTACGGTAGCATCTGGCTTGCTCTGTTCTCTTGTAGAAAATAATTTACACTGTAAATCTTATACCGATTGGCTTCATGCTCCATGGCCCGCAGCCTTTCCAATCGCAGTCTCCACCTATCAACCTCCGATGATGCCCTATTGAAAGCGATTTTGCCAATCAAACCGGCGTCGACCCTGGATGTGGGAGTCATCCGCGTCAGCAACGACCATTCGTAACCGCACGGTCGCGCTACCATATATTCCAAGCTGTGGTACCGATCAGTACTATTTCTCAATCCCGTCAAGGTGGGTACACTTACTGCCTCCATCGTGGCACTTCCCGAACGACTCTCGGAAGGACCATCAAACAGCATCAATTCTGAGCCCAGAAACAGCCGCTGCTGTCTCACAGGCACATGATGCGAAGCGAACAAAGCCAGACTGAGATCTTTCGCCGTCGTCGTCGGTCGACAATGAACTGGGAACCGTGCTTCTGGAACCGAAGAACCGGGAATAATATGAGCCCAAAAATCGAGATCGGAGTCTGGGAGGCATATTCCGAGGAGGGCTGTGAGGATGATTTTCCAGCCCGGTTTTATGCCGAACTAGTAGATTCTTCTGTCAGCCAGGTGGCGACTGTGTAATTGGGAACACATACCGCTTCGAGTGTTTGTGAAAACTCCAATGTCTTGCCGGTCGTCAACTTGAGTCGTTGCTGAGCGATCGGTATGCTTGTTTTATGTTCAATTTCAACCATGAGATCACCGACGGTCATGGTGTTCTTCACGGGTAATTGCCAGCATCCTTTGGTGCCTTGGTCGATGAGTACCGCCATGGATTTCTCCTTGAAATTGATGGTCGGCGATTCGATAGCTTGCCGATTATCTGGAACAGTGGGAATGGGATCGCTCGGCTGATATCGTGACACCGCTGTCCTGAGAGTTGCAGTTGATGGGCTCGGAGAAGGTGCTCGCGTCGTGCTTTCCCCATCAATCAACGTGACCGATTCAGCGTCGTCTGAGGAGAAAACCGAAGTTGGTGGTGTCAATGCTTCTGTATCATCTGAAGTGCTGGCATCCCTCGGCATCTCCTCTGGGCGTATTGCAGAGGTTGTCAGGCGTAGGGGGAGTGCCTGTACGGCATCGATAACATAGCGTGAGAGTTGGAATTTATCGTAGTCGCCATTTTGGATCGCCGCGGCCGTGTGCAAGGGTATCCTAACTGTCACATTGATTGACATGTCTCGCTCTTACATCGAAATTTTGAATGGAACGTGTGGAAATATGATGGCTTGGTTGATGTTATGGAAGGAGAGGTATCGAGTATGTCGTTGCCTGAGTGAGGCGCAGCTTCCAGGATTTAGCGCATTCACTTTGAGAAATGGCGCGTTACCGAACCGGGTTAGGGTGATATTAATGTCGCCTTCCTTTCAACTACCAAGTTGCTCCGTGCGTGTCACCGTGAGATTCATGTTACTGCATATCAGTATTCGTGACTCCAGTGCCCAAGGCTGCTAAGCTAATCTCATGCCCTCGTTGCAATCTCTCGGGCATTTTCTTCCTCCTGCCCTGAAATTCACCATGAAGTCGTTTGACAGCCAAACTGAGACGCTGTCCGTTGGCATAGAGTTGTTTCACGACTAGTCGTCCAGTCAAGACGCTGTCCGTCATGTTGATATGATGTTAGTTTACTGCAAGCGGTGAGGTGTAGCTCAAACTCTTGTCAGGAGTCACTCCTCTCTCGCTGCGAAGAGTTCGGGGACCTCTCCATTGGGGAATCGACTCTCTGCCCTTTCCTCTTCTCAGTGACTCCCAATTGATTCTCCCCCGTCACTTGGCCGGGTTGCCTCTGCAGTCGCTCGTCGGGAGCGATGTGTACTGACCCTGGTCGCTCTTTATACCAATTAGCAAAGTCCTCTCAGATCGCTTCTCTGGAGCAACCTACTCAACTGCTTGCTAGAATCCTCGATGTCTCGGAATACCCCTGGGCCGATGAGATTGTTGGCCATGAGCGGGTCCGTTTCGCCCTCCTTGAGCACGCTGGTGGCGTCCTTATCACCGCGCGCCAGGGTGGTCCGCCGCGTCTCGACGGCCTTGTTCTCCCTGCTGTCGAAGGCATTGCGGACGACTGGGTGTTCCGTCTTTGGCGATGGCGTATACTCGATGGTTTCGACGCCATATCTCAAGCTGGGTCCGTTCATGTTGGCAATTGTGTGTATACGATGTTGGGTATGTGGATGTCGAGTATGTGGATGTCGAGTATGTGGATGTTGAGTGAGTGTATGTTGAGTTAGTGTATGTTGAGTAAGTGTATGTTGAGTATGTGGAAGTTGTCGAGTTGGCGAGAATCCGGTACGCTTTATAGGCGCGAAAGCAATCAGCAATTGAGAGCACATCAATCGAAAGGCTCTCAAATTTTTTGGCATATGTCTCGGATGTGAGTGGAAGCCAAGTGAGTGGACCCTTTTCGAAAAGCACTCCTTGTTCCGTGCATGCGCTCAAAGCGTCGTGTGACAATCAGAAGCTGCCTCTCGTTCACCTATGATATTGAGCACAGCTGAAGATGCAATCGAAGTGAAAATGCTGATTTCGAGTATGTCTATATTCACATTATCAAATTTCAACCTGACGGGGTCCAAGCAGAGTACCTGCTCAATGACTCCTCGTCGATAAAGGTGTTTCCGGAGTCAAAGTGCCGCTCATAGTCTCGCCCCCTTGACTCGCGGTGTGATTTGGATCATATGTATTCCAAGACAAGAGATGCTGCTTGCGCCTGGTTTGATCAGCTAGGGAGATCGTCGAACCAGAAGTCGAGCGGCCAAGTATCGGGGACTCTCCATTGCGAGAGTAAGGAGAGCCCGGATCTAGCGGTCCAGGTGGGTTATATGACTTGTATCACTCGTTAACAAGAGTCATCAAGTCAATGGCGCAACTCTTACCGTGTCTGGCATCTCCGAAATATGCTCTTTGAACATGGAGGATGTGGACGTGGACGACGGCGGCTTTGGAGATGGCAGTGGCGTGCCGTCAAGCATTTGGGGCGGTCTCAGCATGGCTGCTGGCAGAGTGCCTTTCTCAGCCCGCGCGCCAGGCGGCGTCGAGCTATGCCCTTCCAACTCGCTAAAATTGCTGACCACTTCCCCTTGGCTCTTTAGATCAGCCTTCGAATCGGGGTCATAGATTCCTACACGTACCTTGTCAAACCCAATTCTCATCCTTGTAGATACTTCTCTGGCGGGTATGAGAAAGGTGATACGAACCTCCTTGAGGCATGAAGACATCGTGTGATGTGCTTCCAGAACGGGGTTCTTCAGTTGGGATGAATGTCTCTTGATGTTCCTGCGTGACTGGGCGTGAAATGTCGGTCTTGTCTCCCGCCTTACGCTCGTTCTTTTGGTGACGCCTGATGCAGAAGACGATCAGGGTACATAACAGGAGGAGGCCCACGATACCACCGATCCCTCCACCAACGAGGGCGCCAGTGTTTGTTCCGCCGGAACTCGATGCCAGAGCGGTTGAAGAGGCAGATGCTGTGGAGGTCACTGTAACAGTCGAGGCCACGGTAGGAGCTATCGTGGTGGCGGATATGGCGGTTGCTGTGTGTGTGCTGGATGCTGTCTTGGTTGATGTGGCCTTCTTTGATGTTTTCGCAGTTGTTGCCGTCTTGGCCGCGGTCTTGGTTACAGTCTTGGCTGTCGTCTTGGCTGTGACGTTGGGGCACACGGTATTGACCGCGCTGCATGGGACTGTCGCGCAACATCCACTGAACCCGTTGGCACATGTGTAGTATGCAGAGCTACTCGTACACGTTTGCCTCTCTTCTAGCCTTCCAGGTGATTCTTCTTCAGTTGGAGTGTCGCCACTAGGTTCCTCGGCGGTTGGCAGCTCTCTGGCATGGTGTAGTCGCCTCGATGGGGCTTCGTTGGCATCTACCGGTGAAAGCAAAGGGGTACTGGACGGCTGAGTGAAGTTGATGGCCTTTGCCAAGCCTGCAAGATCTGGAATTTGCATTTTGCTTGAAACGTTGTTTCGAAAAAGCTGACGAGGAGAGATGGATGACAACGAGAGAACACACAAGGAGTTGGAGACCAAGACTGATTCTCTTCCGCAATTAGGTCGGGTGGGGGAAAATAAAGAAACAAAGGAAGATACTTGGGTCCGAATTTGGTAGTCCTTCGTATAGGCGAGCTATTTTGCATCTTCCAAGGACAAGTGTGAAAGAGGGTAGCAGCCTGTTGATACCAATGCCAAGTATATCCATTGTGTCTGATCGAGTGAGCTCGCAGTAGAATCAAGAAGAGTAGTGATGGACTGGGAGGAGTGCCGAGTGTGAGGAATGTATCTATGCCGGAAGCAGATGGATTTCTGCCTCTTCCCGATGTTTGTACAGTAGACTGACTATATCTCCCTTATTCAGGCTCTGTTGCGGCGAGTATGGCGATGAAAGAGTAGACGTAGCATTGATCTTCAGCCGTAAGATGCATGTGAGGCCCCAGGAGCCCGACGGCGCCCACCACGTATCGAAGCGGTGAGAGCCAATCGTGGCGGCAGGACATGCGTGACAGCGTCGACGATGCAGAGAGTTTGGCGTTGAACCAGGACGCGTGCTCACGGCGGTGATGGCACGACCAATGGCGGGAGCAGCATGTGAGGAATGCGTCGATGGATGGCGGAGGGCGGGCACGCAGGAGAGGGAAGAGCCCACGTGCTCCCGCTCGGGAGGCAGGAGCGAACGAACCAGAAGCTGCGTCCTGCGCACGCGACACTCAAGGCAAGAAGCACACGCTCACTACCACCCACCACAGTCGCGCTGCTGCTCAGTCTGTCTGCCATCATGTCCACCATCGCACTCGAGCCTCATCTTCGGCTCCTGCGCGCCCTGCAATCCTGCTGCTTGCACCGCATTACATAGGCTGAGAGGGCCCCTCCTCGCTCGCCCACCCTGTACGCCCACCAACTGTTCTATGCCAGACGGCCTGCCCACGACCTCTCCTCCAGGCCCGCCCTCGCGACCCCCAACCACACCCACACCACCATGCCTCGTCCGCACCCACCGCCCACCCCCGGCTCCTCAAGCGACATCCGCGGCAAGGAAGGGAACCCCAGCGCCCCGCCCGTCTTCAATCTGCCCCCCACTGCCTACCAGGAGGGACAAGAGCGGGCCAGCTCGACCTCGACCACGCCCTCTGCCAATGGCTCCGACTCCTCGTACCGTCCCGTGTCGCCCACCTCGCCAGTGGACGCGCCACGCAAGAGACCAGCCCCCCAGAACGGACCTGTCATCACCAAGGACGATTTCGCACTGCCTCCGCCGCCCACGAGGTCGCGCAAGATCATCCAGATGAAGCCAAGGGAAGCCGAGCAGCAGGAGCAATTGCAGGCTCAAGCCTCCCAACAGGCGGCTGGAAGGGCACCCCCAGCGCAGGGTGGCGGGAGGAGGAAGCAGAACAACGCTGGTACTACCGCAGCGGGGCGCAAGATTGCTCGCAAGACAGCACACAGCCTCATCGAACGGAGGAGAAGATCGAAAATGAATGAGGAGTTTGGTGTGCTCAAGGACATGATCCCCGCATGTAAGGGCCAGGAGATGCATAAGTTGGCCATCTTGCAGGTCGGTGTGCCTGCGACATTTGCGCCGAGATGAATGTTAACATGTGACAGGCAAGCATTGAGTACTTGCGCTACCTGGAACAATGCGTGGCAGATTTGCAAGCTCAAAACAACTCCCCACGACCGCAACCACCTCCAACATCCCTCAGCACCGCTATCGAGGACGACGAGGACGATGATGAAGAGATGGAAGATGATGATGCTGGTGGGGAGGGCACTTCCACTCCCGCGACGTCTACCCTGGAAAAGTCTGGCTCACTCGTATCTCTGCCCTCTCTTTCCACAATTACAACGACCACGACGACTTCACCGTCTGTGTTCTCAGCAGGTGCAGGTCGCCATTACTCCATCTCTTCGGCGGCGTCGGGTTATTCGCCCTACTTTCACTCCAACCAAGCTTCGCCTGCTTTCGGTCCGCAGTTGCATCATGTCTCGACAGGAACGACCTTCAGCAGCGCATTCGGGCTTGGCAGTCCAGCATTGAAACCCGTTGACTCTTCTACCCATCTGCGACAGATCGCGGAAGGGGCGACTGAACTTTCGGAGAAGCAGCGTCCTACCGGCAAATCTGGTCGCAGCGAGCACGAGCTAGATCAAGAGGCCACAGCCGCCTTGCTGATGCTCAACCACGATCGCAGGAACTGGCGAGCTGCGGAGGTTGAAACAGGCCGGACATCCAGCGGGATGAGTGTTAAAGATCTCTTGAGCGGCTGAGCCTTCTACGTTATGTTACTCACGACTAGGATTTGGCGCGTACTTGTATATGTTGCTGGGATATTTGCGGTCTAACCGCACCTGCAAGGTGCTTCAGCTAATAAATGGAGCGGTGATTTGTCCTTTAGCAACATGCACGAATTGTCTCTTTGGGAGGGATGGGTTATGAAAAGCGAATGAGCTGAAATTAGCAATCGTTTTGACGAACCCTTTACACGCCGTTCAGTATATTCTGCGCAGTGAACACGTCTCCCCTATCGAACATGTCCACCAGGACGAAATTCGGCACTCTGTCGTAGATTGAAGTGCACAGGTCTGACTGAGCACCGATACTGCCATTACCACTGGCTGCATTGGTCGTATAATCGGCAGCGTCGTCGGGGATTAATATTCCTACAACGCTGGTGTCCAGAAAGTGGTTGACGATGTACATTCGCGTGCTGGCGTCGCCGCCTGCGGGTCGGTCGAGCGTGCATTCGGGGAAATCTGGGTCTGTAGTATCGTAGGGTGTTTCGAAGAAGTAGGTGAACTCATCTGACTTTTTGTTAGTACCTCTCATCCATGCGAATGTCTTTATTGAGGAGACTCACCCAGAATATAAGGGACCTCCGACTCGTCTGCACCCGAATCAAGGAAAATGACAATCCGCGTTCCGTTTCCTAATAGCTCGCCATACGTTGGCCAATCCGCCATTGCCAACATGTTCGGACTTGTAGAGGGAATAAAAGCGACATCCGCGAGGCCGGCACTGCTGAAGACGCTCCCAAATTCTGTGGCGTTCACGTTGTCTCCATTGACCAGAAGCATGGTCAAAACCTCGTTCGGGTTCGCATCCAGCCACGCCTTGACGGTCGTCAAATAAGTCTCCAGACTCCCAGCGTAGAGTTCCAAGCAGGAGGTATGACACATGGAGAGCACCTCGTCCAAGATATGTGTTTGTGCTTGGAGGAAACGGATCCCGGCGTCCAGCTGTTCGGTGACGTTCTTTTCTTGGTTGACGCGAGGGTCGAGGATTGGTCCTACGAAAGCGGAGTCGTGTGTGCCAATGAAACTGACGTTGGAGTATTTTCGATTGCAGAAGTTGCCGTTGCCGTTGCAGACTTGTTGCTGGCGTGGTTGGTGTGATCGGAAGAGCGAGCTTGCGGTTGCGAGGCCGAGCAGACTGCTCAGGAAGGTGATTGATGGTAACATTTTGCCGGAACGTCCGCCAGTGAACAATGACTCGAAGACTTAAAATTGAGGAGATGGGTTGAGGTAGTTATGTAGAATCCAAGCAACACGGAAGGAGCCTTCAGATTTTCACGTACCTGCTGGGACGCTCCTTTTAGAGAGGTGGTAGATGAGGCAGGTAAAGTCGGATTATGTCCGAGTTCGTCAGGAGCTCCGCGTACCCTATCGCAGCAGGGAATAAAGCCGATTGCACATCAGCAAACAAGTACTACAGTCATATATCATGGTTGCGACGCCTGTGTGGTCACAGGCACTTTTCTCTCGCGTAGTTTGTAACCACAGGGCATCCGTTCTTGTCGATCAGCGGAGTTGCCGCGGTGCTGCATCAAGACTTGCGCTTCGCTACTCCATGCTGATTGGCTGGAGTGCATATCACTTTGCAGCCACGCGTTGGCCCCTCGTCGTGCAATTCGACAGTTGCAGTTTTAGAGACGCACACCCCGGTTCGAAGAAATGCAGGAACTATTCGCTGGGATGAACGTGGAAGATTGAGCGGCCATAACGACACTCGCCACGAGACCGCAAGATATTCCTGTGCTCTTGTGACTGCCACCGAATTCGATAAAAGCTGCTTAGCTTCGCCTTGTGCACTGAGTGCAGAGACACGGCTGTTCTGAGGCCATCAGATCATCGCAGGGGATGTTGAGGAGCTGCTCACGGTGGATAGTAGTGTAGACGTGTCGCAGCTTCACAACACGCTCGTCAACCGCCACGAGTAAAGCCAAATCCACCACGCCCACTACTCTCAGGCCCTCGTGGCTGTCTTGCTGGCAGTCCCTCCTGAGACGCCTGAGGACTGTTATTGATATCGCGCTTGATGGTTCTTCGGCCCATATCCTCGGGGTCAAAAAGCTGTTTTTCTGTACCTGGCGGTGTTTGTCTTGCTGGCGAATTTTCGGCAGGAGAGCCAGCCTGACTCCGCTTGCCGTTCGACTTATTCGGACGCGGACGTCTGGAATCTCGACCGTGGGAGCTCTCCCAAGAGGCCGGTGCAGTGGATGGGTTCGACGTGCCCATTATTCTTTCACGAGCTTCCGCGTATCGCTTTTGCTTCTCCTCTCGCTCCAGCTTCGCCTTGCGCTGCCGCTCTTCGAAGTCTGCCTCACGCTTTTTGCGGGCCTCTTCTTCGCTATCTTCATCATCGTCGAGATTGAGATCACCAACTCCTTCAGCGAGATTCCTCTTCGCAATGGTCGGCGGCTTGCGACTTAATAAGGTGGGTGGTTGTTTGAATTCCTGCTTGAGAGGGACCACACCTTGCGCTTCCAGCCAGAGATTGCGACCTGGATTCTCTGCGGTGTCCCACAGTTGCCGCTGCTGATCAGCATGGAGCTTCTTCTTCTCACCCTTCGAGAGTTTCGCCGGGGGCTGCGCGTCGTTGCTGACGGGATTGTCCGCCTGCTGTTACTGCAATCAGCTCGGTCGTGAGGGTGCGCGACAACAGATGGAGCGTACGTCGGCGGTATTCACCCAGTCATCGTCCCATGCATCCGGCACTCCTCCTTTGGCGCTCATCCCGCGCGGACACTGAGGTGCGGGCGGAAGTCGTCATCAATTGGCGTCGAGAGCCTTCCGGGGGATGCTGTGGAGGTCAATAGGCCAAGCGAATGGTGGCATGAACATGAACAGAACATGGGATGAAGGAAAGCTGTGCGTTGCGTACAATAGTCTAGAAGGGCTGGGGCATCGAATGAGGGGCACAAACGGATTTGGCCGCTTCTCGCCTCTTCACAACTTCAACTCGACTACTGCTGCTCTTTCATCTTCCACTCCTCTCATAATATCGACGTCCGCCATTCGACATTCTGTATCACGCAGGACTGGCTGCAAACTGTCACCATCAATGCCAAGTACACACACCCGTATCGCTCTGGGCATCCACTGATGAAGAAATGCGATCTCGACAAGCTTCTGAAAATCTCTCCCGCTCTCGCATCAACCGTATACAGCTACATAGACACTCTGTTTCAGGGCTTGAAGGTCTTCTACTTGTTCTACGGGTAGATGAATGAGTGTTATCATAGGAGAAGGTTTGGTCGAGTGTAGAACATTCGACTACGAATCGCACCTGGTGTAGATATCCTCATCAAACCCCTGCTCTCTGACTTGGTCCAGCGCATTATCTTGTTCCAATATCATCCTTAGCATCAATCAGATTTTGGTGGTAACGGCCTGCCAAAGCTAGCAGTTATGGGCTTTGCCTTTGCACTTTGCTGGTGGTTGATCCAACTCCCATCACCAGACAGCAGCCTTACGAATGAGTTTGACCGTTCGCATGAGAAAGCGCTCCAAGATGTACTCGAAAGCGGCGACGGCAGATAGAATCGTCGATTACTAGAAAAACCGCTCTAAGACGTACCGCTCTAAGATGCACCCCGAAGCGCCGAAGTAGACGCACGCGTGTTCATACCCTGTGCCCATAGCTGTGGCTACCAGCGAATGCTTCTTCGATTGAAACGTCGATCGGATGCGGCAAATGCGAAGGCTACACAGACCAACCACGACAAGTACTGTATTGTCCTTGTGACGCAGGGCAACACAAACAGTACCCCTCGGCCAAGCGCAAGCGCAGCGATATGCCCAAGACAGCCAGCAAACGACAAATGACAGCAGCAGGACAGGTTGATACTACTACCGAATCCTCATCTTCAGTGCATATCTTAGGTGCTCCGGTCACAGAAAGTCTCATTGTTCACTCAAAGTTTCTCCTACCCAATTGGCACTCCTTGGAGGAGTCGGACCATACAACACTGCCGAATCCTTCTCGCCGGGCGACGATGCAGACAGCGACTCCGATACCTGCGACTTAAACAGCAACACCGACGCTAATGCCTCCGATGCAGACAGCAACAATGACTCTGATGTCTCTGGTGCAGACAGTGATTCTGATGCCTCTGGTCCAGACAGCGATTCTGATGACTACGAAGATGAATAGGAGGACAACGAAGCTCGAGGATTGCACTAAAAATGCTACTGCGAATTACTTGTTCACATCTGTCTGCCAGTATGGGACTTACCACAGTACATCCATACTTCTGTCATCTGCGCTTCTCCTAATCTTCAGTGGCCTTCAAGGTACGGCTACTGCCGTATTTTCACGCAAACCTCTGTGATGGACTCGATTCCATACCGTTGGTCTTTGGCTCTTCAAACAAATTGAAACAATTACACATCCTCTCGTCCGGCCACGGGACGGAGTTACAGGACTCTTCTAGTCTACCTCCTACGCGGGTTTAGGCCTGGATGCTGGTGATTTGTCAATCACGAGTCGATCGTCAGTTCGTCGCTCATTGTTTGTCTCCATCATTACGGCACCCCACTGCCGCCAGGAACCGTTGCGGTTCTGACATCAACATCTGGGGCAGTCAACCTTAATAGTTCGCACCAGGCCGGTTCGGGCCCTGAGGCTGAAGCAGAATGATGAAAGATCTGGTTCTCTCGTCCGCATCGGGGGAAACTTCTCCACAGTTTCTGAATCGTCTTGTCAACACACTCCTTCCGCTACCTCTCGGCCAGGCACACTCCCGATTTCAACAACGTGCTTGTCGTTTCCGCTCGTCCAGCCGCGTTGGTGACTGGTCTCACCCACATTCTTCACCTAAGCGGCTTCATCCCTCCCGCCAAATCACCTTTACACCGGGACCGTAGGCTTCCAAATAGGCGACTAACCGTAATACCTTAACTTTGTCTCTCAACACTAGTTCTAGTAGCTTCACGTCATACCGTTTGCAGTTTATTTTCTTACAGGAGCGAGGGACATCGAAGGTAGGTATATGAGGCACTCTCTCTGCTCAGTTCCGTGTTCGTTCTCTCCGGCGTCCGATCATTTACTTGAATCTACGACAACTTTTGACGAAATGAAGTCTTTTACTACTGCAGCCATTGCTGCCGGCCTTGTTGGCCTGGTTTCGGCCAAGAAGTGCGCCAACATTACTGTCCCTGTCACGATCGCAGCGAGGAACGCGAAGTTTGACCAACAGGCGTTGACACCTCATTCAAACATTGATGTGACCAACTTCATCTTGAATCTCTCCCAGCAAGGGTATGTACAATGGGACAGTTCTAGTTTCACTGGGCTCGGATTTACGTTGTCTTCACAGTTCCAACTACACCGCAGCCCAGCTTCAAGGTTACGCGGACGTGTCGGGCACTTACAACCTGGCAACAACTTACTGTGCTCCGGATCACGGTGCCCCAGACACTGTGCAGCTTCTGACTCATGGTATCGGATTCGACCGCTCCTATTGGAATATCGCGTACAACAACTACAACTACTCCTACGACAACGTTGCTGTTGACCAGTATGGATACGCCACCTTTTCCTGGGACCGTCTCGGCATCGGTATGTCCGAGCACGGCGAGCCTGTCAACGAGATTCAGTCTATGCTTGAGATCCAGGCCTTAAGGGCTCTCACCCTCATGCTCCGCGGCGGCTCCATCAGCGGTGTGCCCAAGTTCGACAAGGTCCTCCACGTCGGTCACTCTTTCGGCTCTGTTGAAACCTACGCCCTCACTTCTTTCTACCCAACCATCTCCGACGGTATTGCTCTGACTGGATGGGGAGCCAACGGCAGCTTCCTTCCCTTCTTCGAGCTTGGAGGCGACTTCACTCAGGCCAACAAGAACCCTGCTTTTGCTGCGTACGTTGATGGTTATCTCGCTCCTGCCAGCGCGAGCGCCGTTCAGACCAACTTCTTGGCTCCTGGACTGTTCGACCCGTAAGTAGTGCGAAAGCAAGGAGGTATCTTATTTCTCAGACATCTGCTGACCGCTTCTAGGAACATTCTGCCATTTGCTGTCGCCACTGGCCAGCCAGTCACCATTGGCGAGTTACTCACAATCGGTGGAACTGATTTCGCCATGAATCCATTGAAAGCTCCTGTCCTCGTTATCACTGGCGAGCGTGATGTTCCATTCTGCGGCGGAGACTGTCTTGCTGCTCCCACTGGTTTCTCCAGCATCCCAGCTGCCTCCAAGTCGTTGTTCCTCAACGCTTCCCCGTAAGTTCTCCCTCCAAGTCAAAGGTAAAGGCTCTAGTGCTAACATTCGTCGTCAGATTCCAAGTCACCATTGTCCCCAAGACCGGCCATGGCCTAAATCTCCAATACACTGCCCCATTCACGTTCGCCACCATTAACCAATTCTTCACTAAGAACGCTGGCGCACCTGGTGGTGGTCACGGAGGCCACGGAGGACAGCCCGGCAAGCCGGGTGAGTGAGATGCTTCACGAGTATGTAATAACACTGAACTTATATTGTACGTCATTAGGTAACGGCGGTCACGGATGGTAAATGTTTGATCTCTATATATTCCGCAATGTTCTGTGACGAAAAGGTCAAAGATAATCAAAAACTTGAAGATGAAATGACAGAACCAAAACTTGGTAGTTCGAATAATGTAATCCAATCATCACAAACTTGTGCCGCTCCCTTCTCATGTTCACGTTGCTCCCGCCCTCATTGATCATCAATCCTCCGAAAGAACGCAAGGAAGTCGGCTGTGCTAGAATCAGCCTGAAACATTAGCCCGGATACCTTGCCATTGACACCTACCACGAACTTCATCTCGTGTGCAGTTGTTGTGAGCCAGTCTCCTAGGCCTAATGTCTTGCGTGCCCACCACCACTCGCCAGATACTGGAGAGACAATTAGCACATACAATTTGTTGGCCTCGCCACCGACATACCGTGAATCAAGGTGAATTAGATGGTCATGTAGCTCGGTTCCGCCGGTTTCATGTACAATCGTTGTACCTCTGGAGCATCAGTCTTCTTCATGAAATCCCCTGTCGGCGTGAGAGACACCTCGAACTTTCCATAGGCTGGATGTTGATAGACGCGCTGATATTCGGGTAATGAAAGCGCCGGTATGACTGTTGGGTCTTCCGTTGACACTCTATACAAACGCTTGACCCGGCCTCCCACTGCGTAGACTTTTCCACTTCAGCCCGTTGGTCTCGAGCCTTTTGCGCCATGTCGAAGCATTCGTTCTGGGGCGTTCCTAAATGTTGGTCCAGGAGGTGCCAGACCACAACATCTTGCGCAAGGCTTATGAGTTTTGCATCGTCACGACGGCCCAGTCGCTGTCTGCCTTGCCTGCTTTGATCTCGGATGGCGAGGGCGGGACCATGAGCATCACCGCCATGTAGCCATTGATCGCTCCGCTGTAGAGGAGGACCTCTCGACCTCTGAAAAGTCCCAGACCGTATGCTTCTGGTCCAGTTGAACGCCGTCCGAGTTCGTCGTTCACGAGTATGCACGGCGTGCGCATAGCCTTAACAACATTTTTCGAGAGAGCTGGACTGAGGCTTGTGGGAGACATGATGTGTCTGACCCAGTGCTGGAAATCAGAAACATTGGAGATGATGCCTCCCGCTTGGGGTTGTGGCAAGTCGGCCCAAGGGACAAGCTTGGAAGATTACTTTTCTTCGTCCCATAGGTAGCCTCTTGACATGTTGATATTCTCGTGTTGTCTTGCGAGCCTCTGTGCGTCTGCCAGATCGTATGTAGTTGCATACATCTTCAGATGATCGAATATGTGCTCTTTTAGTAGATCTTTGGACGGACGTCCGAGGACCTTCTCCACAGCGCATGACACCGCCGTATACGGATTATTGCTGTACTCCTATTTGCCTCGGGACTCTCTTTGCAAGGACAACTAGATTTCGACGATTCAAATGGAATAAAGCGACTTGGAAGATTTCTATAGTGATGTCGTACGTGCCTGAGTGATCTTACGATTTCACGATTCGTCTTGTGATTGATCCAAGCAAGATCATGTCTGGGGAGTCCAGTTTTATGGGATAAAGCGCGTTCAAAAGTCGTGGATTTGGTTGCCCATTGCCCAACTGGCGAAGTTTGATTCAGGACAAAGTCGTCTCGTAAGATATTTGCCAGGGGAGTGTCCCAAGATACGGAAGAATGGTCATTGAATTCTACGAGGGAAGCAGCCATGGCCGAAGTGAAAGACTTGGAGGTTGATACCGCCAATAACATGGTATCTTGCGTCATCGGTGTGCCTTGGTCAGGATCGGAGACTCCATAGCCTTTGGCATATGTATTGTTGCCGCCTATGACAAGAACCGCTGTGCCTGGAGTGTGGAACTCCTCCATGACGGTGGCGACCAGAGAGTCGAGTTCGGCATCGTCAAGGTCCTTATACGGGATGGTTGATGAATTCATCAGGGTTGCGGCTGTATCTCATAGGTCTCTACAGCTTGGGGGAAGAGAAGGAGAGAGGTATGCGTGGAGCTCCGCGGACACGATGAACGACGAAAGCGTAGCGCGCTGATCTGCCAGTCAGATGGACATACAGCACTCGCAAATCCGTGAATATCGCAGAATACGCCGTTCGCGCTGCGGATGATGTTTGTAAACGGAGTGGGATAATTAGGAGATGGCTGTTGTCAATTTTGAAAGAGACGTTTGATGCCTGAGGCCGATGACATTGAATCCGAAACACAACCTACGGCCAGCGAATTAGCTCGTACGACATTACTGTGTGCCGGAGCATGGGTGGCCAGGACATCTGTTGGTTGGGTCTTCTCGTACGTACGATACAGTCACCTTAGTAAGAGTCTCATAATCATACGATGTGGTTGATTCATTCTTCTATCTCTGAGAACAGGTGGAAGTGAAGCTCCTTGCAGGGGTGTGCAGAACAAGCCAGCTCCCTGTTGTGGTGCCGATGGTATCCGAAACATATGGAACAACAACATCGCTCGAATCAGAGACATCACGATCCACCAACCCATTAACGTTTGAAACAGAGGGTCCATGTAGCTGTATACAGCTAATGCGAGAGGGGAAGAGCTGTTAAAGAAGCTTGTCGAGGTTGTAGTTTGTAGTACACATTGCGTTGATCTTAGCTTTTGTAGCCCGGACGGGTAGAACATCAGTGCAGAATCCATCCTGTGTTCCGTGAACTCTACGGGCGAAAGCCATGGACTCGATGTCCGTCTCCCAGTTTCCTAGAGTTGTGTTGGCGAAGAGGTCGTTACAGAACGGTAGTGCCCATGAGTTGACTGTCACCTGTCGGTCAAAAACCATTTAGACGCCATTACAGTCTTGAATATTCGTCATGCCAGGACTAGCTACACCACGTGCACGCGAAGGTTGACCGATAGCACCAAAGCCTGCTATTGAACGCATAGCCTCCACAACCTTGTTATGACTATCCTTGTTATCTTATAAAAGGATGCCACTTAGCTCGCGTATCCGGAAGGCTAGGAGATCAGACGTGAGAGTACCTTCGCTAGTAGTACTCTCGATCCTACCCTAGAGCTAGTTGATAATGTCCATGAACTGTTTGTCCGAGAGATTGCTAAATCCGCCGGCTGCAATCCGCTTACAAGTCTCATTTGTAATAGAGTAATGGGTTTCTTCGGCTTCTATTATAATAGACGGTGGAGAGGTGTCTGCTGCTTCCGAGGCGGGTAAAGTCGAGGACGCTGCTGTCGTCGAGGTCGCTACTGTGTTTTAAGGTCGCTGCTCCTAAGGAGGAGGAAGTCGAGGTCGCTACTCCTGAGAAGAAGGAAGTCGAGGTCGCTGCTGTCGTCGAGGTCGCCGCTGTTGCTACAGAAAACGAAGCTGATTGTACGGGAGTAGCTGCTGCAAGAGGGACCGTAGGAAACATGCCTGCCGGACTCACTCTCTACGTAGAAAGTGCCTCTCGAATTGTAGCGAGCTGTGCCTTTCTTCTGCCGACAAGAGAGGAATTGTCTTGTTGTACTCCTCTCTTATAGCCGTAGGACATTGTCGTAGTGCAATAAGAACAGCAGGGAGCCCGATAGGCTTTGAGAGGGCGGCTATAAAGCTACGTCGAGTCGCTCGTACGACATGTAGTATGCGACAGGCGGGCAGTGTACGATAGGTGGGCGGTATACGGTATGCGGTATGAGATGGTCTTGAATCCAGGATACCTGTGCCTAAAAGCAGGAGCGCTCTCGAGCGTGGGTACTCGAGGAAAGAACGATCAGCTCGACTCTTCGCGGGTTTGGTAGGGGAGGTGCATTGCAGGCATTCAAATTCTGCTATCCGAAATCAATCCTCGAGAAGAACGATGGCGTCGAGAGCAAGGAGGAACGTGTCCTGTATCTGCATGAGAGATGTTGTAGAAAGTGCCAGTCAAGAAGCGCTGACCAAGACGGGGGAGCGGGTGCGTTCTTAAGTCCGATTGCCGACGTTGGTTGGTTGACGGTGGAATAACTTCTTCTCCCGCTGCTCGCATCTCGCGTTGAAGAAAATCACTCATTATGCAAAATCTGACAGGCTCGGTCGTCCGTCCCAGCAGCTAGCAGTTACACCATCTCGCCGAAGGATCTGGGACCAGCACTCGTCCGGAGGAATTGAAACTGTGCCACAGTGGGGATCTTTTCACCGGTCAGCTCGGCGGCCTCAGGCTGCAATTTCCTCCCGTCACGTCCGGGCCTGGGAAACTGCGATTATTCGGCGTCCAGGAGACGGAGCTGTAACAGCTGGATATCACTTCAAGTTCTGTCAGAACCTCGACAGCGTGATCGTGGAGAGGAGAAGAAGAAGAAGAAGAAGAAGAAGAAGAAGAAGAAGAAGATAAAAAGAAGAAGAGGTGTGTCGTTGATGAACAAGTAGCGAAGAACGGAATACGAACTCCCGCTTAGGTCATGCGACTCAGCCACGCTTAGCAGGCTTCAGTCGATTGCTGCCTGCGCACGGCCTCCTTACCAACACCACACCCACCACCACCCACCAGACTGCCTCACCAGATTCCGTTTCGCTACTTTTCAACGCTGCCTCGCCCTCACTACGACATTACACCTCGTTCCATCCATCTCACCATATCTTCGCCTGCCGTCTGCCGCCTGCCACCGCCCAAAACCCTCCATCCTCCGCTCGGAGACCCACGACCTCAACTCTCCCACCGGCACGCCGCATACAACCACCGGCGCCGCGAGGCCGCCCTGGAGCGCAACGTGGCTGTCGGGAACAGCTCGCATTGACTGCGCGATTGCATTGTGTGACTCACCCGCCCGTCTGCATGTGTACACGAGTCTAACGTTTCGCAGTTGACCGCGCCCTCGATTCCCCCATCTACACGGTACTTCGCTTCGATCCTCGCCGCCAACATGTCGGCCGCCACGAACCCTCGCCGTCGCCCAGCGCGCGCTAACGATGATTCATCCAACTCACTTGTCGACTGCTTCCAGAACATGTCCATCCGTAAGGGAGACACCTTCCACCCCGCCTCAATCGCGACCAAGAGCAGTTTCTGGGATCCGCTGGAGCTACTGGCCAAGACACCTTCCATGCCCGAGCGCTCTTCAACCTCCCCGCAGTCTCTTGAGGACCTCCTCATCGGCGCGGGAGAGCGTCGTGTCGTCGACCTGCTCACGCGTGTCGACCAGGCCGTTGCCGCCAACTCCCAAGTTGCCCTTGCCAACGTCTTGAATGATCCCGAGGTCTTACCCGTACCAACCCTCACAGTCACTGCCGATGCAGACGCACCGCTGAAGACTCGAACCCGCCATCATAGCCATTCATCCGACAGCGGTATTGGCTCCTCCATCGCGGACTCCACCGAAACCATTGACGCCAAGGAATCCGGTGAGTCTTACCCTGACTGCATTCAATTCTCACGCTAACTCGTTCCAGTCACTCGCACTGCGCCCTCAGAGGGCGGACAGTCACTCTCATCCATCTCAGTTGCTGCCGATGGAGAACGTGGCCTCAGCAAATACGCTGCCGAACAAATCCACAAGCACATCGTTGAGCCCATCCTTGATGAAGCTGCCCTGAGGGAGTTCCACCCCCTCGTCAAGAGTGTCCCAACTCGCATCGGCAGCAAGCAGATCAAGAACCTTCGCGACCTTGAAAAAACACTCCTATTCCTGGCACCTGCAAGTATTCCCACTGTTGTTACTGATTCTGCATTTGCTCATGGTGTTTGGCGTTAAAGGACTTTTCCGTTTCACCTTCGAAGTACCTTCACTTTTGCGAGCGGACGATCCGAGTCCTTCACGGAACCGTCACTACTCTTCACGAATCCGATCAGCGCGCGCCGACCGATCGTCCGTACACGCAAGGCTACTTTTTTGATTTGGTTGGGCAGGTTCGTTTGGGTGTCTGACGCCGCAGGGCGCAGCATGTACTAACAATATTCTTCAATAGATCCGTAGATACGCTTCGATTCTGGCCGCGACCAGAGCACGACAAGAACAAGCAGAGAAGCTTGACGATACCATGGACGTTCAAGAGTGAGTACCTCCCGTATTTCCTACTTATCTTATAAGAAGGCAGCCATATCCGTGGTCGAGTGTGCGAACAGTGAATGCGCAATAGCGACAATAGCTGCTGTGGAGCTAGTTGTCTTATTGTGACTATTCTGCCGCATTTCTATAACTTGCGCTTCAGCCTCCGACACACCATCTCTACAACACACTGCCATCAACCACACCGCCGGAAGCCATGCCACTGCCACTGCTGCTACCAGCAACATACAGGCCGCACTTCGGTGGTTGTGCCGAATACCAAGCTAACAATGCGTACAGGGGCGAACGTGTCTCACTTCATGGTGGGATGACTCACAACGGCAAGCCAGCTGAGCTTGTTCGTCACATGCCGGACGGAAAGGTTATATCAGTCGCCACCGGCAAGGAGTTGACTGAGGAAGAACTTGCACAAGCCTCCATGAAGCGCTCAGCAGACGATGGCGATATCGACGACGAAGATGCTCTCCGATCCATGGCACGCCGCAAGAAGAACGCCAAGCCTGAGATCCACACATGCGAGCTTTGCCAGAAAGAGTTCAAGCGTCCTTGTGACCTGACCAAGCACGTGAAGACTCACGAGCGCCCATGGAAGTGCACCACCGAAGATTGCAAATACTACGAATACGGTTGGCCAACCGAGAAAGAGAGGGACCGCCATGTCAACGACAAGCACTCTTCGACGCCATCTCTCTACCACTGCCTGTACAAGCCGTGCCCATACACATCCAAGCGCGAGTCAAACTGCAAGCAACACATGGAGAAAGCTCACGGCTGGAACTACGTTCGATCGAAGAGCAACGGCAAAGGCCGCACCTCGAGTGTAATGCGCCTCAACCAAGGCTCGGTTCCCCCTTCACCATCGTCAGCCATGTTGACGCCGCTCACTCCCATTGCGCCCTCTCCGTCCCTACACTCCTACTCGGAATCATCCCGCCATGGCTCGATGGCTCCTCCTTCGCTGGCCAGCGCAAGCAACCACGGAACCCCAGCGTTCACCGCCCCGTCGCCAGACTTCACCGGTCACTTCAACATGGACACGTTGAACTTTGATTTCAACGACATGCAGAACTACCCCATGTCTGCTTGGCCCTTGACACCGGCCATTAGTGAGGATCGTCGCGGATCCGCCTCGGTCTCCTCGCACTCAGACATCCAGTTCGACGGAAGCTCATTCGACGGCATGTCGCCGCAAGACTTTGCTCTGGACAACCTCAACTGGAACGGCTTCGACTACAGTACATTCACTCCGTCATCGAGCGTTGCCGGTCCAAGCTCCAGCGGCATGGCTGCCCAGATCTCACCAGGTGCGCAACTGGACCAGACCTTCACCGATGACGCCATGCATGTCGATGGCAGCTTCAACGACTACACGAACGCTCCGAATGAGGACTTCACTCTCTTTGGCGCGTCCGGCGCAGCTGGCAATGGTGGTGGCGACATGTTCCCGAGCATTCCTGAGGGCAGTTGGAACAACTACGACCTGAGCACCGTCAACACGACCCCTGCGCTTCCTACGAGCAACACGAACGCGCTTGAGGATCTGTTCCCGGAGCTGAAGAACCAACGCTGAAACCCAACGCTGAGGGCGCATACAAGACGAAATATATGGACGCTTGATGATTGACGACAGAACGGAAGAGATGCGATTTTTCTCAATCGAGATCCCCGGAAGATAAGATGAAAAGCCACCCTTGGCCGTGGTTTCTAGTGAAGGAAGGCAAATGGAAGGCGTTGGGTTTATGATGCAGCTCTTTCTCATCAGACTGACAAGAGTTGATTGATGTAAATTAGATTATAAGGGTGATATTGTCATCCACACGCCCTTGAGAATGGAATGATCCACGCAAGCAAAACTTCACTGTTTCGCTTCGATGCAAGTCTTCAAATTATTGGCAATGCCCTTGTGCATTGATTTATTGCTGAGAGCTTCTGACCCACGGACCACTTCACAGATAGGCTGGTCGAGGGTACATACGTCTCTTTGTGGACCGTTTGTGATATGAGTGTGTTTGATCAAGAGGGAGGCTCGATTGTCTAGTCTATATACTAGGTACGGTGGGAGGCACCCAGTGCATTGCAGTTGGTTCGACGAAGTGAAGTTCAAAGGTAAGAGGCTTGGCACTTCTCATCAGTATGCTTACTTCTTCGCTTCCAACCACAACTAGTATCCACGCGCAAACATTGACTTTGCCACCCATGACAGACATCTCCGAGTTCGCCGGCTCGCAACTGAAGCTGCTCGACATCGAGCTACAATGCGACCTGTCCGAAACGAAACTGCTTACCTCGACCCACGCGCCAACAACACTTCAGCGTGCCGGCCTTGCCCTGCCCAACTTAACAGTCTCCTCACAGCGCACAGGCTTTGGAGGCAAGACTCTCCTCGAACTTGGCCTTGATCCTGCAGTCTCGACTTCTGATGAGCTTCCAGAGCATGGCCTGCGCGTGGGCGATATTTGTGGTGTGGCCGAGCAGCCTAAAGGCGCGGAGAGGAAGAAAGAGCGTGAAGGGATGGAGAACCGAGGCGTAGACGGAGTGGTGACAAAACTGCACAAGACGTCGATTACGGTGGCTCTGGACAAGGAAGAGGTGGACGTTCCAAACGGAAAACTGTGGCTGTAGGTGCAATGAGATGAACGGTAAGTCTGGTGGTATTCCTGCTGATACTCCTTGCTTTCCTTCAGTGTCAAGTTGGCCAACAATGTCACTCACAAACGGCTCAGCCAGACGATGGGCAAATTGCAGAAGATGCAGCCTTCTGAGCACACTACCCTCACGCAGGTCCTCTTTGGTCAATCGTCTCCGACGCCGCTCTCAGAATCGGATCTCACTGCTGAAATCAAGTGGCATGACCCTACGATCAACGACAGTCAGAAAGATGCTATCCGGTTTTCACTTGCTAGCCGGGAGGTCGCTTTGATCCACGGGCCTCCAGGAACCGGCAAGACTCACACATTGGTCGAATTGATACTGCAGCTTCTATCGCGAAAACAGCGACTGCTTGTGTGTGGCCCGAGCAACATAAGTGTCGATAACATTGTCGAGAGGCTAGCTCCACACAAGGTCTCAATGGTTCGAATGGGACATCCTGCCCGCCTCCTCCCCGCTGTACTGAGTCACAGCATGGAAGTTCTCACCAGAAGCTCGGATGCGGCTGCGATCGTCACCGACATACGCTCTGAGATGGACAGTAAACAAGCAAGCATTCGCAAGACACGAAATGGACGCGAGCGCAAGACAATCCATGGCGAACTCAGAGAGTTACGAAAAGAATACCGGCAACGAGAGGGCCGCGTCGTGTCCGACCTCCTCCGCAGTAGCGATGTCGTGCTATCAACACTTCATGGCGCCGGCGGCTGGCAACTCAAAGAACAAAAATTCGATATTGTCATTATTGATGAGGCAAGTCAGGCTCTAGAGGCGCAGTGCTGGATCCCTATCTTGAGCTCAGGCGCCTCGAAACTGGTACTCGCGGGAGATCATCTTCAGCTTCCGCCAACCATCAAATCGCTGAATTCAAAGTCTGGTAAGAAGAGCTCCAAATTCGGTGACATTGACGAGGCCACGCCGGACTTCGCGAAGATCAGCCTTAGCCAGAAAGAATCAAAGTCCAAGAAGTCGAAGGCTGATTCGGTCACGCTCGAAACGACTCTTTTTGATCGCCTGCTATCGATTTATGGCGACAGTGTCAAGCGGATGCTGACGACACAATATCGGATGCATGAGAAAATCATGCGGTTCCCCTCTGATGCACTGTACGAGGGAAAACTTGTAGCAGGAGATGCTGTCAAGGCAAGACTGCTCAAGGACCTGCCATATGAAGTTACTGAGACCGACAACACATCTGAGCCTCTGGTGTTCTTCGACACGCAAGGAGGAGACTTTCCGGAAAAGACGGAAGACGACGAGGAACCCAAGAACAAATCCAATCTCCTGGCCGAGAGCAAAGTCAACGATCTGGAAGCCCTGATCGTTCAGGCACATGTCGGGCAGCTGATTGAAGCAGGCGTCAAGGCCGAGGACATTGCAATCATTACCCCGTACAATGGACAGCTTGCGCTGCTGTCTCAGATGCTTAAGGAGCGCTACCTTGGCCTCGAGCTTGGCAGTGTCGATGGCATGCAGGGCCGAGAGAAGGAAGCCATTATCGTTTCTCTCGTTCGTAGCAATCCGCAGCACGAAGTCGGGTTCTTGGGAGACATGCGGCGACTCAATGGTAAGTCCCGGTAGTCGCTATGGACTACTACACTCCGCAGTCCTGTACGCGATAATAACGAGCGGTCAGGCTGACTTTTATGTGCATCCAGTGGCCATGACCAGACCGAAGCGTCATTTGTGTGTGGTGGGAGATTCGGATACTATCAGCAGGTGAGTACCCTTTCGGTTTCAAGACACTCAAATATGTTTGCGATTGCAACACTACCCGGCATCGCGGGTCGCGTTTCGAGCAGACTACTACTGTTACTCGGCATTGACGCGGGTATGCGCCTGTAAGATTGATTGCTTTGCTGACATTGTCGTTGCAGAGGGTCGAAGTTCCTGAAGAAGTGGATGGCATTTCTGGAGGAGAACGCGGATTTGAGATATCCGGATATGGCGGACTTGGTGAAAGGCGGGTGAGCCGATGCAACGCCCGTCGTATTCGACTCGTTGTGTTGTGAAAAGCCCAGGACAGGATGGAATTTGCCACGACGGACTCGCGAAGCTTTCGCCCGCCGTTGGTGAACATGCACTCCTGCATATACCCTTGTTTCTGTGACGGCCCATCGAGCCTGACAGCGTGCGACGGCTCGTGTGCGGATGAGCAACTGCTGGAGAAGGATGCATTGTTGACACAGCCATTTGTGAAGGGCGGTTGCTCTTCAAAGCCACAGGATCGAGAGTGCATTGTACGCACACACGGGCAAGGTCAAGCATTGTATGAGCTACAATGGTGGGGTCAACCGACGTCTCGGATCGGGTCCGAGCCCTGGAGCAGATCGTCGTGGCCTTTGACGCGGCTTTCAATAGACGTAACGGTCGGTATTAATCATTGCAACTCGAGGGCGTTGCCACTGTACGGCCTTGTCGAAACGAGCCTACTCCTCACTTGGTGCAAAGAGTTATTGCTACAATGATTGCGTCTGGGTTGGATGTGCTACTCGGTGCAGCAAGCAAGGCAATAATTGTAAGGTATGGCCGACGCCAGAAGCAGTGGTGACAGTCTCGGAGGCGCACGAATCATAGGCGAGCGAGCCTCGTGGTGAGGGGGGCTAAGTTTAGCATGTGCATTGAAGGAAGGTTGTGCTGCCACGAGCTGTGAGGCAGGAGGCTTGCTGTTTTGAGCACAAACGTTGGATCAATGGTGCGGAGTAGCAGTAGGCTAGTTGTGCGGCTTGTGCGGCACTTCGTCTTCGTTGGACGCGGCACGGCTGGGGTTATGAATAATTTTCGTGTGATCCGAGGGCGGTGAGGGCGGAGGTGGAGGAGCGGTGGGTAGTGGCAGACGATAGGTGCAGATGCTGGTCGGAGAAGGGGGTTCATGAACAGGGTGTAGGAGAAGTAGTGATGAGTAGTGAGCGCGTAAGATTAAATATATGCGCCTAGTATGCCAATAGTCACAAGCCAGCCAGCGTCAGACCGACGGAGGCAAGAGCGGTGCAGGAAGTGTTCAGCATGCACAGTAACAACGAAACGAAACGCAAGGGAAGAGCGTGCTCCAGCCTCAAACAGGAGGGCGTGTACGTCTATGTACATACAGGGAGCGATACCCGGGAGGATGCATGCCATGCTGCAGTAGTCCATGTATACCTGCTCGTAGTATACCACCTTCTCCCCCTACATGGCAGCACGCCCGCACCTCCACCACCTCCATTATCATTCCTACCATTCCTCCCTCCTCCGCCGCTCCCTCACCACCCTCGCGCTTGCTGCTCTTCCGACGCTCGTTTGCAGCCAACGACGAAGACACGCCGCACAGGCCTGGCATTAAACGGTCGGAACGGCTCCCTGATTCTGAGCCAGTTGTGCCCATCCGCCAATCTTGGTCCCATCGCGGGCTAAAATCGTCTGCTTCTACTTCTGGAAATCGTCCCTCGAGTTCGACACTGACTACCGCCGCCGCCCTCCCTATCCGCCGTCTCACCTCCGCTCTTACTCCTCCTTCACCAACTACTACTGTCGTTACCAAGTACTGTCGTTCCTTCTTCATTCCATCACCTTACAGTCTTTACCGCGAACGGAGATCGGCCTGCATGGATCTCCAGCTCTGCTTCAATGGAGCAGCGTAGTATCGAGGAGGGCGATCGCGAGCGCGCTGCCGTTTCTTCTGGAAATGCCAATGCCGCGTTGGAGGATGAGAGCACGCAGCAGCCACGCTTGCAGAAACGGAGGTCCAATGCTGGCTTTCGCCGCGAAAGCCATGCGCAGCCACCGAGCAGCCTTGCGCCTGGCATGGCGTTGATGAGGGGCGGAAGCGCTGCCGGTGGAGGTGGAAGTGGAGGCTTTGAAGACGGCGCAAAGGCGAGGAAAGGATCAATTCGTAACGCTGTTCGCAAGATCTTTGGTAGAAGGTCGCGCGATGTCGGTTCCAGTGCATTCGATGCGCCTGCTCCCTCGTCAAGACAACGCCATGCCTACCATAAAAGCGAACCGGTCACTCTTTCACCACCACAGGAACTGTCAGAGCTATCTGCTTACCCCGACGAAGAGGCCGCTCACCCAGCCGTCTCCGATCCCCACCCCATAGCTTCGCCTTCATACAGTCGCACGGCCTCTCCGTATGCCGTGCAGTTCCCGAACAGCGTAAAGCTGAAGCCAATGGACCTGGGCAATCCATTCATGTCACGTCCAGCTCAGACAACGCTCAAACGAAGGAAGACCCTACCGAGCCTTGTCGTTGCAGAGCGAGAAGCTGCTGCGATTGCAGCACGTGTTGCAGCGCGTGAGCCCCCCAGTACGAAGCAAGGGCGAGACCGTCTAATTGGAGAGGTCCCGACGCGTGGCACAAGCAAGAAGGACAGGAGGAAATCTCGCAGCACCGATGATCTCAAAAAGGTCGTAGCAGGGAGTGGGACGACGCCACCCAGAAAGAGGAGCGAAGAGATCAGATACTGGAGGGAAAGCTTCCAGCCAGACGTGTTGCGCGCGAGTGGTTTCAGGGCCAGGAGTCCGCCTCAAGCCGACTTTGTCGCTGAGCAAGTTAGCGGCCCCCAACCGCGGCAGGAGGTCGTTGAACAGCAGGAGCAAAGCACACTTCCCTTGGCCAACATGGACAATTTCTCTCTGCCCTCGACTGCAGTCTCGAGGTCGGGGACGTTCAGGAGCAGCCCGCCCGTTCGTCACGGAAGAGGCAAGTCCGGGAGTGTGTCTCTGGGAGAGTCCGATATCATTCCTTCTTCGGCACTCGGTACAGAAATGTCAAAAGACCTCGAAGATCGTGTTGCCAAGTTGGAGGCTGGCCTGCACAATTTCCAGCGTTCGCTGCAGAAATTAACGGCAGATCGAAATAGAAGGACGGTCGTTCTGGGAAGTGTCACCACGAGGCGGTCTTCAACGGACATGCGTACCCCTAGCTTGCTTGCAGATAGCCTCGCCGATGCTCTGGATCCTGCTCCTTACCAATACTCCTACGAGCAGACCGCGCTTCGACCCGCGACGTCGCCACAGCATTCGCATCATCTTCCGCCAGATACCCAAGTTCAACCTCCTTCTCAGATGGCCAGACGCTCACAAGCGCCTTTGGAGGACCCATTTGGACCAGAGCCGGCCACCGCAGTGCCTCTGAAGCTAACAGTGCCTTCAGAGCGACCTGTCGATTCTTTCCGCATGCCTTCCCCTCTTTCTTCTCATCCGCCCAACCAGCAACCACCCGTTCCTAGCTCATCGAGCGCCGTCCGAACTCAGCCACAGCCGTACACGTTCAGCTCGCTCTATCAAATGCTCGCAGAAGAACGTTCAGCACGAAGAAAGCTGGAAAGGCAACTGAAAGGCCTTCAAGAGGAGATCTCAGACCTGCACTCTCAGGTCGCCATGACCTCGAATGTACAGAGCACGCGCAGCAGCTACATGCTCGCAGGCTCGTCTTCCAAGCTTCAGGAGCTCTTGCGAGAGACGGAGAGCAGTCCACCAGGTACAGCTTCGCAGTCGCCTCAGCGGGATTCTGGCATGGCTGGACCTCGACAACTAGACCCGATTGTTTCACGTTTCAGCGCATCAGAGAGTGAAGCTGGCGCGCAAGATTACGATGATCTCGCGACACCATATGAGGCGCACGGAACGCCACGAGAGGAACGGAGCGCCTACAGTCTGGCGAGCAAGGTCGACCCGGGAGAGGGAGAGATGTTTTGATATTGGCGAGTTTGGGAAGGATCTTTGTGACGATTTCATGGACGCAGGCATGCTCTTTATGTGGGTTGGTCTTCTCTTTTCTTTTTGTTGCCTTTTGTGTGTGTAAGACTACGATACCCCATTTTTCTTATTTTTGTTTCGCTGGTGGATACGATTGCAGAGGGATCGCGTTTCTATAGAAGGTGGTTTGTGCTGATAGCAGGCATGAGGTATTGAAAGAGCCTAGATGGGTGTTGAATCGTCAATGTTTCTCTCTGATTTGGGAGTCGGAATCGCTAACCAGCAAGTGAACAAGTTTGGACAGAAAAGAGTACTAACTTTCCTCCAAACATGTTTCTATCTCTGGCAACAGCTCGGCAAGCTGGCGAACTGAAGGCAGAACGACGAAGGGTAGTAGTAGGGTCAGCAGCTGAATTCGAGACTCACTACAGGCCTTTCAACGTCACACATCAATCTCAACCATGGCCTCAATCGACGACGAAACCGACTCAAGGACACATCCTCTAAAGCGGCTTCGAGTACACAAAGTGCCTATTCCACGATGGTTGCTGCGATTCACAGATCCCGCTGTCACGCACATCTTCGCCTTGTACATTAGAGCACAATGCCACAGCAAGGGACAGGACATTCGCCAACAAGCTGGAATCGTGATCGATTCGATTCTGGTCAGTTCGTAGATGGAGAACACAGTCGTTGATACCTTCCGCGTGACGCATGGTTTCGATATCATTGAATCGAAAGTATTGGTTGCTTATTGGAAACACCTTTCCGGATACGAGGCGGTGTTGGAAGCATTGAATCTCGAAAGACTTTGGAGCCAGCTGGAGGATGGCAAAGAGGGAGTAGATTTATGGATTGAACATTTCGTGGCACCTCTGGAAAGACTCGAGACGAATTATGCTCCACTCGATCACAAACCGGGACTTGCTCAGCTGAAAGCCATCGAGCAGCCTAGTCACGAACTGACGGCATACGGGGGCGCCGGGAGAGATCGCATACCAGCCTCTGCTTACGATCTGTGTCCAAGTCCTGAGAATATCGGGACTCCGATGGAGTCTCCCAAGGGCCTCGGGCAGAGGCTGACTGGCACCAATTACGAACATAAGTCAATCACCTCACATTCTCTGTGCATTCTAATCAACGTGTCGTGAGCGGTAGACGTGTCACTGAGATGGATAGCCAGCCGTTGGGTACGTAGAGTGCTTTCGAAGCTACTACAATCTCCGAGCATACGAGCCACCTGAAGGACCAGCGTGAGAACCAAAGCATATCCACTCCCCTACCTGTATCGGCTCAATCCTTGTTTATCCGCTTCCACACCTCTTTCTCCGTCTCTGCAAGAGTCTTCCCCGCCGCGTTCGCCCATCCCTTCACCACATTCCACGCATTCCCCACAGTATCATCCGCCGCATCTCCCCCACCTAACCCCAACCCTTGCCCAAGTCCCTCTCGCCTTTCAGTCGTATCCAAACTAGCCCTAGCAGCCGAACTCATCTCTTGAGCGTTAAGATCTTGCTGATATCCCGGCGGGTGCGAGCCAGCCTGGATGGGCGCGGGAGCAGGCACCGCTCCGAAATTGATCGTCGAAGGTGTGCCTCCTGTCCTCTCTGCGGGACTGTACATTGTGCCTCGCGTCGGAGTGTAGTTTTGTTGTGGAGGGGGAATGCCCATTTGAGGCGGCATTGCTGTTACTGGAGCTTGCTTCTGTAGTGTCTCGCCGGCTTTGGGAGGGGGAGGAAGAGGGCTCGCTTGGGTTGGTGGCATCGGGACAGCGCCGGGTTGCGGTGGTGGTGGGCCATAGTTTGAAGGCGCTGTCGTTCGCGTTGGTTGTGGTAGGGCTTGTGGACTAGGTACATAGCCTGTAGGTGCGGGCACTGCGGCGGCAGCGGGTTGTGCGGCAGGATAGGGTGAAGTCTGGGTGGTGGTGTTTGTGTCCGATCCTTTCTTTGGAGTGATCGGGTCGTCTATGTGAACTTTTATTGGTGGCATGTTTTAAAAGCGTTGTAGTGTTGTGAGATGGGGACTGATTTCGGTTACTGGTACGGTGAGTTTGAACAGTGAGATTTGCAAGCAGCAGTGGTGGGCAGATGAATTGCGATGTCGAGCTTGGGTTATTATTGACACGTTCTCGAGGGAACGAGGGCAAGACGTGGAGGAGTGCTTCGGGTCCCTTGCAGGGAACCCATGACGTACCTTCTTATTTATCATAGGAGGCATCCCTCGTTCCGTCTGCATCGCTCTTCTTCGAACGACAAATAACATATGCTCCTAACTGGAGTTCTTCTGGGGCCCAAAGAGACACCATTCTTCCACCAGACTGCGATTTTGGAAGTGAACATCGCTCGAGAATCCCGAGAATCCGTCGACATGCGAAATTGCCCTCTCCTTTTCAGGAGTAAGCTCATCCCGTAACGGCATTCCCCGTCTGCTACGCCTTACTCCGTAAGTTTCTTCTTCCTACGTTCCGCTCGAATATTCTTGGCGTTGTCGTTGTACATCCATGCTGTGACACAATCCTCGTCGATTAAGCCCTTGTCGTTTTGATCAAGGAACCAAGTCGCGTACTCTCCATTATCCTTAGCGCTCAGCGTGAGAAAAGCGGCCCTGCAGTTCTCGGGGACGGCTCGTACGTAGATGAGAAACCCAAGAATGAAGAGCAGTGACTCGCGAGTCACTTCGGACACTTGTGTGACT
Organism: Mycosphaerelloides madeirae; assembly: GCA_002785995.1. Taxonomy (NCBI): domain Eukaryota; kingdom Fungi; phylum Ascomycota; class Dothideomycetes; order Mycosphaerellales; family Mycosphaerellaceae; genus Mycosphaerelloides; species Mycosphaerelloides madeirae. The sequence continues at coordinate 524,759 of NHNV01000001.1, read as the reverse complement.
TGCTGCCGGGCGTATTCGCGATCATACGTTCCATCAGGGCCGTGTATGCGTTCTTGCATTGTCTCTCCGTCTTGACTGTCCAGAAACGCCTGGTAAAAAATAGTCGAGACGCCTGTTGATTGCTCAATGTGTCCTTGAGTGGGATTGAAATTTTGGAACTTTTCAGATAAAAGGTTTTCTGCTTCGATGTGCTGTTCAAGGCCTGCGACAGTACGCAACGACATGACCAACGCCCGCACGCCGCATGGGAAGCCAGAGGCGCTCGTCCTCGATGGAAGTTGGCCTCTGTAAATTGCTCTTGCAAGATCGCGGATAACGGGTTTGGTGCCTGTCATTCAGCACGTCGACTCGTGCATGAGTAACTTCTGATCTATCATCGCGTCGAAAATATTGTCGTAGAGAGTTCTGGTCCTGGCTTTGACGCGCTCTGACCTTTCAAAGCAGTTCATGTTGGCCAAGTCCCTTGGACCCGATGCAAGAAGCTTGTGGAGTTGCATTCCTATGAATTCTGGGCTCACTTTAGCAATGATGCGCGCATACTCTGCTCCTGTGGCATCCAGGTCTTGTTCGAAGAGGCGATTTTCATTCTGTCTTTCAGTCTCCGTAGACTCCTGGAAGGCGTGGAGCAATGTTTTGGAGAGATTATTGATTTTTTGTTCCATTTCCTTGAGTGGCGCTTCGTCTTCACCCCATTTCTCGACGGTGAGCTACTTCCGCACAAGTCCTGTAGCGTCTGCGGCGACAGCAAGCATCTCTCAACACTAAGCAGAGATATCAGGGGCGAGGAGAGAGGGGAGACTTGCCCTGGTGAAATCATCGTCGAGATTATTGGGTGCCTCAACATTTCCATGGGTGTCCAGGAATCGGTACGCTGCCGCCCTGATGTCGTGGCAGACGGGGACAAAGTCGGAATCAGGGAATGTCGCCTCCACAATGATACTGGCCCACCTAGCAAGATGGCAAAAATGCTCCTGCAGCTTATGAAGACGGAGTGCGAGTGAGACTTCTTGCATTTCAGTTTCGATCATTAATTTGCGGCCAGTGTTTTCGTTTTGAGGGTTTGGCGATGCAGCAGGCGGTCACTCAGCAGGTACTGGCGGTGTCAAAGGCCTGGGAATCGTCACAGTGGGTTTCAGGTGGTTCTTCGGGCTGCGCTCTCGTTCGTTGGCTGTGAAGGAGATCCGATCATGGATGCTCTGGATGCTCTTATTTTCAGACAGCGCATCAGAGCATTTCCAGGCAGCGTCCGTAATACGCGAGATTCTGGCAAGCTGTTCCGTCGCCGATAGAGCTCTTTGGCGAGTATCGAGCAGGGAACAAATTCGGAAGGTCTCTTTCTACAAGCGCGCCAGATATCGCCCGCAGCCGCAGAGCCCAGCCTCCCTTGCTGCTTTGGTGGCTTCTGGCGACGGGACAACATGAGAGATCGATCCCAGTCCCGATGCGCTATCGCCTTGAACGTGGTAGGTCTTCATTTGTTGGTGATCCGGGATCGCAAACAGCGTCTTCTTTCGAGCGAGTCCCTCAGTCGTTTTGGAGGACGGCGTTTCTGCTTCACAGGAGAAATATCTAGTTTATGGGGCGGGCAGCCTCGATAAACCTTCCCCATGATCACCTCCAACCACTGGAAATCTCGTCCGGATCGATTGGACCACGCCATTGACGGGCGGTAAAACATGTCCTGATCCAGCTGGCAGCTTGGGATGTTGCGACAAATCAACCGCAGGACGAACCTCCGGATTGTCGCACGTCTGGCCTAAATAAGTGGTATTGCCGATGGATCGTAGCTCGCCAGGAATTTCGCTTGTTAGGAAGAGCAGGATGACCAACCCAATTATCAGTAATAAGGCATCAAGCACTACCGATTTGATCCATCTCTTGAGAAAAAAACCAAAGATCACTAATATAGCGCGTCTGACAACCCAGAATTTGATGGATTCTTCAGTTACCAGCAGATCCACGTCTCGTAGTGTTTCAGCGTATTCCCACCAAGTCTCGTCCAGTGGATCGTGTTCCTCAGTTGGCTTGGTCGTGGAGGTGGAAGTCGGAGATGGTGGCAGTGGCGTGGTAACAGGAAGGCTATAATCAGCTGGCGTAGGCGGCGCTTCATCCTCTTTAGGATACGCCTACGTCGAACGTCTATCCCCGGACGAGTCCATCTACGTTCGTTCTGGTTAGGGTTCTGGTCGGTGGTCCCCGCAGAAGGTGGATTTTCTTTCCCTACTTCGGGCTTCCCTCGCGGGGATGCTTCCCCATCCTTAGGCATTTAGGGAGACCAGAATTCTCGAGTCCTTACTTCGGGCTATATCGGCGAGCGTTGTGGTGGGCACGATCGTTCGGTGGTGGTCGATCTTGCTTCTGGTTCTGGATCATCTGATTCGGGGTCACCCTCGTCCGGTGTAAACCTTGTCCCAGAATTGCTCACGAAAGGAAGTGTCTTTGGCGCTATAGTGAAGATGGGTATCCGCCAGTCGTTGGGGTTTATTGTGGCCACCTGAATGCAGAAAGCGAAGAACACTTTCAGCTTCTGGAGCATGGGGTCTCGCTACCAGTATATCAACAGGAGGACAGCCAATGTCGTCACTCTCCATGCCGGGTTGACATCGAGGCCAACAGCTTGGAACTTAGTGGCTGCAACGCAAACGAGATGCTGGGATGCGGTCAGTCGCGGGATATCGTATTTCGTACGCCGATCATACCCATACTACCAACAGGCAAGCAAGTCCAAGCAAAGTTGCCCCCGGCATTATGCCCTTTTATGATGGACCTGGAAGTTGAGGATAAGGACGCTCTACAGCCAGCTGCAGCCCCAATCTAGTTCAATCAGAGTAGCGAGGATAGGGCATTGGTGGCGAAAGTAACCCTGTACGGTATGAAGAATAGGGCATGACGGTAGAAGTTAAGACGAGAATCATGAGCAACTTGCTGACTCGATGTGTTTGTTAAGACAAGACTAACCTTTGTCTGATCCTAGACCGCTGCTATCGGAATCGGAGAACTGGTAACAACAAAGAACACTTCGTCTCGCTACCGGACTGGCCTCGCGAGGATGTCTGCCGTGTCTTCATTATATCTTAGACCTCTTCAGGCAGCCTTCAACAACTCTTAGGCCTCTCGAGACATGAGGCGTTCCATGTCGCCTGATGTACTTCTTCTGACCCTCTCCGGGCACGAGACTCTGCGGGGACTTTGCCGGTCGGCAGCTCATCCTCTCTTTCACATGTGGTCGTCGTTGTAGCGTATGGCTCGAAGGACAGCGTGAGTTGAATCCGAAGGTATTGGTCAGGAGGAATAGGCATTCGAAGCACGGATTGGAACACCCGTGGACGTCGGGAAAAGGAGTCACCTAACAATTCCAGATTAGGTCTAGCTTCACAAACGAATCGGACATCATGGGCTCCATCTCTCCTGTTCCTCAGCAACATCAAGTCGCCTCGTCCACGCGAAACAATGCGAGAGACAAGGCATCGCCCAACACGCTGCTCGGCGGCTTTTTGTGGACAGTCATCATTCGGCCCAGCGTCACCTGTCCGGGCGATGGAGACCTTACGCCAGAGGAAGACGAGTCGCCCGCGGTGGGAACTCCCAACGTTCTGCCCTGCCTGATGGACATTGAGGCATTGATCCGCCCGATGGGCTCTTTCTCAGGCGCAGGAGGCTTGGCCCGTGGCGCCTCAAATCTGGAGTTCGAAGCAGGCGGAGATCCGGCTCGTCTGTCGCGCGAGTGACTGCGCTCATGTCGCTCCTTGTTCTTCTCAAGCAACGTCCATAGGCTCTGTATCCGCGATGCTTTTTCCTCCGGCTTCATGGATCGAAATGGCAACACCTCTGCGCCCGCCATCTCGCGTGTAGGCCAAGGAAAGCTGACGGCCATCTCTCTCAGCGTCACCGACTCGAGTTGTCTCAGCACGATGCGGAGCTGTGGCTCGACATTATCGACATATGGGTGCGCCCAATCACTTCTGGTTTGAAGCCGGTCTGCGATCTGGGTCATCGCGCCAACCAGCCATTCGATCGCGACGTTGTCCGGAACCGTATTGGCTTTGTCGAGCAACCATTCCAGTGTCTCTGGCGTACCGGACTGATTGAGAATTGGTATACTGCGCTTGTCGTGTTCTCGACCTTGGAGCTTGATGATGAATGAACTGTACTCTTTCAATGCGGTCAAGGGCATGCCAACGAAGCGTCCAGTATTCAATGCATGGACCAGTTCATCGCCCAGGGCCAGGCCAGATTTTATGCCCGAGTTGAGTCCTCGACCAGGCCAAAAGTGCACAGTCATGGCCGCATCACCTGCTACTGCAACCAACGCATGAGGCCGGCGGATGTTGGCCAGAGATGGTAGCTGCTGTACCCCTTCTCGAACAGCTTGCACAACGATTGGGATGCGTACAACGTTAATGACTTCGTTCTCCTTGAATCCAAAGAGCTTGAGTCCGTCGGAAATGACCGTCCAGAGAGCACTGGCCTTCTCCTCGGATGGTGCGAATACTTGGCCTTCTTCAAAGCCTTCTGGCACGCTGCCATCTGGTTTTCGCAAACAGCCTACGAGAGTTAGCTGAATCTGGCTGACTGGATCTCAAATGATCTCTCACCTGGACGTCCGAAGTGCACGTATTGGCCATCAATGCTCTTCATCCGGTCCCACTCGTTCTCAGTGAGTTGAATATTCAGATATCCTCTGCCGTCATAATCACTGGCGTTAAGCAAATATCTCGTCTGTCCCAGCGTCAGGAAGACATTCAGTGATTGAGACCATGGAAGTCCGGCCGGACGATTGAACGCAAGACCAAGTGCGTAGCTTCGTCCACGTTCGTTCTCATACGCGGAGAAGTATGACTCCCGGACCCAGGAAGCAGCTCCATCGGCGCCAAGCAAGACATGGAAATCTCCCATCTTTTCCAGCTCCTCTTTTGTAACGCCTTCTGGGTGAAGGTGAATCAATCCGTCGAACTCGGGCTCCTGGACTCTCTTAAGTAATCGATCCTCCACTTTGCGGATCTGTATATTCGCCGAGCCAGGCCATACTTTTTCAGGTCTACCTGCAAACAGAGCTTGGTATGATGGCTTGCTGAGTAAGCTTGTGACGGAGTCTTGTAAGGTAACCACCTGGTCTCGCCTTCGCGCTGTTGGTGGATAGTCAATAATTGACTTGGCTTTCTGATCGTACTTCTGGACCCAGCGTCGCTCCCAGAGATGGACTTCCACATTTCCCATTCCCTTTTCCGCGAGGGATATGGCTGAGGCTAAGGCTGTTGGACCGCCGCCTACGATTGCGACTCGAAGCCGTCCCGCCAGATACTTGTAGGCCACCAACGGGCCATGAGGCTGAGGTCGCAGGTTTCGTTCCAACGTCGGATCGAAGAAGAAGTCCAAGATACGTCGAGTACGGCCATCCGCGGGCGCCTCGTTGATGTGAGATTTGATAAGCACGAAACGCACCCATTGCAATAGCGGCGAGACCGTAAATGAGCCATGGCGATTTCCGAATATTCTTGACTGGATTTCCGTAACGATAGCTGCAACGCTGCGTAGTTGTTGGTTGGGTACGATCCTCCTCAGTTCATTCGTCACTTGTGGGTCGGGGTACATTGTGGCCATGCGGAGGAGGAAGATGCGACTTCGATCGAGCTCGGATTTATCAGGGGCACTTCCCCATGCATCCTCGTAGACTTTCGGAAAGAGTATTTGGTTATGGTCATGAATTATCAGGCCGTTGCTGCCGGCATGGTTGTGTAAACCATCGAGCCGCATGCTGTGCGGCATGCTGGATTCCTAGACGATCAGATCTTTCGCAAACTCGAGGTGCAATCCAAGGAGAAAAAAAGACGAGAGATTACACGAGAGTGGGGACCTGCGGGCCTCTTCCTCTTGATATGGGATCATTCATCAATACGGTGATAACGCTACTGCTCTCCTCCCGCACATGCACGCGCCTAGAGCCCATTTTACAAATGCAGCTCTTCCACGCACCGCCTTGGACACCCTGATTCCTCCTATCAATTAAAGCTAATTCTACGCTTTAGGAAGATCCTATTGGTAGATTACCAGCCGCAGCTCGCCAGCCTCGCACCTTGGAAGTGAATGCACCCACTTAGAGAGACCGTGAGAAGCTGGAAGTAAGGATAAATTCAAGCCACCAACTTGACTTGGTCTCGTGGCGCTCTCGCAACCAACTGACCGCTACTCATAAGCCTACTGATAGCGCGCCAAGAGATATTTCGGGCTTGCTTACTCTTGATTGATTGATTACGTTATCAATTGTCAAGGCTCGATATAGAATCGGCCATGCTCAGGCGTTCCAGTCTTCTCCAGACTCGCGGCTATCTATACAGAAGATATTGTGCGTCTGATCACGTTTCTTGGAAGGCGATACGAGTCTGTGTTGTTGCGAGGTCATTTCCAACTCTGTTGTACCAACCCGAAGGTTCGCGAGACGAGTTACGAAGTGAGACGATCCTTCCGTACAGCCACGAGGACGAAACTGCCAGAAGCGAGCAGCGGGCACACTTCAGCTGAAGCTACATCTGCATCTAGTATTCTTGGACGCACCCCGACACCGCTTTGCAGCTACTTTTCCATTACTTGATCTGGGCTTTGCGCCTCCAAAATTCGCCTCTCATTGTTCGCTGGAGACTGATTGGTTCTGTCTCCAATACTCAATCGACTTGGAGAGAAAGAATGAGCCCTTTACGCAGAAGAGACGCATTTACGATTTGTGTACCGATCCCGGGTTTCATCCCTAGGCAACTGGGTCTTGACGTGCTCCACGATCATGCTGGCGTCATTTCTTTGAACCCGCTCGTTACTGGACATCGACCCATTTCGCCTCCCTCAGAGTCTAGCGCAGACGAATTCGCATGGCAATGGTAAGGATTTAGCCTCTATCACCATCTTCGTTATGACCAGTTCTGATCTTGATGATAGGTACGAAATCCAGGAGAAAATTCAACTGATCCCGGGTACCGGTAAACTAGGATCTGGTACATTCTCGTTCATCGGCTGCTTCAAAGATGTGCCCAACGGGCTCATGACGCACGTCTACGCACCAATGAATATCGATATGCGCGCCAAGTACCGCGTCGGCGGTGCGGGTGACTATGCCATCGATGGCGATGGTCCAGAACCGGAGGAGATGAGATTGACGGACAGCTTGTATCTCAAAGCCGATATCGAAGTGGTGTGTAACTTCGCCATGGTCAGCTTCGTACGCTCTCAGTCGAAGGCCGCCATTGGCGATATGGTCGAGCGAATGGTCAAGAAAGCAGAACGAATGGACGGAGATCTGCTCCAGCGGATGATCCAGGAGGACAATATGCAGCGAGCGAAGACGATGAAACTGAAGCTCGCTCCAGAAACGAAGCCTGCTGGCAGCCCATATTTCCCAACTCTAATGCCCCAACAACACCCAGCAAACGTCCCACACCAACTAGCGAACGCGTACATCGCCGAGCTACCAGCATCCATGAACTCCCAGAAGCCTCTCTCTGTATACCGACCATACTCGTCTGTCGTCACAGAAACGGCAACACCGCAACGGCAACCCAATTCTCCAGCTGCCTACCTGGCCTATAATCCTCACGCCAATGCGGTCCGCACTTCGCAACCAACCACACTCCAGCGAGTAGAGCCTCTATTTGCAAAGGTAGAACAGGCGGAAGCGGACTACCATCCACCTCGCGCGGAATGGTATAGACAAGAATACTTCCGACCAGAGCAAGGCTTGGAGTCTAAGAGCCTGCCGAGGACTTTCAGCTTTGAGGTCGGATCGGAGCAGACGCTGCAACGGTCTTATCGATGAGGAAGTGTTCTCTGATGCTGGGAGATGAAATCTGTACATTTGGAGTGTTTGTAGCTTTGCCAACATCATACTTGGGGTTTGTCTGAGCGATTTGGAAATTGGAGCGGTCAGATGACAGATTGTTTCAGTTCTCGTGCTAGACCATACATTATGCGGGTTCTGATATCAGACAGGATCTATCCTCCCTACTGTCAGGTGTCTTACGCAAGGCAACATATCTTATTGAGTCAAAGATACACTACCTACCAAGAGCGATGCTGGATTTCCCCATCCAATGAGCCTCTATTTCAATTCCTCGCAGTCGTAATCAATAATTTCATAGCTCTCTACGCAGGAGTCCTACTGCTGTGCAGGAGGCGGTATCGCTGGTGTCGAAAGTTGGGCCTGCTTCTTTATCTCGGGGTGTGATGCCAGTGGCGGTGGAGAAGCACCGGCCTCCGCATTCAGTTCTGGCATCTTTTTGACAGGAATACTGGCAGCGGACGCTGCAGCTTGTTGGCCAGGGCTGGGCACTAGCGGTGTATTTGGCGGAAATATCTTCTTCTCGCCGATTGTATGGGACGAAGCCGGCGGCGCGGGACTCTGATCGTGCTTTTGTGGTATGGCCTGCGATCCTGCTGGCCACGGCCCACTCATGCCATCAGCCGCAACGTTGGTCGCATGGTCGGCACCGGAGCTGACCGGTCGTGGCATTTGTGGTGTCTTGATCTGGTGAGAAGGGTTGCCTCCGGCGCTTTGGTGGCCGTTGACAGCTTGCTGAGGTGTTTGACTTCCTAGCGCTGGGGAAAGTGGCGACATGGTGGCTGGTGGAGGTTGGTGAGCGGTTGAAGGCGATGCCTTCACTGGCGACCGAGCGGGTTTTTGCTGGTATAATCCCGCTGGAGGTGGCAGATGGGTTTTTGGGCTCTGCTGAAGTTGATGTGCCTGTTGCTGCTGAGGAGCTTGTGCGTGGAGCTGGCCATTAGGTTGGGACTGCTGTTGAGATGGCGAAGACGAAGGCTTTGATGGAGACTGGAAGCCATTTCCCAGCTGTTCCGGACCTTGCCTCTGTTGCTGATGAGGATAGTGTGGGGGTGCTTGGTAAGGATAGTCCATCTGCTGTTGTTGATAAGGCGGATATTGGGCATACCCATTGGAGTATCCATGCTGCTGATAGTGCGCTGGATGACCACCCGCCGTAGCAACAGCGTGTTGATGAGCATAATGATGCTGATGTTGGTGAGCAGGAGGCGCGTAGCCGTTGTGCACCGGCGCCGGCGGATTTGCATACGCAGCTGGAGGAGGAGCATAGGGACTCCCTTGCCACGCTTGCTGCTGGGGAGCAAAATTGACTACAGGGGGTAAACGATAGCCTGGTTGAACTTGGGCCTGACCGGTCAGCTGGCCAAATGGTCCAGGACTCGGGCGCTCCTGAACACGGCCACCCATCGAATCAAGCTGTCGAGAAACGTGCTCGGGCAAGCGACTCTCAGACAGCAGCCCGTTCGCGGTGGCAGGCTGGCTAGCACTCTTGTGTACATCTGGACTTCCATTCGAGCGGTTGATGAGCTTGAGGGGCGGAAGTTTCGGCTTCTTTGCTTCTTCCTCGCGCTTGCAGGTATTGCAGACAAAGCTAAAGCTTTCGTGCTCCGCTTGCTTGGGCGAGAAGCCATGGCATTTGCTGTGTTGCCAGACGCTGCAACGGTCACAAGCGATGCTATGCGTTCCGTCATCCATGTTTTTGCCATTCCTGCCGCAGACTGAACAATCAAAGTACCAGCTGCCTTCGTCCTCAGCGAGCAACTCCAATTCTTTCTTGTGCTGTTCTTTCTGCGTTTTGCGCTGTCGCTCGGAAATACGCTTAGCTTCTGCGGCGGCGTCGCCCTCCGCGCCTTTGGATTCAGCACGGTCCAGCTCCGATTCGAGTTTCGCAAGTTCTTCCTCGTGTAAGATGCGCTTGGCCTCTCGCTCTCGGACTCTTTGCTCTCGCGTGAGTCTGCGCGACTCGTGACCCTATCAAATGTCAGCCTCCACGATCCACTTTCTGGCAATGTCACCAAGCTTACTTCTTCTATTCTGCGTTGTCGCTCCTGCTCCTCGCGTGCCATTCGCAGATCTGCTTGCCTCTTCTCTTCAGCTTCGCGCTCCTCCCGCTCCTCCCGTTCTTTATCCGCCTTGTCTGCAAGTCGACTTGAGCGCTTCGCAGTTGCCATCTTCTGCATATTCTCTAACTCGCGCATTTTTTTCAGTTGTTTCTGCTTTATGCTCTCGGCGCGCTTCTCAATGATGGGTAGTACGTCTTCTTCAATCCGCGAGCGCAACTCCTTTTCGTTCGGGTCCCGCGATCGGAAAATGCTGGCCATGAAATCCTGATACTCTTCGAGAGTGATGGCCACCAGCTCCCATGTCCTGCTTGTGAAGCCATAACCTGGTTCAAGCTCCTGCGCAACGATATCTCCATCCGTCATTACTGTCTCGTCGACAGCGGTATCATCTTGCTCGGGCTCAGCTTCGGCTTCGTCGTCTTCGGTGTCTTCAACCTTTCTGCGCTTGCTGGCCCGGGTTCCTCTGCTCCTAGTGCTCTTCGACGACTTTGCCTTGCTCTTTGCCTTGGGTTTTGGTTTCGGAGAAGGTGGCCGAACGGGCTCGTCTGCTCGGCGATATAGTCTGTTGTCATCGAGAACGAAATATGCGCGATCCTCCTTGTCCCAGCCAAGTGGTTCCATACGCCAGCTGAGATGGTCCTCGTCCGGAGGCATCAAGCCTCGGATACGGTCTGCATTCCCAAATGTCCAAGTGCTCAATTGATGCAGGACTTGTATCCTCGTGTATATGTCGAGATCGCCAAACTTGAGGGGCTCTTCGTCCTCGCCAAAGGGATTGCGTTGCGGGGCTTTGGCGACATATTGGCGGCGTGTGTACTCATCGAATATCTCCAGGCTACCATCAATTAGCTCAAACCATTGTAAACTATACGCGGTAACATAGCCACTAACGTGAGGCCTCGATGAGATGAGACATATTTGAGGAGTTGGAGGCCGATGTGCGCGAGTTTGTCCGAGGGCGTAGGGTTCAAGCATTCGGTTTCGAGTTCCTATAGTGCCAGTCATCAGCATTCATCTCTATTATTGCTGCCATGGACGCAAGCAACCCACAACGGCTGCTCGGGGGTGTGCTGCGTACATCGATGTCGAAGTCGTCGTCAATCTTGACGACGTGCCCGAACATGAAGATGTACTGCATTAGACTGGCAAACTCCCACATGTTGCGCAGCCGTGTCAATGTCTCCGTCTGCTCGGGCGCGACCTCGTCGGCGGGTGCGGGCGTATCCAGCTCGGCCTCATCGCGAGTACGCTTGTAGCGCGGCATCGTGGATGGTTTCGTAAGGAGGCTGCCGTTTGCCGTCGCTTTGCTTGGGAAGGCCGTGATCGCGGCGCGGAGGGCTCAGATACGTGATAAATGCGCAAGGAGAGGGTAATGAAAGGAAGGAATAGTCATGAGGACTGGAAGTGGATTTCACAGCGATGCCTTCATGTCGTCTGCTCACGACACGCTCAACGACGTGAAGCGAGGAAGCTCGCGCTAAAAGCGGTCAGCCGGCCCGTACCTTATCATCCCTGCTCTCGCCCTTTCCCGCATCGCCACTTCCACGCAGATCGTACGACCTGCCAAGCCATACTGTAATGGACTTCGGTATGAAGATGGCTAGCGCTCAGCCAAATACATCATCTTCTCATCGAGTTAAAGTCTACCAAGACCATCGCCGCAATGGTCGAGACAGAAATCGAAGCGGCAGAGCACCTGCTTCGGGCCACTCACGATGAAGAGCAAGATCTCCAGCCAGAAGAGCCTCAACTCAATGATGTAGAGCATGGACGAGTACGCAAGCTTCTCTACACGTCTCACTTCCTATCAACCTGGAACTCGCGAGTCTTCGAATTTGGCGCCTTCCTCTTTCTGGCCAATATGTACCCGCAAACATTGCTGCCAGCCTCTGTCTACGCCTTAGCACGGGCTGCATCTGCTGCACTGCTTTCCCCATGGCTTGGGGCCTACATCGACTCCACCGACCGATTACAGGCTGTGCGAGTATCTATAGGCAAGCACCCAATCTACTTGCTGGAATGAAGACTCGTTCTGATTGTTCCCCTCTCAGTCGGTCAGCGCCTTGCGGTTGCACTATCTTGCGCTCTCTTATTCCTGATGGACCGCTTCGAGGTTTTTCGCACCAAGCAGGTGTACGCGAGCAGCTTTCTCGTTCTACTGTCACTTGCTGCTTGCGTTGAGAAGTTGTGCTGGGTCCTAAATACGATCTCTGTCGAGCGAGACTGGGTAGTCATTGTGGCCGGACAACATGAAGAACGACTCCGTTGTACGTGGAGCATCCACATCACTGAAGCTAGATCGAAGTGCTGACTCTATCAGTACTCAATTCTCAGATGCGCCGAATAGATCTCTTCTGCAAGCTAGTGGGCCCGATGGCTATTGCTTTTGCGGACGGTGCGTCACCCAGAATTGCAATTGCTGTAGTAGGTGCGATGACTGCATGCTCCGTCCTAGTTGAGTACTTTACCATTGCTCGGGTCTACTACGTTGTACCTGGTCTGAAGCTATCCCCAGCAACGAGGAACGACAGATCCGAACCTGAGAGGACCAGCCTGTTGATCCGCTTCAAGAGCATTTTCTCGGCTACGTCGACCTACGTCCGCCATCGAGCCTTCCTGCCGTCCTTCTCCTTGGCTCTGTTATACTTGACGGTACTGTCGTTCGCTGGACAGATGATCACCTATCTCATCGCCCTAGGTCTGTCTTCTGGTCTCATTGGTCTGCTTCGTGGCGTTTCCGCCGTCTTTGAGCTGTCCGCGACTTGGATCGCCCCTAGGATGATGTCTCGAATTGGAGCAGTACGCGCTGGCATTTGGTTCATCAATTGGGAAATCTTTTGTGTCGCGCTGGCATGCGTCTTCTTTTGGCTCGACGCAGACCTCACGTCGACCGCAGCCGGCACCGTCTGTGCTGTCATTGCAAGCAGGCATGTATCCGAATTCAGTTGAATCCCAAATCACATCTGACCGAATGCAGGATTGGCCTTTGGGGATTCGATCTCAGCGCACAGATGATCGTTCAAGAGGAAGTCGAACCCGAGTTGCGAGGAACATTCTCCAGTCAAGAATTCGCTCTGCAGAACATCTTTGAGATGCTCGCGTTCGCCTCGACCATCGTCTTCCCACGACCCGAGCAGTTCAAATATCCTGCTACGATGAGCGCCGTTGCAGTGGGTCTGGCCGCCATCGTTTATGCAATGTTCGTTCGTGCTAGGCGAGGACATCTGGTGCATCTGTCCGAATGCGTCGATCGAAACGGCAGACACAAGGATCATCATCACTGGTGGATGAGGGACACTCACGAGGGAAGCCACGAGCTCATCGCGCGCAACTAGGGCATGGGTTTTGGGTTACACTCAGCGTGAGCTCAAACAATAGTGAAAGCAGCTCCAGACTGTTAAGTCCAATAATTACCCAGCTGTCGGCTGTTTCGTACGGTCGCCGTTGCGCCACGAGTATCCGGTAAGTAAAAAACGAAGACCAATGTTTATCAGTTGAAAGGCGCTAACTTATGGCTGCCTATCCTCAAATCAGTAAGTTCCAAGTGCACCCTGGCATCGTGGACACGGTGATGAGTCAAGAAGTAGGCGGTGTTGAGGCAATTGGATATGAAGAGCTGACCCTCTGGCTAACATCCATCCAACTTCTACTTGAATGAAGGTCTCATAGTCTCATGCCAATGGGATGTATTTCGAGAGCTCATCACAGCAGGACTACCCAGCTTTAACATCATTGCCCATCGTGATGCACACCTCCCCGTTTCAGCAAGGTCGCTTCGGGGGCAACGGACGTCGTGTTGATCATATAGGTCACTCGAAAAGTATCGTCCTTGACCTTAATGTCGAACCTGGAAAAGATCATGTAAATCATGATTTTGATCTCATGAATGGCCAGATGACGATCCAGACACGCCCATCTCCCGAGGCCAAGGGTCAAGAACCTGGAATTACCCTGAGCAGCTGGCTGTCCCACCTCTGCCCACTGGAAACAGTCGAACACCTTCGCAGTTGTTCCGTAGTGGACGGGATGCTGATGTGCTCGTGACACGAGCATAAGACACATGGCGTCTTTTGGAAGCATATAAGGTCCGATACGAACTGGCCGTGTGGTCTGTCGAACAGGACCCCAAGTATCGCCTTTCATTCTCAAGACCTCGCGAATGAAGGTGTCCAGGAGCGTGAGCTTGCTGAGCTTTGGTACCGTTATGAGCGGCTCCGAGTGCGAAAGAGATGCCCATTCCCCGCGGATGGCTGGCAGATACTCGTCTTGTTTCTGTGCAAGCTGAATCAGCACCCACATTCCAGCCACGACGGTCTGGTGGATAGAGGCAAATATCAGGCCGACACAGAGCACGACACACCATAGAAGGTGGTGAACTGAGCAAGGCCGACTTTGTCGGCGTAATTGTTGGCCAGGAGCTGGTCAAGCAGAGGGACGAATTCTCCGTGTCGCGCTGAGATACCATTCTCCGCATGATCTTTACGCTTCGCTCAGAAAGCTGTAACGACGGCGAAGAAAATCGGTGGAATAATGACGGAGACGACTGCCCACACGCCGTTCAGAAAACCTCATAGCCAAGGTGTCCAGGTCCACTCGTACGTGTCTCATGCATGCCTGTCATGTTGGCCATGGCGATCGCAACGGCTGCAAAATGGTCTGCTGTTCTGGATGATGAATGTACGTGCCCGAGTACTAGGACAACCATCGCATGAGCCACAGCCTGCTGCATGCGAAGAAACATGACGGAAACCTCAATTGTCTCCGGTCTAGCGAGGATATTGCCTTCCATCTTGTCGAAGTAGGACTCGAAAACTGGGAAGATCTGCTCAATCGTGCTGTTCATCCGTGGTTGTACTCCGACCTCGACCAAGTTGTGGAAATCGTGGACGAACCGAGCGCTCTCAATAAACACAGCTAGGAAGCCGAAGTGCAGCAACTCGAAGGCCACCTTTTCAAACTCGAAGTTCTTGGTGTCCGTGAGGATCTCGTGGGCGTATTGAAGATCAATGACATATCCTCGGCGTCCGTGTCTTGGAACGATGATTACGGGATTGGAACGATGATGACGGGATCGTATTGATCTAACGCCTGACTGTAGGCTTCGTTGGTATCCTTGAATTGCCTGACCTCGCGAGATATGTTGATGACGGGAGGCGAGAGTCCAGTTGGTTGACTCTTAAGGGAGAAGCGACTGGACGCCATCTTTGCTGTAAGCTGCACATTTCAAGTGCCCATACACACACACTCATGTGCCATCGAGACAGGCCCTTTATACTTCCAATCTTTTCTTTGTGACGCGGCTATACGAAGGCACACTTTCGAGGATGATCGATCTCTACGCCTTAACAGATCTCTGCCAGCCGCAGTCTATCAGCCACAGACTCGTTTGCGTAGCCACATCTTCCTTTGCTTACAGAACAGACTGTCGAGGGTTAGAAGGCCGCAACGGTCGAGCGACAGCCCAATGTAGGCCCTGCACAACAAATCACGGTTGAACAAACCTCAGCCAAAGCGGGAATTCCTCAGGCGATGCTTGAAGACGCCCATGGGAGGGACCAGCGGTCTGGGCAGCAGTGGCGGTCCACACTGGAAAAAATGGCGCTGCGTTCTCAAACCAGGATTCTCAATATCAAGTTTAATGAAGATGGTGTCAGGCATGGCCATCGATGTGGCTATCTTCATACCGAACATCGATCGAGTTGCAACCCAAGGACGGCTGATTCGATTGGAAGACGAGGTCGAGAGATTGACTGCCCAAGTCATTGCGTATTCCGTGTTGGTAGGAGCTGCTAAGCCCCGCGTGGCCTTCCTGTCAGAGTACGACATAGCTCTTGGGGATAGAGAGTCGATGCCAGCGCATGGAGCTCAAGCTGCTGGAGACGAAGGATTCGCAGAGCTCCTTAGTATGTGACAGCCCAGGAATATCTACAACCAAGAAAATTATCTTTTCCACATGGCAAACAAGCTAGCCAGTTGCAAATCAGAACAGGGCTCCCAACGTTATCGATCAACTCAAACACTGTCATGTCACCGGTTTGTCCCCGTCGTCTTACAACGGAACGGTCTTCGTCACATTTCCGGGCCCGAAACGACGGCTTTAGCAGATGCTTAAAGCCTTGGTCCTTCAGCAGAACTATCCGCATTCCTATTTCGATATATGGGCGGTCTTAGCAGATGGAGATGTCTTTCGAATGCGTCTGTTAACAATTTGGATTCCTATTCGAGAGTAGCGCGGCATGTTCGACTCTTGCGTGTCGAAAGGATATATATCTGCGATGGCAAGCCAGTCGGCTGGGTAATGAAGCACATAGGAAACAATCAAGCACCAGAAGCGCTTATAACCGACTCACAATGGCTCGTCAGTCGAGAACAATCATCTTGATCACTGGAGGTATCGAATCGAGAGTCGGTTGAAGATTTCGAGTGCTAACAAAGGCTACAGGAAATAGCGGTGTCGGATTCGAGCTGGCAGCTCAGCTGATGCTGGACTCCTCGTTTCATGTTCTGCTAGGCTGTCGCTCATCCGAAAAGGGGGAAGCCGCTGTTCGCGACTTGACCTCGCGTGGAAGTCCCGGTTCCGTCGAGTTGCTTATGATTGATGTCGCCGATGACGATTCGATCACCTCCGCAGCCAAGAAGGTTCAGGCCAGCTTTGGGAGGTATGACTGAATCACAGCACTCCCTGCATTGTATTAGTCCGGCTAACACTTTAACGGAGTAGACTCGACGCCTTCGTCAACAATGCCGCAGTAGGATCACTCGGTGACGACCCGCTGAGTGCCAAAATGATGAGAGCCTTCCGCACCAATACCATCGGCGTGGTCTTGACCATCGAAGCATTCCTCCCACTTCTCAAGCAGTCCACAGGCATTGCTCGCATCATCAACGTTAGCTCTGGCGCAGGGTCGGTGTCGAAGGTCCATGATCCCAACATGCCGAACATGGGCCTCCAGGGTATCCCATACAGCGCCAGTAAAGCGGCGATGAATCTAGTCACAGCCACTCAGGCCAGGTATCATGGGAGCGACAAATTGAAAGTGTTTGCATACACGCCGGGCTTTGTCATTTCGAATTTGGGCCCGCACAACAATCTTGAGAATGGGGCAAGACCGACAATTATGGGGGCAGCGCCTATGGTCAAGATCCTGAAGGGCGAGCGAGACGAGGAACACGGTTGTTTCTTGCGCGGCGAGGGCCAGGCCGAGTGGTAGGGGGTGGAGTAATAGGGGACAGGGTGTAGTTTCCGATGTAAATTGAGATTGCTTTTGGGTATGTCATATCTGTCTGACCTCCTTGTCTTTACCTTCCGGTCTCTTGCTTTCCCACTCGTCACGGAGGACTGCGTATACTGTATCTGTGAGGAGTATCAGCAATGCCAGACTCCACACCAGCGTGATGGCGTAGAAGAAGTTTGCATTTCCTGAGCCAGCGTAGATCCAAAGATGATGGAAAGCTGGTCCAAGTAGTGAGGCGTAGAGAAGTGCTGCAAGCGCTGGGAAGGTGTAGCGGTGAGTTGAGCAAACTACGACACTGTTAGACAGTCTCAAATGGTATGATGGAAAGACTTACGCTCAAAGACATGTCCCAGCAAGCACAGACAGCTCAGCCATGTTCCAACATCCCCAATGTTGGCATAGGGCTGGAAAGCCGCAATGACCCCCATCATGAGGACGACCGCCGCCAAGGGCTGTTTCCGGAACCTAATGGCAAAAGGTACGCTGTAGGACAGCATGTGTAGCCAGAAGACGCCGAGAAAGAACTCGCGGAAGGCATCAAACATCTCAATGAAGAAATACCACCAGAGTCCAGGGTTTGGTGTAAGATCTGGAAGCGTTAACGGGGTCATGTACACCGACGAGATGAAGTTCCAGGACGGCAGCAGCATTCGGGACAAGACGAAGAGAAATCCGACAGCGGCAGCGTAGACCACAGCCAACATGATCGCGAACGAAATCGCCGCCGGGAGTGATCGCTGGTCAATAGCAACCTTCGTGCTAGGAGCGTGACCCTTCACATCCGTCTTCAAATACTTTCCGCTCTGCTGGTGGCATAGTCGGTCGTAGCAGAGGAGTCCAATGGGAGGCAGCAATAGGATGGGATGTAGGCTGATATAACTAGCTATTGCCAACGCAAAAGCAGTCGTCGTGAGCTTGGCCTGACAAGCGTGCTTGACACTCAGTAGAGTGAAGAAGGTAGCAAAAGTAGTCGTCGGACGTCCTAAACAGGCCAGGAGCGTAAAGGGGTTGAACAAGTAGACGGCAAGGATCGACTCCGAATTCCAGGCGCGACTCGCTCGAGGAGACATGTAGCACGACGAGACGGACGCGACTCGAGACTTTGCGATCTCGAAGATGCAGTCGGCAGTGAGCAAGTCCAATGCGGTGTATATCACGACGCTGGCCAGCCTTCCGATCCATATTGACGACGAAGGTAGGAGCGAGAAGAGCGGTAACAACAATGGTGCCTGACAAGCATGAGTATAGGGGCGGGCATTGCGGTGGACAGTTGGTACTGACCTGGTGGAAGATGCCGCCATTGTATGGATCAAGTCCTCGCTCGTAGAGAAACAAGCCCTCTTGCACTGCGTATTCTCAGTCTCAGCTCCTGTCCTTCTCTTAGTCAAGGCGGGCAGCGACCAAGCGGGCTCACGTACATCGCTTGAAGCTGTTCACGGGCGTGGAAATCTCAACTCGTGCCGTGAGCAGATCGGGCAGTGCGGGAAAGGCCACGGCGAGGAGGATGCGCAGCGCCGCGCCGGCAACGAAGAGAAGGTACTTCGGGTGGGCATCGTAGGCGCTCTTGACAGCGTTCATGGTCGTCGTCGAGAAGTCGGGCACAAGCGCATCATCTCATGCTGAGGAGAATATGAAGTGAATGACTGGAGACTGCCGAGCCCGCGAGACTTGGACACGAACACATGCTATGCATAGACCCCTGCACGTTTGAGTTAGGGCCTCGGCAGAGCTAGTCTGAACCCTAAATTCTTCCAGCCAGCGGAACTTTTTCTCCGCCACAATCAAGCCGTCTTCTTCACCGTACACGTCGAATCGCGTACCAGAGACAACCGCAGCCATGCCCAAGATCAAGAAGAGAGGTACTGTACACTACAGCA
Source organism: Mycosphaerelloides madeirae (assembly GCA_002785995.1). Taxonomy (NCBI): domain Eukaryota; kingdom Fungi; phylum Ascomycota; class Dothideomycetes; order Mycosphaerellales; family Mycosphaerellaceae; genus Mycosphaerelloides; species Mycosphaerelloides madeirae. Next base: position 505,762 of record NHNV01000001.1, on the reverse strand, counting down.
ATGCCAAATATACATGCTGACACCTCTCAGGAAAGTCTGGCAATGCGAAGAACTACATCACCCGTTCGCAAGCCGTTCGCAAACTCCAGATCTCTCTGCCCGACTTCAGACGACTGTGCATCTTCAAAGGTGCGTTCTGCCCGCACTCATACTGGTAGTCAACACTGATCAGCTCCTCAGGCATCTACCCGCGAGAGCCGCGATCCAAGAAGCGAGTCTCCAAATCGTCGACGCCTAGCACCACCTTCTACTACTCCAAGGACATCCAGTACCTGCTCCACGAGCCGCTATTAAGCAAGTTCCGTGACCAGAAAGCACTCGCAAAGAAAATCAGCAAAGCCCTCGGCCGCAACGAGGTCAGCGACGCCTCGCGCCTCGAGCGCAACCTCACCCCGCGCTTGAAACTCGACCACATCATCAAAGAGCGATATCCCACTTTTGTCGACGCCCTCCGAGATCTTGACGATGCCCTCTCCATGCTCTTCCTGTTCGCCAACTTGCCCAGCACCGAGAGCGTACCTCCGAAGATCATCGCCAAGTGCCAGCGCCTTACCATGGAGTTTGAGCACTATCTCATCCGCACACACAGCATGAGGAAGTCATTTTTGTCGATTAAGGGAATATACTATCAAGCGACAATACAGGGACAGGAAATTCTATGGCTCGTACCTTACAAGTTTGTGCAGCGCACGGCAGGAGACGTCGACTTTCGGATAATGGCCACGTTCGTGGAATTTTACACTGCGTTACTAGGATTTGTGAACTATAGGCTATACACGGGCATTGGCTTGGTATACCCCCCAAAGTTCGATCTCAAGAGCGAGGAACAGGGTGCAGAGCTTGGAGCATTCCAATTGGAAGGCAAAGACGGTGCAGATCAGGTCGAAACGGAACAGCTACCTGACGCTGAGCTCAATGAGAAGGCACAGGCAGAGGCGGACAAACTGACGGCGAATCAAGGAGACGAGGCATCAGAAAGCACGGGAGCTGCACAAGTCGAGGACGAACACCCACAACAACCTTCCGGAACTCTCGACCAATTTGCATCAATCGACCCGTCCGCGGACACGCTCCTTCAGCCATCAATAACCGCAGACGCAGCTGCCGCAGCGCAACTCTTCGAACCCTTCACATTTTATATCTCCCGAGAAACACCGCGACACTCTTTGGAATTTCTCGTCAAATCCTTCGGCTGCAAGCGTGTTGGCTGGGACAGCCTGCTCGGTGAGGCAGGATCATACTGCTCTGAAGACGATGCGCGCATCACACATCAGATTGTAGATAGACCTGATATCCCTCTACCATCTCCACCGCCGACGGACGCCGACGACGATGGCTTCGACGATGGATTCGACGACGGTGCGCTACCAGCAACGCGAACGAAACAGCGCGTTCCCGGCAGGACATACGTGCAGCCGCAGTGGGTGTGGGATTCGATCAACGCCGGACAGCTCCAGAGACCGGATCTGTATGCACCAGGAGCGACCTTACCACCACATCTCAGTCCATGGGTGAGGGCTAAGAAGGGAGAATACGATCCCACCCTCTCGCTTACAGAGCAAGAAACAGCTGCCGAGGCTGAGATGTCGGATGATGACGAGGAAGATGTCGAGGCCGAGGAAGGCAGCGAAGGCGAGGAGATCGACGGTGTGCGCGGCGACAAGGAGGCGCGGGAGATGGAAGACGATCTCGAAGGCAGAGAAGTCGCTCAGGGTGAAGGCATGGATGTCGAGCTCGGCGATGACTCCGACATAGAAGATGAGGAATCCGACGATGCGGAAGCTGGTGCAGACGAATGGGGCGGCTTCGATGAGGAAGAAGAGGACGAAGACGAAGCCTCAAGACAAGCCCGCGAACATCAAGCGGAACTGGAAGCTGAAGCGCTGGGCCGCGCGCTGAAGATATCATCCGATCCCAAAGCCGCCAAGAAAGCAGTCAAAGCCGCTGCGCAGGCGAAGCGGACGCGAGCAGAGCAGAAAGAAGCGGAAGATCTCGAGCGACGCAGAGGCATGATGCCGCGTCGCAAGAGGAAAATGTACGACAAGATGGTCTATTCTAACGAGCGCAAGGATGAGAAAGCGGAGAAGTTGCGTGCGAAGAGGAGGAAGATCGAGAAGGAGATGGCAGCGAAAAAGGTGTGAGTAGCAATTTGTAAGACACAAGATGCTGCTGAAAAGCATTATGGTAGTCATGTCTCGATAGAGTGCTCATCAACCGTCCCGGCTGGACGTTCCTCCTCTGGCGTCCTGCTTCGCAATAACCAGTCACTGACCTTGACAATCGGCGGCGGACCTCTTTTCCATAGCAACGCCCTCGCGCCCTCTGTATCATGACTCTCTTCTTCAGGTTTCAATACCGCCCTCCCTGCTCGTCTCGTCAACCTCGCCTTCGAGCGCGCCAGCCGTTCTTCACGTTCCGCAAGAGCCTTTTCCCGCTCGTGAAGATCGGCTTCGTAACCATCCAACTCATCTTCCCTCTGATTAAGGTCCTCCTCCAGCAACGATACCTCCTCCTCGCGCTCTGCCACGTCGTCGAGTCTGTTGTCGACTTCCTCCGCTTTGCGCATGAGCGTGAAGAAGGCGGCGTAAATTTGCTCGGTGGACTTCTCCATGTCGAAGGCTTCTTCGCTTTCTTGAGGGAGGGCGGGTGATGTCTGCTCTTTATTCAAGATTTCTGCGAGGCGGTTGACGTCTGAGATCTGGGATTTGAGATGATATGTTTGCTCACGCAAGAGCTCTGTTAGGTCGCGGGCGGCTTCGTAGCGAGTCTGTAATAATTTGTGGTTTTGGGACAGGCTGGCTCTGTGTTCTGTCGCTGCTTCGCTGTTGTGCAGACAAAGCTCTATACGAGCAGAAGCAGCTGCAGCTAGGCCTTCGTTCAAGACGTTCTTTGCTCTAGATTCCTGCATCCAGGCGCGAAGAGCGAGTACGCAGCTTCCCTGACTTGATGTTCCATTAGCTTCATCGGCCAAAGTGACGTCTTCCATGTGTTCGTCTTCTTTTACCTGTCTCGTGATGCCAGTTTCAGTATTTGTGGGCTGTCGTAGATCTTTACTCATGATTACGTAGTCCACCTTGACCGTCTTGTTACGCGTCTTACGGTCTTCGGGCGAGCATTCGTCTGTGTCGTAGCCCAGTCGCTGATAGAAAGTTTGCGCTTTCGTGTTGCTCAGGAAGCAGGTCAACATGACTTTGTCCACTCCTGCTCTTCGGGCAACGTCTTCGGCGGTCCTCATCAGATGGAGGCCCAGTCCCTTGCCTCTCGCCTCTTGCGCCAGGTGAATCTCGTAGATATACAGGACGGGTACGACAGGCGTCGAGTCGTGGGTTAGCATGGAGCTGAGAAACCCGAGGAATTGTGTGCCTTCCGTGACGATGAGGTACCGCATTTCCTTCTCCCGCATCTCGCGCCTCTTGCGTTTCGGGTGCCATCCGAAAGAGCTGGGCTCGTAGTCATGTCGACTGGTGGTTTCGATGAGGTTGAAGCAGGCGTCGAAGTCGTCCGGGGGGAGAGACTTTGCGTAGTGCAAGGTGATAGTGCTCCTGCCCTCATCGAATTCCAGTAGCTCGTCGTTTAAGAGCTGTTCCTTGAACTTGGACACGTCGAGGGCATTCAGATCTTCGACTGCAGTATTTTTCTGGCGTTTTGGCGTTCGGGTACTGATAGACGAGTCCTGGGCGGAGTTTACGGTACTCGAGTCCTCGCCTTGGTGGGCGGCCTCTCCGTTCTTCCTTTTTGCCATTCTGTGCGGTCAAAATGGCAGTATGTAGACGTGAGTGCAAGGAAAGAGAGTGAGAAGCGTTGGGTAGGTATTTGTAGGAAAGAAAGATGGAGCAATACATTACACAAACGGGAGATCGACAAGTCGCGTGGTCTCCCCACTTGTCCATCTCGTGGTACGTGCTCCATACTGAGTGGAGTTATGTCTAAATGACGAGCAACAATGCGGCTTAGGTTCGGGATGCAGCGAATTCATGTGCATTGCCAGGTGAGGTTCGGATTAGTATCCGAAAGAACGAATCTTGTTGACACGGGTGGATGACTACCCTACCCAAATATAGACCCACGCTACGATGAACGAGGGGCCTTCGAGCTTTCCACACTTCAGCTCTGTGAAACGGCTGTGACCGTCGAGGAGCCAGACTCCAGAGCCTTGCCCATTTTCAGGCTGGATGCCTGAACATATCTTCAACTTCCTTTTCGCCATTCCTCCCATATTCCCCTCGATATCCTCTTCCTCTTCTCGGCCTTATCGTTCCTTGCAGTGCGACGTCTCTTACCTACTCTCGTTGTCCCAGTTCCCCTCGTCCATCATGTTCCGCGCATTCGATCCTCGCGCGAAGACAGCGCCTTCGCACTATCCTCGCGTCCTGTTTCATTCGATTCGCTTCTTCCAGTTGATTTCCAGCTTGATTGTGGGAGCCATCATGTGCTATTTCCTGTGGAATCTTACACACGACCACTACGCGCCTCCGTGGACCTTCATATGGGTACGTAAAATTCGCGGTCGAGTAGGAAAAAGCTGCGAGACTGACACGCAATCACAGTTGACAGCAGCGAGTTTATTTAGTGTGGTCGCCCTCACGTTCACCATGGCTATGCATTGCTTCTTTGGTCTAAATCCACGACTCAACGCCCTCATCAATGGGCTTCTTCTGTTCCTGTGGACGCTTTCGTGGTCTTTGCTGGCGTGGTGGACGAGCAAGACGATGTCACACTTCTGCGACTACGACAACTGGAACGAAGACTTGGGTGTCATGGTGTGCCGGATCTACAAGGCTCTGTTCGCTTTCGTAAGTACGAAGGGGAGAAGGCATATAATGTCTTAGACACTCGCTTACCTTCCGTCCTCCGTTTTTTGCAGACGCTCGTCGGATTGTAAGTCCCCATCACCTCACCAAATCACGCTCCTACTAATCCAAGCTTCCACAGTGTCTCCACACTCACGGCATTCCTCCTTGACCTCTTTGTCCACCGCCAACAAACTCGTCGGGGCATTTACCGCCTGCAAGAGCTCGAAGCCAAAGGACGACCCGAACCCGTGCGCGGTCCTTTTACAGACGAAGGACCAAGCTACGCCGATGGTGGGATTGCCGGGCCAAGAGAAAGCGAGGCGTGGGATGCACATCCAAGGCCTTCGATGGGTCCTTATGAAGAGTCTGCAGAGGCCCAGAAACGAAAGGATGGGTATTCCGTTCCAGAGAGCCAGTTCGGATATGATACTGGATACCATGGTGCTGGCGAAAACCAGAGCTATTACGGGCAGCATTGAGCAAGTTTGAATGTTCATCACGGCCTTAGACCTGGCTGCAATGTGTGGACGATACGGGTCTTCAGCGACAGGCGTTGTATGAGTGTATATTGTCACATTTCAGTGTAGATGTAGAAACGAGAGCGACCTCAAATCCTCAGAGCCATATTCCATCGCGATTCCACCTCCCACGAAACACCCGAATGAACCAACACTAAAGGAACCACACCTGTCCGTCCTGCCGTATCCAGTCAATCAACTCCAGTATACGTGAGAGCAGCGCCTCCTGGAGTCTACACAGACGACTGTTTAGTCGCACGTCAACAGTTGCGCTGCATATATCATCTGGCCAGTCCTCAATAGATCGATTGCTTTTGAAGCCAGCAAAGCTCCACCCTCCACCTCCCAAATTCCATCCCAAAAGTTCGCTAAACTCAAGAATCGAAACCACCTTCCTCATATCTCTATATCCTCCCCTCCAACACCTCTTCTATCGTCCCACACACCGCACCCGCGCTAGGTCTCGGTTCCACAAGCGACATGAGTTCATCACCAACAAGATGCCGTTCTTCTTCCTGCTCGAGCTCAATCGTGCTCTTTTTCCGCCTTATGACGCGCGTGGGATTGAGTGCGCTTCCGAGAGATAGGCTGGAGAAGTTGCCAGAGCTGAGACTGGAGAAGCGCGAGGATGTCGCGGTGGCGGGAGAGAGTGGTGAGGTTGATGAGGCGGAGTTGGAATTTGAGTCGGGACGTAAGGGTGAAAATGCCGTGCGGATCCGGCGGAGAGAGTTGCGTGGATGGAGGGATTGGAGTGGCATTGTGGATTGGTTTTTTTGTGGTGTTTTCGATGGGTATCTTGTTTCGTTGATAGAAGTACACCCGTCAGGAAGGAAGTGTCGCAAAAAGAGGATCTCCCAACACCAACGGCCGTGCAAGGGATATAAAAGCCGTCACTTTTGCTGGGTGTAGAACCGTGATGTGGCGCGTGATGTTCTGTATCCCGGTCTCTCCCCGGTAATGAGCCGTGCCTCGTATAGCAGAAGACAAGGCAAATAAAAAGACTCTCAAGGAAGCAAAAATAGATGCCAAGTCCCGCCCTGCTATCGAAATAAGAGATTGGCGATGTGCTTCTTGGGCAAGACGAAAGGAGAGTGATGAAGCAGGTGGAAGGAGGGAAGGTCAGGTTGAAGGAAAGAAGGATATACATACTCAGACCCATGCTACGTGCAGGATTGATCACGAGCAGCTATTTTCCCCGCCGGAAACATGCGACGCAGCGAACGTCAAACTCGGTCTGGTCGTGTTGCGATTATTTGGTTGCGTGTTACGATGCCGTGTCCCGATCCTAGACTTCCCAAGGGGTGGTCGCCCTCCACCTCCACCACCACCCTGCTCCCATCCCCCTTTTCATCGTCATCCTCCTCCCTGAACTGGAATCTCCTCCGTGCCGTGAGAATGGAACCCGTGAAGATCCAATGCCTCCGCCACGCACGACTCGTCTCAGATCTCGTTTCACATCGACCTTGCTTTTCCTAGCGCAGTCCCTGGATCATTCCCCGCCAATCACACGCCGCAGGAGTGATCTGTAACCCAATGCGAGATAACATCACGTTTCGTCTTGAAAACGGCCATGACGCTGCTCTGGTCTCGAGGCCCAAAGGGAAAGACTTTGGAAGAAGTTGATCAATGGATAAGAATATCAATCAAAGTCGTGCATTGCTTCTAGAATCGGTGGTATCATTGGATCGAACAAGTAGTAGGACGAGGAGAAAACACCGCCGCAATGCTCTCCAAAATGCCAGTAGGTTTCTTCCCTCCCTCCCACCTCAGGCAGAAACGACTCCCAAAACACCAAGGATTCTTCTCCTCCTCTGTCGTCTCGCCTGAAACGCCAATCTATTAAATATAGCCGCATCCACAAATCACATCTACTCATGACGACGGCCGGCGATCGCTTGGCCGTCTCTGCGTGAAACTCCTCCTCATGCTCTGTCCCCAAGCAGAGTCCTGGAACATACCCATCATGTCATGCTGGCTGACTGCGCTGTTGGCTCTACTACGTGATTGCGCATCGCCATCGCTCAAGCCTCCCGGGCTGCCAGGAGGTGATACTCGGCTTGCGCCTTCCATTGCCGCCGCGAAATGCCAATCAGGTTGGATTGAGCTGCTCGAAGGTGTCGCGCGGTGGCCAAATCCTTCTCTTGTCGGCGACGTCGCGGGAGACAGCTGGATGGAGCTGCTACGATTCCGCATGCTAATGGAGGGATTGCTAGCGGCGTCGGATCCGGGCGCTCTGCTGACCCCTAAAGAATCTGCGGTATCGGACGCGTCGTAGTCGACCGGTGTGATGCTAACCGAAGGGACGTCAAATCGTCTCGCTTGGGTGACATCGTCGCCGCCTTCGTCCTGTACCAAGATCTCAGGTACACCAAACGTCGGAATCGCAGTCATACGAGCATTCTTCTTCGCATCCATGGCTCGCCTGAATCTCCTCGACCAATACAGGGTATCAAAGAAGCCGACCACGATGTTGCGATTAACAGCCTCTTCGACTCGTTGCAGCCTCGCCCGTCTCCGCAGGAATTCTTCGAGCTTCAAGGCTTTGTTGTCGATGATTACCTTGTAATGCGCGAGAATCATGAGAAGAGTATTAAAAGCAATGCCGCGGTCCGGATCTGCTGACACGAGCACTTCTTCATAGAACCGGTTCATTCGTGTTCGTCGTCTTCGGATCTCTTCGACGGGTAGCTCCGCCAGTCGTGCGTTCAATTTCGCAATGTCGATGTCCGCATTCGACGCCTCGCCGTCCAAAGGCAGTCGAGATGTCCGTTTCGACCCGGCCCTGCAGTCTTCCATCAAGGAGCTTATTGTGAAGTCTCCATCGTATATCCGCATCTCAAAAATACCCGAAAGCTCGCCAAGGAATCTTGGAAAGACTTCTTTCGTGATGTAGCCAGTTCCATCGGGGTCGAACTCTGCCCACGCCTGTTTGAATCGTCGAATCTCCTCTCGGCTGATAATCGACAGCCCGCTGCTCCGTTGGTAGACGTAGGAGAAGCTCTCGTATATCAGCGAAATGAACAAGTTGACAAAGATGTACATGCTGATGATGTTCCAGGATACGAAGAGCGCGTATGCCCATTGCTTGCTCCCACAGTCGCCGTCGTAGTAGTGATCGGACAAGGTACAGTACGGCGGTACAACATTTGCAAAGTCCATCATGATTTGGTTCCAGCCTTCGCCCACGCTCATCCGGAACAGTAAGATGAGGGCTTTTGGTACCGTCCGAAAATTGATGTTGTCCGTCTCGTTGGGTCCGAATCGAGTAAGACCAAACGTCTGCGTGAATGCGATAGCATAGACGAGGAACAGCACAAACCACGTCGCCAGTAGGTTTGCGATCGCACTAAAACTCGCTGCCGCCGTCTTGAACAGCTGGTCGAGCTGGTTATTCCTTGGAATTAGGAGCAGTGCAACAGCCACCAGGCACAACTTATGTACCTGGGTCGTGGAGTTGTTCTGTGGGTTTCCGAATACCAGGATCGACGTAGTGAAGGCGGCAGCGACCGCAAAGAGGGAGTATACATCCCAAGCGCTCTTCCTGAATCGCGTCCAAGAAAGCCCGATCAGGCGGATGACGATGTTCGCAATATAAAACCAAAGGAAGACGAATGAGATCCCTAAGCGCGTGATATTCCAAGCTCTGGGTTCCGGGTACCATTCCAAGCACAGAAGGATCAAGTGAGCGATGAGGATGCCGGTAATTGTCCTTTGCCAGCGACCGGACTTCTTAACCGCAAGTCGATAACTCCAATGCTGCCAATCTTGTCGTTTCTTTTGCATATTGGGACGCTTCGACGGCGCGACTTGGCGCAACAGCTTCCGTAGTTCGAGCCATGAACGCTGCTCAGATGTCAAGAACGCCACTCCTGTCTGTTCGGTGTAATTGCGCATGAACACAGAGACAAATAAAGTCAGGACGAAGACTGCGCCAAGCAAATTGAAGACCACGAAGAACACAGCGTTGCCCTGCTGTGAGAACCAAGCTGGTTGCGTGAAGACTCCAGTGATGGATTGGCCGCTCCACATCAAGTCGACCCAACCTTCCTGTGAGACGACTTGGAAGAGGATGAACAACGCATCGCCAAACGAATCGAAATCGTAGGAATAATTAACAGGTGCGATTCTTCGAGGCGCCAGCATATCGTAGCCGATCGGTGAAAACACAGACTCTCCCACGCAGTCCGTTAGGTTGTAGACGTCGTATTGCTGCCAGTCATTGCACCATGACATCTTGCCGGCGAAGAGATTGAGGCCGTAGATGGCGAAAGGAATGAGCAAACTCAGCGAGACGAAGGCCGCACTAAGCACCTTCCATCCTCCCAAGACAATGACCGAATGGAACGTATCTCTTGCGCTGTCGCTGACGTTGAGCAGCCTCAAAGCTCTGAGGGCTTTGAAAGCGCCCACTGCACGCGAGCCGCTGGCCGGGTCGTAGAGCGAGGTGAACACGTTGATCCAGAGCGTAACGAGCACGACTCCGTCGATAAAGCCCCAGGAGCTGCGGAAATACGCATTTGGCGTCCAGAAGAATCCATCCGCAATGACCTTGATCGCAGCTTCGACAGTGAACAGAGCAGCAAACCCAATGTCCGAATAGACAAACCAATTCTGCCTGTCGCTTGCTCTTGGATTTGCTCGAAAGTATTCGAGCTGGAACAAAGGCGTGGTCACGCATGCTAGCAGCACCATTCCCACGATGGCGAGATAAATCAGAGCCGAGAACGTGTACCAAATGGTCGTATTCGGCTCCACGCCTTGCATTCGTATACCTCGCCCAGGTCCAACAATACGCATACACATCTTCCGTATCGGATTGGTGTGTCTGAATATGTAGAGTGTAACGTTATAGTTGGGATGCTGATCGAGGTACTTGCGCTGCAGGAGTTTCCGATTTTCAGCGGCCGTCACCACTTCTTTAACCAAAGCACGAGCGTCGAGCTCTTCGTATGGTTTTGTCAACGGTAGTTTGGAGTAGAACGGATTCGGTTCTCGATCGAAGACATGCTTCGAGACCCAGTCTTGGATTCGAGCTGCCCATCCAGCTGGCTGTTTGATCAGGTTGAGTGACGATGCTGAAGCAAGCCCGCTCATTGTCGCTCGTCTAAGGTCTGCTCCTCCCTCTTCTTCTATTTGCTCGTCCAGAAAGTCTCGTACCACAGTGTCTTGCAGCAGCATTTCGGTGACTCCTGAACCAAAGTCGAGGGGATCTTGGAGTTTCGCCATGCCAAACTTGAGGATCTTCGACAACGACAGATTGCCGCCGCCTCCGCTGCTGCCAAGCTCCTTGCGCTGTAGGAACATTTTCACTTGTTGCAGTCGCTTCTGGTCTTCCGAGACATCAAAATTTTCTTGAATGACAGCAATGAACATATTCAGCACGACGAAGTTCGCCAGGGTAAACCAAATGATGAAGAATGTTGCTCCGATCCAGGCTGTCCCGTACTGAAAGTCGAATCGCGCTACATTGTACATGACCGTAGTCCAATTCTCGGAAGAGAGAACTTGATACATGCCCAAGAATGAGTTGAAAATCGTAGCGAATGTCACCTGGACATAGTTGCCCTGGTCGTCCAGCATTGGGAGTTGTCCACGGAAGAGCTGTGCTGCGAAAATTGCAGCTAAGAATGTGAGCAGGAACACAAAGAGGATCAGGTTCAGTACACCAGAAACATGTCGCAGGACAAGCATGATGAGATCGCGTGTCATTTGGACGGCCAAGACCACCCGATAGATTCGGAGGATTTGGAACACTGTCAGCCATGCATACGCGTCTCCTGAGTGTTTGATGGGCGGGAGCTGGATGATGGCGGTGATGACTACTAGGAAGAGGTCGAACCAGTTTCGTCGGTGATGTCGGAATCCTCGCCAGTCGGACATGAACCGAAAAACAATCTCGAACAATAAGATGAGAGTAGCGATGAGTTCGGTATCGCTGATGAGTTCAGATGTAAATGGTCCCATGGTGTCCGTCCGCAAGCTTTGGACGATGAGGTCGAAAACAATCACCACGATCCAGACCCAATACGACTTCTCGTACGCTCGTTTGAGGCCGGAGGCTCGCTTCTTGCGATCAGGGGAGCCTTCTTGGTCGCCATCGTCGCTTTCCTCTTCAGCTGGGTCTTCTTGAGCCGTAAATGCGCTGCTCCTGCTCTCTTCTCGAATTACCTGAAAGGATGACGTGATGACTGCTATGAGCAGGGAAATGAGCCAAAAAGTCATGAAAATAATTCCGAAGGCGAAGTAAAGCGCAGCCGCAAGGTAGTCCGAGTCGGTGAGGTAGTACATGATGTCCGTGAAAGTATTCGAGGTCATAATGATGAAGACCAGTTCGGACGACTGCAGGATATTGTCGAAGCTGATGGTGTCGTTGTATGGATTCTCCATCTCCATGCAGACTGACCCCATAGGGCAAAGATAGCCCTTATGCTCATCTGTACCCCAAGTAGTGCCGTCTGTCTCCAACCATGGCATGGCAGTTCCGTTGTCGGCAAGCCAACCTCCGCAGAATTGAAAGTTGCCCGCAGGAGGAGGCTGGTTTTGCGTGTTGTTGCCCAGAGTGCCACCCATCACATCTGCCCCATCAGGTGGCAGGATGTATGTACAGGTGCGCCGTAAGCTGGACTTGAATGTCTGAACCCCAATAATGGAGAACAACAGCCAGAAGAACCCGATCAAGAAGCCTATGTTGAGTAGGGTCGGCGCCGCCCGCTTCAGACTACGGAGGATGACAGACGTGCCGCTTGTGATGCCTAGCAACCTCAGGATGCGCAGACAGCTCATCATGCGAAACACGTAGATTTGGAATTTGTATTCGAGACCAGCTGATCCAAGTACAAAGCTAATCCAGAATGAGACCACGGCAACAAAATCTAAGCGATTGAAGGAATGCCTCAGGAATGCACGATACGCAAGCCTTTTCTTCTGTGCTTGTCGGGAGCCACCAGGAACCTCATCGAAGTTGTGAGCAGTAAAAGAGCGCAGTAATGAGTCCGGTGCCGGTGCACTGTGCTCAAGGTATTCTCCTCGCATCCCTCGTGTGGATGGTCTGCGGTGCAACGCAAACATGGCGTCTGCCTTCCGCGCGAGAGCCTGCCTGATGCCAATGCTTCGATCAATGGTGCTGTACTCCGTCGGATTGAAAATGAAGCCTGAGACAATGATCTTGATGGCGACTTCAATGGTGTAGACGATGAAAATACCAAGAAGTACGTAGTCGGTCCAACTGGTGCCCCAGTTCTTGGGTCGTTCGTTGAGATAGACGTCTGGCGCGGAGTCGATTGCCAACACGACTGTCTGAATGACAATCAAGACCAGGATTAAAGGCTCGACGAGTGGATGCACTAAGAACTCCAACAAAGCTTTGCGTAACCTACTCTTTGATGAGAAGATACCGAGCGATTTGCCCTTCAACGGGTTTCGTTCAATAACAGGGAGTGAAATCTCTGGAGCTGTGATTGACGGCCTCTTCTCACTCCCAGGGGATCGCGGCGGTGCAGTTCCATCAAGTGAGGCTTCAGGAGGACCTTCGGGCCGTGGGTCGTCTCTGTTGGATCTATTCGTCGATGCCTTTCGAGAAACTGTCCGTTCCAAGACCTCGGACTCATTGCTCAAATTGACAACTCGCTGAGACATTTTTCGAAGCATCGTGCTGGTCCGGTGCAGCGGCGATTCCCCAATCGGCGACAGAGAGGTCCGCTGGCTCGAAGGGGACCTGTTGAAGTCCGAACCAGATATCCGACTACCAAGCTCCAAATCGTCTCCCAAGTGCGAGTTGCTTCTCGAACGACTGCCTGGGAATCGCACGCTGAGCCCGCTGAGCGCAGACCCTGCTCTGCTCCTCGGTTTGTCATATTGCCTGCTCTTTCCTGCGGCCTTCGAGGAGCCGGCTTGCAATCTCGAGGGATCCGTCAATGGCTGGGTGTCGTCTTCGTCTGCAACTCCTGGGGAGAAGAAGGAAGGGCCATCGTCGAGCTGTACAGATGACATGTCGTCGCCATCTGGTATCCGCAATGACGGCAAGCTGGCGCGGCTTGCTCTTTGGGATTGTTCAGCCGGGGAAGTACGCGGCACGTCTCGATGGGTATGCTCTTGGTCGTCCTCGTCCTCCGCAGAGCTGTGGCTGGCGTTGTAACTCAACCCCGCGAACCCAATGGCTTCCTGGAATGTGCTAGGGTCTCCAATCGGTGACGAGATCTCATCTTCTTCATCTGGTATCCGCTCATGCTGCCCAGACGGCGTAGTCACGAATGCTATCGACGGGAAAGGCTGATTGCGTGGAGGTCGAGTTGGCGATCCATTCTCGTTCGTCTGAACGGCGGCATACGGCGCATTTCTCCTGCTGCTCGCTGGGCGGAACAGATCTCTGGTGCGGTCGCTGAGGGTTCGGCGATGCGGATCGTTGCGGGACAGACCGCCACCAGTCCGCTCGGGGGCGCCATCTTGGTCGAGTTGCTCGAGTGCAATGGCATTGTTTGCGGACTGGTTGCGTCGATGCGCTGCATCATCCGAGGCCATGGGGGCAACATCAACGTTGTCGATAGGCGTGCATCGTCACTCTCGGGCGGGGGCGTGAAGCTCTGGGCAGGCTGTGTCCGCTCTTCGTGTTGTACAGCACTTCGGGTGGGCTTACGACGCTGGAGAAATGGTACGAGCTCTCGTCTTGCGTTCGATGTGAGCGTTGGCGTGCGCAGAGGGGGGGAACCGACGTCGGAGCGAGTGAAAAGGGTCGGATATGAAGAGAACGGTCCTTGTGGAAGAGAAGAGCAGCGGCAGGGTCGACGCGTTGTTTGTGGGAGAGTGAAGAGATACGGTCGTCTGTCGTCGTACCAAAGTCACCCCAAACTCACATGCACGCCGCAACCCAGCGCCGCTCAAGGATACTGCCGCTACCGTGCGGCCACACGAACCGAGACGCACTTGCCAATCCACCAGGAATAGCATTTCCGTTCATGATTCGCGCGGACTCGCCTCCGTCCACTAAGGAGTCAGGAGCGTGGTCAGACGGCGCAACTCCTCCCTCCAATTCCTCCGCTCGCTCAACACCTCCTCCTACATCAATCTCCCATCGTTGAATATGAGCGCACCCTGAGATCCGCACGAACGCCTGTGAGATGGCTGTGCAATGTATATGTACAGGCAACGCAAGTCTAAATATGGAGCTCTGCACCCGGCATCCTGGAGAGAGCTCATGCAGACCTCCACCTTGATTTGCTCCAATTTCTGCTTAAGTCTTGTTGATCCATCTTCACAACCTGCTCGTTGTTGCCCCAGGATATGGTTATCAGGTATCACCATCTCGACACGACCACCACCGCAGCCATGGACTCCGACCGAGATTATCGCTCCGTTCTCATCATCAACCCTAACACCACGGTGGCCATGACCGACGCCTTGAAGCCCCTCGTGGAGCATCTTGGCTACAGGAAGACCAAATTCTCATACTTCACTGCTCCATCCGGCGTGCCCTCCATCAACAACGAAGACGACGCTGCCGTCTCTGCCGAACACTGTCTGCCGGTATTGAAGAGTAAGATCGCAGACCACGATGCTTTCCTCGTCTGCTGCTACTCCCAGCATCCACTGGTATCCCAATTGAGGTCCGAACTGGCCAAATTCGGCTCTACCAAGCCAGTCACGGGAATCTTCGAGTCGTCTGTTGCCGTTTGCCTACAGACGATCAGTATCTATGATTCGTTCGGCATCGTCTCAACTGGTTCACAGTGGGAAGAAATCTTGGGCGAAGCTGTGCAAGATCTCTTGGGGAGCAATGGTCCGCAAAGATATGCCGGGACCTTGACTACTGGACTGGACGCGGATGAGCTGCATTCGACACCTAAGGAGGAGGTTGACCGCAGGATGAAGATGGCTACCAGTAAGTTTCACCCTCACGGATTACTCCACGATACCGACCTTTCCTACAGAGAAATTGCTCGAGCGCGGGGCCAAAGCCGTCTGCCTTGGATGTGCGGGCATGGCGGGAATGGAAAAGACAGTTCGTGAGGCATGCATAGAGACGCTCGGGGAGGATCTTGGAAAGAGGGTCAGAATTGTGGACGGTGTTCTTAGCGGAGTCATATTTCTTGAAGGCGCTCTGAGAGCTGGATTCTGATCTCCTGATAGGCATCTGATTATCTCACAAAAGCATTGATATTTCTGCAGCACCGCATACACGTCTCCTTGCCCTTGAATCAGCTTGAAAACATCTGTATTCACAACTTTCCCCTTTCTCCCAATCTTCTGGCTCCTCCGAATACTCGTGACCTCGAAAATCTGCTCCACCGGCATTTTCTCGGCTGTAGCTTCAATGGCTCCAGCCTTCCCATTTTCAACAAAACCCATTGTTCTCTACCAGCTTCAATAATCTGCTATCGTTGTTCTTGAGCCTTGCAGAGTCCTATTCAGTTGCAACTGTCACTAGGACTCGTCGATGCAATGCCTTTTGACCCATACTGGTTGACAGTAGCAAGCATTCAATGAGCTGCTAGCGCACAGCGCACCTGGATTATATATAACAAATCTTCTCAACGCCTTTGAAACCTGTTGATCTTCTTGACACGACCTCTTTTCTACACTGTTGACTTCTTTCTCATTGCTGGCCAACCAAGAATTTCTCAACATTCACAGACAAGCATACACAATCACATACCGACATACACAACCATCGACAAGACCGACACAATGGACGCTTTCGCAGCCCCGGTGACCTTCATCGCTCTCCTGACGATCTTCTTCTTCGCTCTCTCCCCTGAATTGAGAAAGGATACCACTTACCTGGTTGGCTACTGTCTTGAGCAGTGTCTGGTTGTTCTTCCTTGCCTGTGCTGGTGTCGCCGTCGCTGGCGCCCATACTATACGACTGTACCAGACCACATCGCTGGCGATGTACCACCTCCTCTTGCTGGCATTCCCATCTCTCTCGACCGCATTCACCACGACCACGACAATACTCTCGATCGCAGCCGGACCATACTCTACCATCCTCTCGAAGCTCTGGAAATTCCGCTCTGCGCTGGTTAAAGGCCGCCCAATATCCCCCTTGGTCGATA
Organism: Mycosphaerelloides madeirae; assembly: GCA_002785995.1. Lineage (NCBI taxonomy): Eukaryota > Fungi > Ascomycota > Dothideomycetes > Mycosphaerellales > Mycosphaerellaceae > Mycosphaerelloides > Mycosphaerelloides madeirae. The sequence goes on along the minus strand of NHNV01000001.1, from coordinate 489,403 downwards.
TTATCATCAAGACGATTCACGAGCCAGTTATTCCCGTTCTCTCCCGATTCGTCCCGTCATTGGCACTACCATACCGCCTACCATTCCAACGCTCAATACCCTGGACGCGTACGATCCCAGAAAAGACTGTGTGCCCTCCCGCAACGCGAAGTCCGACCATTCGACCGAACTGCGCTTGAAGACCCTGTTCTCTTTCCGCCAGCCGCGCCCGTCAAGACCCGCTGCCACGAAGAGGAATCGCTCGGTTGTGCGTGTTCCTGTTGAGAGCGGCTCTTCGAGTGGCCCGCCCTCTCCTCTCCTCTCCCACTCCGGCCTAGCAAGCCATCGAAGCCCGCTGCCAGTCAAGAGATTCGCCTGGTAGTTCCTGTTCCGGTTGAGAGCATCTTGCCGAGAAGCCTGAACTCTTCGCTCCCTCTCCAGCCCAGCGAGCCAGCAGAACCCGTTACCAGCAAGCAGCGCCGCTCGTTCGTGCCGGTTGCTGTCGAGAGCATAGTTGAGTTAGCCCCGGAGGTGGCCAAACCTCCCAAGATCGCCCCGTTGACCTCGCGCTGTTTCGGGCCCCCGCAAGCAAGACCCACCCGGTGAACCAGGTCACGGCGGCCGACTTCGACGATCTCGCCCTGTGTCTGGAGAAGGCGTTCCCGTCGCCAACATCTCGACCAGAAGCTGTCGAGCCAGAGCAATCTGGCTCTTCAGATGCGGATATGCAGGATGCGCCTGGCGAGACGATGCTTCTGGAGATGGCCGGGAGAACGCCCTCCCAAGCGTTCGTCGAGCAGATGGAGGGTGTTGTGCACACTCCCAGTGATCCCACCACCATGACCGCCCCAAGTGCAGGGATTGCACCAGAAACGCTTATAGAGGACGCTCCTGAACAGCCACCAGTACCAAGCGCAGCAACCGGAGACCAGGGAGACGTCCCTGAAGTCGAGATGAGAGACGATGCCGAGCAACCCCCTCCCCGCCCCCAGCCAGATCACGACAATCCCCTTTTCGACCCCGCACACGCGAGCCTGAACGAAGCCGGTCTCCAGATCCATGGCCGGATTCAAGGAGCCTTCCTCTTCCTCCGACAGCTCTCGCCGCTCGCTTTACCAGAGCGATCCGGATGTGAAGCTTGTGAGCAGAGATTTTGGCCATGTGTGGCACATCCTTCACTATGGGCGACATCCTTGGAAATTCGCGCTGTGTGAGGATATGCTCTTCTGGGCCGCAGAGGCCATGATGCCAGAAGCGATTGCGAAGGCAAAGGGACTTCCATGGATGGCAGAGAGGGTTGTGAGAGTACGGGAGGAAATTGAGAGGATGTTGAGAGAGATTCGGTGGGCGAGGGAGAGGATGTCACGAAACGTGAAGGCATAGGTGCTAGCAGCACAACTTTGTGCACGCTTGTCTAAATTTTGTGCAGATCGCGAAAGATGCTTTCCAGCTCAACTTTTTATTGTTCTTATCAATACACACCTCCAACCTGCGATGTCCGACAAGCCGAGGACGCCGGCTGCTGAGAATGCAGCTGGTGACAGCTCTGGGTCCTCCGCTGCTGCCAGTGCGGTAAGCAGTGGCAACGCCTCTGGAAGTGCGCCCAAGAGTTCGGTGCCAGAGCAGAATCCGGCATTAAGAATGATGGGTACATTACACTCCGCCGACGTCCAGCTGCTACGCCATAATGATTGACACTGCCAGGTCTCCCTCGACTACGCCTGCCGTCGCGCAACTGGATGGTCTTTCTGTCCGTCACGGGCTCCTTTGCTGGAGCAGTCATGTACGACAAATGGCAGACGAAGCGCATGCGAGAGAAGTGGTGCAGCATGGTCTCACACGTGGCCGACGAGCGTCTCGATACGAAGACGGCGCCCCGCAAGATCACCATCTATCTGTCTGCTCCGCCTGGCGACGGACTGAGGAACGCGAGAGAGCACTTCCATACTTACGTCAAGCCTGTGCTGGTGGCTGCGGCCATGGACTGGGATGTGGTTGAAGGACGGAAAGAAGGCGACGTGAGACATAAGACAGCGGAGAGAATCAGGACCAAGAGGAGGAGAGGCGGCGAGGGAGAGCCTTTGAGCGAGAAAGAAGAAGGAGAGTACGCTGTGGAGATGATTCGACAGAAGAACGGGGATGTGGATTACCCTGGCGTAGCGGGGGATCTCGTCATTGGGAGGCATACGTGGAAAGAGTACGTGAGAGGTCTACACGAGGGATATCTTGGACCGCCGGATCCTCCTCCCCAGTGCAAAGTGGAAACACTGTTGGATTCCAAAGCCGAGAAGAAAGAGCTAGAGCAAGACCCAGTACAGGCAACGAAACCAATACCAACGGATGATGCGCCTTTACAAGCGCTAGACACTATTGTCCCGCAAGACGCAGCAGCATCGACTGACCCACAAGCAACGTACGATACGCCAACGAACGAGGGCAGCGAGAGCCAGGCCTTAACCAAAGAGGACCTATCAGAACCATCAGAGGATAAATCGAAAGAGGAAGAGAAGCCTCAGAGACGGTTTCCTCCCGCATACATCCTCCCCGAAGACTACCAGGCTGCAACACTCTCTTCATCGACGCCCGAAAACATTGGTCCTAGCGTATGCGTGCGAATGCCTCATCTGCTGGGAATTCGCAACACTCCAATCCGAATCTATCGATTCCTCACGCGTCGGAGGCTGCAAGATGACATTGGCCGTCAAGTAGCATCAGCGATTCTCGCATCTCACAGACCATATGCCACCGTCACGACGGTCGACGAGGACAGCGCATCCGATACGCCTGTTGATGTACCTGAACAGAAGGAGGTCCTAGGGATCGAGGAGCGAGACTGGTGGAAGACTGTTCGGCAGCCTCGGAAAGAGCATGAAGAAAGTGTATGGATTGAGCCCATGGTGCTCGACGAGAGGATATCCAGCCGTATGCGTGTTTTCCACTTGACCTCTGAGGACGAGGATCGGGCGAAAAGAATTGAGTCTGGCATCGAGAAGACCGCTACCAAACGCGGTGATGAAGACTGAAACCCCAGGAACCGTTGATGTACAGAATAATCCCTACTCTCCAGATTCGACTGGCAGTGTCCTGTTTGGGCAACATTGGTTGTTCGGATACCGCTTCAGTCAATGTGTATCATAGCGAGCCGGCAGGACTTGCAAGAATTGTATTAACCCCCAGTGAATCGGGCTATGAATAGTTGACTTTCCAATGCCCTAGTCATTCTTGGTCGTTCTTGGTGAGCTTGTGGAAGCTTGGCCTGAAGGTCGCGGCGAATGTTCATAAGCTGTATCCTGACAGTATTGTTCAGCGGCGGCATCTCGAAGGCGATTCGACAGTCCATGACTCGGGATTGCGAGACTGCCGATGATATAAAGGCGGATGCGTGGAATCCGTGGAGGAGATGCGCGGGGAGCTGCTTTGGGGCACTGAGAAAGGCTCCTCCTGATTGGTGTGCTCGTTTCGAAATCACGGACCGCGTTGCAATCTGGGAAAGGCTTGTCCTGGGCTGACGACCTGTCCCTCTTCTGCGCAGCATTTCCAGGCACCCGACTCATCTCAAAAGCGATGGTTTCTACTTGCTCGTTCGCACAGTTAGAGTGCGGCCCTCTATCATTCGCCTGCTGCTCTCGCCTACCGCGCTATCTGACACCTCGCACACAAGCCGAGCGCCACCGGGGCCATACCAGGACCACCGCTTACCCAGGCCAGAATCCTTCGCCTTTGGCGAGCACGTGTGGACAGGGAAGGTGGGAAGGTCAACGACATCAAATGGATTTGGCCTGCGGCCATGCTCAACGACCCTGAACCTCCTGTGGAATCGCCTTCTCCGTCGAGCCTTGATGGATCCAATTCGACATCTTCTGATGGGAAGCAGCTCGTTCGCTCGGAGCGAAGACTGGGGCATCAAAGACGATATGCACCTAAAACTCGGACTGGCTGCGTAACGTGCAAGTAGGTGCAGTCCGTCGATCCACGGCATGGTATCTACCGAAACTTTGCCCAGTTCGCCTGCCGAGAGGATTCCCTTATATATGATATGGCTTGGCACGGCCTTATACAGGTGGCCTATGTGCTGATCTCTGTGTCAATAGGATACGTCGAGTCAAGTGCGATGAAGAGAAGGTCAGTAGACAGTGTGCTGAGAGTAACATACGGATTCTAACTTATGACAGCCTTTCTGCAAGCGATGTACCACGACTGGAAGGAAGTGTGATGGGTATGCTGCTCCTGGGAGCCTTGCGAGAGCCAGAAGTCCGGAGCCATTGACAATGGCACTCGTCAACGATGTGACCTCCGATGCTCTCGAACGGCGGACATTTGACTACTTCCGATCTCGAACCGCACCTTGCGTTGCTGGCTATTTCCAGGATACGATATGGGACCGCATCGTCCTGCAACTCAGTCACAGTGAGCCCGCTGTTCGGCATGCGGTCAACGCCCTCGGAGCCCTTCATGAAGAAAGAGCACTGCGTAAACACGCAGGAGACGAAGGCATCGATGTCTCCCTCCTCCAAACAGGCTTCCCTCTGATGCAATATCACAAAGCGCTCATCGGAATGCAAGGGTTGCTGAAAGACAGCCGTACCCCACTGGACGTTGTTCTCCTCTGTTCACTGGTGTGCATTCATTTCGAATCGCTAAGGGAATCATTCGTTCCTGCTCTCATGCACGTGGAGAACGCCATTCAACTTTTGCAATCTAGAACAAAATTCGACGCTCGCAAAGTGAATCCCGCTCTAGTTCGAGCGATGATGCGAATGGACCTTCAGGGCACGATGTATCTGGGGTCTCGTGTTCCGGGTCTGCCTTTCGTAAGTGTGATGGAAATCATACCTAAGACCAACACTGACCCTTATACTCTTTGCTGCTAGTATACGGCAGCCAGCGATTCGATACTCCCTAGCTCGTTTCATGAGCTGACAAACGCGCGGGACACGGTCAATACCTGGACAGGTCGCCTTTTCCATTTTATGCGGACTGTCGCGGACGACTACAAGTTTCGCGATCCGGGAGACGTGCCTCTGGAAGCTTTCGCAAGAGCTCAGGAATTGGAGCAGACATTCCTTACACTGGATCGTCTGTTGTGGGATTTCATGCACAAGCCAACCGCAAAATTCACCATTCGCGAGCAGCACGGGCTAAGCATGTTACGGAGCCGAGTCAAAATCAACCGGATCCTCGCTGCAACTTGCTGTTTCAGTGAGGCCACGATATACGACAGATACCTTACAGATTTCGACGACATCCTCACTATATGTCTATACATCATCGGAAGTGATAACGCAGATCGACGACTATTCTCTGTCAGCCTGGATGAAGGATTGATACATCCACTGTTCTTCCTCTCCACACATTGTCGGGACGGACGCATTCGACATCACGCACTCGAGCTCCTTGAAAGACTTCCAGCCCGGGATGGAGTCTGGCACGTGGAAACGACGAAGCGCACAGCCGCAATGTGCATTCGGTTCGAAGAAGCGTTGTGCGATAAAGAGCTTCCCACATGCGAAGACATCCCAGAATGGAGGCGGATTCACTCTGCTGGGTTCGACGGATGGGACGACGACGAACAGCCCAATTCACGCAAGGTGAAAGTCCACCTTCGGACGAGACCGAACGGGATTGATGGAGAATGGCAGGATTGTGAAAATGAATACGGCTGGTCAGTCCCTAATCGCCAGTTCGAAGACAGTTTCGGGATGCTTATGAGCGCTCAGCTTCACGACTTCTCAATCTCTGCTGCCGCCCTCGGACTTTCTGCAAATTCTGTCGTTCCGTCCGGCGATGATGTATCCAGGCCGGTTTCGCATGCCTCTAGTGAGTTGTCCTGGTTGAGATTTACTCTACGAACATTTGTGCTGACGCTGGATTTTCTAGGTCATAACATGGCCATGATCACTCGCATGTATGAGAAGAAAGGGATGGCCATTGGTCGGCAACAGGCTCAGCTCATGTAGCTCACTCAGAGGGGCGTGAGATTTGGACTATGAGTGTGCTATGCATGTGTTATGAGTCGGTATTTATGGTACATACCCAGCCACAATCGAGTTTGAAACCACAACAGATCATGTTCTCGTGTCGCCGAACAAGGCACCATTCTGCTGTAGGCGAAGATAACTTGAAATGCCATATCTTCGGATGGACCTTCGATCTTCACATGCGCTAGTTTGCGAGCAATCCGAGCTTAATCGCACCTCGACTGCGAGCCACCGCGGTCACACGGAGCTCACTCACTATCAATCGCACCCCGGAGAATGCAGCCGGTATTCATTCGCACGTGTGCGTACAGAGGATGCCTCTTGACCGCAAGTATGTCATCGCATCGGCCATAGTCGCTTTCGTCGCCTGGGGCCTCCTGACCGACTGGTTTCCCACCCTGCGCTGGGTACCCCAAGCCTTCGCCGCCGGCGTCCTCGCTACCGTCGCCGGCGCCGCCTACATTGTCTTCACCACCTCAAAAGGCGTGCAGAAAGAGCCTGATATCCGAAACTATGGACCGATCGCGCCGGACTTTACGGCGGCGGCGGTGTGGGAAGAAGAGAAGGCCGGATTGAAGGGACGCGAAGAGTACAGACGACCTACTATATTCCCAGATGCTCTGCGCTTCTCCAAGTCGGTAGACGGCCTGCTGGATCTCATACTGAGGGACTGCGTGACGAGCTGGTATGGGCATATCAGCGATCGGCCGCTGTTCCAAAACGAGATCGACCGCTGCATCCGTGCGGTTCTGCTGTCTATCACAGCGCGCCTGACAGAGTTGGACCTGGTCGAACTGGGAGCCTCGAGGGTCCTCCCGATTGTGACGCACCACTTGAAAGACTTCTACGATGCGGAGCGATTGGTCCGTGGGAAAGATTTGTCCAACAACGTTACCGAGAGCGATGAACTGAGCATGGCAATAGCAGGCAAATACGGCAATGGCAAGCTACATCCAGTCGCAGCCCTAGCATACAACGACACCAATGCAGCGTCTCATGAGTACATGCGCAGACTGATCGAGAGAATTCTCCCCCTGGTGCTTCCATCCAATATGAAATCGAGCCCGGCTGTCACAGTAATCATTCGAGAAATTGTCTCATGCGCAGTCATTGGACCCATCCTCAAAATGTTGGCAGACCCCGATTTCTGGAACCAGATGATCGTCAACATTGGAGGTGCAACCTTGCAAGACCGCAAGTCTGTTCGCAAAGTTCGCGCTGCTCTCGACCAACACGCGCCTGTATCTCCGCGACCTTCGAGGACGGGACAATTTCCGCGACTCAGACCATATGACAGCGAGCGCCAATTTGAGCGTTTCGTTCGGGCTATCAGGCAGGTCGGCACTCTCAACGACGCTCGCCGCTTTCGTAGCGAGGTCATGAGCCAGCTGAGACGGGACGCTCAAGTAGAAGGCCAAGACGCGGCTTACTTGCGGCGCCTTGAGACTGGTCGACGTCTACTTGACCAGAGAATCGCCACTCTCTCGAATCAGCCAGATGGCGGCCCTGGTTCTCGGCCTCCTTTGCTTCCGCAGCAGTCTGCTCAAAACGATGACCCCGCTGCTCGAAAACGCCAAGCTTCCCTTCGAGAGGTCATCTACGATGCGTCTGGACTCAGCTATTTCATGGAGTTCATGGACCGCCAAAAGCTCATGAGGTTGGTGCAGTTCTATCTCGTTGTCGATGGCTTCCGTAATCCTCTCGAAGGCGACATGGATGAGCCGCCACCGTCCGTCGCGAGCGATCCGGACAGGATGGACATTGGCCAGATGTACGCAGAATATCTTAGCAAACAGGAGCTGCAGACTCCTGAAGGTACCATGCAACTGGTCAAGCGTTACCTCAAGGCAGGCTCGAAATCGAGCACTGACGACTACATCGTCGCTCGACGCGTTGTACTGCAGACTCAGACGAGGGTCTACAATATCATGAAAAACAATTATTTCGAGGCTTTCAAGCGGTCTGATCTATACTACAAATGGCTTTCCATTGACGACAATCCGGCATTTGCTGGAGCTTCGCAAGCCAGAGAGACGAGCTCTCTGTCATCAGACAGTCCGAGTTCACATGACATGCCTCCACCAATGATACCTCGAAAATCACAACTGGGAGGTCTCAAAGAGCCAGAGCTCCGCAGAGCCGTGTTATCAACTTCAGATCTTAAAGGCGTCGGTCGTGCTGCCACAAACGGGTTGTTTGCAGACAGTCCTCGCAGATCACTGGATGAGTCGAATGGCAAAGACCGACCAGCGCTGTTTGATGACGAAGTTGACGACGAGAAAATGATGCAATCCACGGCCAGTCTGAGGAGCTATGATTCGGACGGCGAAACTGCTCAACGTGCCCAGGAAGAAGCTAAAGCTGTGCAGGAAATGCAGCTCGCATTGGATAACATTGTTGGCGACGAGCACGACAAAGACTCGCTATTTGCAGAGTCTACTGGACGTAAGTCTCTGGATGAACCCGAACGCAAAAGTTCTCTTGAACTACCTCCGAGACCAGTCTTGCCTGGTCATCTACTCTCAGACCGCGGAAGACCCAGCATCGCTTCTCTCGGCCTTGTCGGCGCGCCATCAAGCAGAGGCGTGTTCGTAGACGATCTCTTTGGCGAAGAGGCTGAAAAGTTTGCGGAAGATGAGCGCGAGGACTCCGACGGTCCAGAGGACAGTGACAAGGATAAAGTCCAAGAGGCTGCGCCAGGCGATCTCGGGCTGGCCGAGGCCATTGACATTCTCAACGACGAGATAGAAAGACTCCACGCTCAAAAGAATGTCCTCGACTCTCTGACCACTAAAGCAGAACTCACAAACAATACAGCTGAATTGCGCATCCTCCGCAAGTCGGAACAGAGTTTGCAGCGAGAAATTAAGCGCAAGGAGATGCAGAAACAGCAATACATTGTACAGGAGAGTGACAACAGCCTCTTCGGACGAGCGGCCGTCACCATCAAATCAGTCATGGTCGGACGAGAAGATGACGGACACGAGTTCGCGCTCTATGTTGTTGAAGTTCGACGACAGGCCGGCGATCAGATGGCCGCTGCCACCTGGGCAGTCACGAGGAGATACAGCCAATTCCACGAACTACACAAGCGCCTCAAGGCTCGGTTTCCCGCCGTCAAGGATCTCGATTTCCCACGCCGGCAGACACTATTCACGTTGCAGAAAGACTTTTTGCAGAAACGGCGGGCGACTTTGGAGCGATATTTGAGGTCACTGCTTCTCGTTCCGGCTATTTGCCGAAGCCGCGAGTTGCGGGCTTTCCTGTCCCAATCAGCGATAGCATCGAACGGGAGCAATGGCACGCAAGCCGATGCCAAAGACTTTGTCACTCGCATTTACAACTCCGTCTCGGATGGAATGGAGGAGTTTCTTGGCAACATCCCGGTCCTGGATCAGTTGTCGGTGGCGGGACAGAACCTCATCTCTGCTGCGACCTCCCAGATCAGCGGAGGCTCGCCGGTGGATAGTCTGGATCCAGCTACCCAAGACCCAGCCACTGCGACCGAAGCAGAAGCTGAGCTGAACGCCTACGAGACGAAAGAAGTCGAGCCGTTCGTGAAACCAATCTGCGATCTGTTCCTCGAGACCTTCGAATTGTCCAAAGGGAACAGCTGGCTGCGAGGTCGCACCGTCGTCGTAGTCCTACACCAACTGCTCGGCGGCACAATTGAGCGCAAGGTCCGAGAGACAACCAAAAGTGCTCTGCAAGATGAGACTATGGCGCGGTATGTCGAGACGCTGAAAGGACAATTGTGGCCTGAAGGCAAAATGCGGCCTTCGTCTGTTCCTCGCACGGCGGCGGAGAAGGACAGAACGAGGAAAGAGGCTGGGTTGTTATTAGAGTTGCTGATACCTGATATTGCGGGTAGTGTCGTTGGCAAGGCCAATGCGCAGGCCGCGAGTCGAAAGATTGTTGCCATGCTGAACAATCCCAGGTTGAAGTGAGTACCATATAGAAGCGCGTTTGCTGAGAAGCATGACTGACGAGTTTTGCAGCACACAACTGATCTTTTCACTCATAGACGAGATCATGCGGATCGTATTCCCAGAGGTTATGGATTAAAAATAATGCTAATATGCCAATTGCTTTTCGACGACGACTGATCGATCGTTGGACATTTTGTGCTGCTGTTCAAATTTGTTCTGAGGCGCACCGGTCTTGCATTCATCACAACTTGGGTCGTGACTTGATGATGCGGTAGCACTTCCCATTCCTGCCGAACATGGCGACAAGGTCTTTGACAATTTCTTCCGGCATCTCCCACTGCGAGTACTGTCAGCGAGACATACCACCAACACAACTCGGGAACTTACGGCTGCGAAATGGCCGCCTCGCGTCTTGCGGCTTTCGTACGCAACCGGCCCAAGTGTTCTTCCCCATGTCGATGGCAAGACAGTGAGTTCCTTGGGCGAGTAACACAAACCAAGCTTCACATTGGGGATCCACTGTTGCGTCCTCTCTCTGCTGATGCCGCCAGCTGCCTCTTCTGAATGGGTGGCTTCATAGTAGATCCTCAGACTGGCTGCCGGTCCTGCGGTGGAGAAGTAATAAATGGAAATCCAGGTGAGGATCTCGTCGTCAGTCCAGGGGTAACTATCCGTCCAGTCGTGCAGCTTTTCATAGATCCAAGCGAGAAGAGCAACGGGCGAGTCAGCCAGCCCGTAGCCTAATGTCTGAGGTTTCGAACTCTGCGTCAAGCGGTAGCCGCTGCCTTCGTTCAAGAACCATTCGGATCGCTGGAATCCTTTCTTATCTGCCTCGCTGTAGGGTGTGAGTGCGTGTTGTAGAGCCAAGATTGGATGTTTTGCGAAAGTCGGCTGGCTTGCCCGAATCATGTTGACATGCGAGGCCAGACATCGATCAGGGTATAAGAGTCCGATTGATCTCGTAACGTAGAAGCCCCAGTCTCCGCCTTGGGTTACGTACTGCTTGTAGCCTAGAGATTGCATCAATTTATCGCAGACTTCGGCGTACTGCTTGAGGCCGAAGCCCCTTTTCTTCACGCCTTCGGACCATCCGAAGTTGGGGAGGCTAGGAGCTACGACATGGAACGAGACTCCTTGGCTGGATTGGCGAAGAGAAGGGAGCATTTTGATCACCTCGATCTGATTGCGTTCAGTATTTGAGAAAGACTCCTGGTCGCACACGAACTCACATAAGAGCCTGGCCATCCGTGAACGAATAAAATCGGGATTGCGTCCGAATTCTCACTGGGCTGGTGGAGGTAGTGGACATCAAGCTGGCCGAAGCCATCAACGGCCACTTTGGCATGGTAGTTCGGAAGGTCATTGAGCTTGGATTCCTGTGCTCGCCAATCGAATCCGGATTTCCAGTATTGTGCGAGACGCTTGATGTCGTTCAAGGGAGCGCCATAGTCCCAGGCGGCGGCATCGAGCTGCGAAAGAATGAACTCATCAGGGGCGTGTTGTCGTTGTTTGGTTCTACATGCAGTACCTCATCTGGAAACTCTGCTTGTGCGAGCTTGAGCTGGAGAGTGACGAGCTTCTCTTGCGGGACAGAGATGCGGTATGTCGACATGTTGGGGTCCAGTGGAGGATTGATCCACGTGAGAGGCACGGTATAGGAGAGACGGGACGTTGAAGTGGAGCAGTCGCTCCCAATCTCACTTGCGTCTGCGGGAGGAGCTGACTCCTGGGCCTGCTGGTGGTATCGTGTTCCCACGTCGACGGGACGGGATAACAAGGAGAAGCAACTTGGATCCACCGCTGCGAGATGGATGATGCCACAGGATCGCAAGTATCACTCGACCATGGTGATGTTGGTTATGTCGATGGATGCTAATGGCAATGGCGATGCGGCTACGACGCTTCAACGTCATCTTCACGGCCGGTCCGGCAGACCGGGTTGAAAATACAGTTCCGGCAGATCGCGACTTCATCTCTCTTGCTGGCTGATCAGCGCATGCTTGCCTTTTCCGGAGTGCACAGGACTTGACAGCTGCCTCCTTCATTGCTACTTTTACCGCCAGAATAGCAACACGCAACGACGTCTATCTCGCCCATTTGCCTTTTGCGAAAACTCACCTCCCCGATATGGTCGTCACGTCGAAAGCCATCAGGTGGTGGGGAAACGCGAAGGCAGCGACGCCGGTAATGGATCCATCCGCGCCATCGAGATCTGTTCCCACTGTGAGATTCTTGAGAAGGATATTTCACAAGGAAATCATCTCGGCTCCGACTCCATATCGTGCGTACATACAAGCGCGTGCGCTGCTTACTCGCCTGAGTCTTGCATTGCCTAATCGGAGACTGGCCGGCCACCCGGAGTACATGTCTTGTTTTTCCTACGAAGTATACTACTTGACTACTATGGCTCTGATCCGGCCGTCCTGGATGATGCCGAGTCGAGCCACGCCATCTGCTGGTCAGGACCGCATCCGGCTGCCACATCCCCGATATTTTCATCAATCATCAACCTCAGCAACGCACCTTGACGTCGCCAGCATGCCGTGAAGACGGCAGCGAGCAGCCCTAAAGAAAAATATCCACACTACCAGGCATCAAAAGCCCATCATCGCGCCATCTCCTAATCTTAACGCTTTAGGTACGACACCAACTCAACGGTTAACCAACGTCTTTCTGCCACCCTTACATTTCGCCTCCACCTCGACTTCTCTCACCTACACCTTCATCACTACTCTCTTTCTATCATTTTCCATTATCGTTATTTTGTTTCGCGAGGCGCGAGCCCAGGGTGTACAACATGCAGCCCGTCCGTTCATTGACTCTTTTGCTTCTCACTTCTTGTATTGATCTTTGTTTCGCGGCCCCAGCTGCCCTACCTGTTGCTGCACCTGCGCCGACCCCTGCACCATCTCTGGATGATTTGAACAAACGAGGTCTTGTTGGCGGTGTTCTGAGCGACCTGAACAACATCGAGGACGCTGCTCCGACGGCAACAGGGGATGATATTTTCGTACGCAAGCAAACTAGACGTCCCAGGATCTCAGTCTGACGATGAACAGGCCAAAATTCTCACGGACTTCGAACTTGCTGTCGCAACTGAATTCCCAATCGCCGTCAGCGCAGCTTCAAGGACGCTCTCTGGAATTCTTACAAATCCAACGCCTTCCAACATTTTTGTTTTCGCTGCTGAGCTGGTAGTTGATGGTTTGACCTCCCAAAACGTCGCTTCCGCACTTGAGTTCGTTCAAGGCGAATTGACTGGCGAGAATTGCGACCATAACTCCAACCCCCACAATCCCTACCCGGCCATCTATCCAAAAGCCAGCTCGAAAGATGCTCCTTACTCTCTGAGCGAGGCACAACTTCGCGCAGCCATTTACATCCCATCTACCTTCCAATATGGTGCTCCCGGAGCTCCCCAGCCTGTGATACTGATTCCTGGTACTGGAGACACTGGGTACACCACTTTCATTGGCAATTTCATCCCTTTGTTGCAGCAGAACAACAAGGTCGCCGATCCGGTTTGGCTGAACATCCCTGGATACCTCAATGACAACGCACAAGTCAATGCCGAATACGTCGCTTATGCTATGAATTACATCTCAGCCATTTCTCACGGAACGAAGATTGCCATTGCAGGATGGTCGCAGGGCAACATCGATGCACAATGGGCGTTCAAGTACTGGCCTTCAACGAGGTCAAAGGTCACCGATCACGTCGCCATCTCACCCGATTATCACGGCACCATCATTGCGAACTTCGCTGCAACCCCTGATATTCCTCTTCCTCAGGTGCGTAGACCGGAGGACACCCTTATATATCTCGGCCAATTGCTTACCTATCCCCTTCACTTTCTAGGCATATCTCCAGCAGGAATACAACTCCAATTTCATCACCACGCTTCGTTCAAACGGTGGTGATTCGGCCTACGTCCCTACCACGACCATCTACTCTGGGGTTGTCGACGAGATCGTAGAGCCTCAGCAAGGGACAAATGCCTCCGCCTACCTCCTCGATGCCCGCCATGTTGGCGTTACGAACAACGAGGTCCAGGCTGTCTGCCCGGGTCAACCGGCAGGATCGTTCTATACCCACGAGGTACTATAACCCCACAACGAATCCCCTCCAATCCGTGGCTGACAGACTTTCCTCAAAACAGGGTGTTCTCTACAATCCCATCGCCTGGTCGCTCTTCGTTGACGCCCTGAGCCACTCAGGTCCCGGCCAAGTTTCTCGCATCAACAAGAACGCCATCTGTGGTCTCTACCTGACCGCTGGTCTCGACCTGACCGATTTCCTCCTCACGGAGAACACAATCCTCGTCGCTGCACTCTCTTTCCTCGCGGATCCGTACAAGTCGAACATAGAGGCTCCGATCATGTGTATGTCTTCCTCTCCATAATGCGAGGTGTATATGTGTTTGTGTGACTGACGTTGTGTAGCTTACGCACTACCGGGTAAGCCAATCTACTAGGATTGTCAAAATACAAAAGAAAAGCGCGGAGTTGGAGTGATGTATTGTTGCGATTAGACGATAGACTGTCTGCCACAGGAAAGAGGATGATATCCACATGATAATAGTGGTGGAGGCATAAATTTGAGAAAGATGGGTATAACAAGACATCTCAAGTATTTCCCAATCCTGTCCGAGTACCTTGTTCCTTGCAGTTGATTACTCGCAGTGCATTCGGCGTAAAGTGGCAGTCGCCCAGTCCACTTTCCTCGTGAAGGACTACCCTAGTCGATTGCACTGCCTCGTACTTCAAGTGAAAAGAAATAATATGTACACTCGACAGTAGCGACCAGATGTGTTGTGCTATTGAGCACGACGATGGTCGCCGTCTTCGAATGCGTAGTTCTGTACAACTCGATATCTCCTATTCGGACCCATGTCTCAGACCGATATCAATCCCTGCAGCACGACATCGTAATTTCCAATGGCGACATCTTCGCCAAGATAGGGAGTACGCATGCCTTGCTGATCAAATATAGCCGAAGGGAACCTCACTCTTTCACGTTCCTTCCTCATAAACCTGGTTTGACTGGAACTGAAGCTGGTGCTGGAACTGGACCTGAAACTTTCTGGCTTGGATTCTGGACATTAAATTCGCCCTTCATTCGCTAAAAATCCTCCATATCCCGCGGAACACCAGATGGACCCCAAAAGAAATGCTATGAATCGCTGTCATGAAAACTCGACCGGTACTCCTTGCTCTCGCCGGCAATAATCCCATTCTCCTGGTCCCGCTCGGGTAACGCCTCATATCGCTCCCGCAACAAACGATGGAAATCAATACTGCTGCTCCGCAGCCAGCCCTTCAGACTCGCGACCCACAGTAACGCCAGCACCGAAACGGTGCACATGACTCCGAAAAAGAATAAGAGAAGTGCACCCTCGGGCGTGCGCGGCCGCACCGAGGGTGGGTAGGGGGATTTCCTCCAGGCGTCATTGTCGCCGTGGAGTTCTTGCATCCAGAAGAGCTCGTCTGCTACGGCGCCGCTCATGGCGGAGGCTGGGGGAGCGATGGTCTCGATTATGCCGGTGACGCCGAGGAGGATACCGTCTCGGTCGAGTGCTTCGGCGTAGACGTAACTGGCGTAGCCGTCCCACGCCATGGCCGTTTCGAAGCCGGTCTTCTTTGCTGAGAAGATTGGGATCTTTGGCTCGCCGGTTTCAGTCGTCTTGTACAGCTTCCAGCTGTCGACTTCAGTGGCGCCATTCCAGCTGACGTGGACCATCGTTGTCGTCGAGTTACGAGCCTCGCTTTCGTATGCTTCAGAGACAGCGACGGGAGGCTCGGTGGGACGACCAACGAAAGGGAACTTGTAACTTCGGTAAGTTCCCAGCCACTCCGTCCTCAGGGTGGCTTCCATCAGGAGTCTTCCGTCGGGTGCGTGCTCGCTATGAGTCGCCTGTTCCGACCAGCCCATGAAGACATTGTCGTTATCAAGGAGCTGGTAGTTTCCTCGGCGAGGAGCATACGAGCCATGGCCGAACGGATGATCGATCGCAGAGACCAGCCTCGCCGTCATTGGGACGACATTCGTCTGCAAAGCGATCATGAGACCTCTGGAGAAGTCATGAGATGGCTTTTGATCATCGTTACCCCTGGCATTATCGAGGATAGTGATGATCTCGTGGGTGCCGTTGAAGCCCCGGAACCGTACGTTGTGCTGCCTGGAAAAGTTCACATCGCCCATGTCGAAGTCGCCATACTGGTGGTGGTATCCGTGCAGCCTCCAGATGATGTGGCCGTCATCTTTGGAGACCTTGTATATGGTGTCGGCGTGTCTTGCTGACACGTAGTAGTCGCCATTCTGGTCTTTGTCGACAGAATTGAGGTGGACGAAGTCCCAACCCCACCCATCGTTACACCCGCGCGAAACACCTCCATCGAGAAAGGTGCTCTCATTGAGACCGACGTGGTCGAAGCTGCTCCACTCGAACACAGTCTCCCAGGTCTCTGTGTCCCATTCTCTGAAGCCGTTGAAGAGACAGCGGCAATCCTTCTCCCACTCGATGGCCGCCGATTGCTCTGCTGAGGCCATTCCCCGGCCTTCGGTCATGGAGATGGCACGCGTGCCGTTCTCCAGAAAGTAAAACTCATGTGAATTGAAATCGACGCCCAGGATACCGAGATCAACTTTCTCCTTGATCTCGAAGGAGTCGTCCAGAACATACCCATTGCCTTCATGTTGAACCTGGTATGTAATCAATTCCTGCCCTCGCACATTGCTCCTCTTAAAATCGATGACATCCCAATTGTCAGTGAGGCCGACGCCGCTCCACACCAGATCGCCGTTTCCGTCGTAGATGTGAGGGCCGATCCAGCCATTCCCCCTCTCATGTTGATCGATGTGTTCGAAAGGCGCAGTGAACCAGTAGCCCGGCGTGACAAGGTCCGGTTCGGTGATATTCACTCGCCATCTAGGTGCTCGGATTTCTGGTCGCTGCGGCAGGGATCAGCACGTGGGGTCTCACTTGCCGCCTGCATGCATCTTTCACTTACTGAAACAAATCTGAAAAGGCCTTCGTCGTTGTCGTGTGCGTGGATGTCGCCGCTGGCGTATAGAGGCGCAAGTAATAAAAAAGGAAGGCTCGAGGCTCGGAGGCTCGGCGAGGGCCGCATGGTGGGCGTCAAAGGAACAGAAAGATCGGGGCAAGGAAAGAACGCCTCAAGCATCCATGGGTCGGTCAGGTGGTCGTGAAGTCTTTGAACGAAAGGCTCCGGTCGTGGGTCGTGTGTTCGGTGTTGGGACAGGAAGGAGCGCAAACAGGAAACAGCAGAAACGGCAGGAACAGACCAAGTGACTGACTGAAGAGAGTGGTGAAGATGAAGGAGGAGCGCAGGAAATACAAGCACAAGGCGGGCAGCGAACACAGAAGAGGAAGGCAAGGCTGGGAATAATGAGCGTGGAGGTGCCGCAGCAACAATGAGAATCGGAGGCCAAGAGCAAGGACGAAGATGGCACAGGCCACAGATAGGAAGCACACTACGACCCAAGAGAGCACTGCTCTGCCCACTCCGCCTCCGAGGGCTGCCACGCCTGCAAAGCCTGGTCGCGTGCATCCTTCGTCTTTGAAGCCAACTAGGAAGGAGGCTTATGGGCTACGGCTGCTGGAAGCCTTGACCCCGGCGCTTTCGCCGTGTGAGGCACTGAACAGCACTTTCTGGCTCTCGGCAAGAGGCCTGTTCGTTGGTTGGCCGCCACACTACAGCACTACTCGTCTATGCAACGCTTGCCAAGACGCAGGAAACTGGCGTTGGGGGCAGCCTCTCGATGCGGCCAGTCAGAAGGCTGCAAAAGGCGTTGCAAGCAAGTCAAAGGGGGGCCGCACGCGGACCCGCGCGAGCGCGTGAGATGAGGTTGCGGAGGAGGCGTTCTCGGCAAACGCTGTTTGCTGGCGCCGCTGCTGTTTGCTGGCCGTCGAGTGCCACGCCACTGATAATCGATAAGGGAGTGAGTGAGATGCAAAGAACGTATGCTGTATGCTGCACTCTCGCTGGCGGTATCATCAGCGGAGCCTGGAGGATGGCGATCGGGAAGGGCTGTCGTTGGACGCAGGTCTGCAGGCGCAAATTAATAGAAGCAGCCAGTCAAAAGCTTTCTAGCTGATCTGATCTTGGCACTGCACGGCTGAACCTTCCGAGAAAAGGGGCCTGAGGGCTGCATTCTCAACGGTATCATTCTTCCATCGATTAATATTCACTTGTATCGTATGCACAACTTGCAACGACGGGTGCAGTGTTGATTGCGGCACATCAAACCCGAGAGAGGCCGGATTTGCAGCTCTTGTGCTTCACAGCAGGAAGGACTGCTCATTGTTATTAATATGACGGGTCCTTCCTAGCAAGAGCTCAGCCGCTCCTGCCATCAGGCGCAGTCCGCCTTATCCCACTACGGTATGCATGTATGCACTCACCCAGCGCCTACCTCTTACGACCGAAACTTACTGCAGCAAGCCTGACTGAGAACTGAGAGAAGACCCCGACTCCACGAATAGATCACTTTTTGCAGCTGCGAGTGCCAGTAAAACATTAGAATATCGTACACCCATCTCTCGTCGGACGGTGCATGGGCACCATCAGCACCACCACTATTGGCCCCAGAGACACCGCGGCGGAACATTGCCTCACCACGTCGGACCGGGTCTGTCATATGCGCCCTTCCGCCCGTTCCACCGCAGTCGCCTCTGCAACATCGGCGTACATGTACATCTCTCACACTTCATGACGCCTGCTGAGCTTGCACATCAGAGGCTTCTTCTCCCACCTGCAAAGAGCATGTCAGTCACATCGAAACTTGAGATGCGCTGATACACTTACAGCGCAAACACCTTCTGATCCGGCCAATCGATGGACTCCTGCGATAGCACAATGTCAGCTTACTCCAATCCGAGGTGGGGGTTCGAAAGCCTGGTGTCTCAACGCACCTCGAGGAGCTCCAAATCGAAGTGGAACAGGGCTGTAGCCAGGATCAGGCGCATTTCATCTGTATCACAGGTATGCATCAGTGGAATGATCTTCATTGCTCTCCTGAAAATGGAATATTTACGCCAAGCCTGATAACGAACACTGGTCAGCACTGGTTCTGTCATCTGCACTACTGAAAGGGTCGTAGAAGAAGACTCACCAAATTCTTCCCCAAACAGTTCCTGGGTCCCACGCTGAATGGCTCCAGGGCATCGAGGTGGTCGGTCTTAAACTGTTCATCTCCAAGCCAACGCTCAGGCCGGAACTCGTTTGGCTTGTTCCATAGATCCGCATTCCGATTTGTGGCGTACTGGTGAACTGCTACCGAAACATCTTCCGGGACCCACTGGCCGCAGAGCTCAACTCCACCTTTAGGCGTTCTCCGGAACAGATGCGATGGCGCAGGCGGATATAAGCGCATGCCTTCTTGGAGTACGGCATGCAGGTATTTCAACCTCGCAACCGACTCGAGAGTCATACCTTCGTAGGAAGAATGGCTGCTTCGGATCTCATCTTTGAGCTTCTGCAGGTATTGCGGGTTGCGCGAGAGGTAGTACGTGGCTCCGCTCAATGCTGTGGCTGTTGTCTCGGTTCTTGGTGCCAAGTCAGTTGGGAGTTTCGACATTTCACTACCTGCACACTCACCCTGCAATCATGAAGAGACTTCCAATGCTATGATGTTCGGCCACTGTCAAGCCGCCATCGGCACTGTTTTTCTCCAGCATCTATAAACTTGTCAGAGCTTTTTACCCCCAGGCCAAATTCGAAGATGCTCACCTTCGACCACAGATCAGGCCTCTCCACAGTCTTCGCGAGTCGGCGATTGACCCTCTCCTTGGTATAGTTCCAATGCTCAACCATCTTGACTCGCAATTTGGGGTTATTCATCAAGAACTTCCGAATAAGAGTATCGGCGAAGGTGCTGGTCATTCTGAAAGCGCGCATCTGGACCGCTTCCTTGATGCTCCCGAAGATGGTCTTCACCCAAGCCGAGTACTCCCCCTCCTCCAGCATGTTCAGACCTTCATTGAATGAAAGATCGCCCATCTAATATTGCAAGTCAGCTCTGGTCGCAACCCACTCAAAGGAGCTCACTGACGATGTCGAACGTTGTGCAGTTGTAATATTTTAGCATGTCAATCGGCTCACCAGCGTCGCTCTTCTCTCCCAGCTTCTGCACCATCTTTGTGCACCATTCCTTGAGCATCGGCTCCAGGTCTTTCAACGACTTATCTGCGAACGAATGCGAGACCAATCTCCTCTGGCGCGAGTGCTGCACAGACAATCAGCTTCTTGTCCTTACAATCCACTCAAACTCTCTTCGAAGCGACTCACCGTCTCATCATCCGCTGCAATGAGTCCATCAACTTTGTTATACGGCTTCACATAAAAGAACGGATCCTTCTGCAAGCGGCCCTGGGAGACCTTTCTGAAGCCATAAATCTCTTTCCAAGGCTCGGCACCTCCGGCGTACGAGAGCTCTGTCGGTCCAATGCGCACGACCGGTCCGTATTTGGCGTGTAATTCGGTGAAGACGGGTAGTTCAGTGCCCTTGTACGCGGTTATGAGGCGCGGGAATCGGCTCAAGGCTCGAATCTTGGGGCCAGGGAATTTGCTCAGCGGGCCGAAGAAGGCGCTGTAGATTGATGAGATAGCCACGTAGGCCACGTAGAGTGTTAGGAGGGCGAAGGCGAGAGTGAGCATTTTGGGCTGCTGTTGGTGGTGTGAGCCTGCTGTATTGGTAGTTTGTCGAATTCGAGCAAATCCTCTGACGAGCAGTAACAATCTTCCTTATATCTCCTGCTTCAAGACATGAGGTTCACAAGACGTTGGATAGCGCGAATGGCTATAGGCTCGCATGTATTCGAGAGAGATCTTCGAACAAGCAAAAAGAACGAAACAGGGAACGTTGAACGCTGCCGGGCCTACCGTTCAAGAGGGGCGAGTGATGACGATAACCTTTTCGTACTTGGTGGGTTCTCCCTGCCGTGTCGTGCGTGTAGACATCATTTTCCCTGCGAGGCATAACCTTCACAGCCAAAGTATGTGAGTATGCTAGTATAAGAGGTGGAGCTCTCTCCCTCTCCTCGGAAGTGTCTTCCCGATCTGTGCTTTGATGCTTCGTGCCAGAGTAGTGACCAGCCTTCTCTCAATCTTGATATGAACAAGAAACACGACTACAAAGGCGATCGGAGGCGAAGCAGAAATAGGGAGCCTGGCCGATTTGATGTATGCTGTTCTCCTCGTATCTGCGGTGATCGAATGAGGAATCCTGCTGCTTCCGCGATGACGGTGTTTCATTTTGCTTTGCTGTGCCTCCTATCACCGGCTGTTGGCGGCAAGCAGGCTAAGAACCGCGGGAGGGGATCCACAAAGCGAAAAACTTCCAAGGTTTGGAAAGTTTAAATTCTCGGACGAACACGAAACGTCTCGTCCAGTAGTTTGTGGTGCAGGACTAAAGTTCGTGAATGTGCTCTCTATTTCTATCAAAGAATAATCTACCCCCTGACGTCTGCGGGGACGAAGCAGAACCTGCACGAAGTCGATAGCGCCTCGGAGGATGGGCCTTGGGAGGTAGGATCACCTCAACGCCCGGAACTGCTTGAACAGGCTAGCGTTGCCTTGTGAACGGATTCCGATTCCTTCAGAATCCTCCATGCAGACGTTATTTGTACCTCTCATGATGAACATGCAGAAGGAGGCCAATGTCAGACGTTCCGTTGCCAGAGCTCGATGTCTGGTGGAGGAGGACCAAAATCAGGCGCCGATGAGTTACTAGATAAGGCTTGTTTGCTCTTGTCCTTGCTTATACGCCAGCCGACAGACTCCCATTGACCAGCAAAACCCGGTCCCGGATGTAGGACGGTGAGCAGGATCACTGCGAGAGAAATCATCGTTCCGTCCAAGATGATGAAGTCGACTTCGTCGTTCCAGACAGAGCCCGAGAAACCACCCCAGAGTTCGACAACGCGGTAGATCGATCGAATGAGGATGAGGATAGTAGAGAGTAAGAGTCCGGCAGAGAAGGCGTAGAACAACGGCCGTCGGCGGATGGCCGCCTTGTAGTATTTCTGATCCGGAATCCCTCGTCTCACGCGAATCATGAACATCGACCAGACCAGCAGGAAGAAGCTCAGGCTGACCGCTTGCAGAAGGAGACCGGCGATCATGATGTCTGTGCCCGTCTGGGGGTCTTCATTGTCTTGTGTCGCTACTTCTGCTATGGCTCCTCCAGCAGCTTGCAACACGAGAGAGAAGAAGTCCGATGTCATGAAGACCAGGGCGAGGGTTCTCGGGCGGAAGAAAGAGAGGTGCTCTCCGTATAACACAACTATCCGGCTCAGGCAAAGATAGATGGCAGCCGTCATGAAGACTGGTGCTATGGTGATGAAGATAAGGTAGAGTAGGAACCAGTTATTGTCGAAAGGGTCGTAGTAGAGGCTGACGTACGTTAGCAAATGTGTAAATCGATGAGAGTAGACGTACCCGACTCTGGCCCCGTACCCAACCACTTCGAGCGCGAGACCAATAATCATACCGACCATGTAGCCCCAGATCTTGTATTTGATGCCCAGCCATATCTGCGGCAGTACGAATAATGCGAACAATATTGCGAAGACGAGATTGCCGCCCAAGCTCGGTCGGTAGGTGAAGGAGGACTGTGCGAGACAGCACGTTTGTAAGGTGCAGTTTGAACTTGGGATGTCCCAATTACAAGCCGCCGCCATGACAAACAGCAAGATGAAAGTCGTCACCGAGGTTCGAGGGCCTGCTCTGTTGAGTAACCGGCGACAGAGTCTCTGAGAGAGGTCGAATTCTGATAAGGAAATGATGAAGACACGATCCTCGGATTGTTGCAGCTGTTGCACTGTGGGTTGGGAGGAAAAGAAGGCGAAAAGGGAATATGCCAAAGATCGAATATCCAACCGACCGTACATGTACCTACCACATTGTTACATACACTGTGAGTCGGATCGGAATTCCAAGAACGTGTCTCGGACATCTGGTTGCAACAAAAATCTGGGACAATCCACATGGGTTCGGCACTAGTCGCGTGAATGAGGCTGCCTTGTGGAGGAATTTGGACTCCGGCGTCGGTGGCCATGTTCAAGAAGTCTGTGCAATTGGGCGACTCGTTTGCGTGTACGAGGTTCATGGAATCCGCGGAGGCCGGGTCAGCCTGAGTGGGTCAATACTTTGCACCTTCCAGAGACAACGAGCAGTGAGATATCTGGAGCCGCATTGTCCTGATGTGTAAGGCCGCATCGTATAAGTATGGCCTTTTTTGGCCAAGGGGCTGTTCGTATGTCGGCGTTACTATGGCACGTAGCGTGGCGGAGGCGGTCGTTTTGGATGACGCATATGTTGTTTGCGTAGCAGTAGAGATTGTGCACCACTCAGAAGCGACAAGTATTCCTTCGTTGTCGATGAGACGACAAGGAGAACGTGTTGTTGCGAGCAGGAAGAAAGTCCGGATCAAGGAAGTGAAGAGCGATCTTGGCCGGCAAGCATTCGCCGAGCTGCCCCGCTGCCGAAAAGTCAAAGATTATCTGATCGTCAGATTTTCTTTGTGCTTCCCTTCGTCACCACGCGACTCGCTCACATTTCTAGCATCACTGTTCTAATACACCCCCTCCCCTCTCCCCTCTCCATCCCTCCTGGCGGGTCGGCGTGTGCCACAGGTGTAGATGTCCGAGAATACCAATGCTGACATCTGGATGTGAGCCCAAGCTCCTCCCAGCCACTCAGGGCAGCACGAGCTGATCATGCAACAGAGCCGGAGCTTTTGCGGCATTCACTGTCGACTTGATAGTCTGTAAGTGACGTGGCAATGTGATTGGGACTTATGCCGAAGGGTGCTAACTTGTTGAGCAGATCCGGTTGATACGGTAAGTCCGCCCACAGCCACCAGGACGTTGAAAGAGCAGGAGAGCCGAGTACAATCGGGGAGACACTCAAAAGAGCGAGGTATACACGTGAACCAGCACTGATGGACGTATAAGATAAAAACAAGGCTACAGTCTCCAGACTATGTCAAGCTGTACCGCAATGGCGCGAATACAGCTTTCAATCAGAACATGTTTCGGGGCGTATACCAAGGTGTGGGAAGCGTTATCATAGCCACACTACCTTCCTCTGGAGCGTTCTTCACTACATATGAAGGTGTGAAGGCCATTCTCCAAGATGCGAACTCCAAGGCCCGCGTCCCGGCGCCTCTCATTCACGCTGCAGCTTCTGGGACTGCGGAGCTGGTATCGTGCGCCATCCTTACTCCAGCTGAGGTGATAAAGCAAAATGCTCAAATGGTGGACAACTCCAAGGGCGGACCACGTGTCAATGCGACACTTCAAACAATACAAAGATTTCGGTCGAACCCATTCGCACTTTGGCGAGGATACACTGCCCTAGCCGGCAGGAATCTCCCATTCACTGCTCTGCAATTTCCAATGTTTGAGCGAATAAAGGAGAGCATTAGACGCTACCGAGACGAGCGAGGCATCCGGACGAATACGCTCTTCGAAAGCGGTATGATTACCGCAGTCAGCGCAGGGACTGGAGGAAGCATCGCAGCGGTAATCACGACGCCGGTTGATGTCATCAAAACTCGCATAATGCTCGCAGCCGTAGAGACTCCTCCGGACGATACCAAGCCCACGACAGCAAGCCATAGCGCCAAGGTTGCGAAAGACGCCTTGGTCGATGCTACCGGCAAGACGATTCAAGCAGTGAAAGACAGGCCGCTCGAGGCAATCAAGCAAGCCACCGCCGGCCCCAGTCGCAAAACGACCATCCAGGTAGCGAGAGAAGTTGTTCAAGAACATGGCGTCAAGGGTCTCTTTCGCGGCGGAGCTTTGAGAGGCGTCTGGACCATGGTAGGAAGCGGACTCTATCTGGGTGTATACGAGAGTGGTCGGATTTGGCTTGCGCAACGGCGAGGGGCCACGATTGATGCCGAAGCATATGCGCGTTCATAGAAGGACTCGTCCTGTCTTTCTGATACCCCCTTTACGGTTGGATATGTATAGACAAGGAGGATAGAAGTACGTTGCTTGTAGGCATTTCTGCAGGCAAATACGAGACTACGACTGTACAGCTACACGATACTTCTAGCGTTTCCTTGCCCGACGTGTTGGCAAGGTGGCTGGGTAGGAAGCACGGAAGCGGAGACTCCATTGTACGGCCACGCCAGTCATGCATAAGCAAGTACGCCGGGACAATACCGTGGTCCGCTGTGCGTTGTACGCAGAAAGGCGTGCCTTGCGTCCTCGTGGTGGCATGTTATCGCTTGGAACAAAATGTCAAATTGAAAGCGCTTCGAGAAGGATTGAATTCGGTCCTCAGGCGTAACGCTCTATTTAAGAAGGCGTCTTTATCTCCACAAATCGCAAGCGACCAGGGACTATCGAAAGAACCCTGCGCAGCATTAGCATTGATCTGGATATAAAAGCTTGATAGGGGCACAGGATCCACTTGTATCCACTGTCATCTCTCTCTTTTCATCTATCGCAGGTACACACACATGCAAAGGGTATACAAGCCTGACGACCAGTTTGTGTGACGTGTGACGATTGTAGCAGCAGCAGCCTCCTTGCTGGGTATCCCTAATGTTTGGTTTCGAGCTTGCTCGATTCTCTTCCTCCGCATCAACCTCGCGCAGACGGCATCGCAACGCTGTTTATCCTGCGCATGGCTATTAATACTGTCCCCTATAGGTCCGGACTGGATGCACAACGTCCTGTATGACCGCGGGACCCATCGCGCACATGGGCAATGCCGCAATGAGAAGTACGACGCGGATGACCAAGAGACGGAAGTCTGGGTACCGGGAGACAGTACACAACATGACGGGGACGGTCAAAGCATGGCTGGGAGTTGCATCGCTACTGGAGGATCGTAGTTGATTAAAAGTACCGTCCTCGTTCTGGCGGAGTTCTGGTAGCACGAGAAGGTCTGGGAGCGACATGGATATACGAAACACCTCATCCACATCCTTGACTCGCTTGCTACAGGAACCCGCTTTCACGATGCCGCTTCGGTGCACACAGGGCCAGGTTCTTTCTCTACCACAAACGCGCCGGCATACCGCGCTCAGAAATATTTACAGCGTCGTGCTGCCCGTCCCTCCTCCAACCAGCAGTGCACCCTCATTTTTCCCTTGTGGTCCATCCTTCAGTCGTCTGCGCAGCGCACCGCCGCCCTTCCTTTTTCGTTCTCACCCCTAGTCATTCATTACAAGAAACTTGGTTCTGTTAGTGCTTGTGCACCGACTCGCTCGTCGCCATGAAGGTCGGCGCTACTCTCGTTTGCGCGTTGGTGGGAGGCGTGGCCGCTGCAGGGATTCCTCGTGATGGTCGCCAGCCTCCTCTTCGCGTGAGCGCCATCCAGCAGCTTCAGGACGAGATAGCACAATTAGAGGACTCTCTACGCCAGGCTTTCTCCAAGCTCGCTGGCCTCTATAACGGCCACATCCCTTCGACCTCTTCCCATTCTCCTGCCCGAAAGTCTTCCACAACACCTCACCACCAACAACCCGCCCCTGTCACGACTCTTACCTCCAGTACTTCCGTCAATACTGCAAAGCTCTCGTCGTCGATCGCTACTTTGCTGTCAAGTCTCGACTCTGCTTCTTCTCGCCCTTCTTCTGTGGCCTCCCCGCCCACGGCTGGCTCTTCCTCGTCCGTCACAACATCTATCGACAGCGTTACGGAAAAGACTGAGACCCTCACACCAGTCCCAGTGAC
This sequence comes from Mycosphaerelloides madeirae, assembly GCA_002785995.1. Taxonomy (NCBI): domain Eukaryota; kingdom Fungi; phylum Ascomycota; class Dothideomycetes; order Mycosphaerellales; family Mycosphaerellaceae; genus Mycosphaerelloides; species Mycosphaerelloides madeirae. The sequence continues at coordinate 462,800 of NHNV01000001.1, read as the reverse complement.
CCCAGCGGCTGTTTCCTCCACCTCCACATCGTCCAGCACTTCGACCACTTCGATATTCTCAACCACAGTTGTCCTCAGGACTGCCAGCTCCACCGTGAGCTCCCAACCATCGGCGTCGGCCAACTCCACGTTGAACAGCAACATCACAATGTCCTCCTCGGGCTGCTCAAGTCTTTGCTCTTCTCTCACCTTCTCTTCGAGTCTCGATGTCGCCCCCATATCCTGCGTGCCGTATGCAGCCAACGACACCATTACAATCCAAGGCGGCCAAGCTACTGCAACCTGCGGGAGCACCATCACTCCTTCAATCGACCTTTGCCGAGTCGTTCTCAGCATTACCACCAGCCAGGACTCAGAGGTCTACATGGAGGTCTGGTTACCAGACGGAAGCAGCACCTGGAATGGCCGTACAATGAGCACGGACAACTCCGGAGTCAATGGATGTGTAGCCTTCGACGATATGCAATTTGTCACGGGAATGGGTTTCGCCGCCATTGGCGATAACGGGGGCCATAACTCATCCTCCTTTGATGGCTCCTGGTTCGAGGGCTCGAATGAGCTTGTCCTCGACTGGGCTGGTCGTGCCCGTCACGCCTCAGTGGTCGCCGGCAAGGCTGTTGTCAACCAATTCTACAATCGAGCAGCTTCTTACTCCTATTACATCGGCTGCTCTGCTGGTGGCTGGCAAGGTCTGAAGTCAGCTCAAGATTACCCCAACGACTTCGACGGCATCATCGCAGGTTCTTCCGCGACTGACTTCAACCACCTGCAAGCCTGGAGCGGTAGATTTGTACAGCTGACTGGCCAGAATACGAGCGACCCAAAATTCCTCACTGAAGACGATTGGATTACCGTACAGTCCGCGATCTTCGCTCAGTGCGACGAAGCCCTCGACGGTGTCAACGATGGCATTTTGGAAGACCCTACTATTTGCGACTTCGATGCCACCGTTTTGTCGAACTCAACCTACAACCTCACTACGACCCAAGTCACGACCGTCCAGAAAGTCTTCACGGAACTTTACAACACGGCTGGAAACCTGCTCTTCCCGGCCCTGCTGTACGGCTCGCAGGTGGACGCCTTCCGCCTCGGTCAGCTCTCTGGATCTGTACAGGCTATCTCCGAGGATTGGTACAAGTACGCCGTGCTCAACGACTCGAGCTGGAATGCCCTCGATATGAGCCAGTCCGACTACGCCGCAGCCGACCAGCTCGATGCCTACCACGGGAATGTCTCCGGCTATAACGGCGATCTGAGCTCCTTCTCTGCCGCAGGTGGCAAGCTCATCATGTACCACGGAATGGCCGACCCGCTCGTATCCGCAGGCGTGGCTCAGAGATACTACCTCAAGGTAGCTCAGACTCTTGGTATCGACGACACTGGCATGGACGACTTCCTCCGCCTGTTCAGGATCAGCGGGATGGCTCACTGTGGTGTCGGTGGCATCAGCGGTGCTGGAGCTTGGATGTTCGGTCAGAATGAGGAAGCCAGCGCTGCTACGCACAGTGTCATCGAATACATCCAGGACTGGGTCGAACAGGACAACGCCCCGGACACCATCGTCGGCACGAAGTTTTGGTACGACACTCCCAGCCTGGGCATCGAATTCGAGCGCGGACACTGCAAATTCCCGTACCGAACGACATATATCGGCGGAGGAGCGGACTCCTCCCTAACCTCATCTTGGAATTGCACGTACATCGAAAACTGGCAGGATTGCGGTGTGGGCGCAACACCGAGGCTCTGCAATGTTGATGGGACGTTTACTGCATGAGCGGTCCCTTTTCTTGCAACGAAGTGATGGATTTACCTGTATTAATACAATGCGTTTGTTCTTATTCCACTGTATATAAGCGAGACGGACCAAAAAGCATGGCGTGTGGGTAATCAGACCTCCAGATACAGAGGATAGATATAGTATAGCATCAACATTAGACATAATACAGAATGGACGACAGATGGACCTCATCTATGCAGTCATACCTCACAGCCTCACATCTAAATACTCAATGGAATCGCTCCTCACTTCCAGCCGGAGGATAAAATCCTCCTCCAAATTCCAAACTTGCTTCGTCAAAGACATCCTCCTGTATCAGTCTCCACGGCGAAAACCACCCACTTTCATAAACCTTCACCTCCAACCCCGCCTTGAAACTCTGTCCCAGGAAGTTTTCTTTATGTCCTTCAGGGAAAGGCGAACTCAAGGAGAAGAAGGTTCCCTTCGGCGCGGATGCTTTCACAGTAATCTTCTGTCTGAAACTCTGCAGACTCAGTTCGAACGTCCGCTCATCCCAATTTGTCGAATACGATGGGAAAAGAGTGAAGGGAGGTCGGAAATCGAGGTTTAGGTTACTGCTACGGAAGCCCAAGAGAAAGGCAGAGAGGCCGAGGATATGGCCGCCAGCACAAGTGAAGCTGTGAGATGGGTCGAGAGGATCGCGGGCTTGCAGCCAGATGTGGGCGGAGGGGAAACTGCTCGCCCAGTTTTTCTCTTGGTGTATGAGTGCTTGACCGGAGGTGTCTTGGGATGAGAGGGAGGCGTGAGGGGGAAGTTTGAGGGTGAACGTGCATTCGGAGGCGAGGGACTGGACGTGCCAGTGGAGAGGGAGAGGAAGGTTGACGAAGAGGCCCTCTGGTGTGTTCGCTGTCTCGGACCAAGGCTTCCTGGACGTTGACGTTGCTGTGAAACACAACTCTGAAGTTTCGATTGTGTATTCCGTCTTGTCTCCGTCCCATTTGATGTACCCTATCCCAGGGACGTTGAGGAGACAATCCTTCTGTCGAGAGGTAGAAGTCATTGTGATGTCTTCCGGCCATATCTCTTTCTGGTAGACATTCTGTCCATTTTGGGACACGTATGTGAATGAGACCATGTTCGGTTTTGTTTGAGCACCTTTTATTTGGCATATGATGAGGGCGATGTGGCTTCCAGATGGGAGGTCGAATTTACTGTAGTAGCCCTCGAAAACTGCGCTGGGGTGGGGTGCGTTGTGCTCCATTCTTATTATTGAGGTCCTAAAATTGATGCGTGAGCGATAGTTGGTATGCTTTAAAGGTGCAGTCGTGGCTTGTTTGCTAGATGAGATTGCTGTTGCGAGAGTTGTTTGTTGGTGTCGAAGCGAAACAGTCACGATGACGAGTCGACTTCCGCTTGGGTACAATATCAGCCAGCAAGATCAACTCGAGAAACATAAAAGCAACCGTCAATCGTTGTATTCGGGACTCTATCCTTGATAACTACTTCTTCTCTGGCGCGCCCTTCTGTGCCTTATTCTTGTTATCGCCTGAGTTGGATCTGGTTTCAGCACTCCTCTTTACGTAAAAGGCAAGTCGAATTTACCTGTGTCTTCATAATCGCCTCCTTCAGCTTCGTAACGTCTTGCTAGCTCTCCAGCTTTCCATGCCGACCAGGATCCTTTCCCGCCACCTGATCATGGCGTGTTAGGGTTTGAGATCTTCCGCGGCGATGATGAGGGACACACCTTTCTCCTCGTTCTTGACCTCCTCCTTGATCCGCTCGCGAAGCTCGGGATCAGTTGGCTCTCCCTTGGAAGACGGCATTTTCAGAATTGATTAAGCTCGATAGTTTTGACAAAAAATTTGTTAATGATGGAAACATGGGGAAGCCGGTACTTATGCGTCTTCGTTCCTTTGGCAACGACGTAGCAGGTCATGACGACGTTGAAAGTCATGATGTAATGTGGATTCTTTGTTGCGCCCAAAGCATGGTCATACGCGGTGTTGGGATCAGTGGGCAATCGATCTTGTTTATGCAGGTACCAACAGCTAGATCAGATCACTTAACTCTGTTCCCGAGGCACATTGTTATCACTGTTACTTTAGGTGATCAAAACTCAGCCTTGACGTCTGCATTCTTGTCGTCCAGTCCTCGCTTGACCTAAGAAGTGAAGGGTGGATAATTAGCAGTTATCTCGAACATGTCGGTGCTCATCGCCTTCTATTTTGCTTACCATATTCGTCAAGACTTCAAAGGCTACTTGCGCAGCTGCTAGAGCTGTAGCTTCTCCAGCACCATCATATGACGGAGAGACTTCTACGATATCTGCGCCAACAACATTCAAGCTTTCAACGGCACGCAGCACACGAATGAGCTCCCTTGTTGTCCACCCACCAGGTTCGGGGGTGCCTGTGCCAGGTGCAAGGCCGGGATCGATAACGTCGATATCGATGGACAGGTAAACAGGCATCTCGGTTCCTACATGGGACACGATCCTCTCTGCCACTCCGGCGGCACCCAGGTCGTCAATGTCGTCACAAGCGATCCGAACCCATCCTTGAGCATCGTCATCTTCGTTGTCTTCAATGCCTGATAGTCTTGTGCGAAGTCCGGCGTGTACAGACTTGTTTTTGGCGATAAGACTTTCGTTGTGGGCTACCCAAAACATCGTGCCATGGGTAAAGAAGGATTGTTCATTTGGATCGTTTGGGTCGAGCCATGCGGAGGGATATTTTGCAGGGTGCCAAGTATCCAGATGAGCATCAAAGTGGACGACCGCCACACTGTCATAGACCTTGTTCAGCGCTCGAAGTGTTGGCAGCGCAATAGAATGATCTCCGCCGAGAGCCAGTATCTTGGATGTCCTTCGATATTCGATTGGGGACTTGGCATTATCAGAGGTAGCCTTTGAATGCGCTAAATTCGAAAAGGCTTCTGACATCTGCCGTAGTGCTAAAGCATTATCGAAAGGAGTCACAGGAATGTCGCCGCAATCGATGATCTTCGCCCAACTCTGATACGGGTTGATGCCGGCTCGAGGATTGTATCCGCGAAACCCGGTCTGACGAGCTGAAGCAGTTCTGATTGCTCGAGGGCCAAAACGAGCTCCGGGTCGGTATGAGACTGCTGTATCGAACGGCACCCCTAAGATGGCAATATCATACTCGGTATTTGGATATTGCAAGCAGCGCTGGTGCTCAAGATGGGCGAATGTTGAGATGCCTGTATAGCCCCACTGCTGAGGCGTTAGCGTTTGTCTTTGGAAGCGGCCTTGTGGGAAGTTTGACATCGGTGCCCCATTTCGCATCCAAGTCCTCGCGAGTCCAGCCGATGAAAGGTTGCTGGGAATCATCGTGGTCATGGTCGTTGTGATGCTCATGAGCAATGGCTACGCCCAGGAGGGGGAGAGTAAGCAGTAGTCTCATGGCCGTGTTCTTCAACAGTTAATCGAAAGAAAACAAAAGGAATACGACGAGAACACTCACCTTCCTGCATCGGACGCTTATCTATGCCGCTGGACGAGCGGCGGGCAGTACAATGGGCCGAAAGCTCCCTCCGCCTCATTGAACGCCGGATGCGTTAGTCATTGGCGTGGGAGCTCCGGGGTCGCGCATCTCGACTGTGCGGTGAACAATCTTCTGAGCATCGACGCGGTGGGATTGTGTCGAGAAGGGAGAAGATGGACGGATGGAGAGAGGAGAGAGGAGATGAGACGAGGCCGTTGACCGTGATGATGTGGTGACCTCACCTGTTGCGAGTCGCGTAAGATCGCCAGTGGTGCTACCAGCCATCATCCAAACACATACATTTTGCGTCGAATACATACCACCACCTCCATTCGTCATCATGCCTGAGATTGGCGAAGTGGCCCGCATGGTCCACTACCTGCGCAAACACCTCGTCAACCGCACCATTCGATCTTGTCAAGGCTTCGAGGATGATATCGTCTACGGCAAGGTCGGCTGTTCGGCCGCTGAATTTCGAAAGGCGGTCGAGGGCAAGAAAGTCACAGGCGCCGGTCAACAGGGCAAGTACTTCTACGTCACATTCGACAGCCCGCCGCACTCTGTGATGCATCTTGGGATGACGGGATGGATCAAGTTCAATGCGGAAGAGACGGGATACTACAGACAAGCGAAAGAGAAGACAGTAGTCGAAGAATGGCCGCCCAAGTACATGAAGTTCCTGCTGAAATGCGACGCGGAAGCGGTCGACGGAGAGAATAGAGACCCAGTTGAAGTAGCATTCATCGACGCTCGCCGACTTGCGCGTATACGACTCGTCGACTGCGATGCGGAAAAGATCAGAGATCAGACACCACTGAAAGAGAATGGCCCTGACCCAGTTATTGACAAGGACAAAGTCACAGTCGAGTGGTTGGCAGCGCTCTTGAGGAGGAAGAAGGTTCCCGTCAAAGCCTTGCTGTTGGATCAAGCAAATATTTCTGGAGTCGGAAATTGGGTGGCAGATGAGGTGCTCTACCAAGCGAAGATACATCCGGAGCAATACAGCAACACCTTTGGCGATGAAGAGATTAAACGCTTACACGATGCGTTGATCTTTGTTTGCACGACCGCTTGCGAAACCCTGGCCGACAGCACCCAATTCCCGGAGAACTGGCTGATGAAGTACCGCTGGGACAAGGGCAAGAAGAAGGAGAACGTCCTGCCGAACGGCGAGAAGATTGTCCATCTCACTGTAGGTGGGAGGACTTCAGCAATCGTGCCATCAGTACAGAAAAAGACCGCGGCCGTGGCAGGCGATGTTGAGCCTGCTGGTCTTGAAGGAGATGACGAGAAGAAACCTGCAAAGGGACGGAAGCGTAAAGCTGAAGCAGAGGAAGACGCCGGGGACGACGACGAAGTCATGCCCGCGAAGAAAGATCGCAGCAAGAAGACCGCAGCGTCTGATACGAATGGCACTGCCGCGTCTCAGAAGAAAGTGAAGAAAGCCAAGGCGGAGGCTTCTGCAGATGCAGACGCTGGCGCAGATGTCGACGAGGATGAGAAGAGACCGACGGGAAAGAAGGCCAAGGCCACGCCGAAGAAGGAGTTGAAGCCAGTAACTCCAGGGTCGAGACGGTCCACGCGAAGCAAAGCATAGTGAGCCGCTCTGCATGTGGCAAATCGCTGTCTGAAGCTACCTGCCTGTATATCGTTGTACTCTTGCATGATTGTGAATAAACGATTGGAAATGAGTAAGGATTTTCATGTGAAGAACTGAAGGCATATTGTATAATCCAATGGCTTGTACAATGCAAGCCCTTTACATATACATCGCTTCGACTCCACGATATCACTCCGCTCGAGTTTGGACAACATTGAAGTGATATATACTACTTCTGCACGTAGCTGGCTCCGCTTTTAGCTCCGCACGGGCATCTGCTCTCACCTCAACCTCGAGTAGCAGCTCGTCGGCGCATGCACTCGACACCTTCACATCCGGACCTGCTCTCGCCATCGCACCCCATCCCCGCCACCCCGCTCGCTCCGTCGCCGCAGAGGACAGCTTTTCAGTACAAGGCGCGCCAGCGAGGCTTGCATGGGCCGTCGCGCCGCCCTTCACCGACCATGCAGCACGTCTTCTCCCACCAGAACCCTTATCACCAACCCGACTGGCAGCACCACCCGCAGACAGCCCATAACCACAATCACTATGCCGCTCAGACGCAAGCTGCTGCCGCCGCCAATGCAGTCGCCCAACAGCAGAATTACGGTCGCAACATGGCTGCCGCCGGACACAACGGAGGCAACCCAGGCGGATTGGGCGCCGCCGGCAATGGCGCTGGCAACGGCATGAACTCAACTGGCGGTCCACTCGGAGGAGCAGGAGGGCCAGGCGACCACGGCGGCAGTAGTATCATGGGATCAGGAGACAGCATCAGCGAGGACAATCGACGAGTACTTGTGTGGATCTCGCAAGTCCTGAGTACAGACACTCGTGAGCAAGCTTTACTGGAGCTCAGCAAGAAGAGAGAACAAGTGCCGGAGCTGGCGCTCATATTATGGCACTCATTCGGTGAGTCAGGACGGAGACTGCACAGAGATACGATACTGATTTTGCACAGGGGTCATGACGTCTCTCTTGCAAGAGATCATCTCGGTCTACCCTCTGCTGAACCCGTCACAACTCACGGCTGCCGCCTCTAACCGAGTGTGTAATGCGCTGGCGCTCTTGCAGTGTGTTGCTTCTCACAGCGAGACGAGAGGCCTATTTTTGAATGGTAAGGCTTTGATGCCAAGCAATGTCTTGGGCACCTCCACTGACCCTCTGTCCAGCCCACATCCCGTTATTTCTATACCCATTTCTCAACACAACGTCCAAGAGTCGACCTTTCGAGTACTTGCGCCTGACATCCCTCGGCGTGATTGGGGCGTTGGTGAAGAATGACAGCTCGGAAGTGATCAACTTCCTGCTCACCACGGAGATCATCCCACTTTGTCTCCGTATCATGGAGACTGGATCGGAGTTGAGCAAGACCGTTGCCATCTTCATTGTTCAGAAGATACTCCTCGACGACATGGGCCTGCAATATATCTGCCAAACCTACGAGCGTTTCTACGCCGTCGGCACAGTCCTCTCCAACATGGTCACGCAGCTCGTCGACCAGCAGACGGTCCGACTACTTAAGCATGTGGTTCGGTGCTTTTTGCGGTAAATCCCGACCCTTTCGCGGAGGTAGACGTGGTGCTGACAATCCACAGACTATCAGACAATGCCCGCGCGCGCGAAGCACTACGACAATGTTTACCGGAACCCCTTCGTGACGCTACTTTCTCGCCGGTCTTACGAGACGATGCAGCGACTAAGCGGTGCCTGGCACAGCTTCTACTCGCTCTTTCCGACCAAGCCGAGCCCAACTTGACAGGGACTGGATCGTATGGCAACCACCAGCAGAGTCCGTTTGCGTAAACGACACCAATACAGGACTCACAATGCTGACACACGTTCTTGATTACAGGCACGCGACGCGGTTTCGGGGATAAGGCTGCGGCATTCTATTGAAGTATGCCTGGACGGACTTTCTTTTCACAATAGGCCATCTATCTCAGAGTCCTGCATTATGCTGAGATCAACTCTTATCTGTCAGCCGGTGCGTTTGAGCCAAACTACCTGGATGCGCGATACTCAGCGGCCCCACAATACCCAAGCGGGCTTCACAAACCCAGCAGGTCGACGTTGACGGGTATGCTTTTTCGATTCGACACTACTATGACTATTCTTGACATATGTGTTCTCCTATCACGTAAGGGAAGGAAGACAAAAGGCAAGGCGTTTTGATTGTGGAGGAACTGGTGAATTTGCGGCAAAGCCATATACCCCCTGGAACGAACGGCTGCTGGTTTATTTCAACTTTCTGATTGCATTAGGACGGTGTCACGAGAGTGTTGCATTTTTATAGTATTCATTTACGACGTATGGAGGGAGCGAGGGAGAGGTGATCGAGGGAAGCAAAAAGTGTCATTACTCTGGGGTCGCTGTGTGTGTAGGATTATGGGATGGGATCAATAAGGCTTTGAGGGTTTTTACTGTAGATATGAGAGAAGCATGAGCACATGTATTTTTGCAACGCTGTGAGAAGTGGCATGAATCTTCTAGTTCGAAAAATGTTCTTCCATTCTTCGAATAGACGAACACTCGCAGCAAGCAAGCGCGTCTGTAATATATATGAGAGCTTGCAGCCGTCCTGATTGAATTTACAGGCATCGCAGAACCATGTCGTACCCATACGGAGATCCGCGCAAGAATTTTGGAGAATTCATCAATAACACCGACGGCAATGCAGCAGCACGACCTCCACGGAGCCAAACGCCTCCTCTAGCTGCTCCAGCAGATGCGTATCCAATTGGCCATGCTCCAGAAAGGGTTCATACTATCGAAGAAACGCCGGACGGGAAGCTTGATAAAGCGCAGAGAGAAAAGAGGGCTCGTCGCTTGAGAGATGCTGAGCAGGAGAAGCAGGAGACACATATTGAGATGATACGGGAGCGCCGGGATAAGCAAGCCGAGTATGAAGAGGCGGAACGACGCCGTGAGTATCAGATGGCGGAGGAGGAGGAGGAGGAGGAGGAGGAGAAGAGAAGAAAAGTGAAGGGGGGTGGTCCGCGAGGTTGAATGTTCTGCCCTCGCAATGGTACTATGATGAACTGTTGTTTCTTCTCCATTCGTCCAGCGCTTTCTCAGCTCCGTCACCTTCGTTTTCGCATCTCTCGCCGAAAAGACCCCATGTTCGCTCGCGAATGATTTTTTCTACTGTCCTTTCGTTCATGATCCAGGTGGCGAGGACTTCTGCTTTTCCTTCTCTTGGTATGTTGCGTAAGGTGTAGGGATCTGATCGCTGGTCTCTATCCACTAGTCTGCTATCCACTGGCATCTCCCCCGTTCTAGCGTCCTCGCTCGTTTGATCGGGGTCAGGCGACGTTGCTACGACAGCGCAGTAATTCAGTACATTACTGCGGCTTTGCCAGCTCGGGAAGAGCACTTTCTGCTTGAATTGATCGCATGCTGCGGGATCGATGGGTCTCCTGGTACTGGGCCGCGGTAGGTGCTCGGATGTGCTGTGAGGATCGAAGGGCTTTGAGCCGGGTGTTACGAGGGCATTGAGGTTTTGGGAGATGGTGTCGTCTACGAAACGGGAGGTACGGAGGAAGTCTGTGGGATTGGAAGATCTTGTATGAGCGTGAGCTTATATAATTTTGGATGGAGGCAGAAGGGGGGGTTGGGGAGAAGTTACCTCGAAGCTGGGTTTGGGAGAAGCAGAACTGCGGCGTTAGACGTGGTTGGTCTGGTGTTCGGCACATGATGAGGCGGGGAGCTTGTTTTGGAGGAGAGTCTGTAGCAGGGGCGGGCGGTGGTGGAGGTGCTGATTTCCAGAGCATGAGCGCCAGAGCGGGTGATGGAATTGAATGTGATGGCAGAGACGAGAGTGGAGCTTTGTGGAGCTTCTTCGAGATGGCCTCAACATGACGTCGGCTAAATTGATGCCGACGTCGCGCCACTTTCGCGACATACATCGCGTTAGGCAGGCGCGTCAGGCTTCCACTCTGCCATTATTTCCCTCCGCCGCATCAACCTGGTTAGGGAATGATATGCTCTCGTCACCTGCTGTCTCTATCCTCGCTGCGATTCAACATTAAAGGCGAGCTCCTCCGGCTCAACGTATACAGCTCCTCCCACGCTGCGCCTGCGACACCTCAGCTTCGACGGCATTGCAGTCTCACTTCAACACACGGCAGACATCTTGCAGTCATGGCGCCGGAACAGGCAACGTTAGGGTATGTCAAGTTGCAACAGACTCTTGGGTGCGGCCTTGTGCTTCCCTCGGCTGAGGACAAGAGCTAATGTCTGAGCAGCAAGTTCTTCGGCAACCCGGGCGGTCCCAAGGCCCAGCCACAGCAGACGAAACTGAAGATGTCCTCGAAAGCTGCACCAAAGAAGGAAGATAACGCAGCGCCCAGTGGCCATGCCAAGCGTGAAGATGTGGACATGGAGGATGCGAAGCCCGTCAAGGATGAGGTTGACGTGGATATGGACGACGGAGTTGCTGTCAAGGATGAGCCTGAGAGCTCTTCGAAGAAACGCTCTGCTTCTGCGGATGTAGAGGACGAAGAAGACGAGGATGATGCTGGGCCTCCGACAAAGAAGCCGCGACAAAAGCCGGCTACCAATGGCACTGCGAAGAAGCGTATGGCGAGGAACGTTTCCGCAACCAAGCTCAAGAAGGAGCCGGAACAAGATGAAGAAACCTCTGTCAAGAAGAAGAAGTCGGCAACTCCAAAGTCGGAAGCCAAGTCCAAACCAATCGAGGCTGAAGACGATGACGATGATCTACCGGTCAAGAAGTCGAAGGGTGCCTCGCGCAAGAAGGCGGCTCCAGTTGTCGAAGAAGATGACGATGAGCAGAGCGACAGAAAGCAGTCCGAAGAAGAAGCCGAAGACTCGGAGGAGGAAGAAGATGAGAAGCCAGAAGTCGCTGCAAAGGCTCGAGCCAAGGTCCAGACGACATTGAAAGCGGCCGGCAACGATCCATATCCGGATTGGAAGGCTGGCGACCCTGTGCCATATGCCGCTCTCTGCACAACCTTCTCGAAGATCGAAATGACGACAAAGCGACTGGAGATTCTGGCACACTGCTCTCTTTTCCTACGACAAGTTCTCCGTCTGACACCAGAAGATCTCTTGCCAACCGTCTTACTGATGGTGGGCAAGTTGGCTGCAGAATACGCGGGCGTTGAACTTGGAATTGGTGAATCTCTCATCATGAAAGCCATTGGCGAGACGACAGGTCGCAGCTTGAGAATTATCAAGGAAGACCAGCAGAGGATCGGTGATCTTGGTTTGGTCGCAGCGAAGAGTCGATCGAACCAGCCGACAATGTTCAAGCCGAAGCCACTCACAGTTCGTGCTGTACACGAGGGACTGATGAAGATCGCTACCGTCGAAGGCCAAGGGTCTCAAGGCCGAAAAGTCGATGGCATCAAGAAACTCCTCTCTTCGGCGGACGTCAATATCGGTAAAGGCCAAACTGTTGACATCAATAAAGAAAAAGGTGGCCCAAGTGAGTCGAAATTCATCATCCGTGCCCTCGAAGGCAAGATGCGCCTCGGTCTTGCGGACAAGAATCTGCAGGTGGCGGTCTCCCATGCCATGGTTGCACATGCTGTGGCTCAAGACGGCAAGAAAGTGCCCAGCGAGGAAGAATTGAAGAAGGGCGAGGAGACTTTCAAAGCGGTCTACAACGAGCTACCAGCCTACGAAGTCGTTGTCCCGGCACTGCTAGAACACGGCATCTGGAAGCTGCGAGATTCTTTGAAGTTGAGACCCGGTGTGCCTCTCAAGCCCATGCTCGCCAAGCCAACCAAATCCATTGGCGAGGTGCTCGACCGATTCGAAGGCAAAGACTTCACCTGCGAGTACAAATACGATGGTGAGCGTGCTCAGATCCATTTCGTGGCTCACGACTCCGAGCAAGACTTTGCTACGACTGTCGCGCCTGCTGCTGGCAAGAGTGATCGCGGTATCTCCAACATCTTCTCTCGAAATAGTGAAGATCTCAGCAAGAAGTACCCCGACATCCTCCAAAAATTGCCGAGTTGGGTCAAGCCAGGTACGAAGAGCTTCGTGCTGGACTGCGAGACTGTCGCCTGGGATGTCGAGAAGAAGCACGTTCTGCCGTTCCAGCAACTCATGACACGTAAGAAGAAGGATGTGAAGACCGAAGACATCAAAGTCAAGGTCTGCGTCTTTGCCTTCGACATTCTCTATCTCGACGGTGAAGCTCTGGTCAATAAGCCCTTCAGAGAGCGTCGAGATGCAATGTACAGTGCCTTCGAACCTGTTGAGGGAGAATTCGCTTTCGCACAATACGGCAACTCGAGAGAGATTGAAGAGATTCAGACTCTGCTCGATGACTCCATCAAAGCATCTTGCGAAGGTCTGATGGTCAAGATGCTCGATGGTGTCGAATCCCACTACGAACCATCACGGCGGTCTCAGAATTGGCTCAAAGTGAAGAAAGACTACCTCGCGGGTGCGGGCGACTCTCTCGATCTCGTCGTTCTGGGAGCGTACTACGGCAAAGGCAAGCGGACCAATTGGTATGGTGCTTTCCACCTCGCCTGCTACAATACCATTTCGGAGCAGTACGAAACGGTGTGCAACATTGGTACTGGATTCTCTGAAGCCATTCTTCAGGAGCTCTACGATACGCTGTCGCCGCTTGCAATCGATCGGGCCAAGCCTTTCTACGATCACTCGCAGGGAAAGAATGATCAGCCGGATGTCTGGTTCGAGCCGAAGTATGTCTGGGAAGTAAAGACTGCCGATCTCACGCTCAGTCCACGGTATCGAGCTGCTTCGTCGGAGTTTGGCGGTGATGGTGTGCATAAGGGTGTCAGTCTGCGCTTCCCACGTTTCCTCCGAGTGCGCGATGACAAGAAGCCGGAGGAGGCTACCAGCAGCAAACAGGTCGTGGAGATGTACCGCAAGCAGGAGTCTGTCGGAAAGGACAAGAAGCCGTCGGCGGACGATGACTTCGAGTATTGAGAGGCGTGATGGCAACAAAGATAGTATGTACAATGGCTTGTCGATAGCTCCATATGCACATTGCGGATTGCGACACAGATGGCTTACCATATCCTAAACCACTTCTTCTTCACAGGTTGTTCCTTGCCCTCAAAATCCACAAACGTTTCTTGCGCACCTTGGCCAGCACTGATATTCTCCTGGCCAGCGCTGGTACTCTCGGGTACAACCGCAAATTCCGGGGATAGATCGGCAGCTGTCCTCGCAGAGCCAAAGGCCGTCGCACCCGGCCTCGCAGTCCATCCTCCAAGCTTTCCCTCACTTGCCTCTTCCAAACCATGCGCTTTGCGGTACTCCGACCGCTTGCCTATATCGTCAAGTTTCTGCTTCCGGCGCTCTCGCACCTTTGCGGTGGTATATGCGAGGTGCATCTCGTAGACTTCCCACCACCGACGCAGGAACTGAAATGGATGGGCGAGGAACATTGAGTTGGGGGGTAAGAGGTCGAGGTAGGGTGTTTTGTGGAGGAAGTCGGAGATCCAGATTCCGAAGACGAGAGATAGTAAGATTCCCTGGGGTATGTGTTAGGATTGAGAAGACAGAGTGCAGTGAGGACGTACCAGACTGATCCAAAGGTGGATTATCCGGTTGGTGAGGAACCAATGCAGCAGGCTTCCTTCTGGAGGCATCATGTGGGGATATCGTCTCGCTTTTTGTTGTTGAGTCAAGTCCGGGCCGTATGTGTAACGCGATTTAGTCTTCAGTCGGGCTGGGTGTGATGGTGGTCGGAACTTGTCTGGTTTCTCCAGTACGCGAGGTTTGGGAGGTGAAGGCGGGCTTGTGGAGGCATGTCGGATACTGGAGGTGAGCCATCGTTGCTGGAACTGTTTTGCATGGTGAGAGAAGCCTGTGGAGTGAGTCAGTGGTGGTGATGGAGAGCATTGGGAATTCTTCTATTGCAAAGCCGGTGGCTCCTTGTGGCTGCGATCATTCGGATTTCGTGGAGATGTGCTGGTGCTGAGAGTCTTGGGGATACGTACCAGCTCGTGGGAGAGTCGCCCGTAGCGACGCCATTGAGATGAGTGTATGGTCGCAGGCGATCTGAGACGATTGAATGCCAATAACGTAGGCTCGGGTAAAAGGTGAGGTAATGTGCCTCAGGAACGCTCTTTCGGTTTCTCGCGCACGCGAAGAGCGCTAAGGCGGGAGCGAGCCAAAAGCGCGCTAGCGTCTGCGCGATGTTTATCCACCGGTGCACTTCTCAGAAACAGCGGCAGTCCCCCCTCTTCTTCACCAACCACGACTTTCATCACCCCAGTCCAGTCCAGCAACCGTCCCACCACCACCCGCAGTACCTTTTTTCTCCCACGAGACCTATACCCTCACCCAAACTAAACCAAGGCTCCACGAAGAGCCACCCGTCGGCAAAATTCCCGGAATGCGTGAGATAGTACAGTTTCTCCTTCACCGCTGCTTCAGCAGGCGGCAACACTGCCATCACGAAGACATCTGCTAACACGCGCGCCCTCGCAGGTCCACCTCCAAACCGGCCAGTGTGTAAGTCGCCGCGGCACGCGAGAAACAGACGGGACATGGACGTGAAGAGCGGGGCATTGACACGCATGAACAGGGCAATCAGATAGGCGCTGCATTCTGGCAGAACATCTCGGGCGAGCATGGCCTCGACGGCTCTGGCGTGTACGTCGCAGCGAGTGCCAATCCAGAGTCCATGATAAACACTAATACGTCGCAGGTACAATGGCACGTCTGACCTTCAGCTCGAGCGCATGAACGTCTATTTCAATGAGGTATGCTGCATCTTGAGTCCGCGCGCCATGACTCTCCTTGATGCTAACTCTACGCGCAGGCGTCCGGCAACAAGTATGTCCCGCGTGCTGTGCTCGTTGATCTCGAGCCGGGTACGATGGACGCCGTCCGTGCTGGTCCTTTCGGCCAGCTCTTCCGCCCAGACAACTTCGTCTTCGGTCAGTCTGGTGCTGGAAACAACTGGGCCAAGGGTCACTACACTGAGGGCGCCGAGCTCGTCGACCAGGTCCTCGACGTCGTCCGTCGCGAGGCCGAGGGTTGCGACTGCCTCCAGGGTTTCCAGATCACCCACTCTCTCGGTGGCGGTACTGGTGCCGGTATGGGTACGCTCCTCATCAGCAAGATCCGCGAGGAGTTCCCCGACCGCATGATGGCCACCTTCTCCGTCATGCCATCCCCCAAGGTCTCTGACACCGTCGTTGAGCCATACAACGCCACCCTCTCCGTCCACCAGCTCGTCGAGAACTCGGACGAGACCTTCTGTATCGACAACGAGGCGCTGTACGACATCTGCATGCGCACCCTCAAGCTCAACAATCCATCGTACGGTGACCTGAACCACTTGGTCTCTGCCGTTATGTCCGGTGTCACCACCTGCCTGCGTTTCCCCGGTCAGCTCAACAGCGATCTTCGCAAGCTTGCCGTCAACATGGTGCCGTTTCCACGTCTCCACTTCTTCATGGTCGGATTTGCTCCTCTGACCAGCCGTGGCGCCCACCACTTCCGTGCCGTCACCGTTCCAGAGCTCACTCAGCAAATCTTCGACCCCAAGAACATGATGGCTGCCAGTGACTTCCGCAACGGCCGCTACCTCACCTGCTCTGCCATCTACCGTGGCAAGGTCTCGATGAAGGAGGTCGAGGATCAGATCCGCAACGTCCAGAACAAGAACACTGCCTACTTCGTTGAGTGGATTCCAAACAACGTTCAGACCGCTCTCTGCTCCATCCCACCACGTGGCCTCAAGATGTCGTCGACCTTCGTCGGCAACAGTACCTCCATCCAGGAGCTGTTCAAGCGTGTCGGTGATCAGTTCTCCGCCATGTTCCGTCGCAAGGCTTTCTTGCACTGGTACACTGGTGAGGGTATGGACGAGATGGAGTTCACTGAGGCCGAAAGCAACATGAACGATCTCGTTTCCGAGTACCAGCAGTACCAGGAGGCCTCCGTCTCTGAGGGTGAGGAGGATTACGAGGAGGAGGCCCCACTTGAGGGCGAGGAGTAGAGTCTCTCGGTGCTGGCGGCAAACAGAGTCAAGAACGACGCGACACTTGGTCTTGCAGGACTTTCTTCGCCTGTTGCGCAGTACGAGCAGGTTTTGGACTGTTTGCGCGAGTACCTTTGATGTCGGCCTGTTCTTTGCGTAAGCAAGGCAGAGCATGTGCGTTTCTTGTGTGAGCAAATGGCAGCTGGAGAAGTGTAGCTTGCATCGGCGCTCTCAGGACTTGGTAGCGTTACTGGCAAGCCTTCAATGAATGATCATAATTGTATGAGCCCTTTTTCATCCATGTCATCGGTATTATATGGTCCCACATTGTCCTCGGCGGACTTTCCTTGCTTTGAGAATACGAGAGGCTGACGACTCGACGTCTACCAGACTTTGCGTTCTCTTCTACCAACCAACCTGCGAGCCATGCCAACAATACTCATCACAGGAGCTGCCAGCGGTCTTGGAGCGGAGTTTCTACGACATTACGAGCAAGATGAAGCCAATACGATCATCGCCATCGATCGGGAAAGCTTCAAGGTCTCTAATGGCAGTGTTCAGATGTTTGCTGTTGACGTGAGCTCTCAAGAGTCAATCAATGCGTTCAGCGACCAGATCAAGGACCAAGTTATCGACTTGGTGATCCACAGCGCGGGAATCCGTGGGCTCGTCCCAGCCATCGAACGACAGAAACCCAACGACGTCGCCGCCTGCGAAACGATAGAAGTCATGGACCTCGATACTATGATGAGGACATTCCAGATCAACACGGCTGGCACTTTCATGCTACTCCGTGCCATCTTCCCCAATCTCCGGTTGGCGAATACTCAGGAAGATGTGCCGAAGGTGATTATCATGTCCTCGAGAATGGGAAGTGTGGGAAATAATGAGTATCCGAGGAAAGATGCTGGGAGCGCATATGCGTATCGGGCATCGAAGGCGGCTTTGAATACGGTCGTGAGGAGTTTTGCGACGGATGTAAGGGATGTTTGTTTTGTGCTGTGTCATCCTGGTAGGGTGGAAACTGGGCTGGTGAAGGGGAGGGAAGATGGTGCTATCGAGGTGAAGGAGAGTGTGAAGGGGATTGTGAAGTTGATCAGGGGTTGGGGAAGGGAGAGTAGTGGGAAATTCTTTGATCGATTTGGGCAGGTTATAGAGTGGTGAGAGAGATGGCATTGTGTCGAAGAGATGAAACTAGAGGTTGTCTGGTCGCATTACCGTTGAGGTCTGGTATTCACATTGAAGAAGAAGGCGTGCGTAGGCAATTATAGGAGGAAGTGAGACTGAGACTGAGAGTGGAGAGGAGACCCCGCCCCCATCACGTGTCGCCGTCACTACTGCCGCCTCCAAGAACATCCAAACTCGACTGGGCAGAGCAGGATAGACGACTGCTCGAGTGGAGGAGAAGCGGAAAACAGCCAAACGAGTTGAGCTGAACTGCACTGCACTGTGATGGCGCCGAGATCTCGGACTGGATGGTACGTCGGTATCATGATGGCCTTTGTTTTCGTCTATCTGACAATCTCGCCTAACCTTCCATATCACAGTCTCACCTGCCGTCAACGCAAGGCACGTCGTCGTCAATCACCAAATCGCGTGTCGCATTGGCATGCGACTTCCACGCGAGATTCATCTGCTGATAAGGCCCACAGCTCAAATGCAGCGAGGAACGACCAAGATGCGCGCAATGCGCCAAGGCAAATCGAGAATGCGTCCCCAGTTCCGGGATCACGTTTCGCCATCAGCAGAACCCGTCGATGAATGGCGAAGATGGCAATGGAAGCAGTCTGAAGAGTTTCTACGGCTACAAGGAGACGTTTGCCAAGAGTGTCAAATGGGTTGATATCCCGAAGGATCTTACTTTCGTCCACACGAGCAACCCTTACGAGGACGACGATGGCGAGGACGTTGGGGCTGGTGCCTGTGAACACGGAGAGCAAGGATTCTCTTTATCTCTACCTCTGCCTCAGGCCGCCCATCCCGCATATGCGACTCACGGATTGGAGGCTCTCAGCGCTGTCGCTACTCAGAACGAGTACAACTATGCACCTACTCCTCCGACCATAGGCCAGCACGAGAGGACATCTTCGCTTCAATCTCAATCTCGGCCGATGACCTCCCCTCAACAACAAAGCAACACGACAACCAGTCAAAATCTCGACTTCATACTCAATCCATCCTCGGCTCTGTCACCTGTTGAAAGTAATATCGATCCCCGGTTACATTCTCGAACACCTACTACAGTACCTCCTCAATCTCCCTTACATGTAGGTACCGCTTCGCTCGCTTCACTCGGAGGACGGACGAACTCACGATCGAAAGGAACTGCTCGGCGAGGGGCAATCGAGGAGCCAGAGCTAGCGTTTTTGCTGCGAGACTATGCAGAGAGGTAGGAAGTTCTTGAATCGATAGCCCCCACTACAACTGACAAGCTCTGAACAGACCTGGCTTGTGGATGGATCTCTACGATCTCGGTCTATTCTTCGCCGCCAAGGTGCCTGTTCTGGCAGTAACCTGCCCGTTGCTGCTTTACGCTTGTGCGAGTTTGTCCGCCAAGAGCCTAGCCAGAGTATCCGGAAGGAAACCGATCATGGTAAGTCAAAAACTCTTCGGAACAGTCTGCTTGTGCCCTGACATATCGCAGGGAGGTCAAGCATCGCCATCCCGACAAAGCAGAATGGAGCTCTGGCCTGGAACACCTCTGGACCAAGAGGGATGGGTCCAAAAAGGTAGACAGTATTACGACATAGCAGTATCGCTTCTCCGGCAGGCTTTAGAAGGAGCTTCGAGGCCGCCAACCTCGTCACTCCCAGAAGACGCCACTCCCGCCACGATATCCACGGTCCAGGACGTGCCGCTGCCCACGACAGATTCCGACGAGCTGGTCGCTTCCACGGCGATCCTATGCGTCTACGAGTTCCTCGACGCTTCCGGGACCGAATGGAGCCGACATTTGGATGGCGCCAAGACGCTTTTCGACATAGCCAAGGATCGTATGGTACCCTTGACACTGCCTCCATCTCCAGTCTCAATAGCACAGCAAGTCACGCAGCGATTAGCGGGCCACTCTGGACCCGAGTCGTCACCGACGAGAGGCCTGAGCCAAGGACGACGAGCGGTGTTCTGGAATTTTGCACGACAGGACATGCTTTCAGCTTTCATAAACAATACTTCCACTCGGCTTGACACGGGAGATCTACCGATGTGGCAGAGCGCTGGATTGAAATTGACGCCCGACGGCTATGTGACGAGTTCAAATCCACAGGCTCCTGAGTTCGTCGTCGAGCAGGCCATGGCGGATGATGTAAGTTCCTCGATTTCGATCGTGAACGATGTAGGACATTTTGCTGACAGTCGTGCTTCTCATAAGATGATATCTAACGCTCTCGTCTGGCTAATAATGAAGCTCGTGAATTTCATAGCCGCGGGAGACGACGTGCCTGAAGGCGTATCACCTCTTGGCCTGGGCGTTCGACAGCAACAGCTCCTGGACTACTGGGGCAGTCTCGATGAGCAGCTCCGTACCTGGCATGAAGGATTGCCAGCCCAATTCCACCCTACCGCCGTCTACACGTCCGGATCAGCACACACCGCGGAGAGATGGTTCCCGAGACCGATGTGCGCGAGCACCATGCAATGGTACAACTTCGCGCGGGTGCAATTACTCCATAATAAACCCCATCTCTCAACTGGAACGCCTCACACCATGGGACCTGGAGCTCCAGGGACATCCCTGGCGAGTCGGCATGCAAGCTATGCTTCCATCTTGCAGCAATCGCGGTTCCATGCGAAGGAGATTGTGGCGATTTGTCAGAGCAGAGCGGATGAGGGGACTCGGATCCATTCAGTGCAACCTCTGTGGACTGCAGGTCTCGTCCTGGGAAGCGACCATGAGCTTGGTGAGGAAGGCGAGGTCAGCAACGAAGCAGAGACGTGGCGCCGAGTTGTTGTCGGGTTGTTGCGTGGTATCGAGCAGGATATGGGTTGGGCGAGCGAGTATAGGGTTCAAAGCTTGTTGCAACTCTGGGGAGGGCTTCCGGCAGACTGGCCATTGACCGCCTAAACGATATCAAGGGTGGAAACAGCATAGAAGCGCGACGAATTGACGAACGGATCAAGTCACGACCTACCACGCTGGACTCCAGTTCTCCTTGTCGATAGTAGCATTGGTCTTGACCAAGGCATTAACTTGTTCGTCGACGCGATCCTTCCCGCGCTGTAGAACTTCCTTTTGCAGCTTCGTCATGATTTCGAGCTCTTTGAGCATCCCATCCACCAACGCCGAAGAGTTCTCCAAAATGATTTCCAAGCTTGTCGCGATCTCTGAATCTGAAGGAGGAGGTGCTGGCGGTAGTGTGCTGATCGAGCGTTGTATGGAGCGGAGTTTGAGAGCGAGCGAGGTATGTGCTGATCGCCACGTCTCTGGCAGAGCTTCGATAAAGGTTGCTGGCTGGTTGTCTAGTATTATCGATCGCGCCTTCATCGCCCATTTGTCGAATGTCTCTGTGAGTTCAGTGAATCGACTGCCCGGTTCGGAATGCGCGCGAAGGTCTGTGGCGACTCTTGACAGGGTATGAAGGTGCTCTGTGAGCACCGCTTGGTCGGGACACCACGTGTCTAATGCTTCCAGGTTTGCTGCTCGTCGATGGTCACGCTCGCGGTCGCGTATGGACTCATAATCCTTACGGAGCTTTGCGTGCCGTCTGCTGAGCTTGTGTCTTGCGTGTGCCTCGTACTCCCGCACGACCTGCGCTGAGCCTTGGTGCATTAAGGATAGCTGGAGGAGGTCGATCTGCTCAAGGACATTCTCCAATGTCATGACGATCTCGACTTCGACTGGTGCTGCTGGTTTCGCTGATTTCAATGCGGGTACTGGCGGTTTCGGTAATGCTGACTTGGCGGGACTGTAATGCTGCTGATAGGTAGAGAACGTCGCGCGTGATGGAGGAGGCATTTGCGTGCGGGAAGTTTGCCTGGAAGTCGGTCTTGATGACGGTCTCGTCGGGGAAGTTGGAGAAGGCTGTGTGATACCCTGAACAGCTACAGATGTATCGAGAGCAGGCGGCCTGTGAACGGAAACAGATGACCTTTTCTGCGCTATTGTTGACGTCGATGCTCTTACACTGCTGCCGCGTGTCGGGACGGCCTGCTGGGTTGATGGAGCCACCATACGCGATTGTGGTAGCCGAGCGGAATCTGTTCGCTTGTGTCCTAACTCCACGGCTTTCTGGGGGGAGCCAGGCGGTGAAGAGCGCTTCGGGACTCCATTGACGCCTTTGGATGTGGTCCTGGCATGTGACGCAGCCCCCTTTATTGAGGTTGCTGAGACCAGCGGTCGCAGCGAAGACGTCCGTGCTGTAGGCTTGGGCGGGGGCATCATTGCCCTGCTGCTGTTGCTCTCCGTCGAGGGCCTGCTGCTGTTCTGTGTGCCGGGCCTCGAGCTGACCTCGCTGTCTGATGTATCCTCCCTTATAACGCCAATGCTTTCTTTGACCTCTGCAGCCGCCCTGCTGGTATCATTGGAAGTTTTCCTCGAGAAAGTTGGAAGCAGACTCCTACGTTTGGCCTGCTTCGAAGTCACGCTGTCGTCGGTCATGCCATTGTCGTCGGTCTGCTGGAATTTCTGGAGTTGGTCGGTGGACATGTCGTACATGGACATGGGACGGCTTCTGCCACCCAGGCCATTGCCCAAGGCCCGTCGCGGCGGCAGTTTGCTAGGCGAAGCCATGTGTGCGATATTGTCGTCCAGTGTTCATGAAGATGTTTGTCCCCTTTCTCGCTCGTTTCGATATGTCTGTACGGCGGTCTATGCGTCTTTCTTCCAATCGCTGCTGTGGCAGTATGCAGTCTGGGTCGTAGAGTCGTGAGTCGTGAAGGATGGTAGGAAACGGGACTGTTGATACTCGATTTCCTAGCTGGTTCGTCGCTGTAGGAATGCTGATGCCGGCGCGTGGTCAGTGCTGGTGAGACCCTGATGGGACCCTGATGGGACTCCGCTTGGACGACAACCGCGACAACAATTTTCGATCTCCACGTCGATGTCGACTTCACCTTCACCTACCTTCATCACTCGCGACACTGCGCTCCTGGCCACGATATGTATGCGTCAAACAACCCATCGCCCCCCATTATTGCCCCTTCGACGTGCAGACACGCGACGTCGACAATTCGGACGGCTCTGCGCTACTCCTGATGAGTGCCGATGCCACCCTTCAGCATGCATCTAGGAGGGAACCTAACACACGGCCGTGGCAATCCGTCAATCGTACCTCCACCGAATTCCGTCATGCATCCTCTACGTGTTTGTCCTACATTTCGCCACATCAGCTGCCCGGCGCAAACACTCCTGTTCCCAATAAGAACAGCACTGACCGCCCTGGTATTCGCATAAGCTCTTGCATAGGTAAGCCCATTCGCTACCATCAAACTTCACATCCACGGACCACAGCATTGAACAGTTCACTGTACAACAAACCTGCCAAGTTTTGCTTTTCATTATCTTCTGTTAACTACAGTGCTGGGACACTTTTCAACAAGCTGCCCTGGGCAGACTGCATTCAGTAATTGCAGCCTCTGCGATAGCAAGCCATTGGCTGTCGATCGCATCTGCGAGCTGAAAATCAAGCTCGAGATCGGAAACTCCGACGGCTCCTTGCTTACCAGCCGAGACTCAAACACCTCGAGTGTACGATCCACGTTCTTCCTCATACTGTACACACCCAAGCAGATATCGACAACTGCTCCTGCTTACCAATTGGAAAAGCCGTCAGCATGCCATTCAGCAAGAACGAAGGCGCCACTGAGGTTCCTCGATCTCCTCAGCTGGGTTCTAATGGCGGTGTGGCCACACAGAAGACAAACGAGCCTTCGACGTCTCGCAAACCGCGAAACGTTCAGGTCCAGCTCCAGTACCTAAAAGACGATCCAATCTACAAAACAGAAAAGCCTGTTCAGATTACGCCAAACTTCTTGGACAAGGAGAAGAGGACCAACATTCGTCTGGCTCCGGGACCATTGGAGACAATCAACGACGTCCGTGGAAGAGAACCCGACTTCTCTCTCGATGTCAATGGCTTCAAATATGTGTATGCGCCGACCGACTTCAAAGAATGGTCTTCTCAACCCAAGATCGCGCAGGTGAGAGTATTTTCAAGAACCAAACCCGCGAGACATGTTTATGACAACGAGCTGATTATTCTGATCAAACTATGCAGAAATATCTCCCTGAGCTTGAGTCGTTACTCCGAAGAAATGTCGAGGGATGCGATGAGATCATGTTTTACGATGCTCGGATTCGCCACGCTGACGATACTGGCCTACGAGTCGAGGGCCTCAGCTACAATCCATTCGCCAAGCAGGTTCATACTGACAATACGGAAAGAAGTGTACTGGCGAAGGTCAGAAACCTCACAGAGATGAAAGCAGACTATCTGCTTCAAGGCCGCTGTCGAATCATAAATATCTGGCGCCCAATAAAACATGCTGTGTACGACTGCGGTTTGGCCATTGCAGATGGAGGCAGCCTGCGAGAGGGAGATATCATGGAATGTGATCGTCACCGCCAGGATACTGGCGAGTTCTGGGATACGATGGGTGTCATTCAGTACCGACCAGGCTTTGACTGGCACTTTCTATTCGAACAAGAGGAAGCCGATGTGCTGCTTTTCAAAAACTATGATAGTGCTACTAATGTCCCGGCGCGTACGTGTCTCCACACTGCTTTCGACCTACCCGAAGATTGTATTCCTGCAGACGCTCCGACAAGGGAAAGCATAGAGGTTCGTGCGCTCATCTTCACGCATCCTCTGCACAGTCGTCGCCCATGCGAAGGCTGGTCAATGCCACAGCCACTGGTGGATAGCCTCGAGCAGAGCAATCTTAAGCGTGTCGACACAGAATACAGCATCACGGATCGGTTGCGGACAGACATAGATGAGGCAAACGAGATCAAGGATGCCGTACTTCTGTTACGTCGTCAGGAGATCCGCAGACTGGAATGTATCCAAGACAGTCTCCAACGTGAGAAGGACGGTCTCCAAAAAGAGCTCGCATTCGCTCAGGGGCAACTGGACGTGCAGACACGATATATCGATGCTTTACAAGTGCAGATCCGCGATCTTCAGCAGCAGATCAAGACACATCATCCCGAGCTGAGGAGTCAGGTACAGAGACTCTCGGCAGAGCTTATCGATGCGCGTATGCATCAGTTGCACAATGCTGTGCTGTCTGGATACGGGCCTATGGAGTCGGAAGAACGCATCATTTTCAACCAGCAACTTGAGCGTGCGAACGAGGACGTACAAAAATGGAAAGCAGAGGCTATGGGACATGGGAATGAGGCGATCAGTAAAGTCTGGCAAGGAAGCGTCGATGAGGCTGTACGGCGGGAGAGGCAGAAGGATTCGATTGTTATTGACAGATTGAGGGCTGAGATTCAGGAACTGAAGGCTGGGAAGTAGCAGTGGTAGGTTGCATTTGGATTTGCTAGGTGCTGACGGAATGACTTAGAATACTCTCACATACCCTGCCTGCATTGAGGTTTCACAGGCACCTGGTGACTCGTGAGGCTGAGTAGGGAGAACTCCGAAGACCTAATTGAGCTATCCTATGCGTGCCCGTCACACAATTACGGAACTCACCGTGCAGTGGCTGGTAGTATCCAGAGGTTCAAAAGATGAGAGACTTGCTGTCATTCAAGTCACACATCTCCTCGTACAACACATATGATTCGCAATGGATCGTCAGAACTTGGATCACGCGCTCAGGAGACGAAACGGCGAAAAGCAAACTCACCAACAAACAACACGGGAGCATCTTGAAGACAATGCAACATGATACATAGAAGCCATCAACGCTCGTAATTTCTCTCCAGACTGCCTGCCCCGGAATCGACTATCAGACACCTTCCAAGTTGACTGCGGCACAGGCGTGAGAGCCTCGACGAGGGATAAGCAACACGCGATTGAAGCACATCGACAGCTGGCAGTCGCGAATCCGGGATTTCATATTTTCGTTGAGGGAATGGATACGACGGTCGACGATAAGAACGGGTCGGCGCAGGTTGTGGTCACTGGAGGAAGTACGGGGACGCCCTTTGTACCTGGGGGGTTGGAGAGGAGGTCGGTGACGATTTTGAAGTTTAGGAAGGTTGGGGAACGGTGGAATTGTGTGAGGGAGAGTACGATAAGTGGGATTGGAGTGACGGAGTGATGGTCAATGATTTTAGAAGAACATGTCCTTAAAGTGCAGGTTGACGAAGGAAGCATTGAGATGTTGGAAACTCATCGCCGCGTGACATCGCGACTTCTCCGAGAAATTACCGATACTTCCGATATATTGCCGATACTTCCGAGAGAGAAAGAGCGGCCCTCAAGCATCTCTTCAAGTTCTTTCCACATCGACCGTCCCTGCAATGGGGTCGTATTGCCATTGCCATTGAGCATGCCGGCATTGTCGCCCACCCGAATCCTACGCGCTGCCACCAATATCCACGGTTCTGCACAGCCAAAGACCAACTGGAGTGACACTCTTGCCCTGCCCAACTCCTCTTTTCCTGCGCGACCCAGCCCCGAGCGCATCCAGATATACCGCCAGCGATGCGCCGATGACCTGTACCAATGGCAGCGAGCCAATCGCCCAAAGACGCTCCAAACGCGCGATGGAGAGAAGGATAACGAATTCGTGCTGCACGATGGGCCTCCATATGCGAACGGAGCCGTGCATGTGGGCCATGCCTTGAACAAGATTCTGAAAGATTTGATGCTGCGATGGGAACTCTCCACGGGTAAGAGAGTGCGATACCAGCCAGGATGGGACTGTCACGGCTTGCCCATCGAGCTCAAAGCTCTGCAAGAAACCAAAACTCGGTCAAAGAAGGCCCAGGCTTCTCCGGCGAAAGAGGCGGAGGCTGCGGCGGATGCATCGAAAAGAATGACCGCCGCTGAAATTCGAATTGCAGCGAAGAGATTAGCCAGCGAAACCATTGAGGCGCAGAAACAGAGCTTTCGCGAATGGGGAGTGATGGGCGATTGGGACAATCCCTATACGACGATGAGCAAGGATTTCGAGACAAGACAGTTGGGGGTTTTCAGAGAGCTGGTCCGGAAGGGTATGGTCAGATCGCACTGCTGCATCGCGCAATGATGTCGAAGCTGACCGGAAGAAATGCAGGTCTGATATCGAGACACCACAGACCGGTTTACTGGTCGCCATCCTCACGCACAGCACTTGCGGAGGCGGAACTGGAGTACGATGATTTCCACGAATGCACAGCGGCGTTTGTCAAAATGCCCTTCGTGGAGCTTCCAGATATCCTGAGAGGCCATCCTGGAGTAGAGCGTTATTGTTGCAGTGCACTCATCTGGACCACGACTCCATGGACGCTACCGGCGAACATGGCCATTGCTGTCAACGATGGCATCGAATACTGTCTTGTGGAGCTGCACAATCCCAGAGACGAGGATATATCTCCCGAGCAGATGCTCATTGCAAAAGACCGTGTAGAGCACGTGCTCTCCTACCTGCCCGATGGCACTTCGACAAAAGTCATCGTAGAGACCGTTCGCGGTGTCGAGCTCACAAATGCAACATGTTTCAACATGTTCACTGGGAAACAGTCGCCAATACTGGGTGCAGACTTCGTGACCGCGACTTCAGGGACTGGACTCGTGCACATGGCTCCTGGCCATGGTATGGAGGACTACCAGGTCTGTCAACGGAATGGTATTGGCCAAGCTCTCGCTCCTGTCGACGATGATGGGCGATACACTGCCGATGCTTTCCCAGCAGACATCAGTTCATCATATTTCACTGGACTGGACGTGCAAACACGAGGCGTACGAGCCGTCTTGGAAACTATAGAGTTTCCAACATCAAATCAACTCCATGGCCTTCGCCAGCCAGGGACCTCGCTGTTGCTTGCAAAACACAAGCTTGTGCACAAGAATCCGATCGATTGGCGTACCAAGCAGCCTGTGATAGTCCGGGCAACTGCGCAATGGTTTGCTGACGTCTCAGCTATCAAGGACCGAGCTCTGGCTGCCATCGAAACCGTGAATTTTATCCCCACTAGTGGACACACGAGGTTACGAAGCTTCGTCGAGGGCAGAAGCCAGTGGTGTATATCTCGACAGCGTCCATGGGGCGTACCGATTCCTGCGCTCCATCATATTGAGACTGGTGAACCTTGTATTTCAGATGAGAGCATCGACCATATCATCGCTGTCATCGACCAGCGAGGGATCGATGCTTGGTTCACAGACCCGGTCGATGACAATCGCTGGTTACATTCATCTTTGGAGCCTGGGAAGTGGATCAGGGGCACGGATACTATGGACGTATGGTTCGACTCTGGAACGTCCTGGACTTCGATGGAAAAGAAAGACGACGGCACCCAGTCGAGCGATGTTTACATCGAAGGCACCGATCAGCATAGAGGTTGGTTCCAAAGCAGCCTGCTCACGGCTATTGCCACACAGGATGCGAATCAGAAACCATCGGCGCCCTTTCGAACGCTAGGAACTCACGGCTTCACTCTCGACGGTCAGGGGAGAAAGATGAGTAAAAGCCTGGGAAATGTAGTTTCTCCGGAAGAAATATTGACAGGCGCCCTTCTTGTGACGAAAAAGGGCAAAGGACCTCAAGCGCCAGTGCAGACGAGCAAGAAAACGCAATTGGGCCCAGATGTGCTGCGGTTGTGGGTTGCCTCGTCTGACTACACTCGCGATGTCACGATTTCGCAACCGGTGCTCCAAAGTGTCCAGCAAGCCCTTCAAAAGTATCGGGTGACATTGAAGTTCCTGCTTGGCGTCTTGCACGACTATCCGGTGCCAAACCCAGATTTTACATATCTGTCAAGCCTGGATTTTGCTGATGAGGTGGTGCTGTGGCAATTGTCGAGATGCAGCAAGACCGTTTTCGACGCCTTCAGCAAGTACCGCTTCTACTTGGGCGTGAACGAGATCAACAGATTCATCACCAGTGACCTGAGTCCATTCTACTTTGAAGTCGTCAAGGATAGATTGTATACAGGGTCTACTGAAGTTCGGAGACGATCTCAGACCGTCTTGACTCTGGTCCTGCAGGAGCTCACTCGGATGCTTAGCCCTGTTACGCCGCATCTGGTCGAGGAGGTCTGGGAGTGTTTGCCCGCTGGTATGAAACCAGACCAAGACCCTGAGAACGAGCATCCTCTGCGGCAGGTCTGGTCTGCGCCTTTCGACTGCCACGACCTCGGGGTAGATGATCAGAACCTGGAAACCTCCTTCAACGCGTTCAAAAGCATCAGCTCTGCAGTGAAGATTGCCCAAGAAGAAGCTAGAATGGCCAAAGACATTGGCAGCGGACTTGCCTGCAAGGTCGAGATCCGTTTGCCTGATCATGATACCCTCGCTTTTGACGACGTATATCACCGCTGGATCAAGGATCTGCCTGGCTTGTTGGTCGTCAGCAAAGCGAGCGTAAAGTCTCTGGACGATGCAGACGATGCGACCAAGTGGCGATACGAATCCTCATTTGAGATACCTTGGAAAGGGAAGACGCTCAGCGGCAAAGCTATTGTGCTTCCACCCGCGCTCAAGAAGTGCGCTCGATGCTGGAAGTACGCGGCTGAGGAAGAGGATGTGCCATGTTCTGAGTGCCGCGAGGTGCTAGCGGAGAAGGGTCAGTGACAAAAATGAAGTGAGAAGTTGTACGAATAGTGTATCGCCGTGTGCCAGCAAAGGCCTATGTACTAAATATTTACTCGCTCTACATACGCATCCACCGATCGCCGTTTGTTCAAGGAGCCGCGCCACCCAATACGCACCTTTGGAAGCCTTGTCGACATGCTGGACTGCGCTCGGTTCGTTTGGCAGCACAACATCCTCGAAGTCCGCAGTAACACTGCCCTTTCCGAGAGGGTCGTGCTTCTCGTCCGTGTCCGACATGTCCTTGTGGTCCACCAGACTGTCGACGTCGGAGTCGAAGGCTTCTCCGTGGTGAGCAGGAAAATTGGAAGAAAGAGCACCCTAACGTGAAAATCAGCAACCCGCCTTCTCTTACGGATGTCGATAGACTTGCCTTTGGCACCAGCGTGGCGAGCAACACAACAGCGCACAGCACGGTGAATTGCACACTGGCGACGTTGCGGATCGCTGGTCGGATGGTTGTCTGGCAAGAGGCATTATAAACGCTATCGACATAGCGGCCAAGTAAACGGCTGGCGATGGCGTAGATGACAATGTAGGTGCAGTAGAGGAATGACATGACGGCTCCCAGAGCACTGACGTCTTTCGTTTTGCTCTCGACGCGAGCCAGGGAGGCTTGGATGTAGGCTGCGAGGGAGACGTCGCCTGCTGCCCAGCCGAACGAGAAAGGGATGAATGTTGCTGCAAGATCCAGGCTTGGTTGACATCCCTCGGGGTGGGTACCAGTATGGAAGATATCACACGACGAGGAGCATAAGAGCGTCGAGTCGCAGTCAGGGCATAGGGGTGTGAATCAGGTTGGTGAAGAGGAAGACTGTTGCTGCGCCGGGTAGCTCACCGAAGTTCGAACCACCAACCATAATTCGTGACCAGGCTGAGTTGCCTAGGTATCGACGCGCGATGAAAGGAGCGATCCCGTTCTCGAGATATCGACGACCATAGAGTGCGAAGGCGTGACCTGGTAGCAGCCACATGAACTTCCGGTCTCTGAAAACGATCTTGATACGCGTGTAGGCACAGAGAAAGAAGAGGTAGACGCTCCTGCCGATTCTGCGGAAGTAGCTGGCGAAAGATCGTTTGGAGTGCTTGAAGCCTTCGGTGCGGGCGAAGTGTAATTTGGTGATGAAGAACCAAGCGATAGCTGCGAAAAAGAAGCAAATGGGTGTGATCTATCCCGTTGAGATTAGTTGGTGATACACTAAGGTATTTCCATGAAACCTATAAGAACGACATATTGTTTCCAAAGTGTGGGATGAGACCCAGGGCATTGCAGAATGCCCCAGCGGCACCAGCGATCTCGTAGAAGATGTGAACGATGGCATCCATGCGACGCCGCATTTGAACCTTGCCGCCGACGACGTCTCGTGGGATGGCACGACGGATTGATTCAACCATTTTGTAGGCAACACCAAAAGATGCGATATGCGGGAATCATGCGGTCGGTGGCGCAGTTGCCATAATAGCCGAAGTCATCGCTGCCATGAGAGTCGTTCCAATTCCTACGCTTTGGGTCAGCCATTACCCAATCTGATCGAACAAGTGCTGCACTCATTACCTTGGCTTGATCGTTCCACCGGTAGCAGCGTTCACGATGAACAGAATCGCTGTTAAGAGGCCGAAGACGATGATAGCTGACGATAGCACATTCTCGGTAGGGAAGCGTTTCATGAGCGGGGCGATGAGGCTCCTGACAGGCCTAGTTGAGTCCTGTCAAGAGCCCAACATGTTCGAACGTTCGAGCTCCACTTTCGCTGTCGTATCTTATCTGTTGGCAGCCAGAGCGATGATGGAGCCGTTGAAAGCCTCGAGACTGAATTTGTAAAGCATGATGCCGACGATGTAGATGGCAATGTTGCGTCATTCCTTGGGGCCGTACGTGCGCCATGTGTCCAGGATGCCGGTGCGTTGGGGACTCATCGTGGTAGGTGCTTGAATACAAAAAAAAAAAAAAAAGAAGGGGAGTTCCCAAGTACGGTTCTGCCGTCCAGAAGAGATTCAAAGATGTTCCACAAGCAGAAGGGCAGAAGATATATCTGCGCCATAAGACCTACTATGCACCTCATAAACGTGATAAATGTGCCTTGTTCATTGCATTCTAGAAAGGCCCGTCGTCCTCGTCGTCGCCGCTGCCATGCCGTCGCCTCCTCGTCTTGGAGAGTTCATTGTGCTGAAGGGGAGGGAGATGCTGCAATCTTCGATCCATTAGGAATTGAGGTGTCAAACATGCGTTTGAGGAAGGACGTATACCTTTACGCCTTCACAAGAATCGCCAATCCTTGGAACGGGATTCCAAGGCGCATGTCTCGCGGTGACACTCTCGAATGGAGTGGGGTGTTCTTGGCTGGGGCTGAGCAACTCTTGGACTACTGAAAGTTGGTGTTGACTTAGGGCGCCTCATGCGTTAGCAATATCTCCCGTCTAGAACGGTTACTTGCGGAGCTATAGCTGCGAAGGATCTTTCGGTTGATGCATTCATGATGTATGTGTTGTATTGCCTTGGAATAGTCAGGATGCACACCGATGGTCAGCGTCGAACTCTACCGTACCCCTGCCTTTCGCTTTTTTCGCACATGGTGAGGGCGCAAGAGCATAGTCAGACTACCTCCTACAGTCTTGCTTCTCTGGGCTCGTGGTCCAGATTCCGGAACCTTTTAAAATAGGCGATCGAGTGAGGATTCGAGACTGTGTTGCTTGGCTTGACGTCTTTGCCGCTGAGGGTTTGTTTCACTGCCGCTTCGACTTTCTTTCCGTTAATCGTTGTTGGAATCTCGGGCACTTTGTATTGTCAGCGTGATGATACCCAGTTCACTGGACAAGTCACTGACCATCGAGTACAAAGCGTGGCACGTGTCGTGGTGAGAGCGCATTCTTGATTGCGGTCTTGATCTCGGTAGACAGTTCTGGAGTAAGACTGTGTCCTGGCAGCATAACGACAAAAAGAAAAACGTCTTCATCGCTGTCTTGAGGCCGTCGACGCCCAACGCACAGTGTATTCGATATTTTCTCGATAAACGGTGGTGCTTCCACGACGGAGTAGATCTGTGATGCTCGTCAGCGATTTGTTCTTGTTCTCATTGCTTATTCGCGAGAGAGGGCACTGACTTCGCCAGAACCGAATCTGATACCAGAAGGATCTACGAGAATTAGCAAATGAAGCAATGTTCATCCATGAGACTTACTGAGAACGCCATCCGACCGCCCGTGCCTGTAGAGCTTCATTAGATTGTAGGAACTGATATTGCAGCGGGTATGCAACATACATGATTAATCCACCAGTCCGCGGGTTGTACTGAAGCCAGTCATGCTGCGCCCACACATCAATATCCTGGAATCTTTCAAAGTATGACGACTTGTATCTCGACCCATCGTCTCCCCAGAAGAAGCAAGGCATGCTGGGAAAGGGCTTGCGCACTATCATCTCCCCGGGTTCACCAGTTATCATAATGGAGTCGCCAGAAATGGGATCCGCCACGTCGACATCCATTCCAAGGGCGAAGATTTGCATCTCACCGGCATAGATTGGGCCGCATGGGTCGGCCGCAATGAGGGATGTGGCCGTATCTGTGCCTCCTGCACTGGAAGAGAAGAACTGTTAGCAATGATCTCGCATCCAGCCTCAGGCCCAAGCGTAGACTCACGTATTGCAAAGGTGCACATGCGGAGGGAACGAACGATAGAACCATTGGTATTGATCGACAGACAGAGTAGCGCCAGTGGTATAGACGATCCGCAGCGATGACAGATCGAACTCCTCACGTGGTTTGGAATTGGACATCGAAAGCTCCAGAAGGTAGCGCGGTGAGGTTCCGAAATAAGTTACTCGGTATTTGCTGGCGATGCGGAGGAATTGTTTTGTGTCAGGCCACATGGGCGACCCATTGAACACGATAGTTGTGGCTCCACAGGCGAAGTATCCGCACATGATGTAGAAGACCACCCACGAAGTGGAGGAGTACCTAAAAGCGAAGGGGTGGAGGGTCAGTAAGTGTCTGAGACATAAGGTGCCTCCTCGCCTTCGCTTTGCTTACTGTAGTATCACATCCTTTGGAACCGTCGAGTTGTGGATGATAGAGATCTTCTTCAGTTGAATGATAAGACCATGCTGATGGACGATGCATTTGGGTGAACCAGTAGTACCTGAGCGGATCAGTAGATTTCTCAGACAAGCAAATCGCTTTTCTTCTGCGGTTCATACCAGAGCTATAACAAATCATTAGGGGGGAATTGAACGGAACTCTGGTAAACGTAAGTTTATCGGGAGGATTCGCTCGTTCCATGAACTCGTCAATGGTTTCGAAATCTGTCTGCACTTGCTCCACCGGGATAATCACGACTCGCGGATGCGGTTTGAGGCGCCTCAGAACGTTTTCGACCTTGGGTAGGGTAGGAACCACTTTGCCTTTGTAGACAGTATGCGAGTCTGCAAATAGTATTGTAGGAGTCACCTGCTGCAGCCGAGAAGTGATGCCTTCGAGACCAAGATCGGGACTGATGGCGGTAAAAATGGCAGCCATGCTCGCACTTGCGTGAAATAAAATCATCGCCCAGATAGAGGTACTGCACAAGGCTGCGATTCGATCTCCTCTCTTGATTTCACATCGCCGTAAGGCACTTGCGCAAACCCGTACCTTGTCTCTGAACTGCTTCCATGTGAGAGTCTCTCCGTCACTTGAGTTGAGGTCTGTGTCGTCCTGGAGACCTATGAGAGCAATTGCATGCTCATCGGGGTTGGAAAACATGGCATTCTCTGCATAGTTGAACATCTCCACTCCAGGGAAGAAAGCTGGATTCTTGCTCATCGGAACGGTATCGTCATAGGCTTTTCTTGATCCCGAAGGAAGAGGCGGCACCAAATCCAGCCATGTGTACAGGTCTAACCAGAATTCCTGGGGACTCTCGACGCTCCATCGGTGTAGGTCCTGGGTATTCCGCAGGTCTTTGTGGTAGCGCTCGTTGACATGCCGTCTGTAGTCGTCCATCGGCGTTCGTCCCGCCAATGGCGGTTTCCAGAGTTGCTGAGGCATGCCAGCGAGAGAATTGGTATTTGCCTCCCTCCAGTGACGAATGAGTTCTGAATGCGTATGAAAGAAGGATCGTAACCTCTTGAGCTCGCAGCTTTATCCGTAATACCCGCTGGCTCCGTTGGAGAAGCCGTCGACGCCGAGGTCTGAACTTGCTGAGCAACATCATCGCAACGACGCCGGCATCAGTAAAATTCTCGACAGTAGGCGCTCTCTTCAATAGTTGATCACATGAGGACGATGAAACGCAGTTGAGAAGATGGAAGGTGCCAAGGTGCAAGGACGCGGCAGGAGAGACTGTAGATTAGTCTCAGCGCACATACCATCCTCGCTTCGCGGCCAATAGGGACAAGCCCAGCCGCCTTTACTGCGGAGGTCTGAGGGAGCAAGTTGGCTCTTCGGAAGATGAGTTTCAGGTTCCCAGCGAATTTTCAGCGTCGTAAGTTATAGGTCCATTTCTTAGGGATTTGCTATTCTGAAATACTTACGTATTTTCTCGAATATCCGGCTCTATAGAACTATAGACTAAGATATACTAGGAAATCTTGTCTTTTCAGATTTTCAATATAGATAATACTAAACGAGGAGATAGAGGCTTAGTATCGAGCTAATTTCGACCCTTATTATTAGATAGACTATTTTTTCTAGCTTCTCTATAGCTACCTTAGTAATAAAAATCTAAATATATAGACCTACTATTTAAGGTATATAGAATACTTATATAGAGCGTTTTCTTATTATAATATTAGTGACCTATTTATTATAAGAGATCTTTATAAAAGGTTTATTTGACTAAAAGATAGTCTTTAGATTTAGGTTATAAGCTAAAGAGAAGTAAAGTATTATTAGTAGGGAAATGCCTACTAAGTTATACTAGGGGAGCTTTAGCTAGAAGTATTACTTCTATAGTAAAGCTAGGGATAATAGTAGTCTCTTTCTATAGGCTTAATATAGTTATAATAGTATTTTACGATACAGTTTTAGAGGGGCATTAGTAACAAATAGTCAAGGATACCTATACTCCTTTAGAGAATAGGTATTAAAGACCTTAAAACATATATATAACCTACTATTTAAAAGTTATTATTTATTTTAGTTAATTAAAGATAATACTTTTAAAGTCTACCCTTTAAGAGCTAGAAGTATTACTAAGAGGTTAGGGTTAGCTCTAATAGTATCTATATAGAGGATATACCTACTTTTACTATAGTCTATAGGCTTCTCTCTCCTTCTATTACTTTTTATATATATATATATTAAAAAGCTAAGTACCTAGATATAGCCTATAATAGTTATACTCTAATTAACTTAGTAATTTAATAAGGAAATACTAGTAAATAATATATAGAAGAGGATAAATAGTAGGTAAAGACGACTTAATTCTCTAGTTAATATAGAACTTAAGGTTTATACTTTATATATATATATCTAGCTAATACTAAGTAATATTAGCTAATTCTATTACCTAACGTAGAAACTTATTCCTAAATACCAACTTTGTTCCTAAGCCTTATACTATATTAAGAATTAACTAAATATTCTAAATTAATAAAGTATAAAGAGTCTAAGAAGAGACGAGATAAAAGTAAAGAGATATCCCCTTTAATAAAAGATACTCCTAGGATACCTAGGGTACCTATATATCTTAGGTATTAATAAGTATATAAAAATATGAAGTTTAAAAGGTATTAAGGAAAGTATAGATTAGGAGGCTAGTAGGAGTAGATGCCTAAGGCATTTAGTACTAAGGTTGGACCCTAGATTTGGGAGAGAGTAATCTTTTCTCTCTCTCCTCTAATCTCGTTCCTTCTATCTATACCTACGACTATACGTAGGAGCTTATATCTATTAATACGACTAGTTCAGACCCTTGAAAGACCCCATCCTATTTAACCCTCTTCTACTATACCTTTATAGGCAACCTAATTATACCTATTAAGTCCTTAGCTTAATAAAAGGTACGAATATCGAGATTATAATATACTAGTACTAATATATAATAAGTATATTTAGAAGAATCTTAATAGAATTTTAAAATAATTTTATAAAATTTAGGTATAAGCTCTACTATACTTTTAAGACTCTAGACTTAACCTATATCTTTAAAAGTAGTCTATATAAAAGATTTTTCTAACTAAAAGATAATATATAAATCTAAATTATAAGCTAAATAGAAAAGGAAATCTATTATTAAGAATAAACTAAACATTCTAAATTAACGAAGTATAAAGAGTCTAAGAAGAGATGAGATAAAAGCGAAGAGATATCCTCTTTAATAACAGACGCTCCTAGGATACCTAAGGTACCTATATACCTTAGGTGTTTATAAGTATATAAGAGGATAAAGTTCGAAAGGTACGAATATTAAGATTAAAATATCGGTCTATATAGGAAGTAGACTTACTTATATTATAGGTAATACCTAGTTACTTAGCTTTACTATACGTTTATACGTATAGAAAGTAATAGAAGGAGAGAGAACCTTATAGGCTAGAATATAAGTAGTTATATCCTCTATATAGATACTTCTCTTCTTTTCTCTTTAGCTTAGTATCTAAAATTATAGACTATCTTCTAGTTGAAAAAACCTTTCGTATAGATCTCTTATAATACTATAAAAGGACGAACTTCGAAAGGTACGAATATTAAGATCGTAAAACCAATCCTAAGGCTGCCTGCGGCAAGGTTCTGGGTTGGGCTTAGCTGAAAACCTTGTATACGCAGGCAGCCTGTGCGCTGAGGCTGACTGTAAAATACTATAACCAACAGGCCAAATTCGGCTAGCCGCAGCTATGGCCCCTCTCGGCCTGTGCACTTGACAATTGTCTTCATGTTCAAGATGATGTTGTTGATGTCACTCCTTCCACACGATCCGAACAGACGGTACTTTAGACATCAGTCGCAATGGCGACTCACAGTGGGAGCATACGCTATCGACAGGCCAATGGCAAAATACCCGAGACGACACCCAAAAATCCGCCCGTAGCACGCGAGGAAGACGCAGAAGGTTCAGCCACCACGCTGGACTGGCTCATATGCATTGGGGGCATATACGCTTCTTTGTATGTTTGGAAGCTGCATTGACGTCTGGCCGCACTTGCTGATTCTTGCAGTCTGACATGGGGTCTTCTCCAAGAACGCATAACAATGACAAATTACGGAACGGAGACAAAGAGGGAGGTCTTCAAATACTCCGTCGTCATCAACACGATTCAATCCCTCTTCGCCACTCTACTGAGCTACGCATACATCCGTATGACCCGCAAAACTCCATCTGATCTCCCAGTCTTTCCATCACGATCGATCCTCTGGTGGCTAGGTTTTGTTGGGATCACGTCTTCTCTGGCATCGCCTTTCGGATATGCCAGTCTGCAACATGTGGACTACATCACTTTCGTGTTGGCAAAGTCATGCAAGCTCATTCCGGTAATGTTGCTGCATGTGGCGGTATTCCGAAAGCGCTATCCTCTGTGGAAGTATGCCGTGGTGGCACTGGTTACCACCGGAGTCGCTGTCTTTACACTTCATCAGCCTAGCGGCTCCAAGAAGAAAGGCTCCGGCATCAACAGTCTGTATGGACTTATGCTACTGGGCATCAACCTGCTGTTTGACGGCCTTACGAATACGTGCCAGGACGAAATCAAGTCCAAGTTCAAGGGGTATTCCGGAAAGCAGATGATGTGTTCTCTGAACCTCATTTCGACAGTCTTTACGTTGACGTACCTAATATTCCTACCCTATATCGCACAGAGCGGCATCGGTGGGTATATCGGCTTGGATCTTACAAAAAGTGCGACAGAACTGCAAGACGCGTGGGCATTTGTGCAGCGTCATCCCGCCGTCGGCTGGGACGTGGTTGGGTTTGCCATTTGCGGAGCATTGGGTCAGATCTTCATCTGTAAGTGCTACTTGACAACCTTTATATCTAGTTGAAGCTGACCATCGACAGTCATGACGCTTGCCAAGTTTGACAGTCTCTTACTGGTAACTATCACGGTGACACGCAAGATGCTCACAATGATTCTATCCGTAGTCTGGTTCGGACACTCGCTAAGCTACATGCAATGGCTGGGCGTCGGCTTAGTTTTTGGAGGCATTGGTATGGAGTCTGAGTTGAACAAGAGAGAAAAGAAGCGTAAGCTCGAGCAGAAGAGGAAACAGGGATAGATGAAAATTAAAAGCTAGAGACGTAGGTCTGAGATTGGTTACAGGCTTTCTATTTTCGACCTCGCTGTTCCGCTTCCCACTACTGAATACCGAAAATCGAATCACTTTGAAAATCTCGACTACGTACGCCGTCATGCCTCCTATTCATCTTGTATTCTCCTACTTTTTGCTGATCGCGTGCCAAACGCGTCCACATTGATCAGAGTTTCAGGACGCAGCTTCCCTACTCTTTTTCGGTCCAAGCCCTAAGCCTGCTTATTTCGGTCTAGGCTGCTCCGTCTCGCACTGTGTGCTTCTCGACCGTGCTTTCAACTTCGTTTGCACTTCCTCACTCTTCGAACTTCTTCCCTGGGCGACACTCGCATGCCAGTCATCATGAGCGGCCTCCCTCCATCATCCGACTATGCTGCTCGACTCGAGGCATTCCGCCGATCTGACGCCGAGCGTGATCAGTTGGTAGAGGAGCTAATATCTCAGCTGGAGGACCTGAAAGTGCAGTACAGAGAGAAGGCGGACGACTACAACAATGAAGTAGAATCGCGTAGAATGTGGCAGTCTAAGGCCGCACTCAGCGAGCGTACTCTTACGCAGCACAAGCAGCAAGCGGTAAGCTCACGTTCTCGAATGCTCTCAAGATAATGCTGATGGATCTTGCACAGGCAGGAAACAACTTTGTCCTAGCTGTGATTGATGGAGACGGTGCTGTTTTTCAAGACGTAAGGCGTCCCCTTGACATCCCGCGACTCTAAACACATCCATTTCCCACAGCTTGCTGATGATACCTCCAGTATTTGTATTCCAGCGGCAAGGAAGGTGGCGCCGACGCGGCCCATCAGCTCCACACCGAGATAAAAAGTCATCTTAAATCTATCTACCCAGATGCTAATGTATCTGACTGGACCGTGTATGCGAGCTCAGGTACTGCACCTATTCTGGGGACTTTGGCTGACTTCTCTCATCTAGTGTCGTCCAGGTTGTCCTCAATCTTGAAGGCCTAGCGAACAAGTTGCAGTCTTGCGGCATCATCTCAGACCGTAGTGACATCCATCATTTCGGGAGTGCTTTCAACCTCACACACCCGCTATTCTCCTTCCTGGACGTCGGCGGAGGCAAAGAAAGGGCCGACCACAAGATTCGAGAGACTCTACGACTGTATGTGCCAAATGCACAGTGCAAGCATGTATTTTTCGCGCCCTGTCACGACAACGGATATCTACCAACACTAGATTCCATGCGAAGAGACCCAGCTGTCGCCTCACGCATTACCTTGGTCGAGACACGCCCTGCGGAACGTGGATTCGTGGAGCTTGGCTTGAGACGCGTCCAATTCCCGCAGATATTTCGCACGGAAGATCTACCAGCCTCAAGACCAGTTCAGATACCAGTGAGACCACCACTCACGGCCATCACCAACGGCAATAACATCAGCTCGCCGCAAGTTACGACGCTTACCACCCTTCTACCAAAGGCTGCCAGTCCTTCTCCGTCGACAGAGTCTCAAGCAAGCAGCGCAGCTCCAGGTGCAACGTCGACGTCCTGGGCGGCGATGGGCAAGAACCCATCCAACAAGACTATCAACATCGCACCAAAGAAGGCTCCAACGAAGCCATTTATCATGGTCAACGTGCACGACGAGCGCCTGGACCCGGAGCTCCCGAGGAGTGATTATGCCGCTGAAGGACGCTACGCCAAGCGCGTAGAAGCTCATGGAAAGTATTGCAACAGCTATCATCTCACTGGCAAATGTGACGCTGGCCAGTACTGCGACTACCACCATGGTGAGAAATTGAGCCCTGGGGAAGTTCTGGTCTTGAAGCACAAGGCACGCTCGAGGAGCTGCCCCGAGGGTGTCTACTGCGCAGATGTCGACTGCACTTTCGGTCACGTCTGCAAGTACGGTCCCGGCTGCACCAAGCAGTCGTGCTACTTCTCGTCCACTCA
This sequence comes from Mycosphaerelloides madeirae, assembly GCA_002785995.1. Taxonomy (NCBI): domain Eukaryota; kingdom Fungi; phylum Ascomycota; class Dothideomycetes; order Mycosphaerellales; family Mycosphaerellaceae; genus Mycosphaerelloides; species Mycosphaerelloides madeirae. The sequence continues at coordinate 422,189 of NHNV01000001.1, read as the reverse complement.
TGGAATGGACATGGAGCCGGCCAAGCGAATGTTCGCCGACGGAACCGTGGAGTGGCTTCCGGCCTATCTGGCGAAGTACCAATCAAAGTAGGGACTTGATCGGAACATGAGCCGGTGTAATGGTATTAGAGACAGTCACTCTCGCGGCCTTGTTTCGGTCTAGAATGGTCACGAGATTGAGATTGTAGTAGCATAAGTTTTAAGTATAAGATATCGGTTTTGGTTCTGCATTCCGTTTTGGCCTCAGATCTGAAGGAAGCTGCGTTGCCAGAGTGTTTCCAAAAGCCCTCGTCAAAACGGTCACGCGCGTTCGCGTCGGACTCGCACCTGAAGCGAACCTTCCTCTGGGCAATGTCGTCTCCACCACATCCATGACATCCTCCTCCTCCACGCCTTCCAGATGCCAGACGCGAGCAGCGAGGATCCTGCAAATCCCCCGGTGCGACTCTCCTTGCCGCTCGAGTTCCAGCAAGATATCTTCCACGATCTGCGCGACGAAGACCAGCTGCTCATCCTGGCCCGCGGGCTGGGCCTTCTGCGCCTGGTTTCCAATCTCCTCCACTCCTACGACGCCGCTGGCCACAACCTCGTCATCGTCGTCGGCGCTGATGACCGCGAGAATGACTGGATTGGCGAGTCGCTGGCGGAACACGCAGCTGTCAGCGGCAGCCCAAAATGCCGCGGCATGCAGCTGATCAACACCGACCTGACCAACGTCGGGACGCGCGAGAAGATGTACAAAAGAGGCGGTATATGCAGCGTGACAAGTCGGATATTGATTGTCGATTTCCTGAGTGGCCTCCTCGATTCCGCAATCGTTACGGGTCTATTGGTGCTTCACGCGGACCGTCTGGCAGCGACGACGTTGGAGGCCTTCATTGTACGGATATACAGACAAAAGAATAAGAAGGGCTTCCTGAAAGCTTTCTCCGATCAGCCAGAGCCATTCTCCACTGGTTTCTCGCCTCTGACGAACATACTACGCAACCTCTTCATGCAGAAGTCATTGTTGTATCCTCGTTTTCATGTCACAGTTGCAAAGTCGCTGGAGGGCAAGCGAAAGGCGGAAGTGATTGAGCTCGAGGTACCAATGACTGAGGCGATGCGCAATATCCAGAATGCTGTGCTTGAGTGCATCGACGTCTCAATATCAGAACTGAGGAAGGCCAACAATGGTCTTGATATGGGCGAGTGGAATCTCGATAGTGCACTCCACCGCAACTTCGACTCCATTATCAGAAGGCAGCTCGATGCAGTCTGGCACCGCACAAGTTTCCGGTCAAAGCAGATCGTGCGCGATCTTTCCATGCTGAGAACGATTCTTCACAATCTGCTTACGCTAAACGCAGTGGATTTCAACAAATATCTTGATACCGTGCTCGCAGCTTCACAGCCTCCGCCTGGCTCCACAAGACAGAACCAATCGCCTTGGCTCTTTCTGGATGCTGCTCACACACTCTTTGACTCCGCAAAACGGCGAGTGTACACTGGTAAACTCTCAGACGGCGTTTCGGCGGAACAGACTGGTCTTAATACTGTCTTGGAAGAACAGCCGAAGTGGGCTCTGCTAGCAGAGATTCTTGAAGAGATCGAACGTGATGTCTACTTCAATCCGCAAACCAATGGTGAATCGAGCGGCGCTGTCCTGGTCATGTGTGGAGATCAAGGGACTTGCAGGCAACTTCGTGAATACCTTCAGACGATGTATCAGGAAGATGACAAGATGGAAATCGACGACGCAGACGATGAACTGGAGGAGAGAAGGCCTAGCGCAAAGTGTCTCATGCGCCGGAAGCTGCGTTATTACCTGCAGTGGAAGAGAGATTTTGCTCGTGTGAGTAGCAACCTGTTTGCAGAAAACCAGAAGGAAATCATTGGAACTTCGAAACAACACTCCGCACCCTCGCTTCGAGGAGGCAGAGCTCCTCCGAACAAAAGGAGACGGGTCCGTGGTGGTGGTGCAGCAGGCTCTGCGCCAACTAGGACGGCCAGCGGTGCTATCGCCATCGCAGGTGATCGAGATGATCATATCAAATCTCTGATGCAAGACCTTGCACAGAACGACCAAATGGATGACATGGCCGCGGCCAAAGTCGACCTTGGAGCGGATCCACTTGACGACATGGAAGACTTTTACGAACTATACGACATGAAAGACCTTGTTTTAGTGCACCCTTACGACGGTGATATGGACGACCATCTGCTGGAAGAGGTCAAGCCCAGATATGTGATAATGTATGAACCGGACGCTGCATTCATCCGAAGGATTGAGATGTACCGGAGCAGCCACACCAATCGCCAGGTGCGAGTGTACTTCATGTACTATGGCGGCAGCGTAGAAGAGCAGAGATATCTCTCAGCAGTGCGAAGAGAGAAAGATGCCTTTGCCAAGTTGATTCGTGAGCGCGGAAACATGGCCATGACCTTCGCGCATGAAGGCGAGAATCTTGATCCGCAAGAGAGTTTCTTGAGGACTGTCAACACTCGTATTGCAGGTGGTGGTCGACTTCATGCCACAGCAGAGCCGCCGCGGGTGGTGGTCGATGTTCGAGAGTTCCGCAGCAGCCTGCCATCACTGTGTTATGGACGCAACATGGTCATCGTGCCTTGTATGCTGACCGTGGGTGATTATGTGCTCACACCGGACGTCTGTATAGAGCGAAAGAGTGTGCGAGATCTCATCTCGTCCTTCTCTGACGGACGTCTGTACAACCAAGCCGAGACAATGCTCCAGCACTACAAGAACCCAATGCTGCTGATAGAGTTTGACGCACAGAAGGCCTTCACACTGGAGCCGTTCGCCGACTTTTCGACCGCTGTTGGAACCTCACAAGTAGTCGGATCAGACCTGCAATCCAAGCTAGTCTTGCTCACGCTCGCCTTCCCAAAACTGCGCATCATCTGGTCTAGCTCACCCTACCAGACCGCAGAGATCTTCGGGGAGATCAAAAAGCAACAGGATGAGCCAGATCCCATCAAGGCTGTGCAGATCGGTCTGGAGATTGGAGAAGACCCCGAGAGCAGGACTTTTAATCCTACCCCTCAGGACATGTTGAGGTGCGTACCAGGCGTCGACGGCAAAGCCTTGAATAAGCTCATTCTTGAGTTTGAGAATGTGGCTGATGTTGCGAATGCGCCTGAGAGAGATCTTGCGAAGCTGATAGGCAGAGAGAATGCACGGCAAGTGAGACAGTTCTTTGAACGGAGTGTGTGGGAGATGGATGATGGGGATTGAGGCTCAGTGTCAGAAGCCTTTGCTATAGCTTCACTCGCTCTTCATGTGACAGTATGCCAGCTTCAGCTACTACTTATATCTCGTCTGTCATGCTAAACAGACCTCTCTACTATTGCCACAATACCAACATCATATCAACACGCGCCTCAACACCTTTTACAAGCATTGCATCATCTCAACAGCGTCGCGGGGTTGGCATCTACAGAACAGAAATCCGTGGGTTACAGACCACGCTCACCCCCGCCAGGTATGGCGCGTAACGACCCGTTCAAGTACTTTAGAAAGCATTTCTCATCGCCACGTTCCTTATCGCCAATTCACGACACCGAAGAATCGAATATGGACCCCTCGCAACATACTCCAGCTTCTGAAATAGAGGAAACGCCGTCCAAGGCAACCGGTACATTTGATGACACCAAAAGAGACTCCAAAATCGGCTAAGGAGAGGAAGGACGACTACAGCGTTGTGCGAAGGGAAGATCGTCGTGCCGTCATGGACGTCATCAGAGAATTCTTCCGAGGCGACGAAGCTGAGAAAGTGCCAAATGGCGAGCGATGGGCAAAGTTGCGGAACATCCGCTGGGACACGCTCGCCCGGCTGAAGCGAAAAGGTACTCCACTAGCTGAGGAGCATCCAGATGCTAAGGTATGATTGGCAGCAATACGAGCGTACAATATCAAAAGCTTAGCAAGGGAACAGGAGAATAATTGCAGTTTGAAAGACGATTTGAGTGTAGTTCGAGGCAAGAATAAGCAGTACCTTGAGGATGAAGCGGAGAATGAAGAACTGGCGGGACTTACGAGCAAACAAGAAAAGTATCGCGGTGGGAGAAGAGAGGAAGACGATGAAGATGACGACGAACTGGATATCGGAAACATCAAAAACGATCCGGCAACTCTGAACGACGGCCACTTCGAGGACAATTCCGAAATGGGTCAGGTCAAAGAGGGCCTTGCTGTTCAAAGGACTTACAACCTTGACAGATTGATTGCGGAGAGCAACGGAGAAGTGTATCAACTTGATCCAAGTACCATCCGGCGCCAATGGAGGTATCTTGGCCCTTTCGAGAAGATGATTCTCTGGCCGCCTCTCGAGGGACTAGACGGCAAGCGCAAGGCGGAGGAGACGATGGGCGAGAGCAGAGGCAAGCGAGCCAGATTGGAATATTGACACGCGGGCGGATCGTATTTATGATGAACTTCGGGTTCTCGAGGAGCGGAGGAGCGACTGCGGGTGTACGAGAGGCTACAGCAGCTCATGGTGGTTGAAGTCGCAGAGAGCACGAGTACAGCATATCAGACTAGCATCTGTCTTCAACAGAAGAATAGTGCAGCGGAGGCAAGAACGAGTCGTGAGGAGAAATGCAGCTGGGACTGCATTCAGATGAGCGTATTCTTTTCGCAGAACACAAATCAACTCCTTTCCCCTTCCCTCCCCTCCCGCTCACTTAATCGACCCCTTAATCTCATCCTTCAACTTCTGCTCCTCCCTCCTACGATCCAACTCCGCCATCTTCTGCTCCTCCCTCCTCCTCTCCACATCCTTCTCCCACACCGTCCAAACTATATTCCCAATCATTAGCGCCCAAACCCCTATCCCTCGACATACCCAATCCCCAACACGAAAAAAGAGGAATCACCTACTCGGCCGATCATCCTTACTATACTGCTTCAACCTTGTAACGAACTGATCGAAATCCTCCTGCTTCTCCTGACGGCGCTCCAGCGAACGCTTCTGCAGCTCCGGGTTATATCGCAGGAAGAGCTGCTCTTCGGTCGGCGATACGTAATAGATGAGAGCTGGTCCGCCGATGCAACAGACGCCTCCGCTGAAGATGGTATTAGTTTGGTGGAGATGGAGAGTGGGAATGGGGAGGAAGACGTACGCAGCGGCCATTTTGACCCAGGTGATTGCTCGCATGATGGCGAGTGGTTTTTCTGTGGGAGTGGTGTAGTTGGTAACCTGGTTGCGTTGTCGAGTTCTGATGGTATTTCGTCTCTGGTTGATGCACACGCGACCCGTGCTCGTTGGCTGCAATTGCCTTCAAGTCGACTTGCAAGAGCACGCTAACCCCGATCTGTCATTGCCGTCATGGATTGCGGAAGGAGCGAATGGCCACTCCGACCTCTCAGGAGAAGGAGGAATAATCAACAATGTGATTGTTTCATGTTGCAGAGATCTAAACCAAGTATAAACATCCATTGTCCATCTGGCCGACGGAAAACTCCTCGCCACCCCAACAAGAACTTATAGGAAACCTCGCGATACTCATCAAAGCAAAGAGCGTAGTAGTGGTATCAAAATCGATCGAAACAAGGAACCAACACACAGGCCCGCACGCCCCTTTTCCATCGATCTCGAATCACACAGTCCTGTAACGCACTTATGTACAAGAACCCCACCCACCCCATCTAGATTTCAGAACAAGAAAAAGAAAAAAGGGTAATAATATCAAATCCCAGCTCCCACTTTTCACCCCTTTCTGTGTCTTCTCTTCCTCGCCTGGCAGTGGCGCGGAGCATCTAATGAGTCGTCATTTCTTCTCGTCGTCGCTGGGGGAACTGACGGCTTTGACGCAGGTATTGTGGCCAGCGACCAACCCTTGGTTCCCCAAATAGTTGCTTCGAAATCGATTACAAGATTGAATTTCGTCGACCGATTATGGCAGCCGATGGTATGATCGCTGGCTCTGGCGTCATCGCCCTCCTCGCAGTTCGTCAGAGATATCTTCTATTCTCCTGCTCGGCGTTTGTACGAGCGGCGATACACCACCTGGAGATACGCCGCCGTTTCCACTCTGACTCGATTCCACTCGTGATAGGTATGCGGCGCTCGTGAAGTCGCGGCTGGCCTCGAAGCTGGACCTCGTCTTGTCCATGCTCGATCGGAAACGATCGAAAGAGGGCCTGGGACGATCCATGCTAGGCCTTGCACCTGGAGTCGTGTTGTTGGTTGGTTCCCCGAATCCATACACGTCTCCACCATCGTCTCGTCGTATGGTAGGCGTATTGGCCGAGTGTGCTTGCGGGAAGGCTCGATCTAGGCTCGATCGATGTCCCGTGTAATCTGTCCCGTCGCTACCGTTGTTGCTGCGCGGGTTGTGTGTTGTCGCCGTTGCTGTGATGCTCGGTGGATATATTGGCCTCAAATCATCTTCTATCTGAGTTTCAATCGTAGGTCGAGCAGGCGGTGACCTTCTTCCACGCTTCGAGCTAGGCTTGCCATTTGAAATCTCGCTCGAACTGGTCGACTCTGCCAGCTTCTCGGGGTTGGGAGTGACATTTGTGGGATCGATATCCTTGAGATAGTCGAACTTGCCTTGCCGGATCTGCTCGCGGACAATGTCGATGTCATAAGGCATGTACATCTTCTGGAACGCCTTTGCGGCGAATCGAGGCAGCAAGCACATGATGATTGTCAACAGTGCCACACACCAGAAGCTCAAAGCTCCATATACTTGCGGCGCCGCCTCGTAAAATGTGAAGCCGGCAGTGAACGCTGTGTATACCCCGGTCCAGAAAAAGATGAGTAGAATGGAGATTGCGGTGATGAGGCAAATGAACCAGTCCCATCGGTAGGTGTTCATCAAAATGTAGATGTTGACGACAACAACAATAGGGTTTGCAATGTAGACACCGATGCGCTTGTAGTCGTTGTCTACCCGTCCGGACTCGGTGGTGAAATTGGCTGGCATGAACTCCAGGTAGGTAAAGAAGTAGCAGATAACGGATTGGTAAAGACCGTCCGCCATGTAGATCCAAAATTTGGTCTGCGTCCACTCCTTTTGCTCGATGCCTGGGCGGTACAGCTGAGGCACAGCAAGCGATACCTTGTCGTCTACATCTTGATCAAGGATGCCCTGAAAGATGATAGGGAGCGAGGTGAAGGCCAGGTTGTAGAGCAGAATGTAGGTATAGTCAAAGGCGTAAGAGCAGTCGAAGTTGGCAAATATCTGGTACCAGAAGAGGGCGAAAGTCCAGATGATGTTCTAGTCTGCGTCAGTAGTGAAGTTAGGTTCATTAATTTTTAGGCGTACCTTGTAGAAGAAGTTGGCAACACATTCGGACATACGCTTGTAGTCCCAGCGACCATGAACGAGTAGCAGCCGGGTTAAGAAACGGAACTGGCCGATAGCATAGTCCGAACTCATCGCGGCCTGTCTACCTTCTTCTCCAGCAATACCAACTCCGACGTCAGCCTCCTGGATCATGGCGACATCATTGGCGCCGTCGCCAATCGACAAGGTCATGACCTGAAGCGTGTGCTTCACCAAGGCAACGACAGCAGCCTTCTGCGACGGACTCACACGGCAGCACAGCACAGATCTGCACTCCTTGCAGAGCAGCAGGAACTTCTGACGCAGCTTGTCGTCGAGCACAACTTTCAGAGTGTCACCGTCAATGACTAGTGCGTGCGTAGGCGCAGGAGGGGCGTGGTTCTTCTTGGCCGCCTTCAGCTCTTCATCCGACCCGGTCTTGTCGAACGTAGCGAGGTGTCTATTGAGCTCGGCTTCGGCTCCAGCGATATCGTCCTCGTCAACCTTGAGCACAATGAGGTCCATGTCGTTGTCGAGGAGGTTGCACGAGAAGCCAATGTTGATGGCAGTCTCTACCTTGTCACCGGTGAGCACCCACAACTTGATACCGGCCTGGGCGAGCAGAGCAATCGCATCTGGCACTCCATCTTGAAGTCTGTCCTCGATGGCCGTGCCTCCAAGGAGAGTCAAGTCGCGTTCGATGCGGTCGGCGCACTCCTCAAGCTTGCCCTCTCTGTCCTGGACGGCCGCGGCTGCCATTTCATGATCGATATTCCACTTCTGATATTCGTTTTCGCTAAGCTCTTTTTGTGCGATGCAGAGTGTTCGTAGACCTTCACGCGCGAACATTTCGAGGTGCTCCGCAGTGGTCTTGCGCAATTCCGCCTGCTCACCTTTCTTCAAGCGTGAATAAATGATGCTGTCAGCACCCTTGCAGAACAAGATGATCTTGCCATCCGGCATGCGTACGATGGAGCTCATGCGCTTCCGAGTGGAGTTGAATTCGAGCACGTTCAGTACAGCGTATTCGCGTTCTTCCCCCTTGATATTGAGCATGATACCATCATTGGAGGTGCCAATCACGGTGTAACCAACGTCTCGCGCAGTCGCGACAAGAGCGGACTCGTCTGGACTTTGGGCTTTGAACTCGATCCTTGGAGGGTCGCCAGGGGTTCTTTCCGTAATGACACTGTGGCAGAGTGCGAGTGCCAGCATGAACTGCTCGGTGGCCGCCTTTTGCACTGGTCCCTCGTCTCCATCGAGATCGCCAATGAAGTTGGGCGCAACAAAGGTCACTTCATCGTCTCTGAGGTACGGGTTATTGTGCATCTTGCGGATTCTTTCGATCATCTTGACTCGATCTTCGGCGATCTGACTCCTGGCTCTTGCACCCTCTTCCTCAACATTAATCCCCGCACGCTTCTGCATACCAGCCAGAGCTTCGGTGTATGCTTCTCCATACGGGTGACCATTGACAGTGCACTTCTTGAACTCCATCACGTTTTGTGTCAGTGTTCCCGTCTTGTCAGAGAAGATATACTCGATCTGACCCAAATCATCTGAGATGTTCCAGGATTTTGGTGTGCACGGGTAGTCGATCTTCTCGTAGTACATATACGTGTCGGAGTAGATGAAGAAGGCCTGGACACTTCGTACGATTTCGAGCGAGATGTAAAGAGAGATGGGCACCAAGTTCTGGAACAGAATGAGCGCTGCCCAGAAGGTGATGAATCCGTTCAAGCCGGGGGTGCCCCCGTACGAGCCGAACTCGAAGAAATTCAGCGATTGGTCTCCTTCGCCCCAAGTGTACCCCTCGACAAGCGCGGCGACCAAACACATGATGAAGAGGATGACGAAGTTGTAGAGCACATTCCAGTTGAGATCCCGCATAATTTTGGGTCGCTTCGAGGGCGTAATGCCAGAATTCAGCATGATCTTGGTGTCGTCTCCAGTAAAAGCAACCACGCCCAGCACCCACTCGGTATTTCTGACGGTGCAACCACGGAGAAGGAGGTTGTTAATGCCCACGGGTTCCGCCATCTCCTTGGGCTCGGCATGGGGATTCCGCATATCATATTGGTTCCATCTCACCACACCGGAATAGGCGTATAGGTTGGCATGCGGAGGTTCGCTCTCGAGAACGAACTCGGTCTGTTCGCAGTCGCGCGCACGTTTAACTTTACGGCCCGAGTAGAGAGCAGTTCGAACCTTCAAATTCGTCTCACCGTCCAGATTCTTCGTTTCAATATAGCAAGCGCCGTCTGTGTCGCTGGTCGACAGCACGACAATATCCGCGGGTATCTCCTCGTCATTGTACAGACGCACAAAGTCACCGACTCGTACGTTCTTCCAATAGTCTCGCTTGAAACGAGCTGTTTCTGGACGGTCCACAGTTGGGTTGATCAAGCTACCGTGAAACTTCTTGGGCACTTGAACCTCTTCAACGTTGCCGTCTCTGCCGGGTATCGAGAGTGATTCGTGTTGAGGTCCGATATCAGTACCAAAATCAGTGGTCGCAATGGAGGTGCGATTGTTTGGCTTTTGTCCTGGGGTGGGCGACGGCACTGGTGTCATTTCGACATCGCCGTCTTGATTCTCATGAGGATATTCTTCCTCATCCAGTCGTGCAGTCAAAGCGCTCATGCGCCTTTCGTCCACTTCCAATTGCTCATCAAGACGTGCATCTTGCGCGGCTGCGCCCTTCCCTTTCTTGGCTTTCGACTCTTCACGCTTAGACTTCCAAAATCTCCATAAAAAGAGAATTGCCCGTGTGTTTGCCTTCTTGAAACGTCGCCAGATGCCGATCTTCTCTTCCGAGACATTCACGTTTTCCCAGTCGACCAGTCGGTGCACGGGTGCGTTGTTCAACTCGTTATCCAATACCGTTCTTCGCCAATCTTCAATGGCGTCCTTGATGGCGGTAATGGTCAAAATGACGATGATGGGCACGGCGGACAATCCAGGATTCGTAACACCGAAGATGGAAAAGATCTGGACTCATCAGCATCTCAGCACAGAAATTCCAGTTTTGAACTTACACCCAAAACGACGATGAAAATGAAATAGATGTTGGCGATGTTGTGCAGCTGAAACCACAGGTTCTTGGGTATGAAGCTGATGGGCGTGTACTTTGCGGTCCGAATCTTGTTGCGCTTGAAGTGTTGCAGTGGTCTGCCTTCTTCGTCTCGGGCTTCCGCGGGTAGAGGCTGGTTGACATATATGGTCCTATGCGCCTGACCCCCGGCGGGTAGGTCGTTTGCGATCTCTTCGGCCTTGACATCGCTGGCGTCGGAAGTTGTGGAGTCCCTGTTGTTGGACATGCCACTTATCCGCTTCAAGTTCCGCTGAAAGATTGATTTTCGTTTTTGCGAGCCTTTGCGGCCGGGCTTCCGTGTAGTTGCCCATCGCATGCGATTGAGGGGACCGCTGCGCTCTGCCTTCTGGGGCGAGTCCGGCATATCCGGCTCTTCGATCTCGACGACCATGGTGGCTCGTGTACTCCTCAACACTGGCGATTGCGGTGGTGGTGCTGGTGGTGGTGCCGACCCATGCAAGAGCAGCGGGTGGTCGTGTTCCTGAGCTGTGAAGCCCGGCTGTTCCGCGAGGCTACCTCGTAGCTCCCAGCATCAGATGTCGGGGAGGTCGGTCAATGGCGATGGAGCTCCGGAGCTGTGTAACGCGCGCCTTTGGAGGATGGTGGCGGCGCGAGGAGAGGGGGCGGAGGAGGGAATGATGAGGATGGCGGTGGTAGTGTTGGCGATGGTGGACGAAGTGCGCGTGGCAAGGGTTCTCCGGACGATGACGGACTAAAGCGAAAGTTTGGCGTGTTAGATGAGAGGCTGATCCGAGATTGGCAAGTCGTATACTGCTCCCACGAGGCCCCTTTGCTTGGTCGGTGAGCCGGCGGGACGATGCACGAGGGTCTGCAGCACGTCGGCGATGGGAGTGTGGTAAGGAGAGCAGTGAGGGTCAGCAAGAGCGTAGTAAGAGTAGTAGTAAGGCTGGCTGGCGATGGGACAGCAGACATCCGGGCAATCCGTCCGCCTGAACAACGCCGCACAGCTGAATGAGCACGCACAGTCAGGGCGAGCGCGAGAGAGCGCGCCGAGTTGCATGCCACAGCGGATCGGCAAAGATTGAGGCTGGTGCTGATGAATGGACGGCCGTAGGATCTGCTAACACCGGAGTGTGGACACCAGGGGTTAATGCATCCTCCTTCCCACAGTTTCATTATTGTAATTACTTCTACGCCTGCCTACAACTACCCCGAGCACGCAAAAAGACAGCCAGAACACAAGCATTGCAGATACTCCCGCCGTCAGCCAATAATCTTGTGTGGCGCGGCAGCTGGACTCCGGGCTGAAAAGCAATGACGATGATGCTGATGATGAGAGCAGCCAAGCAATGGAAGGCCGACAGGATTCCTCTGCGCCGTAAAGTGCGAGGCAGCGTGCATGGGTGCGGGCAGTAGTGGACCACCGAAATAGCCACCACCTCCTACTACTACGCGCCATTCGTATGTATACGCAGCTGTGTACTACTGCTGCTACAGCCGTGACTTGCAATGCAGTGCTATGCTGTGCTCGCTGACCGTTCGTCTTCTTCGGTTCTTCATGCATGTGCCAAGCACCAAAACAACCCTGAGCCGGCACGCTTGACAAGCGCCTCGGATGCTCGCATGGCCACGTTCCGTGTACTTTGAATTGTGTACACAAGTCGTTGTTCTGATGCAGTAATAGCTGAACGAAAAGGCCGAGGATGACACGCTGCACTGCTTTGTTGGTTGGTCGTACGAATGAACTGTTTCCTGGAGGCAAGATCAAGAACAGGAGGGGCTGGGAAACACGAAGTTGCTGGAGGCTTGGATGTGGCTTCCACCAAACCTTCAGCTCGGCACTCCATCGAAAAGTCCCCTTGATCGTCAAATCAAGGGTCCGAACATGTGACGTCCCCGGGAGAAGCTCGGTCGGAGCGTGGAAACGCCGTTCCCTCCAAGACCACAGGCGCGTCTCCCAAACGTGCAGTCGCGTCTCTTGTGTGTACGATCACTTCACCTCACTTGTACAGCACATGTCCGGGCATTTGTAAGGCTGAATGGCGCCTATCAAGAACGGCGGCAAGGGCAATGGCAGCATTCTGTCGTACTTCAAGAGCCACATCATCCCACCCAGCAAATGGGTCAATAACGAGACACCCGCCGAAGAAATCGTCGTTGCGCCTCAACCTGCTGCTTCATCGAATGCTGCGAAAGTCCACTCAGACACACCACCCAAGAAGAGAGGCCGCCCTGCAAAATCATCATCGCCGACCAGCTCTGCACCGCCAAGCTCGCAAAGCTCCAAGGCCAGCACCTCTGCGCGCAAGAGAGGCCGTGCTAAGAAGACGGAATCCCAGCAGATGCGCGACGACCAACTGAGATCGAGCAGCAGTCTCAGTGTACGCAATCAGCCAAAGACTTTCACTCCTCGCAAGTCAGATGCACGATATAACATCAATCCCCTCGACGGCACTGCCACCACCACCCTCACCAAGGACTTGCCCTTTCGATCGCCCTCATGCACACCCGCCAAGATCCGCGTTGCCTCACACGTGGAGATATTCTCATCGTCGCCTTCCACGCCATCATCGTCAGCCACGGTGAGCGATCATGCTCCGCCGGCGTCGCATAACAGCATCATCAGCCCCTCCCGAATCGACAACGCGCTCTCCATCACGTTTGGTCCCTCGGCAGCATCTAGTCCCGCTCTAGCACCCCCTGCCGCTTCGATTCCATCACTCTCTTCGCTCACGAGCCTGCCTTCGAGTTCTGTACTGTCCGGCCCTACGATCAGTTCTACTGCATCCAGTCGACGTGTCACAACTAAAAGCGGCCTCCAGGGCATCAGAGACTCAGATTCTGAAGAGGACTCCAGCTCCGACGATGACCTTCCCCAGGTGACGAGCTTCGTCAAACCCCTGCCTTCAGTCTCAACAATAACGCTAAACAAGCGAGTGAAGCTCTCGCCACCACCGCAGAATGCGAAGCCAAGCACGCATATGCTGTCGCTTAAGTATCGATCTGACACAGCTAAACTGAAGTCGCCGCCCAGACCAAAGTTCCGGACCAGTCTTGCAGACATAGCCGCAGAGCAGGAGCAGTGGCAGAAGTCAAGAGCAGCGGTCGAGAGGTTGGAGAAGTCTGTTGCGCAAGCAAAACAACGAGAGGAAGAAGAAGACGGTGACGCCGATGGTGACGCCGCGGTCAATCACGAAGTGCTCATGGGTATGGTCGGCAGCGATCGTGACGAGCAGGACAGAATAGTCCAGGCCTTGCAACGGACCGAGGCTTTGCATGACGAGCAGCGATTTTACTTCTTCCCGGACGACGAGCCTAAAACATCAAGCAACATTCCCTTTCCCGGCCTTCATGACGAATTATGGGCGAGATTATATCAAACAGAGAGCTCCAGATCGCATGCATGCCTCTCCGGATTGGCTAACGAAATAGTATCAGAACATCCGCTACCGTCACAGGTGACAGATTGGATGGCTCATCAGCTTTGCCACGAGTCCAGCGAGGCCTTATGTGAAGCCTACGTGGATATTCTCAAGACATCGCTGGTCCATGAGGGTTCCGTCTCTGATAACTGGAGTTCTTTCAACTCCGTGTACCACACGCGCTCGCTTTTCACAGCGAGCATGGCCGACAGACTCAGACCGGGCCTACCTCCTGGTCTCTCATACATGATTCAGGTCGTAACGTGTCTTGCGCCAAATATCGATAATGAGAGACCGGATGCTGTTCCGTTGGTGACTTGCGGCGCTTTCACGGATCTTGCCCTGATGAATGTGGACGAGCATGTCCGTACAAACACAGCTTTAAAATCGGAGATCGCTGCTGCTATCCAGGAAATGCTTGACGCTCTGTCCGACGAGGTGTTCAGCAAGCTTGTGACAAGCGCAATCGAGATGTTCTTCTCGCCCAACGATCTGCCATCAAGGACCCGTTGTCAGGCCATTTGCCTCCTGCCGGCGGGCACGTTACGTGCTGACACCATTCGGCGTCGACTAGCTCTCGAGTGCTTTTCCGTGGTTCCTCATCGCAAAGATTCCGATAACCAGGACTGGCCCACATCGATTCAGAGCAGGCTGGAGAACATGCCAGAGTTTCGCGTTTCTCCCGCCACGGACTACAGACTGCTCCGTGATTTGATTGCCGTCCTCGACATTGCCATCTCAGGAGGGTGGACTGATCACGCACACCTCGTGGTTGAGCAACCAGTCGGTGTCTGGAGAGGTTTGACTCCTCCTTCAGAAGCGGAACGACAGCACAACTCTGGCATTGATAAGATTTGCCGCCGCCTTCAAGTACTGGCCAGCAAGATCCTCGATTCGGGTACCAGTCACTTGCGCCGAACGGAAGCCAAGTCTTCCATCGAGCAACTGGTGACAAGGCTGGAACATAGTGTACGTGCTCGTCCGAGACCTAAAAAGGGTGCGTTCGGCATTTACGACGATGATCCTGTTCATCAGCGCAGCTTTAAGCAGGCCACTCTCGCCAACACTGGAATCATCTAGAAAGAGAAGACGCCAGCCGGTCTGGCCAAAGGGGATGCTAGTGCCTCTGTGCCACGGGCTGCTGCGAAGGTCAAAACACCCACCAAAGCAAACCGCCAGCTCGTCACCTATGCCAAATTTATCGAATGCTGAAAACGTCATCGGAAATACCGCCGATGGCGATGCCTCGGACTTGGAATTGCCGACCGTGGACAGGTTCCACACTGCCGTGATGTACGTCGACGACCCAATTGAAGCCGCGGGTCCTGACCCGAGCACTTCAAAGCCGCACTATTGCTATTGCAATGGAGCAGACGGAGATAAAATGATCGCTTGTGGCGGCATCACTTGCGAGCGACAATGGTTTCATTCCGAATGTCTAGGCATAGAGGAGACGCATACGAAGGAGAAATGGTTTTGCAAGGAGTGCAAGCTCAAGGGAGGCGTCGGATCACAGGCATAGACAAATCTTATCACCATTTGCTTGTTGCTCCCGGAGATATTATTATTAATATTGCACCCATCATATCTCCTTCACAATCAATTCCATCCCATCCCTCGGCCTAATCGTTACCGTTCCTTCCGGCACAGGCACTTCATCAGGCCGCTTCAACGTAAACTCGAACCGCAACATCAACGCGGCCAGCAAACACTTTAACTCGTACCTGGCGAAACTCTGGCCGATACAACTCCGCGGTCCATGCAAGAAGGTCACAAATGCGTAAGGACTCGTCGCGCCTCCATACTTCCCTTCCGGACCTAGCCAGCGCTCAGGCTTGAACTCCTCGGCATCGGCACCCCAGAGCGCAGGAAGACGGTTCAGTGCCCAGGCGCATATTACGGCGAAGGTTCCGCGGGGGATGTGCAGGGAGCCTATGGAAGTGGGGCGACAGGCGCGGCGGGCGGTGAGAGGGACCGTGGGATAGAGGCGGAGGACTTCGTTGGTTATGGCGTCGAGGTAGTGGAGGGAGTCGATTGTTTCGGAGGTAATGGGGGTGTTTGTAGGGATGGCCTGGCATTCTTTGCGGAGGCGGGTTTGTGTTGAGGTGTGTTTGCAGATGAGGTACATGGTCCAGGTTAGGGCGGAGGCAGTTGTTTCGTGGCTGGGAGGTGTTAGTAAATAGTGTATGAGGGAGAGAGAAGGGAGGACGAACCCAGCAGCTAGGAAGGTTAGAAGTTGGTCTGTCAATCCTTCATCGGTGAATTTTCCTCCTTGCATCAGGATTGCAATGATGTCCTTCTGTTTTCCCTCGCTCTTCTCTTCTTCTGCCTTCTTCTCTCTCAGTAATTCTCCTGTGATGCGTCTCAGATTGATTGTTGCATCCGCCACCCGTGCATTTGCTTCCAACGGCAGTTTCCGAATGAACCACTGCGGGAACAGCATGTTGACGATGAAATACAGTGGCAGATTGCCCTTCTTTGGATCCGTGATGCGCGAATACTGCACTGCAAGATCGTGCTCAGCGTCCTCGGTCGTGGAGAAGTCCTTGCCTATTCCAGCAGCACCAATGATATCGAGCGTAACGCGGGAGGAGAGAGCGGAGATTTCGATTTCGTTGTTGGTGGCGGAAGACTCGCGTTTGATAGCATCGGTGAGAGACAGGGCCTTGGACCAGAACAGCGGAACGAGGTCTTTAATCGCTTTACCAGAGAAAGCCGGTTGCACATTTCGACGTTGCATTTTGTGCTCTTCGCCTTCCACGTTGATCAGACCGTAGCCCAGAATCCTGGCCAGGAAACGTCGGGCGGGAGGCGGTTTCTCCCAGTCGTAGCTGTGTGCGTTGAGTACTTCCATGACAGTTTCCGGTTTCGTAAGGAGTAGGTTTTCGTGGCGGTGGAAGACGCCGCGGAAGAGGATGAGGCCTTCGTTGGGGGTGGACTTCATCCATTCGAGTTGGATGCGCCCTGGGGGGCGGGCGAGCATCGCAGCGGCCTGGGCGAAGATAAAGCTGCATGTTGAGCCGGGCTCAGGTGTCGGGAGGTGGCGAAGTGGGTGGGTGAGGTAGATGTAGACGAGTAGGTAGAGGATGAGGTAGAGGTATGCGAAGCTCCACAGGAGTTTGGAGGTGATTGAGAGATTGGTGATGCTCGTTGGGTTGAGGTAGTATGACGTGCCGACGATCGAGGGAGGAATGATGGCTGCGCATGCCATGAAGACATTTCCCTTGAGTCTGGACGACATGATTTCGTATGAGTTCCCTTTCTCTTTACTTTGCCCCGCGATCACACCGGTCTTCTCAATGTGCGTTTTTCAAGCCGTGCGTAGGGACTGCCAAGGTGTATTTCTTGATGAACAGCACCAGGCACTTGCATTAAATAATATGCGACAGCGTCAGCCCACCATGATCAGGCAGGATAGCTAGATGCATCGCATGTGAAAGCCGGAGGCGGCATTCATAATAGATTCGTTTGTTTGGTGTGGGCTCTGTCGTCGATCATCGTTAGCCGAGGCTTCAACGCATCTCTACTACCGTTTGAGTATTCTTCGCGCTGTGCGTTTTGATATTAGTCCAAAGCCTATTGCACCTCACCTTGTCCGTAAGGCTGAGAGCTGGGAGTGGGTTGCGTAAAAGTTGGTTGTACAATTGGCCGACTGTTGGCAAGGTGCAGTGAGAGATATCCACGCTCTCATCAAATCAGGCTTCCACGGTCTTCCCGGACTCCACTTTCTTGGTCTTTCTCTTCCTCTTCCTCTTCGAACCGTCATCACCCTTACCAGCTCCAGCATCCACATCGACTTCACCAAGGACTTTCTCGAACCCTCCGGTGGGCTCGTCAGCCTTTCCAAAAGTCTCTTTCCGCCACTGCCTCAGTCTCGCCTTCTTGGAGAACTTCTTCTTGTCGCGACGCTTCTTTTCTGGATCTCGGAATGCGGCCATCTTCTTCAAACCCGCGAAGGAATTGAGTGCCGAGTCGTCAGCGAATAGAATGTCTCGAGCACTCAGGCCAAAAGACGTGGGCGATGTCTCGCGATAGCGGAAGCCAGCGACAGAGGTCTTCAAAGAAGCGGTCGAAGCGAGCGTGGGGTCATGGTGGAGAGGCAGAGAAGCATCGACCATCTCCTCAATCTTCATACGCTCCTTCCGTGCCGTACGACTGGCATCCATCTTTTCCTTCTCGCGATCTTTCTTGGTCTTCTTCCTCTTCTTGCCAGCGTCGACTCCGTCTTCATCCTCGTCTCCATCTTCATCACCATTGGCGGGTAGGGGAGCACCGCCGTCTTCTTCGTCATCTGTCAGTGAGAATTCCGGCTTGGCTTC
Organism: Mycosphaerelloides madeirae; assembly: GCA_002785995.1. NCBI lineage: Eukaryota > Fungi > Ascomycota > Dothideomycetes > Mycosphaerellales > Mycosphaerellaceae > Mycosphaerelloides > Mycosphaerelloides madeirae. The sequence continues at coordinate 404,121 of NHNV01000001.1, read as the reverse complement.
CTTCTCAAAGTCAGACACCAGATCGCCAATATTAATATCATCGTCCCATTTTGGCTTTTTGGGCTTGCGGGATTTCGACTTCTCCTCATCTTCTGAGCCGAACTCTTCGTCTTCCTTGGCATAGTAGTCTTCGCCAAATCGACGCTTCATTTCTTGCTCCCATTTGTCGTCGTCGAAATCACCTTCGATGAAATTTCGCCATTCGTCCAGATTCAGCTCCTGGCTCTTGAGACCCGCCGCCTCCTTGATCCTCTTCACCTTCTCTTCTGCTTCCTCGATCTTCAAATTTCTCAATCGAGCTTTGTCCTCTTGTCGTTCCTGCCGTTCCGCCTGCTTGATTTCTCGTTCGCGCTCTCTCGCCTTTGCACGACCTGTCTTTTCATTCCTTCGTACGCCGTACTTGCCAACGTCACGAGCGAAAGACTGCAGCTTCTCGTTGGCTTTTTGAGGGTCCTCGAAGCGCAAGTTGTATGCCTCCTCGAACTCATCCGCGCGCTTGTCTTCATCGCTGTCATCGGAATCGAATGCCTCGAAGCGTGAACCTTCGCCGGGGAGCCATGCTCGCGATGCCATGAAGTTGGAGAGGTATGTCTCGGGGTCCTTGTCTGCAGCCTTGACGTCCTGCCCCGTAATCTTCTTCGTCTTCGTGGCAGGCATACTCTCGTGCTTCGGCTTTCTCTTTGCGACAAGGAAGTCGCCTTCTTCCTCGTCCTCCTCGTTGTCTTCGGTCTTAGCTCCCGCGTGCATAGACCCGACCAGCTCCCTCTTCAGCTGCTCTTGCTCTTGAGCGTATGTGCGCGGCTGAGTCTCCTCTTCATCTTCGTCCCCCAGAGTGCGCCCTGCTAGCAGATTTTGTCTGTGGTAGTCTTGTAGGTACATTGGCTTCTCTTTCTTGATCTCGGCTTCAGCGACGTCAGGATCGAATTCGCGGAAGAATTTGACACTCTGGTCGTATACCCGAGGGTCTTTGTTGCGGATTGCCTGCAGTGTGGCCATTATCTCCTCGTCCACGTCTTCCGTTGCCAGCTCGGCCTCGTCATCTTCGCTCTCATCGGTCGAGGACTCATCATCGTCCTCCTCGTCCTCCTCGTCCTCCGCAAAGCGTTTTCGCTTGGAACACGCATCATTTCCTAGCTTCTCCTCGAGACGGTGCTGCTCCTCGCGCTTCTTGTTGTGCTCGAATCGCTTGGCGTATTCTTCGTTGATCTTGAAGCCGGTCGCATTTCCGTTGAGCGCAGCGCCAGTGTCGCCCTCATGGTCGCTGTCGTCAAGGAATTTTGCACGCTTCGCTGGGCGTTCTGCGCTTGATTTCGCCATGTTGTGTGAGAGTCGTGGGATGTTCCAAGAACTCGGAAGGAAAAGTGCGAAGCTGAAGGGAGAAAACTTTTGGTCGCTGGAAGAAAGTTCAACCGCTCAATCAAAAGTCTGTGACGGTCTTCAAGATCTGCTCAACCTGAACATCACACCCGAAAACACATTCGATATGGAACGACCAACGAAAAGACGACGACTATCCGATGACGAGTCAAGCAATGATATGACATCTTCTTCGAGCGCTGACGAGGCATCTGGACCCGTGGCAGCCACGACTCCGGCTATCCCAGACACGACCAGCCGCATTAAAAAGAAAAATCCAAAAGTAGTGCCAGCAGAGGCAACTCCAAACGTGCAAGAGAGCCTCGAAAGCCTGCCGCCTTCGATTCAGTCCGCCATTGATGTGGACGACAAGGCAACGTTCAGCGACATTGGAGTGGATCCATGGCTGATCGCAAGTCTCTCGCATATGGCCATCAAGTGGCCAACTCGGATTCAGAAAGCGGCCATCCCGCAGATTCTGTCCGGAAAAGACTGTATTGGTGGCAGTCGTACGGGTTCTGGAAAGACAGTCGCATTCGGCGTGCCGCTTCTGCAGCAATGGGCGAGGGAGCCTTCTGGGATCTTTGCTCTCGTGCTCACTCCCACGCGAGAGCTTGCGCTGCAAATCTATGAACAGTTCCAAGCTATTGGGGCCAGTCAGAGCATCAAGTGTGTGCTTGTGATAGGCGGTGCGGATATGCGGACTCAAGCGCTCGAGTTGTCCAAGAGGCCTCACATTGTGATTGCCACTCCTGGTCGATTGGCCGATCACATCGAGAACTCCGGAGCAGACACCATGTACGGGTTGAACAAAGTCAAGTTTGTCGTACTGGACGAAGCAGACAGATTGTTGGCGTCAGGAAACAAAGGTAGTATGCTACCGGATGTCGAAACCTGCCTGGATGCACTCCCTCCTGCAGCGAAACGACAGACATGCTTGTTTACAGCCACCGTCACACCTGAAGTCCGCGCTCTGAAGGAGATGCCACGAGCGAGCGATCAGCCTCCTGTCTTCGTCTGCGAAGTTGATATCGACTCCCTGGCGATACCACCCACCCTCGACCAGAGATATCAACTCGTTAACGTGGTGCATAAGGAGAAGTATCTACACGTCCTCCTGCAGACACCGGCCAACGTCGAGAACACTACGATCATATTTTGCAATCGAACTGAAACAGCAAACCTGTTGGAATACCTGCTCCGACTGCTCGAGCACAGAGTCACGGCCCTGCACTCCGCCCTTCAGCACGAGCAGCGAGTCTCCAATTTGGCCCGCTTCCGGGCTCGTGCAGCCCGAATTCTTGTTGCTACAGACGTAGCTTCTCGTGGTCTTGACATACCCGACGTCGGCCTAGTCATCAACTACGACCTGCCGCGAAACCCGGACGACTACATTCATCGAGTTGGTCGTACAGCGCGTGCTGGTAGAAGGGGTATGGCGATTAGCTTCGTTGGACAGCGAGATGTAGAGCTTGTGCAAGCTATCGAGACCAGAGTTGGAAGGCAAATGGCAGAATACCAAGAAGACAAGGTGTCTGTGGAGAACAGAGTGATCAAGGAGGCGCTTAATGTGGTAGGAGATAAGAAGAGGGAGGCTATGTTGGCTATCGAGGAGGGACGAGATGTTAAAGGGAAGAGAGTAAGGAAAATGGAGTCGAGGAAGAAGAGTGTATGAAGTGATACGCGTTGGCAGACGATTCCTTCTTCGAGACAACCACCTCATCGTGATCGAAGCTTGTTTTTGTTTTCTTCCCACCAGTCCCGACAGAAGACATGCATGTTCACACCTTGCACCCACCACTCCCCGAAGCTATCTTCAACAGCTTCGTCAATTTTCGCTATTCTCTCTTCTCGCTTCATACCGCACAACGCACACGCATGCGGTGCCACAAAGCCACCTTCCACAGCTTTCAGAGTCTTCACAGGCATTTGCTCGCTGATATCAGGTACTGCAGGCAGTTTCTGGCCAGCAGCAGAAGCGCCCGACACAGCGCCCCTTAGCTTGCCGACTTGAGCCTTCCAAAGCCGGACAGCGTCAAGAACTTCGCGCTCTTCTTTAGTAATTTCCGATTTGTCGACACCTGTGAGTTTCATGCCGCCTTTGCCACCGGCACCGGCCGGACCGATACGCATGGATTGCGATAAGATTTGGTCTCTTTTCCAGCGGAGCTTGCGACCTGCGATGATGTGTGCTAGGACCAGAGCGGAGGTGAGGAAGCTTCTAAGGAATTGTATGGAAGCTGGATGGGCTAGGAGTTGGTTCCGTTGCGTGGTGTCGAGTTTGGAGAGGGGAGTCAACAGCGCATCTTGCGCAGACGACAAGATTAGGGGGAATATTGAGAGGAGTAGAGTTGGAGGTGGTATGTTTGTTGGGGTTACCTGGGATTCGGACGTTGTTCTGGCGTGGTTGGTTATGGTATTTACCTGCGCTACTTTGACGGCCGGTGTGGAAGTAGTCTCTGTCGTTTCAAAGTCGTCCCAGGCATCTTCTTCCATTGAAGTGCTCACAGGGTACTTCGAACCTGTGGGAGCCGCTGCTCTTGGTGTCTCTGTCTCGAAGTCCGTCCAGGGGTTGTCGTCAGATATTGCTACGACAGAACTGACCGAGATTGAGGGCGCGTGCTTCGGCGGACCAAGATCGATGTCAGCCTGCCTGAGCGAGGAACTTCTCGTCCGACCGATCTGGCCTAATGGTACTGGAGGTGCCTCACTCAGTCCGAGAAGATCCATGCTGAGCATTGCAGGCTCCACCTCTGGCTGCGATCGTGCGGGCGTTACAATCGCTCCGGCGACAGTAGGTCCACCCTCGAAGTCGCCGAAGTCGTCGTCCGTTTCGTCACTTTCTGATAGATTTTCCGCGTCAAAAAGAATATTTGGATCTCTTGCAGGCACATAACCAGATTTCTTTTGCAACTTGTTCCTCGCCGGTGGTGGATTCGAAGCGCTCTTTGCCTTTGATGTTGCGGGTGGTGGAGCTTTGGTCAGTTTCTTAGTGTTTGCCTGTGTTGTAGTGGATTGTGGCATCCTTTGCGACAGCTCTCTTGCGTGAGCGGCAAGTTGTTGAGCATATGCTGTTGAAGGGTCTGGTTTCGCGCGGGCCTTTGCTTCTTGCTTCGCAATGATTCGTTTGGAGTACGCCATTGCAGCCTCTGGATTGCTAGCGAGATTGTCCAGGTCATCCGCGCCAGCGTCATACTCGTCATCGTCGCCGTCGAAGAGGAAGTCCATATGTCCAGCGAATGGATGCTTCCCTACCTTGGAATCAACATATGGCTCCGGCTGTGTGATTATATTCCTCGCAGGGACGGGTGGAAAAGTAGCCTTTTGCTTTTCAGACGCCACAATCTCGTCTTCTTTCGCGGAACCTTGCGGCCCTGGGGCGATTGCATTTCCGTCTTCAAAATCTCCAAAATCATCGTCTTCGACTAGTTGTGAAGAAATGTGCCCCGATGTGGATTGATAGCCAAGTTCAGTACCACCAGCATATTCTGCGAGATCTCCCAGTCCAGAATTGCCATGGTCATTTGTGCTCACATTTGGTGCTTCGCCAAACGCAGCGAACAGGTCTTGCGACATTTCGAGATCGGCTTTCTCGCCGTCTCGTTAGAATTTATCGAGTCCTGAGCTTGAGTAGAGTATATAGAGTGGTGGAGTTCCAAGTGGGGAAAAATGCTCTCATACATGTATGTCTGATGGATGTAAGGTGTCGAAATGTTGCTGTAGCGAAGAGGCCAAAAATAGGATGGCTCGGCTGGCTAGCCGAGCGGCCCGAGCCCTACTCTACATACTCTAGCGCGTCCACGTCGCGCTGGGACTTCACGAGACGGATTGCTCTTTGAACAAAGGCGACAGAGGCATTGCCGTCCACGTCCATGTTTCCCAGAGACTCTTCACCGCATGTGCCCATGTATGTTGCGCTGTGACCTGCGACTGCGACTGGAAAGCTCTGTCACATGAATAAGGGTCAACGCTAGGTAGCGGCCGCCGCTCGTTCACTTCCGCTCACTTCACCTTCTTCTTTGTACTACTTCTTCTCGCCTGCTGCCCTTGCACTTCTACTACACACACCAACCTCCTCACTTCGCACCTGCCCTCCACACTCGAGTGATACACTACCACTTCATTACCGCCACCACCGCCCATACCTGTACCTGCCAAACAAGTCGCCGATCAGAAAGAAGTTCCTCGCGGTCGAGTGGGCGGTGCGCCTCATATTCTCATACAAACTTGCCGTGTCTGTCGAGCGCTGCCAGGTGGTAGTACTTCCCCGCCACCTCGCCGGGCCACGCTGGCCCGGCACAGCCTGTACAAGCCATGGATCTCGTCAATGCCATCGAAGACATGGCCGCGCTAAACGAGGATATACACTGGTACTGCCCGCGCAGCGGCCCTTTGGACCTCTCCACATACTATGATGAAGACTTCCGCGACACAGGAGAATCAGACCAAGAGAAAGCAGCCAGACAAGCAAGAATCAACGAGGCAGTGAGCAGGAGAGAAAAAGCAATCAATTGCAACAGGCTGTTGGCATTCGATGGTACCGATGCCCTTCCCTACCAAGCGAAGCTCAAGGAGTGTATCACAAAACAACTCGAGCGCTGCGATATCTGCATTCGGGAGTATCATCGGGGTCGGGATTTCCTGACCTCTGAACTGCTCGCCGAATATTCTCAGGAAGATGTCGATTTGTTCATCCAGAAACTTGACGCAATGGACAAGGAGAGGATAATCAGCGGGCTCAACAGCGCCACCGAGACTCTGCTGGACCTCCCGCCTGAGGACCGGAGTATCACAACTGCTGGCGAGCGGGGCATGTTTGCCATGTTCGAGGCTCTCACTTGCATTCCTTTTCTCAACGACGAGGATGTTCTACAAAAGCATTTCGACAAGCCATTCCGTCTTGCTCAGACGAAGAAGAAGATCATCATCCCGACCTTCGTTCCTGGCGTGACTGCATTCCTGTTCTCCGGTGAGCCAGAGCGCCGTGCTTGGGCGGAGCGTAATTACAACAACAAGAAGTCTCAGCGACCATACTTCCCTAACGAATTCGAGTTTGGTGTCAAGATCTTTCTCGAACAGGCCCTGCGTCGGGTCAACATCATATCGCTGGAACTCGAATTTCTTCCAACGTTCTGGCGTGCGGTGCGGCGAATCATCTCGAAGCTGGACAAAGGGCTCATTCAAAATCACCTCCGAGCTATGGACGACAACATCTACACGATCGGGCTTGAGCACTTTCAGGTAGACGCCTCACACTTCACAGACCTCATCACCTCATACAAAGAGCTACTGGGAAAAGACTCCGCCAGTTTCTGGAATGCGATGCGCAACATCTCACCACAGAGTGTCATTGAGACGATTTGTAGATCTCCCAGTCTGGAGCGATCGCTGACCAGCAAGCAAGAGCTCGACCACGGTCAGCAAGTCATACTGATTGAGCAATTATCATGGATGAATGTCTTCATCCTCAGCATCCCAGCTGCCATTTTGGTGACTCCCCTTCGTACCGTTCTTGATCTGTGCCTACACAAGTATCAAGGTGACGAGTACACACATTATGCCAGCAGCGTGGCTTTGGAGACTGGATTTGCTTGCCTCATCGTGGCATGCAAGCGCATCATAGCTGAGGTTGATGGAGGGCCCGTATATACGCATTTGGTCGAAGGCGTTGCCAGAGACCACATCGACATCATCATGAAGGAACTCGAGGGCGTCGAGAAGAAAGAAGAGATGCAAATTTCTAAAACGCAGCACTCAGCCTTGGAGATCATCGAGCTTATTCTGACTGTAGATGTCAAGAGCCTCGCGCGAGACCGCCGTCTCATCTTGAAGACGCACGAGCTTGATCATGAAATAGGCATTTCCAGCCTGAAGGTATGGAAGCTGAGTATGGGGAAAATAATCGCAGGACGCCCGCAATTACCCATGGCAGTTCTGCCTGCTATCACTGGTCTCCTTGCTCTCGAACCTCTGAGCCCGAACCAGGTCAAGCAATGCCAGAAGCCTTCTGAAAGCTGGAACAACGCACTCACCCGAGTCCTAGGATACGTTTCAGGGATTCTATTGGATCGTCTTGATTCCTTCAGCCCTGATCAATTGGTCGATGTCTTCTTGGAGTCAAGTGCAGCTCGAGGGATCATATCTCTCCTGTTTAACAGCAACGACAAAATTCACACAGGCGCTCTGAGCGTTCTCAAGACACTGAGCGGCGAAGACACCCGGAGAGCCTGCCTCATGCATGTGCTGGACGTTTTCTTTGGCACTTCTCTAACTGCAGTCTTCAATACTTTGAAGCTTGTATCGGAGGCCCAAATCTTCGGCCCATGCCCAAATATGTTGAAGCTCTTGAAAGACATCTACGATTGTCTTTGTGCTTCCGAGGACGGAATTATACGAAGCAGGGCTCTCTCTACCAAGGACGTCCAATCGCTTCGGGCATTCTGGCTCAAGACATGGATTGCTCTCAAGACTATCTTCGAGAATACGGAATCATGGAGCAGTCTGGGCCACGACAAGAGCATGATGCAGAGCTTTTGTCGTGATACTATGGACTTCGCAGGATTTGCCTTCGCTCAATTCTCCGTCATCGCTGGTGCTCTACAGGCTTCCGAAGGTCAAAGCTCATCTGCCATCGGTCGGTCGCTTCTACAGACGACTAGTGGCGTCTTCCTAAGCATCACGAAATGGCTGCGACTGCGTGACGACTACTTGATATCAAAAGCTGTCGAACTTACGGCAAATATTCTTAACAGGCTGCATGTTGTAGGCATCACGGTATCTCCCGATTGTTCACAGTTCGTGGAAGATATTTTGTCGGGCAAGGTCAAGACGAAGCTTACTATGAACCACAAAGCCGAGCTCCAGAGAGCGCTGGAGAATCATCTTGGAGAGGCTATATTGAAATCTGAGAAGGCCGAGACCGCTCTTCGCAAGAAACAAGGCGTACTCAATGAGTGGGTTTTGCCTGGTGGCCGATCCGGATCATCCACTCCTGCGCCGGACGCGAAGTCTCGTAGCGGCATCATCGACCTGGAGAAGTGGTCAAGCACTGCAGAGCGTAAGAAAGCACAGGATGCTCGTCCGCCAATGCAAAAAGTGCCCTCTTTGGCGCAACAAAAGGCCGCAGAGCTGCACAGACAAGACCAAAGTAACTTCCTTCTCAAGCGGAAGCAGGCGTTGGCGGAGCAGGAGAAGCAGAAGAAGGTTGCCATCGCGAAAGCCAACCTCGGAGCCGGAAGTGGTGTTTCTGGTATTGGAAACTTGGGAAGGGATCATTCCATGCCTGCCCAGACTGTCATGGTTGACGACGACGAACTTGACGCAGACGACGATGACGACTCCTCCGATCTTGATGATGACCTCTTCGGTCCCAGCAACAAACCGAAGAAGGTACAGCGTCCTCAGCTTGATGTCAGCCGCACTGTCGGCTTGAAGCCGGAGGTGAAGTTGGGTCCCACGCGGATTCAGAGATCGGCACGTTCTGCAAAGGACATGCGAGCCCGCCTGAAGCCCGATTTGACATCTTTGCACCGCGTTGTTCTCGAGTGGGAGTACTTTCATGAGGGCGAGTATCCCCCAGGCGCTCAACCTGAACACTTCTCTGCAGTGTTGAACTCCTTCCGTGATCCTTCTACATACCAGGCTACTTTTGAGCCTTTGCTCACACTCGAAGCTTGGCAAGGCCTGGTCAAGGAACGGGGCGAGAGCACTTCCAAGCCATACGAAATTCAGGTGAAGAATCGCAGCAACGTGGACAGTTTCATCGAGATCAGCAGTCTTCTTGGCCAGGCAGAACAAAATCAACTCTCTCTGAGTGAGGGCGACGTAATTTTGTTGTCGACGGCTGCCAAACCAGCGAAGGATCGCGAAGCACCACATTGTCTGGCACGAGTGTACCGAGTCAAGCGACAACCGAAGTCGAATCTCGAAATCGTGTACCAGGTTCTCCCAAAGTCACCATTGGCTAACCACCTGACACCGCAGACCGTAATCCACGGCGTGCAGATACAATCGATCACGTCGCTGGAACGTGAATATGGCGCTCTGAGATCTCTGCAGTACTACGACCTCTGCAATCAGATCGTGCGTGCGAAGCCATCGCCTAAAACTGCTTCCAGTGCACGTCAGGTTGACCAGCTCAAGAGCGTGTACACTCTCAATGATGCACAATCGACGGCCGTCAATGGAGCAATCGACAATGAAGGCTTCACGTTGATCCAAGGTCCGCCAGGAACTGGAAAGACGAAGACTATCGTTGCGATTGTAGGCGCTCTGCTATCGCAAACTCTCGGCAGTTCTTCCACAGGCGCAACAAGAATATCAATGCCAAAAGCGAAGGGCAACGCAAACGCTGTTGATGATGCGCCGTCTAAGAAGCTGATGGTGTGCGCTCCGAGCAATGCTGCAATTGACGAAATTGTGATTCGTCTCAGGAAAGGCGTGATAAGCAGGTCTGGCACAGTCCATCAGGTCAACGTGGTCCGCATGGGTCGTGGAAAGAACATCAGTCCCCAAGTCACCGATCTCATGTTGGATGCGCTTGTTGAGAAGAAGATGGGCGGCAAATCCGCGGATGCTAAAGACCGCGAGCGAGATGCAGCGGTCTTCAGAGACCACCAGCAGACTTCTCAGGAGCTTCGAAAATGCCGCGACGAATACGAAGCACATCATGAAACTATGGAGGCCAACGATCGCAGAAAGTTGGAAGAGACGATTACCCAGCTCAAGCGTCGCAAGCAGGAGCTCGGCAACCGGGTCGACGCTATCAAAGACCAGGAGTCAAAACAAGGGCGCGAACAGGATTACAACAAGAAGCGAGCCCAGCAAGCTGTCATCGACGAGGCCCATATCATCTGTGCCACATTGAGTGGTTCCGGCCACGACATGTTTTCGACGCTTTCCGTTGAGTTCGAGACCGTCATCATCGACGAGGCCGCTCAGTGTGTGGAAGCCAGTTCGCTGATCCCGCTGAAGTATGGCTGCGTCAAGTGTATCATGGTCGGAGATCCGAAACAGCTGCCGCCGACCGTGTTCTCGAAAGAAGCTGCAAAGTTTCAATACGAGCAGAGTTTATTCGTACGGATGCAGAATAACTTCCCGGACGATGTCTACCTGCTGGACACGCAATATCGCATGCACCCGGACATCAGCTTGTTCCCCAGTCGATCGTTCTACGACGGCATGCTGCAAGATGGCAAGAACGTGAAGGAAGGTAACGAAAGAAAGCAAAAATGGCATTCAAGTGCGCTTCTGGCACCATACCGCTTCTTCGATGTCAAGGGCCAGCACAAATCTGCCGCTTCGGGTAACTCATTGATCAACATTGCAGAAGCTGAAGTCGCAATTGCTCTCTTTGACAGCCTGATGCATAACTTCAAGGCGGAGTTCGAACCCAGTAATGGCGGTAAGGGTCAAACCATCGGTATAATCACCACGTACAAAGCCCAGCTGAAGGAATTGAAGGCGCGATTCGACATGAAGTATGGGGACAGCATCGCGGACTTCGTCGAGTTCAATACAACGGATGCTTTCCAGGGCCGCGAGTGCGATGTTATCATCTTCTCGTGCGTTCGCGCTAGCCCTGGCGGCACCATCGGTTTCTTGGCAGACATCCGACGTATGAACGTGGGCCTCACGCGAGCAAAGTCGAGCTTGTGGGTTCTGGGGAACTCGGAGAGCTTGATGAAGGGCCAGTACTGGAAGAAACTGATCGAGGATGCTCGTGCGAGAGACTCTTATACGACCGGTAATCTACATGCCATGCTGAGTGACCCCTTGGCATTCCCCGCCAGCGAGGTCAAATCGTCGTCGATGCTTGATATTAACAGTCATCGGGCTGACATGGCCAAGGAAGAGGCCCGACGTCTTCAGCGTCCTGACTCGGACATGAATGACATATCGCAGCGAGATCTGATTCAGGGAGACGGAGATAAGATGGAGGGAGTCCAATACAGATTTCAAGACCGCAAGAAGTCGGTCAAGGACGTGGACATGCAAGACGCTGACAGTGATGCGAGCGGCGGAAAAGTAGAGCTCGGTAGCAGGAAGCGCGACTTCAGCGCAGCCGGGCTCGACGGTTCTGGTGACATGCCGCCGCGAACCTACAACGAACAGCGCGGAGGACTTCCGCCAGCTTCGAACGATCGCCCGCCGAGCGGTGGCATCACCAACGGAGACGCATCTGGACCCGGAGCTGGAGCAACACAGCAAGAGACGAGCGGACTCAGCGCGAAGCCTCAGCCTGCAATTCTTCCTCAGCCCAAGCCTCTGGTCAAAGCAAAACCTGCAGCTAGCCCCTTCATGCCGAAGAAGAAGCCCAGACCTCCTCCTCGATGAGGTTTGGCAGCGAACTTCAACACCGAAATCCTTCATCGAGCAACAGCAGATATGTACATCTTGAGACATCACGACATCCACGGCCGAAGAAGAGTCTGGCCACGACGGACATTCTGGCATTTCCTACTTGGTAGCATATGTCAAGGAGACACACGCAACAACGAGGAAGAGCGCAATTTGCCCGGCAAGGAGTCGAGCAATAATGAAAAGATCAACATGAGAGGACACTACGGCATTCGTAAATAGAAAGGAAAGCAGATAGCCCCCTCCCTGAGTCTTCTTGCTGACGTGATGATGTTCATGGCCCGAACGCTGCTAAGTTCTGGATGAAACCTGCCGGTTTCGCCTTACTGCGCTCGACACCATGGGATCGTGTAGGCTCGTAAACGCGCCAGCGTGAAGAATAGTCACTGAGGTCGTCCGCTGATTTACAATCTAGAGCGTTGAGCCCTACGTTGCACCATCGCAAGCGAAGGATGCCGCCATCGCACGATCTAGGGCTGAAGACCACCCGCGGCGAGCATTCTGCGCGCATCCCAATACAGTTTACCGCGTCCAACCCAATGGCAACACCGCAGGAGGGCTGTGCCCTACTTGCCAAACTCAAAGTGACTCATACTGACTCTATCGCTCCCCATTGACCGTCATATTTAGTCTTGGCCTCTCCTCGCTCTGCCCGTCTTTCTATCTCTCACACAAACACACCACCTCAAACGCCAAACCTTTTGAGGCACTTCCAGGCCTCTTAATTCAAAGAGGCCGGCCTCACCCCTCTTTCCAACTTGCAAAGATGTCAGGCACAGGAGCCTCAGCCGCCTGCTGCGTCAAGTACATCGAATACTTCGTCCCTGCTATACAGCGATTGGCCATGTGCTGATTTGCTGTGGTGGGGTGCGGAAACGAATGAGCAGAACTTTTTAAGCGATTTGCCGAATGACTACTTGGATACCTCTACTTTTGTTACTACTACGACTGTGGGCGATGGGGACGGATTTGATGCGATGACCGCGGCGACAGCGGGTATTGATTATTTTACGCAGGGGGGTGGTGTTGGTGTGGAGTGGGAGGAAGCTGTCTCTACTGCGATCCGAGAGAGCACAGCAACGACGACGAACACGACAGCACCTTTTCTTTCGGATCATCAGGGATCGACTCGTCAACAGTCTCCTGCTTCTTCAGCTCTTTTTCCGCCTTTACGAGCAGCGCCTATGCCAACAACGACAACTGCAACGACCACACCCGACAACAAACTTCGAAATGGTACTTCTCCTTCTTCAGCCGACGGAGACTCACCTTCAGGATCTTCCTGTCGCGTCCGCAAACGACAACGCAACACTGAAGCCGCGCGACGCTATCGACAACGCAAAGTCGACAGGACAACGGAATTAGAACTAGCTTTGCAGGCCATGACCAAGGAACGTGACGATTTGCGTTTGAAACTTGCGAGGGCGGAGGCGGAAGCGGGTGTATTGAAGGGGATGATGGGGAGGAAATGATCTTTTCAATGAAACTAGAACAAATAACAATTCATTGATGTGCCTCATATGCCGTTCCTTTCGTGTCCTCCTTGCAAGAAAATACTAACTCCTGTGTGCCGTTCCATCTCCAAGATGCAGAAAACATGGGAACTCCTGTGCTACCGTTGCCGTAATGCTCATGCGCTCATCCAAATAACAGGAAAGTGCAGTATCGAAATGAACTCACATCACCACGCATCCACCACTCCTCGCTCTCCTTCGCCTTCCACCACCGACTCCCAAGCCAGGAGCATTGACATCTTCTTCATCAGCATGCATCATCTGAGCCTCGCGGGCCCTCCTTCGTCTTCGTCGATGGCCCGCTCCAGCCGCTCCAGCTTCCTCATTGGCAACCATGAACTCTGCCCATTTCCGCTCAAGACGTCTGGCAGCCAGGAAGTCACCTCTGATGACACGTTTGGTGTGCTCTTCGACTGTAGGTTGGTAGGTGTAGAAGCACTTGAGCTGGATGACTTCCGTTGGGAAGGTGGAGCTGCGTGTGATGTGGATGCGAGGTGCAATAGCTAGATTCTCGGCTGAGGAGGCGGCAGAGCTGTTTGTTGATGTCTCGAGAGGTGGGAGCTGTGTTGTATGGGTCGTAATCGAAACATCGGCGTTACGTGAGAGAATTTCTCGTACTCCGGTCCAGGTGACGTTCTGGCAGTCGTAGGCCACAAGTCTTAGTCCGACGGTTGGCTTGGGTAGAGGTTTTCCTGCTTGAATTGCTCCTTTTATGGTGGTGCGTGGTGTTCTTTGTCGGACCATAGCTGCTGCTTCGACGAGAACAAGGTCGCCAACGCGAGTGTTGTCCATCTCGAGAGAGCGAATGTTAGTACAGGCTTTCAGTACGGGAAGCATACCGGCATCTCCCATGTTCTCGCAGTATGAGATGCTCAGATGTCGCAGACGCTTGGCGCAAGGTGCATTGGCCAGGGTTTGCAAAACCAGATTGCTCAGGTCTTCGAGCTCTTCCAAGTCGAGATGTGACAGCAGGGGAGTAGTCGGAAGTAGATCGATCAAGGTGGCATCGACGACACCTTGGCACTTGGAAAGATGCAGACCTTCAATTTCGGGAATGTTGTTGACCAGAGTCCGCAATCCTTGGTCTGTAATGCCACGGCATCTCGTGAGGTCCAGGTGCTTGAATCTGCGTGGAGGTACTATAGGTCGACCAGACAGGTAGTCAATCTCACTCTCCTTGCCCTCAACGAGGACTGCGAGGCTCTCGTCGGTGAATGTATCACAGTTCATCAAGATCAAACGCTCCAGGGTATTCCTCAGGAAGATCTCGTTGGCAAACTCCAAATCATCCCAACCTTTGGTTTCCCCAGCGCGAAGGTCCTTCAGGTTTGGGCAAGCATCGACGACATATTTCAGACCTCTGGTGTCAACGTTGTTGCACCACGAAACGTTGAGGCACTCCACCTTGGGACAATTGGAAGCTATAATCTTCATACCGTGATTAGTTGCTCCAGCAAGACCTGATAGATTGATATGAACAAGCCTGTTGTTTGACCAGAGGAAGTTATGGATCGATGCTCTATCAATGCGGCATCCTTCCAGGGAGAAGTTCTCCAAGTTCCTGCAGGCGTCCGTGAGATCCTTGGTGTTCCATCGCTCCCTAAGCTGAACACAGCCACGAAGATTCAAATCTCGTACGAAAGGACCAGCTGAAGTGATCAGCTTGACGAGCGCGTCTCCAGAGATATCCCGATAGAAGCCAGTGGTATCCATTATGCTCCAGAGCTGGCCATCAAAACACATTTCGTGCCATGATTTGGAGACGATGGAGCAGCGAACGATCTCTTTCGGTTTCAAGTATGTCAAGACCGCCATCTTCAACTCGGAAGGTAAGTCACGCCAGAAGTTGAAGTCCCTACGTTTCGTCTCGTTCTTGTGCTTTGCGATAGGGCGGGAAAAGTAGTCTTCGTGGACTTCGGCGATCCCGAGCGTTAGGCCAGGAGTGAGACCAGCTCGCGAAGATGGCAGTACTTCATTTGGTAGACCGACTGAGGACTTGCTCTCTTGACCGGACAAGAAGCGAACCCGCGCGTTCTCATCGAAGACGGGAATTTGGATGCCAGGAGTAGTGGCTGCCGAGGCTGGAGCAGCATAGCCTCCAGAGAGTTCGGTGGTCAAGGATTGACCAATAGCAGGACCGAGAGTGGCAGCAGAATTGAGAGAGATGCAAGAGATGGAGCCTTTACCAGTCCCATTGTAGGTACTCCGCGCACGCGATCGTGTGGTGCTGAGCCTGGCAACGGAAGGGGAGGATGATATGCGTTGTATTCCAGCCAGCAAGCGTTGCTTGCCTTTCAGCTTCGGAGGCTGCTCTTGCAAGGGCGGAGTCGATGTTGCAGAAATATGAGGGGACTCAGTGGGTGTGGGAGGCTCTCGAACGATAGTCATCGGGGCTGCGGAGGGGTTGGCCATGTTTCATAGACGTCGTCGAAGCGTCCTGTCTTCCGCTGGTCGGGGTTGGTTCGTAGGAGCTGGAGCGGGACGGCAAACAGACCTGCTGGTCCGTTTCCAAGCGGAAGAAGACAAAATACAAGCGATCCGGAGTGATATGAGGTAGTGATAGAGGGTAGGATCAGAGAGGATGGAGGTCAGGTAGGCGGTGCGTGACAGCTCCGTATGATCACTGGAGCCAGCAATCAGCACGTCTGGGACGGGAGGGGTCAGCAGGGGGAGCAGCGATAATGGACTGCAACGTGGAAGCAGCTCATATCGCAAGAATAAAGACAGGCAATGAGTTGGACGTACCAAGTAACGGATGACCGCCCTTACAGTTGCAGTGTCTGAATCAGATGGAGGCGTGCGATGGAATGGCAGGAAGGATGCCCGCGTTCCACGTGCTTTATCGCTGTTATCGCGACGGCCCCCCACTTCGCGTCGATCTCCGCCTTTGTCGTGCTCGCAGTGCTGGTCGGGTGACGGTGACGGTGTGAGGAAACAGAAACACAGTCGCTCAGAAGGCAAATGAGTGTTGTAATGAGAGGGAGTTGACGGGATGATGAAGGGATCGCACAGGGAGCGAGCATGCAGTTGGCAATGCCCATCCTCGTCCGGAGCACGAGCCAGCCCACTCTCACCCCAGCTCCCACTCCTCTCTCACTCTCTCGGATCCGGCGCGGCTACTCAAGCCTTTGGGGCGGGCCCAGAACGCCACACGCACGCGATACCACCCAGAACACCTACCGCCAGACGAGACGCTGTTCCTGCTGCGCTCTTGGCACACCACCACCTGAACAGATTTCGCCGATAATAAAGTCGACTTTTGAAGCTTCTGCATCTACTGCACCGGTCTGCATCACCATCTCACTCGCAGTGGCAGTGTTTATGCGCTCAAGAGGGAACCCATGCTCCGCTGACGAACGACCAATTGTCTCCTTGGCCTTGGCCGTGGCCGTGGCCTTGATCGCTTCTGCCGCTGCGCCCCATTTCTCCACGAGTGGCCTAGTCTTCCGAAGATGTCTTCTTCCACCTATCGTAGGGAAGTGACGGCCTTATATCACTGCCTTTGTTGCATTTGTAGGATGCGCCGCCAGACGCCACCGTCCCTGCATAAAGTGGATACGGCCAACTGCTTACTTGGGGCAAGTCGATACGTGAGCACGTGTGGTTGAGTGTTGTCGATTGATGAAACAGATGGAACATCGAAAGCCATAGATCGTTCCTTATTGGCATACTTAATTCTTCAATTCAGCTTACGCCTTCTTTATAGTCTTCTTGTTCGGGGCCTGTTGAACCAGCTTGACTATCTCATCCTCATTCCAGCTTCCGCTGAACGGACCCGGCACGAACATGCCAACGCGCTGCTGATACAGCTTATACTCTGGATACTTCCCTCCGCTGATCCACTCCGTAAGTGGGGTGCTGCCCGAAAAGACCAAGATGTACCCGATAATGCCTCCAATCGTCCAGTTCCAGAGCGCATCTGACTTGACACAGCTCCACGCGTATACGACCAGCCATATTGACTGTTCGGCTGCGAAATTGGGATGTCGACTGTACGCCCATAGTCCAGATGTGACGAATCCACGATCCATCTGCGCACGAGTCCAGCCTTGGGGAACCTTTGCAGTCTTCTGGTACTCTTTCTTGGCCTGTTGGAAGTTCCATTGCTGCTGATCCGCAAAATATTCAAAGACCACGAGCGCTATCAGAGCTCTGCCCAAGATTAAATCGGCGGTGGTCATCTCGGGCTCGATGCGGGAGGTGAGAAGCATGACATAAGTAGGGAGGCTGACGGACCACAGCAAGATCTTCACAACGTCAGCAATGTCTCTCAATGTTGCTCAGCTGTGCGATGCTTACCGGCTGAATCGATGCAATAAAAAGCACATTGAGCAGGAAGAAGGCAACAGAGCCAATCTTTCCTTTGATGAGCTCCCATCGATAGTCTTCGCTCCCGATCTGGTATCCGCCTTTGCGCCAGTAGTTGAAGGTCAGCCTCATCGACCACAACACACTGAAAGCCAGTATATTGTCCAATCTTGTAGTTGGCAACCCATTCAGAAGCGCCCATAGTGCATAGTGGATATTGAACAGCGTTGGCATGATGCTCCAAACTCGATCGACCTGGCTGTAGTTCTTGTTAATTTCGGAGACGATGAGGAAGATTGGGAAGGTGGCCATGGCGAACGCGAGGCCGGATATTGCAGGATTCGTCGAAAGATAGATCGACTTCAGCGCGTCGGTGTCTCCAATAGAGGCGTAGATTTGGCTCGGGAGCAGGTAGAGCTGAGGGATGAATTGCTCGAACGTTTTGGTGTAGTCTGCACATTCCACCGGCGTCCTCACGGACGGGAGCGCCAGAGCGGCGGATGCTGGTGCGATAGGCATGGTGGATGTTGGCACGGATATCAGTGAGAAGTGAAAGAGAGAGCAGCATTCAGCGGCGCGAATGTTTATACACGAAAACAGAATTCACGTACGTCATTGAATGAGGCTCTGCGGATATTCCCGCTGCTAGCGTGGTCGATGTTGAGGCTGATCTCGAGTGAACGTTGTCGGTATATGCTTCTCATTGAAGTGAATTGTGAGAACGAGCAAATGCCTTCGCCCTGAGCATGAGATCGCTACTCCGCTGCAGAGTAGCAAGAACCTTGCCATGGAGCAGCACGACCACACGTAGCCTCCCCCAGCAGGCGAGCCGCACCTACGCCATCCAAGCCCCCGGAGTTCCGACCGTCGAGGTGTTCGACAAGAGGACGAAATGGACGCACAAGGAACGGGCAGCCGCCAATACGACATTGAGCCGCCAGGTGGACTACCTGCGAGATGAAGTCGCGGCGCGCCTTTGCGACCGAGTGCTCGACATCAACCGAACGTTCCCCAAAGTCCTCGATTTCGGCGCTAATGCCTGCAACATCGCTCGCGTTCTCACACGACCAAACCCCGACCCTGACTCCCCAAAGCCTTCCACCGAGCCGATCAGCAAGAAGATTGGCAGTATTGTCTGCGTCGACTCGAGTCCCACTTTCCTATACAGAGATCAGGATGAACCGTTCAACAAAGAGATAGATATCAAGAGGGAGGTGCTACAGAACCCAGAATATGTACCCTTCGAGGCCAACACCTTCGATATGGTGCTTTCATCCATGTCGCTACACTGGATCAACGACCTGCCTTCGGTGTTGGCCCAGATAAATAACTGTCTCAAGCCAGATGCACCTTTCGTGGCTGCAATGAGCGGTGGAGACAGCCTTTTCGAGCTTCGCGGATCACTACAACTCGCAGAGCAAGAGAGATTGGGTGGAATTGGCACACATATATCACCGCTCGCAGATGTTCGAGACGTTGGGAACCTGCTCACCCGAGCTGGCTTCAAGCTGCTCACAGTCGACGTCGACGAGATCATTGTGGACTATCCAAACGTCTTCGCGTTGATGTCTGATCTCCAAGCAATGGGTGAGGCGAATGCGGCATTGAGACGCGAGCCGGGAGGCATCAGCAAGGACGTCTTGTTAGCGACAGAGGCGATATACAGGGAAATGTACGGCGAGGAACAGGAGGACGGGACTTGGACCATCCCGGCTTCGTTCAGGATGATTTACATGATTGGGTGGAAGGAAGGTGGTGCGCAACCAAAGCCTCTGGAGAGAGGATCTGGAGATGTCAACTTGAAGGATCTGTTCGGGAGCGGAGCGAAGAGCTAATGGAGGATTCTCGGGACGGCTTTCAGCAGGCCGCAGGTTCCAGACCCAGCGCAGTACTGAATAGGACTTGTACAAATACCAAGCCAAGGAACGAATATATTTCATGGCGCTGCATTTAGCTCTTGTTGCTGCGGCTGATAATGCTAGCAGGAAGCTAGGCATGCGCAGTCCCATATCAATCTCAAACTCGCACTCCTCTGAACCACGAACCGTCAACGATAAAAGACCAAACAAAATAAAATGACCTACCCCCTCGCCGCCAAACTCGAAGGCATGGCCTGCGCTTCCATAATCGCCCTTAACGAAAGAGACTTCTCACCCACCTCGCCACTCCTCACCAACAAAACCTCCACCTGGACATCCGAAGCTCGCAGCGCCACCTTCAACCGCGAAATGAATTTAGACGAGTACACCGCCTCCATACAAACCTATATTAAGAAATCCCCCGGCTTTCGGATTCACGTTGTGGATGTGCAGACGAGCGTCGATGAGAAGCACGGGTTTGCTGAGGTGTTCTTGAGGTGTGAGGTTGCGGGCAATCCGGAGGGCTTGTTAAAGAGGAGTGTGACGGTGGTGGTGTTTCGGAGGGTGGATGGGGTTTGGTTGAGTGCGGGTCATAGGGCTGTGCCGGGAAGTGAGGTTGGAGGGGGGGAATAGGTGATGGAATAGTCATCCTCCGTTTCTACTATCGCTTGTGACAAGCTTGGACGTCAACAATGGCCCTTGTGCTCTTTCTTCCTGCCATGTAGGCGTTGATCGGGCATCCACGCCAGGCATTCGTGCAGCACCGCTAATCAATCGATCGACTTCAGCAACCTAGCATCTCCTACATCCTACCAGGCAGCACATCGCTCTTGGCACTATTCCTACCAGACACGCCAACTGACGCCGGCATGCGCAGTCTCGAGCAGGCCCGTGAAAGCTGGCAGGAGCTGAGCAAGTACAAGTCGCTCCGTGACCTCAAAGACGCCGTCCGCCTTGACGCTGGCTCTTCGGCCGCCACGAGAGGACTGCGCTCCGCCTGCTGGAAGGCCTTCCTGCTCTGCGACTCCATCGATGTGGCCGAGTGGCAGCATACTCTGGCCTCATCCCGCTCCGCCTACAACTCCCTACGCGCTCACTTCTTTCGCTACATCGAGAACCCATATGACGTTGGCGCTGGTCTCGACCCACTGAGTCAAGATGCAGAGGTATGGTGTGCAGGCTGACAGCTTCGGCCTGCTGAAGTCTCCGAGTCCGCTCTGACCCTAGCTAAGAGATGAAAGCCTTCTCCCTGGTCCCATGCGCAACAAGATGAGGAGTTGCGCGCCGAGATCCTCCAGGATGTTGATCGTTGCATGCCTGAGAACCCTTTCTTCCGACAACAGGACACCCAAACCATATTACTGGATGTCCTTTTCGTCTTCTGCAAACTCAATCCCGACGTTGGATATCGACAGGGTATGCACGAGATCGCCGCGCCTATTCTATGGGTAGTTCACAACGACGCCATCGATGTGGGCGAGGGCAGCAGGGCACTGGGCGAGGACGCTGTCATCAAGGCAACTTTTGACGCCGACCACATTGAGCACGACACCTTTGCTATCTTTGGCCAGGTCATGCAAAACGCCAAAACCTTTGTGAGTCCAGTTCATTCGAACAACAATTCCCACGGATCTAACAAATTGCTTCACAGTACATCTCGGATGGACCTGTATCGATTGCATCCAGGAGTCGGCACATTTTTAACGAGCTGCTCCCTCTTGTTGACAAGGAACTTATGAAACACCTGGAAAGCCTTGACGTGGTGCCGCAGGTCTTCCTTATCCGTTGGATGCGCTTGCTGTTTGGCAGAGAGTTCGAATTCGACAGCGTATTAACTCTCTGGGACGTCATGATCGCTGAAGACCAGTCTTTAGAAATTTGTGAGTTTATTTGCATAGCCATGCTGTTGCGTATCAGGTGGTATCTCTTGGATGCGGACTACAACAATGCTCTTGGCATCCTTCTACGCTACCCAGAGCAGGACAAAGATTTTCCTGCCCAGACCTTCGGATTGGATGCACTTTACTTGCAGACTCACATGACTACAGAGGGTGGAAGCTACCTGGTTCTCAAGTATACTGGTCGACCTTTGACTTCAGGCCGGCCCACGACACCACCGGCCCTACAGCGGAACATCACGACATTTGCTGTACGGCGAAGACAAAAGATGTCACCTACTCGAACATCTCGATCTTCGCGCAATATCGAAGCTATGCTACAGAGCACAGCAAAGAACATATATGCTCGGAGTGAGAAACTTGGCATCGGGAGAGCCGTTCGTACCGCGGTCGATGAAGTCCATAAGAAGGCTCAAGAAATCCGTGATTCGCAAGCATCTCCAGGCCGTCCAGGATCTGGTCTTTTGATCAACCGAATGAGGGATCTTGATTTGCGGAACCGAAGGCTTGCGGAGCTGCTCGCTGGAGCAGTGGATGAGCTCTGGGAGTATGAGAAACTGGTCGCACACCCAAAGACTGGCCGCGAAAAATCGCAGCAACAGGCTGAAAGTGTTGACAAATTGAGTGCTGCGATCGCCAAGGTCCAGTTTGTACAGGTGTACCTGGATGAACCAACCCTGGTGCTGCCCGAGGATGAGCCAGCGAAGAATGAGTCGGCTGATGATCACGGTGATAAACCAGAAACATCTGCGCCTCCCATACTCGAAGGTCCCAAGCAGGAGGCAGAACCTGAAAGAAGTGGCCAAGCTTCTGATGCTATACGGCCAGTCCAAAGCGGACTTCTTGCTGACCCTTCTATATTTGAGGATGTTGAAGAAGGGCCTGTCACTGGACCAGCCGGACAGTCAGATGAATCTGTCAAGCAGAACAGATTTGCTGACGTTAAACCACCTGCGGCGAGTGGAGTTCCGGAAGCCAAAGCACCCAGCTCGCCCTCACCACGTCCATCACTTGAACAGAGCTCGTTTTCGTACATGTTAGGGCAAGGCTCGACAGACTCTGGCGCATTTGGCAAAATTGAGACACCACCTCGAGCTCGCAGTCGATTGGGCGTCTCTTTATTTGGAAATCAGGGCACCAGAAGCCGGTCGTCAGACGCCACTCCCAAGTCAGAAGACGAGACTCCAGACGATGATTTCGATTTGAGCACCCTCAGACGAGCGAGAATAACGAAGAAATGATCCTGTCGCATTAATTCTAGCATGTTGATAGCATTGAGCGTCTCTGTGGTTCTAGTCATATCATTCCTCCTACGGATGATCTTGTACAGGATCATTTCTTCCAATGGCTACTTTCGACACCCCCAACCTCGAACATCCCGCGATCGGGGGCCTCGGCACTAATCAACAACTTCATCTCCGGATCTCCTTTCTCCATCGCGCGTTGAAACGCCGGTCTCTCCGAGCAATCTTTCAACCACCGCAAGATGCCATCGTATTTAGCGAGACTGACCTGTGGACCGAAATATCGTTGAGTGGAGACAGAATAAACACTCATGGTGTCAGCGGCCGTGAACTCTTCACCAGCCAGCCACTTGCTCTCTCGGAGTCTCTCGTCCATATGTTGCAGGGCAGCATGCAGTCGCTGGTCGCTGAATTGTTTGATCATGGCATCGGGTGGGACGTCGGCAGCTCCGAGGAACATGGACGTTATCATGGTGGCTTGCATTGTGGAGTTAGCGTAGTCTTTCCAGTAGATGTAACGGACGAAGTCGGCATGCGTGGGATGGAGAGCTAGACGACCAGAGGCATGCTTGAAGATGATGTAGTCTGTGATGGCGTTGCTCTCGGAGAGTGTCACGCCGGCGTCGGTATCTTCGATGAAAGGTGATTTTCCTGAGTGTCGTTAGGTCAATGGTAATGTTCTCTTTCTTTCTGAGCTTTGATATACGCTCTACTGACCAGTTTTGTTGCCCGGGACGCTCTTCAATGAGTCTGGCGCTACGAGGGGGGCTCGAGTGTGCTTCGCTAGCTTGTAAGGAAGCTCCAGCTCCTCCAACAACCAGACTATACGCTCTGATTGCGAGAGGCCGAGGTGATGAACGACGAGCATATTGGGCGTTTGAGGTATCGGTTAATTAGCGACGAGACGGCCCCGGGAATCAATGAATAGGTATCTGGAAGGAGATGTTCTTGCCAAAAAAAACCCAAAGAGAAAATGTGTTTCACGGCAGGATGTAACATAAAATGGAGTTCAGTGGAGGAACTCGGTCATCCGGCTCTCTTTCACTCTTGCTGCCGTTAAAGTTCCTAATGTCCGTCACCCGATACCGTTTGTGATACAGTTTGTGATCAGCCGAAGAATACACGCCTTTCATATCGGTGGAAACTGGTTGGTTGTACGTTACGCCTCGTGGCAGGTTTACGGAGTCCATAGCGGTAAATCGTTCAACCGCCTGGCCTCTTCCCAAACCAGAGTGAATGCCTCGGCAATTTCGGTATGATGTCCCAGAGGTTTGTGCAGCAGCGACGTCGAGGCCGCATTTCTTCTCTATCATCCTCTGCTATCGTTCATACTCCCTCGTTAAGCAGTAACAAAATGACGCAACCACTCGGTCTAGACCTAGCATCGAAACGAAAACGCGTACGAAGTGACTACGTCTACCACGAAGACTACCGGACACGATGGCAAGTACTCTAGGCAACACCAATACTAGTCTGCTAATTAAAGAACGTCCAGGAACGACAACGACATGTTCCACCATCTCAACAACCCCGTCTACGGCGTCCTCATCGACTCCATCATCAACTCCTTCCTCATGCAGAAAACCGGCTACAGCACCCAGCAATCCGAATACATCGGCCTCGTCGGCTCCAGCTACTGCGATTTCTTCGGCCAGACCAATTATCCCGGAATGCTAGACGTCGGATTACGTGTTGTAAGAATGGGGAAATCCAGTCTCATGTTTGTTCTTTTCCCCTCTCCTGAATCTCATTTACCTCCAGCTGATACGGGACAGGTACGAAGTTGGCGTCTTCAAGCAAGGTGAAGAGCAGGTCAAGGCCGTCGGCGGCTTCATCCAGATCTGGGTGGAGAGGAAGAGCCAGAAACCGACCAGCTTGGGTATTCCGCCGCATGTTCGCCGCGAAATGGAGCCGTTGTTGAAAGGCAGTGAGCAAGATCCGACCCTTAAGTCCAAACTGTGATGTAGCAGCAGAAAAAGTGTCGACTTGAGCTTGAGTCCGTGTCCGGGGTTCTTTTCTGGAAACCTGGTTCGCGAACGTCCTACCGCTCGAAAGGCTGTGGTCTTGATCGCGACTCGCTGCCAAATCTACAGATCTCTACGCTGTCGTTCCAGCCGAGTTCTCTCAAATGCCCAACAACCGTATCATTCCGAGTCTGCGTTTGAGTGATCGGAATTTCGAGCACACAAAACGAATCGGCAATGACGAAGCCACGGAGCAGTGAGGACTCTCGAGACATTGGTGGGCGTAGAATCTTCTCAAATCCTGGCAGATTTGATAAAATAAGTGGCCAGATACGAATCAGCAGAGCGATGAAGGGAGCAGGGAAAGTCCTCATGATCAAAGGGGGGTATCTACGCTAAATATGCTGTGCGAATATTCCCTAGTGCCAAAAATCGCTTCCAACAACCCTACTCCATACTTTTCTCTCCACTCCTTTTGAACATGACGATGTCTCCCGTGGTCATCTGGTCGGCATTCCAGGATGCTTCTGACTTTTCAAGGGCTGGCCGCCTCCCTCGAGTGAACCGTGCTCCCCGACGAGCTGCTCGCGTGAATTGAGGCGTTGATGACCCGCAGTCGTGTGTTCACGTTCTTCTTCACCCCAGGACTTTCCGAGCCGCTTTCGGGAGGAGTCGGGGGCAAGGTTGATGAGAAGGAGACAATAGAAGACATAGGCTTTACTCGTTGTCTGAAGAGGCTGCGTCAGTATAGAAAGCGAATGTAAGAGGGAGTTTGACGTACTTTGAAGCGTACTGCGTGGAAGCACCTCTCTGTTCGACTGAGAACTGCAGAGACTGGGAGTGGTGCAGCCTCGATCTTGGTTCGCGGTGAATGGGAGACGGAATATTAGCCGGCAGAGTCATATACGACTGCGAATGCTGCAGTCTTGGCCGCGATTGGCCGGGGCCAAAGTGCGACGGGGCCGTCACAAACGACGCTTGGCGGGAGAGTACATGCTGCTGAGAGTATGGCATCTCGTGCTGCCGGTAATCATCCCAGTCGTCGGCTGGGAGTGCTCCTGACATCATATATGGCTGTGGTTGCATGAGAGACGACTGCGACCGTAAGGCAGGTACGGACTGTATTGGGTAAATCCGCTGTTGTGCGCGCGAAGCCTGGTGCGGCATTCTGTAAGGTGAGGGGGAGAAGTGGCTGGGAACCTCATATCGACTTTCCAAAAGGTCTATCATCGACGCTCTGGGGTGGAGCCTGTAGGCCAGGGAAGCGGGTACTGTCGCCTGTCGATTGGCGACATCGATCGTAGCAAGTGGGCTCTTATTTGGATGCGCCATGTTCGCGAACTGCACTCGGGTCGGAGTCGGAGTCGTCGGAGCTCGCTCAGGCTGCGGCCGCAGCGAAGCCTGAGTCTTTTTGTGGGAGAGCACAGAAGCACTGGCAGGTCTAGGAGCCTGAGCAGCCTGCTGTTTGGAACGTACGTTCCTCGCGACTCCTAGTAAGAGCATCTCAAACTCTTGATATATCTCCTTGACGAAGTGCTGAAAAGCCTCCCTTTCACTCGCGCCTGTACGGCGACCGACGTGAGTGTGCTTGATGCCAGTATCGACCATGACGGCAAGAACGACTCGAAATTGCAGCTGCATGACACTGGAACGCGTGTAGTAGAGGTTGATCCGGTTCTGGTGGATGTCATTTTGGCCATTTTCGGTGAGGACGAGGATCACGGCTCCTATGGCAAGGACTGTATCAGTATGCTGGTGTATTTGCGGCCGTGGCAATATAACATACCTATGAATTTTTGGCGGTCTTCTTCAGTTGAGAATGCGTTCCAACCTGGCTCCACCTCTTCCGATGGTGGAAGGATGGAATCGAGTGACTGCGCAGCTTTTGATCCTTTCGTCTCTGCCTGCAGAGAACTATGCACGCACCCCATTTGTCACTGCACTGTTGATTGACTCTTTCTTTGCCTGATTCTGACCAAACAAGGACCTGAAGGACATTAGATGAGGCCGAGTGTGCAATGTGAGTGTGGGAAGAGATGCCACAAAGGAGTCGAGAGTAGATGGGCACGCACGAAGCAGAAAGGTAACAACAACACTTTTCTGTAGTGAGTGGAGATTTAGATTGTCGAACCGGTTGGGAGAGCAAGCTCCATCAAGTCGTGCCGCTGGTAGTAAGCATACGACCAAGGCGCTGGGTCAGGTACCGCACACTTCCCAAGATATCAAACCTACCCGAACTCTTTTGCCAGTTCCAAGCAGCCCACACTGCAAAACCAAAGACAGGCAGTAGAGCACTGCCCACCATGCCCTCAATGAGAGCCTTTTTCTGGCAAGCCACAACGTTCGCAACTTCGGAATAACGTTGGTTGCTGAAACTCACCCTACTGTACTGCGTTGCGAAGCCGGTAAATGGGAGCTTATCGGACAGGAATTCTTCAATCTTCTTTCGCCAAAGTGCGACCGAAGACTTGACGCCCACGCGCATGTCCCAATAGTTACCCAACGAGAAATCGTTGATGGCGTGCGCATCCGGAATTCGCTCGGCGTTGTAAAATTTCAGTGCTTCGGTTCGACCTTCCACGGTTGTAGGGTGCAAGTCCAAGTGTTTGAAAAGAACGCGTACGTCTTCCAGTCCGGCGTTCATGCCCTGACCGTAGAATGGAACCATGGCATGGGCAGCATCTCCCAGAATGACTCCGCTGGAGCCAAAGAAATGCGGCGAGCACTTAATGCTGATAAGTGGAAGATGCGTGTTCCCTTCGAACTGCCTTTGGACCGAGCCTGGGCCGATAAGGTCGACTGCTCCTGGAAAATGCTTGTTGAAGAACAGCTCGACTTGAGAAGGGTCGCGCTCGAGGGCAGCAAAGTCAGCTGCTGGGGCGAAAAGCGTACTAGTGAACGTCTTGTCCACGCTGGGAATGGCGATGAACATTTTGTCGCTGCCCGGCCAGATATGCAAATGATTTGGGCTTGTGCGGAAGCCATCTTTGGCCGATGGCGTATTGCTGGTACCATCAGTCGCATGTGGAATGTTGAACTCGCACCACAGGGTATCGATGTAGCTTTGCGCGAAGTCCAAGCGTGCAAACTTCATCATATGAAAGCGGACACTGCTATGAGCTCCATCGCAGCCAATGATCAGATCGAAGTCAATCTCAATCTCATCAGGTCGGCCCGGTCGGCCACTAGGTCGCATGCCGTCCGAGTCTGCACTCTGACGCCTAGAGGTGCCTTTCTGCTCCAGCCACGACAGCCGGCGGCGGAAGTCGACACCGGTGAGCTTGTGGTTGAAACGAAGCTTCACATTGCTGAGAGACTCCAGCTCGTCGAGCAGTCGAGCGTTCAGGTCGCCGCGGTCTACTGCTAGGATAGCACGCCCGTGGATATCATATTGCTGAGAAGTCTCAGTGAGCGTGCCGTCGGTATCTTGGCTGTGGATCATGCGTCCATGCATGGGGATCGTCTCGACCAAGATGGCTTCCAGGAGCTTGGGCGAGTCTGAGTGGCGCAAGGCATTGATTCCACGCTCGGAGAGGGCCAAATTGATGGATTTGGTGAAGTTGAGTGGCGTCGTCGATGCGTCGCGTAGATCTTCGCCATGTTAGTGAACATTTACATGCATCTGCCGCTGGCAGGGAGAGAGTGAGCTGTATATACCTGGCCGAAGGTCGTATATCTCGACGTCCCAGCCTCGCCGGGCGGCGTACAGGCCGGCCAGCGCGCCTACAGGCCCTGCGCCGATGACAACGCACTTGAGGCCCATGGTGTCTTTAACCGCGGCCTAGAATTGCCGATGGGAGCGACCAGCAGTGCGTGTAACTCATAGAGCGAGCTCGCTGGCGTTTGCTGCGGTGGATGTTTCTTGTTCGAAAAATTGGTGGGAGAAGGACCTGCTTTATAATTGCGGAAGAAGGGGGAAGCAAGAAGGCCCAGAGCCTGATCGATGACAACACTACTACAAATTCTCACGAGCAAGAGCCGCCGAAGTCGCGTGCTCTGCAGAACGCACTCAGCACGATCGTGCTTTCCTCGGATGCCCGGATGGCGCACTACTCTACCTAGACTAGTGTCAGGGCCTCAGGCATTCAATCCGGACCGCACGTCGGCTTCGCGGTTTTCTTGCCTCCAGACAACGAATACTGCCAAGCAGTGTCAAATACATGTAGACTCAGCGTGGTCTATTACCGTCGATATCGACGCGTTCCGGGAGCAAGATTGAGTACACCGCGAGCACCCTCGAAGACTGATTCGACCCCTATCTGCTTCAATCGACCAGCCTCGAAGGCCTTCCTCGACATAATGGGGAATTTCACGGATACGAAGGGCATCGAGAAGCTCAATGGGGAAGATGTTCATCTGGCATGGAGTGACGCCATGGAGTGATTTTATGGAAGGTGCTCCTCAAGAAACCGCACTTTGGCGATACACAAATACCCTCAAGCCTTCACCCAGAAGGCCAATGAGTTTGGAAATTTCAGGGCCATCGCCCGGCGAGCGGAAGAGCTAGACCGGCGTCACTGAATCTGGAGGGATAGGATTCGCTTCGGAAACCTGTTCAGCATTCGAAATACATGCTCTCAACTCCATCGAAACCAAAAGGCCGGAGAGCCTACTACATATCTGTCGGGTGCCTCAGCCGCTCAGCCATTGTCGCCTGTCCATTGCAACCTTTTTCGAAGAAACGATTCTTCGGCCGGGGCAATCCCAAATGGTTGCGCAACGTCGTCCCTTCGTAGTCTCTGCGAAACAGGCCTCGTCTCTGCAGTTCAGGAACAAGCTTCTCCGCAATATCGTCGATACCCTGCGGCACAAAAGGGATCATAACCGTAAACCATCACACCCGCCCTCAGCAAACCATACAGCCATCTCATCAGCAATCGACTCGGGAGTGCCTAGCAACGTGAACCCCGAGTACCCACCATAACGCTGAGCAAGTTGACGCACTGTCAAATTCTCGCGAGCTGCTACTTTTAGCAGGCCATCACGTGTAGACTTGAGAGCATTGGACTCCGGCAAATTCTCGGGCAGTGGACTGTCAGGATCAAATTGCGTAGCATCGGTATCGAGGGCAATGGAGAGATAGGCGATGGCACTGTTGTAATGGACGAAGCTGTCTAGCTTAAGACGCATCTGTTGTGCCTCATCTTTGGACTCGCCAACGATGATCATCGCTGCTGGAAGGATCTTGATATGGTTGGGGTCGCGGCCTGTGATAAGCTCAGCAAGATCCTGATACTGACGTCGAGGAGTCGAGGCGCGTCTTACCAGCACTTTTCGCACGCCCTTTGATATCATGATACAGCTCTTTCGCGGCATCAAGCGTGGGAGGCGAGCAAAAGACAAGCTCGGCTGTCTCAGCTGCCAATTGTCTTCCGGGTTCAGATTGACCGGCCTGTGCAATAACAGGCCACCCCTGGATCGGTCTCGCGATGTTGAGTGGTCCTCGAACACTCATCTCCTTGCCTTGATGGTTCAAGAGGTGCATCTTGCTTGGATCCATATATATGCCGGACTTGAGATCACGGGTAAAGGCATCGTCTGCTAAGCTGTCCCAAAGGCCAGTGACGATATCGTAGTATTCTCTTGCTTGCCTGTATCGGTTGCTGTGGTCCATGTGCTCGTCCTTGCTGAAGTTCTTCGACGCCATTGGATTATGGGTCGTCACAACGTTCCAAGCGGCGCGGCCGTTGCTAAGATGGTCCAAGCTGGCGAACTTGCGAGCAATGTGGTAGGGGTCATCGTATGTGGTCGATGCAGTAGCCGCGAGACCAATCCTCTCTGTTACCTGAGAAAGAGCTGCGAGAAGGGTCAATGGTTCGAACGTCGTTGTCGTATGGTTGCGTTTCAGAGCCTCGTCTGGCATGTTCAAGACCTGGAATTCGTTCGTCACTCTGGACCCCACGCACAATCGTCAGTTTGGACCAATGACTTACAGCTAGTATGTCCGCAACGAAAAATGCGTCGAACTTGGCAGCTTCCAACTTCTGGATATGTTCTTTCGAATGGGCGAGGTTGAAGTTGGCATCACTATGGGATTTAGGATACATCCAAGCACCAGAATGCGTCAACGGAGGCATGAATGCCGTCAAATGCATCTTTTTCTGTTCCGCCATTGTAATGGGATGCTCGATATTTCTATGAAAAAGACGACGAGAAACAATGAAACAGCTTCGCAGCAGAATTTACAAGTTTCCGAGAACGATATGAGCTGCGTTTGAGGCCGTTTTCAGGGGCATCAGGTTGGAAACCCACCACTCCGAGGAGTACATCGACTTGGGACTCTACTTTCGATCATTCAGGTCTCTACAATTGGCGTCGTTATGTCAATGCAGTCATCAAATAGCTTAGGATCACAAAGTGACTGTATTGGAGACGTGGAGACTTCGTATAAAGTGTCAACGATCGAGATACAACCCAAGATCATGTCAGCGTGTTGCATATCATCTGATGTGGCCCCACTGCATTAGGTTTTACGTCTTATATGTGCAGGTACATGTACCAGGTGCATATGCGTGATGAAGCTGACAGCCTGAAGGAGCTGCATTGTAGCCTTGCTCACTCGCAGCTCCTTCCTTATGGATATAGTTTTATAAATTCAGGTTCGATCATCTGACGATGAAGGAGTTGCATAGTCATCGCAACAATGAAGACCGCACCAGAGCACCCAAAAGCCAAGAAGGGCGTTTACAGACAGAATCGTCATTCATATCCTTCGCCGGTACCTACCGTTCATTGGGATTCGTACGCAGCAATCAACCCATCTCGGCCGGAACTCAGTCTCGTTGGAAAGAAAGCCATCATTACTGGCGGGGGATCTGGCATTGGACGGGAGACTGCTCTCGCTTTTGCACAAGCTGGTGCTTCGACTGTCCTGTTAGGTGGTCGTCGTCAACATCTTCTCAACGAGACTCGAGATATTGTGGAAGAGCAATTCCCAGGTATTCATTTCGAAATCCACTCAATCGATATCTGCAATCAAGAAGCAGTCGTCGACACTGCGAACCAGGTTGGCGCTTGGGACGTGCTTGTGTTGAACGGGGGATATCTGGCCAATCCGGGCAATCTGACCAACGTCGATGTCGAAGATTGGTGGAAGGCATTTGAGGTATGTCTTTCTCGGATCGAAAAACGACTCTGGCGTGCAATGGATTGATCAGGAAGCAGACAAATATTAAAGGAAACGTAATTGCCATACAAGCCTTACTGCCTTCTGCTCGTTATCCAGGAATGTCGATTTTGGCGAGCAGCAGTCGTTGCATTAACTTCGGACCGATATTCACCGCCGGCCACTCGTCATATGCCGTCTCGAAACTGGCCTTGACCAGATTGATGGAAGCGCTCGCGGCAGAGAATCCTGATCTGCATGTGGTATCATTCCATCCATCTACCACGAACACTTCCATGTTTGACAAATACTTTGGGGAGGCGGCATTGGCATTGAAAGAACAGCGTGCCTTGGACTCTATCAGATTGCCAGCACATTTTGCCGTGTGGCTTGCTAGTCCTGAGGCCCGGGTTCTTCGGGGCAAGTTCGTTTGGGCGAATTGGGACGTTAAAGAGCTGACTGAGTTGAAGGACAAGATTGTCAATACGGAATTTTTGACTCAGAATACCTTGGGGTGGCCATTTGAGCCATCTCAAGAGGTCCTAGTTCGAGCTCAGTTGTAGGGATATATGGAGTACCAGCTGCGTGCAATGAATCAGTTTCCGCTCGACCTAAAAGAACGCGACCTCAGCAATGAAAACTTGCCTTGATGCAAACGCACTCAAGAACAAGTCCCGGATCCCTGTGAGACACAGTCTGATACCTTTGGCAGCCTCTTCTGATGGTTGATTGTCAATCTCCACCCCCACACCTTCCTGCCTCTACATTTTGGAAGATATCTCTTTTGCCAGAGCTTGAAGGTTTTCCGCAGCGACAATACTGGGCAGTGCCAGTTCCACCTTCGTCTCCTTTCGAATCCAATTTCGCAACTCAACCGAAACCAAGGAGTCAAGTCCATAATCACCCAGGGGACGATCGGGCTCGACCTCTTCTTTGTCCATGAGAGTCATCAGCGCCACTTTTTCCATCAATGAATCAAGCAATAGTGGAAGGGCTTGCTCTTTTGGAACGTCCCGTAAGTCTTCAACTCCAGTGCCAGCCCCACCAGAGCCATCTTTGGGAGATGCCGTCTCTCGAGCAGGAAGGTGTAGAGCTGCCAAGTAGGGAGCAGCAGCGAAACGAGTAGCTTCTACACTGTGGTCCACCATGAATACGAGAGCCTTGCCGTCGCGAATGACTCCGGAGCGGGGTCCAACGATACATGCTTTGATGGTCGTTTGGAGTTGAGATTCGTTCATGGTCAGCCACATCAATTCTTGTAGCTCCTTATTGTTGCTACGCTCAGCAACATAGCCAACATCGAGGACTGATGGCAGACTGATCGTAGCAGCGTGCAGACCGAGAGAAAGACGATGTTCTGCGAAAGTATCGAGGAAAGTCTATTGCGAGGTCTTTTAGCGCAGGCGAACATTCGTCAAGTATTGATAACACTCACGCTGGTCCCGGCGTAGATGCTCTGGCCAATGTTGCCCACCAGAACTCCAAAAGACGCCAGTGAGATAAAAAAGTCAAGGTCTGCACACATGTTATGCAGGTTCCAAGCTCCCTGGATTTTCGGGTTGGTGATCTTCTTGAAATCGTCTGCGTTGGCTCTTGCAAAGAGCGTGTCCTGCATGTTTACATTAGTCCTTGTGCTTACAATAGTGTGCAAGGACTCACGTGAAGATAGAGAGCACCGTGGATTACCCCTCGTACTCTGGGAAGGTCTTTGATTTTCTCCAGCATGGACTGCACGCTGCTAGCGGACCCCACGTCACATGCCACTGCTCGGATGCGACCATTGTACTGTTGGACCTGTTTCGCCACCTCAGGATACCCGTCACCGCTTCGACCGAGAAGGACGACATTCCCGGCACCGTTTCTCAGCATCCAAGGGCCTAGTGCTCGTTCGATACCACCAGTTCCACCAGATATGAGGTATGTTCCATCTGAGCGGAAGCACTGCCCTCCAACGGGAGACACCCTTTCAGCCAACACATTCTCTTCCGGCTTACCTGGTTTACCGGCTGTATAGGGTTGATCGTACCGCTCTCCAGAAGCGTAAGCAGCTCTGCCATACACTTGGCCATCTTGTCGGGTCGACGAGCAAAGAGCTTCAGCAAGTCGAGGCCGCTGAAAGTGGCATTGCGATCGAAGGTTTCATGCCGAGATGCGCGTCTTGGAGAACGTCTTTCTTTCCACTGCAGAGTTGAGGCTCGTCAGTATGCGCAAAAGCCTGGAATTTCGGACTGTAGACCAACTTACATCTCAATGAAACGGCCATCTTCAGCAAGAAGTTCCATCGATTCTTGTAAGAGCGGGCCACTCAGACTGTTGACGACGACGTTAATCCCACTGCCGCCAGTTGCGCACATAATGCCTTCCCGGAAATCAGGGGTTCGACTGGAGAAGATACGTGTTTTTGATATGCCAAATTGATGGTGTAGAAAGTCCCGTTTCTCCGGCGTGCCGGCGGTCACATAGACAGTGGCACCAATTGACTGGGCGAGAGTGATACATGCCTGGCCAACGGCTCCAGAGGCTGCATGTACGAGGACAGTCTCGCCTTGCTGGAGCTGTGCGGTCCATATCAAAGACACGATGGCTGTCGTGTATGCAACCGGCATACTGGCAGCGTCCACAGCAGTCATACCTTGGGGTATTTTACAGACATGATGGCTGGGCACCCGCAAATGTGTTGAAAATGCGCCCCCGAGAGCGAAGTAGAAGACGCGGTTACCGGATTTGAAATTTGAGACGTCTGGGCCGACTAGATGGCATATC
This sequence comes from Mycosphaerelloides madeirae, assembly GCA_002785995.1. Classification (NCBI taxonomy): domain Eukaryota; kingdom Fungi; phylum Ascomycota; class Dothideomycetes; order Mycosphaerellales; family Mycosphaerellaceae; genus Mycosphaerelloides; species Mycosphaerelloides madeirae. Next base: position 369,751 of record NHNV01000001.1, on the reverse strand, counting down.
AACGTCAGCAATACGGCAAGTCACATTGAAAAATACTTACCATGCGTAACGACACCAGCGCCCTCAAATTCGAGAGGCGTATAGGGCAGCGATCCCAGAACGAGCAGCAGATCACGGAAGTTCATTCCAGCGGCTTCCGTTTTGACAATGATGTCGCCGTTGAGGGAGTCAAGATCCAAGTGCTTCCTTTGAAAATACAAAGAGTCTGGACTACCAACAGAGTCCACAGTCATCTCGAGCGAGTCGATACCTGCTGCATTCCATAAGTTCTGGACCTCCCTCGGTGCTTGTCCTGACTCGCAAAGGAAAGCTGTCTTCGCATCAGGAAGCTGCCGAAGACGAGGCACATCAACCGACTTTGTGTATGAATTCCAGATGAACTCTTGATCCACGGTTAGCGACTTGCCAAACCTTGAAGCCAGTTGGGAAATCACGTGTACACCGTCAGAATCGAAAGGGGTGTTCTCGATTACCAAGAATTCTCGTGGTATCTCCTAGCGAAGTGTACGAAGCATGCCTTTGAAGATTGACGACTCTGGTTTCGGTGGGCTGGGTATAATCCAGAGAATACCCGTGCATTTCGATAGAAGCGTATGGATGGCATTGAACATATCTGCAGTGATGCCCTCGAAGACGCTCTGCTGGGGATCCTCGATGGAAATTGACCACCCAGGGCTGACAGACGTGGAATCTTTGACTTCTTCAATAGTCCTGATTTGTGAAGCTGGATCAAGTGACTGTGCAAGTGACTGTGCAAAATTTGTAGGGCTCTCAGCTGTACTGGCGTGGCAAATGGTGACTTCCATAGCCGTAGTTGTCCCCTTGGAAGGTATAGAGTCCAGACGGGTGGTGGAAATCATGCCAATAGATTCGTCGTACCCTGTGACGATATGCTCGGTTGGAGAGAATCCTGTGTCCAAGAATGCCCGGTTCCATGCTTCTTCGGTTAGCAGAGGCCCGTTTGGTCCTCGATAGGCGTCATCTGCCAGCCACCAGCCGGGAAGTAGAGCGAATGGAATTTGGACTGCCATCTCCTTCGTAGCTTCAACGACAGCAACTCTGCCACCCGGCCGCAACAAACTTCGAACGTGCGTCATTGTCTTCACCATATCAGGCGTTGCGTGCAAGACATTTCCAGCGAGAATGAGATCAAAGCTCTCAGGCAAGAAGCCTTGTTCCTTGAAGGGATCTTGCCCGATGTCCAGCTTCCGAAAGCTCATTTGGTGGGTCCATGGCGACAGCTTTTCACGAGCAGACTCAAAGAATCCAGAACTAATGTCGGTATATGTGTATTCAATATGCGAGTACACCTCAGGAGCAGCATCTCTTGATAACGCCTCGAAGACAGCCAGCGTGGATGATCCTGTTCCGGCTCCGATTTCGAGAATACGCATATGGGGATTGGCATCCACAAGTCGACGCACATAGTTCCCCAGAACTCTGTTCAAGCGACTCATGCGTTTGTCTTGCTCATAATTCCGAGAGAGCATATTGTCTCTGAGCATGATCTCCAGCGGCTGCACCTCAAGGCGCCATACTGGAACCAGCTGTTCACCAACTGCACATAGCATTTCTCCTTGCGCGCTGGCTTGACGCACGGCTTCGCTCAGGTCTGACATAGGTATCTGGGCATCCAACAGGCTCTGCTGAGAGGCAACCATCTTTCGAGCCCAAGAGACACATTTTTGCAAGTGAGATGGCATCTTGTTCTCATCGGCGTCGGAAATGGCTGGAAGCGCTTTCGCCAGGTAGCAGGTGGCGACTTGCTCGAGAAGACGAGTGTTCTCTAGGTCGTCTCGAGCCTCGGGCTCAACATCAACGCTTTTACGGATCTCGTCTGGGGTTTCAAAAGCGAAATGAGCCGCATGATCCAGGACATAGCTGTTTGGTATTGGGATGGTTCCAGGTTGCTCATTCCTGGCAATGGCCTTGACTGTGATTTCGTCCCAATCCATCAGTGGGACCAAACGGCCCTGAGCATCGTGCAAGAATACCGAAAGATGGTCGGAAGCAGACCCGGCTTTCTGGTCCTGGCTTATCAACTCGGTTATCGTTGTGAACCTCTGACCATTTTCCAAAGGTATCTCGGTCGGAAGCCGCAGACGACGAACGGAGATGGGCACCCAAGTGGTTCGAGGCTCATCCTGCCTTCCGGCTGTCTGAGCGATGCCAATGGCGTGGAGGAATCCGTCAATTATGGCCGGGAAGTTTGTGGAGCTCAATGACACAGTTTCGTGAACTGCCAGATTTGTCGCGAGGTTCAGCTTTTCCATGGTTCTGAAGACACCTTCGTATCGCATCTCATTCTTGGCGAGAATTTGGTACTCTCGCTCCGCATCCTGCTCTGTGAGCTCGGTCTTGCTTAGCCTCGCCAGTCTTTCTGCCAACAATGGACTCTGAGCGATAGGCTCCTTGCTCGAGTCGGCCTCAACGGTACCATAGCAGTGAGTAGTCCAGTCGCGTTCCTTGGTCCACGACACGATCTCGAAGCCCCACCTCGTTGACGAGAACTGCTCACTTCCAGTAGGAGTGGGCATAAGCTTTGTGATGAGTTCAATGCTATCGCTTTCTCCAACTGCCAATGCGTTCTTGGCTTGAAAGTGCTGTATAAGAACACCGTCAAGTGCAGAATTGATTGCTCGGAATGCAGAAATGGCCATGCATATGTATCCTGCCAATGGGAACATTGCAGATCCTGAGATGTGGTGACCCCGGATCCACGGCATGTCATTTAGGGTCAGGATTTGGCGGAAGGAATGGCTACGGCCTTCGCTATATGGCGATTTCTAACCTAGAAGTGGATGATAGTTATGCCCGGGATGTAACTTCTGCTGTGTAATGCGAGACCGTTCGATGTAGCTGACGGACTTGTTCCACTCGTAAGCCGGTAGGTCGGTCAGAATATGGGTATGTGAACGATTGACTTGGTTGATCATAGCTATGTTGAGGCTTGCTCTAGCCGTGTAGAGACTGGCAGCAAGATCCAGAAGTGCTTTCTCGGCGGGGGTACCTCGCACGAGCGTAGGCAAATAGGTCGTCGCTTGTGATTGCACACTCTGCTTGATTGGATTCTTCAGAGCCGCATGAGGACCAACTTCGACTATGATGTTGGGGCTCTTTGATATGACCTTCTTGATAGCCTGCTCGAATTGAACTGGACTCAGTAGATTCGCCACCCAGTATGATGGCCCCAAGTTCTCCGCTGGCTCGGCCCGGCCGCTGACGGAGGATATGAATTCTATCTCGCGGGAAGACGAATTCTGCGGAACATCGAAACAGGGTTTGATCGCATGCAGATAACTGGAGGCCACTTGTTGCATGTGTTGGGAATGATAGGCCACCGCGATTTTGAGCTTGCGAACAAAGATGCCACGAGTATCGGCAGCAGAGTGGATATCCTGAATAGCAGTCTTGTCGCCTGAAAGAGTGACACTGTTCGAGCTGTTGACTGCTGCAACGGTAGCATAGCCACTGTTCCGATGCTCAGCTATAAAAGCTTCAGCTTGTTCACGGCCGACGCCAAGAACCAGCATTGCACCCTGGACATCAGGATCATTCATGACCTTCAAGGCGGCAACCCCACGGTAGTAGGCAACCGCAATAGCAGCTTTGAAAGACAGCATCTGAGCAGCATAGGCTGATGCGATTTCTCCGCTCGAGTGCCCGGTGACGATAGTTGGATGTACGCCCCAGTGCTCGAGCTGGCGCACAAGCGCTATCTGAATCGCAGTACACGCTGGTTGGCTGATCTCTGCATCGTTAATGCGTGATTCAGAGTCAGGTCGTTGTAGTTCCTCTGTCAACGTTCGTCAGCGCACTTTGACAAGTCAATGCTTTGGCCAACACTTCACCTTTTAAGGACCACAATGCTCCCAGTTCATGAAGCTGAGACTCTGCTTCATCGATGGCCCGCCGGAAGATCCCATGTGGCATCAGGCCTTTTGCCATCTCTGCATATCTAATCTGAAAATCAGTGTCTTTCCAGAGATAGAGCTCTAAAGCATTCTTACTGTGCCCCTTGACCCTGAATAACCGCCATGTCAGCCACTATACAAAATATAATCACTTCCCCTTGGAATTATCTTTTCTCCTTGGCTGCAACAACTTCTTTCCATACCACATGTACGCCGCGTGCCGCAAAGGATCGGGCAGGACGCAGTTCTCACAGCCTCCACCGGCCACCTTCCGAATATCATCATCGCCTTCGCCTCAGCAGCTGAATTCGACCATCAACGACATGAGCCGCTCTTCGACAGTGATCGCGACTATCACGGAACTGCGACCTAGTACTGGCCGTAGCACCATTCGCTTGAGTAGCCCACAGAACTCCGAGCGGCCCCTTGAGTCCACCAAAGCACCCAGCGTAAACGTCTCGGAACAGGCTCCTGAACACTCCGGTGATGCCACAACCAGCAAGCCATTCCAGACCTCCTGGCGGTTCTGGGCCATCCTCGTTTCAATCTCCGTCATGACCGTGGTTGGCACCGTCGAGAGCACCATCATCGTCAACGCCCTGCCTACGATCGTCGCCGATCTTGGCGCAGGCTCTGCTTACATTTGGGTACCAAATGCCTTCTTCTTGTCTTCTGTCGCTGTTCTTCCACTCTAAGCTCAGATGAGCAACATCTTTGGCCGCCGCAACCTACTTCTCATTGCCTGTGCCTTGTTCATTCTCGGCAGCGGCCTTTGTGGTGGGAGCACCTCCATCGGCATGCTCATTGCCTCTCGTGCTATTCAAGGATTTGGAAGCGGCGGAGTAGACATGATTTCGGAGACAATCATTGTGAGCAAGCCTATGGCCATCCCACCTTTCTGAGAGACTCACTAATCCACTTGCAGATGGATATGGTTCCCTTGCGAGAGCGGTCGAAGTACATGAGCGTAGTGTTGATCGGCGGGGTGCTCGGAGCTTCCATTGGGCCCTTCCTAGGTGGTGTTATTGTCGTCAGCCTGGGTTGGCGTTGGATCTTCTATCTAGTTTCTCTTCTTGCCGGAGGTAAGATAGCCAGAGTAGTCCTCCCCTTGGAGACCAATACTGATAAAGGAACCTTTAGCCGCCTTCGCCATGTTCTTCATCTTCCTTAAACTCAAACACAACCGGGATCAATCTTTCGTTGCCAAGCTCAAGCGCATTGATCTTGCTGGGAACTGCATCTCTGTCGCTTCTGTCTTGGCTGTACTGCTAGCTCTTACCTGGGCGGGGCCTGTATATGCCTGGAGCAACCTTCGCATCATCCTGCCTCTTGTCCTCGGCTTCCTGGGATTCTTCGCCTTTACTGCATGGGAGTGGACCGTCGCAAGAGAGCCTTCCTTCCCGCGTGCCATCGTCTCCAACAGAACATCAGCTGCCGCGCTCTCAATGGTCTTCATCTCAAACTGCTGCCTCATGTGGACGTTCTACTTCCTCCCGATCTATTTTCAATCGGTACTCGGGAAGTCTCCGCTAAAGTCGGGAATTGCAATCGTCCCTATATCGGCATTGGTGGTCCCATTCGCCATCGTGGGTGGGACGTTGCTGTCTCAATGGGATCGCTACAAGCCCATTCACATCATTGCGTGGGCATTCTTAATGATTGGCCTTGGACTCTTCTCCCTCCTTGACCGGAATTCCAGTACTGTGGAATGGGCCTGCTTCGAGGTTGTGAGCTCTGTGGGATCGGGCATTCTCAGTGTGACGCTTTTGCCCGCCATCCAAGCTCCTTTGGAAGAGAAACACGTCGCCACTGCGACAGGTATGTACAGCTTTGCCAGGGGATTCGGATCGATATGGGGCGTGACCATTCCTGGCGCCATCTTCACGAACCAGGTCAAAGTCTACGCAAGCACGATCACCGATGCTGGCATTGCTAACCAGCTGGTAAGCGGTCAAGCGTATCAACTTGCCACGAAGGCTTTCCTCGACACTCTTGAGGACGGAACCGTTCGAGATCAAGTCATTTCTGTCTTCTCCCGATCCATAAAGACAGTATTTTACGTCGACATCGTTTTCGCTGGTGTTGGACTTCTGGTATCATTTATCCAGAAGGAGATCAAACTTCGTCAAGAACTCAACACAGAATTTGGCTTGGAAGAAGAGACAAACCATGATGCCGGCCAGAATGGCCAGGCTCGAGCGACCGGCAATGACATCGAGCTTGAGGATGTTCAGCCTCCCAGGCGTTCGCGATGAAGCGTCTCTTGAGTCTTCTTGGGATGTGGTGTTTTCCATAGATTGTATGTGTATTAAGCTCGCGCATATTTCAGATGCTAAAAAGTTCTTAAATCCTTCACGCTCCATTCAATTGTAGTAACTTCACTCAAGTTTCTTGACTGCACTGCCACAGATGTGCACTGCCACCGCCATCTCGCTTTGTTACGACCCTTCATCTTTTGCTGCACACGCCCTGCACACGACAAGCTGCGACAAACAGACCACGCTCTTGGTGCAAGCAGCAAACCTCCTTCCGCTGCTATATGTAACGAGCGAGCTCCGCACGAACCCACACCCCAGCCACCCGACGAGCTCCAACACCACCGACTCAAGATGGATCAAGCTCCGGCAAAAGAGGTGACGGTCCTGCGGAGGAGAAAGTGCGAAGGCGCGGACTGCGACAATGACGCTGGCACACTGCAGTGTCCGACGTGTCAGAAGATAGGCAAAGACTCGTTCTTCTGCGGTCAAGATTGCTTCAAGAGGAATTGGGTAGGTCAGTGTGCCGTGTACAGCATATCTGCGAAGCGCGTCGAGGCCTTCGCGCGGAGGATTGTGGTGGCAGAGAGCATGCGCTGACAGATCGCAGAGTACGCATAAAGCGCTACACAAGTCTCAGAACAGTATGCTTTCCAGTATCATACCTCCGCGCGTCGTATCCTTACCAGACGCAGATGGACACTTCAATCCATTTCCCGCATATTCCTTCACTGGCTCGCTCAGACCGGTGTATCCGCTTTCGCCCAAACGCACAGTACCGGACCGAATAAAACACCCCGACTATGCTCACAATGGCATACCCAAAGGCGAACAGGTTTGCCAAATCCACGCTCTGCGTATGTTCGGATATGCTGACGGGAGCATAGGTTTTCACTGGCCGGAACAAGATCAGGATTCTCGCTAAGGAAGAACAAGAGGGCATGAGAAAAGTATGCAGACTGGCTCGTGAAGTGCTGGACATCGCTGCACGGGAGGCCAAGCCTGGTGTCACGACTGACCACATCGACAAAGTTGTCCACGATGCTTGCATGGAGCGAGACGTAAGTTGGTGGGTGTGAGAGAATGACGAACTGCGCTAATGGCCATCACAGTCATACCCATCTCCGCTCAACTACTGCCATTTCCCGAAGTCGGTGTGCACGAGTCCGAACGAAGTCATCTGCCACGGCATCCCAGATCACCGCCCACTTCAAGATGGCGACATCCTCAACATCGACGTGACACTCTACCATGGTGGCTTCCACGGCGACCTGAATGAGACTTACTACATTGGCGAATCTGCAGCGAAGAACCCTGACAATGTTCGCGTTGTTGAAGCTTCACGAGATTGTCTGGACGAGGCCATGAAGCTGGTCAAGCCGGGTGCACTCTTCAGAGACTACGGAAATGTGATCGAGAAGCTTGCCAAAACGCGCAACTGCCAAGTCGTCAAGACATACTGCGGTCACGGCATCAACCAGCTCTTCCACTGCGCACCGAATGTTCCGCATTATGCAAAGAACAAGGCAATTGGAGAGGCGAAGCCGGGCATGTGCTTCACGATAGAGCCCATGATCACTCTCGGCTCATACCGAGACAAGACGTGGCCGGACGACTGGACGTCTGTGACTACGGACGGTAAGCGGACGGCGCAGTTCGAACACACTCTGCTGGTGACAGAGACAGGATACGAGATCTTGACTGCGCGGTTGGAGGATTCACCTGGTGGTAAAGTGCCTATGCCAGAAGGCTTCATGGCAGATGGCAAGCCGATCCAGACCAACGGGGAGGCCGAGACGAATGGAGCACATTAAAATGGGCGAAGTACTTGCCTTGGGCACTTGAAATGAAGTCTGATGCAGAAAAATTCCGTTGAACTCTTTATCTCGTGTTTTTACTGCCAAGCCAGATGCCCACTTGCGGCAGGCTAGGGTCAAGAATGATTTCATCGCAGAGCTGCGACTCAACAGCACCTCTGCGCCGCATCGATTTTTCGTATCTCTCACAGGCACGCATCTGCCGAACCCAACCTCCCAAACCGACCCTGTCTCCTTCATCGCGGCGTTTGGTTTTCCTGCTCGGCTGAGTCACGGGGATAACGAGATAGCGCTTCCTGAACAGCTAGCTTCAACTTCACCCAGCCCAGCCCTCTTCTCAACCTCAACCGCCCTTATCCTGCGCACCCTCCTCTCGACCGACGCCTGCCCCGACCCAGCGACCGGAAAGCACGAAAGAAACTCTGCGGACCCGACGAGTCTGAAACAAACAACTTTTTGGCGTAGACAACGCTCGGCGGGGTGCTCTAAGACAAACACAAGATGTCGGGCGAGGCGTGGTAAGTGGGCTTGCAGAAACACAGCAAGGCGCCCTGGAAACAATGTTCCCTCTGACGAGAGCAGGCTATTCCTCCTCGCGGTCCTCCTCAATGCGGTCAATCTCTTCCTCCAGGTCTTCTTCACCATCATGTACTCCGATCTCGAATGCGACTACATCAACCCCATCGACCTCTGCAACCGCCTGAACATGTACATTGTCCCCGAAGCCGGCGTCCACGCTTTCCTCACGATACTCTTCCTCATAAACGGATACTGGCTGCCGTTGCTGCTGAACCTGCCGTTGGTGGCCTGGAACGGGAAGAAGTACGCCATCCGAACACAAGCTCCCTGACAATATGTAGCTGACCTCTGACGTGCGATAGGATCTTCGAGAATCAGCACCTCCTCGACGCGACCGAGATCTTCCGCAAGCTCAACGTGCACAAGAAAGAATCTTTCATCAAGCTCGGCTTCCACCTGCTCATGTTCTTCTTCTACCTCTACTCGATGATCGTGGCTCTGATCAGGGACGAAAGTCGGTAAACGCCCAGTTGCGCGCTATCGTGGGCACTTTGGGGCAAAACTATTGCTTTTTTGCAGGTGGTCCTGCGAGAACGGTCAGAATCCCGCAATAAGTCAAGACGAATCACCAAACAGGAGCGGGGACAAATGGCAAAGAGTGAACAGACTGAGGAGCATGGACGAACGGGGCTACAGGTGAATGGGTAACAATCATGACATTGGTGCGCATTGGGAGGCAGCATGTGCTATACTGTGACAGCATGATGATAGAGATCGGATACCCACGATGAATGAATGTCAAAGTACAGCGTCAGAATTCAACAGCTCGACAACATGTGTCACGTGATAGCTGAGGAATATTTCATCTTGCGACTCATACGCTTTCGGTGTACCGAGAAGGCTGACTGCATGCTATTTGCAACGCTCAGGTAGGTGGTGCCTTTGGTGCAAGTCGCAGCTGCAACTGATACCAGCGAAAACTTCAGCCTTGAGGCCAGGGAGCCCGCCGGATCTTTATGCCCATTACAATGGCAAAAAGTCCAGCACAGGTGTAAGACTGGCAGCTAGAAGCGGAGGTCAATGGGTATTGTTCCACATATTCGTTTAGCTTTGGCAAAAACAATCAACCCATCGAGTCAATTTTGTACCCGCTTGCAGAAGACGTGTTCTTTCACGCCGCTGGGTATTTGTGCTCCAAGAGACGCATAGAACAAATAATAGATAAAGCCACCGCATCACATACAATACACATATCCGCATTATTAGCCACGGGGAAGGAAGGAGCTCTCTGGGTTGGTTTGACGCTCCGCGGCGTTGGCATTCTGGAGTGCATGAACAGGCGTTCCCCACTGGTGAGGCTTGAGCGGACGGCGAGCTTCTGTGGTTCGGAATGCTCGGATCTGACACGATCTTCCGAGGAGGGAGCTGTCTGGATAGCAACAGACAGCTGCAAGAACTCTGCCTACCATACGGGGTAATACTAACGAAGCTCCGCGGCGCTGGCGTTGTGCTCAGCTCCAAGACTTGCACAACTCGGGTACCTGTTTTGTCTTGCACGAAATGTACAACCCAAAGGAATTATGTCGGCAGAGAAAGTATTGGTAGAGAAGCAGCGAGGAGAGGCGCTCACTGCCCAGAATAATTCATACGAGACTGAGCTGGGCGCCTCTTTCTTCGGGCAGCTCTCAGCGCGTGGCTTTTAAGCGGCAAATTAAGATGGCAGGAAAGCCTGTTTTTCGAGCGTATGCGGTGAAGAACAAGCAGAGCCGCTGGTGATGAACGGATCCGCCGGATTGCCGCACAAGCTGTGCAAGCTGTGCAAGCGATCAGAGGTGCAGGAGTGGTGGTGTACAAGGCGCTTTCCAGCCTGCCGATAAGCAACCCGATCGCCTTGTCCTTGGCATGCGACGTGAAATGTAAGGACTGGCATCTTCCTCAAGGAGCAGGGACTATTGATGACTGCAGCTGTATAGGTATCGCTTTCTATTGCTCGTCAGCCTTTCAAAGTTGTGGGTGTGAAGAAGACGAACAGATAGAGCGTTCCATTCACGACTTCACATGCTCCTTCTGGCGCAGATCCGATAGATCCGACGCTTGCAGCTAGCTCCTTCCTTGCCCAAACCCAAAACAGCACATGTCGTCGTAGGCGGTTTCTTGCTGGCTGGCCCGACCACAATCGAGAATATCTTGATGGAGCTCTCTACCTTACAACGACCTCCTTCATCTGCATTTCCTCCTCGCTGCTGCTACTCCGCAGAATACTTGGACGAAGCCCTCTACACCTCACCGTCGCTACTGCCACGGCTGCCCCTCTGCACAGCCGCGTTTGTCCACACCGATCTGACCAACACAATCTCGACCCGACAGCTCCATTCACCCACGCTCTACCTCAAAATTCCATTACAAATTCCACGCACCAATATCCCGGCCCTTCTACGGGCTACCCTCCTCTCAACATTCTGGTTCTGCGCCTACCTCACTTGTGAATAAAGACATCCAAGCTGGGCTGCAACACCCGGACCTTTCAATTGATATCTCGACCATCTCTCGCTTGACGAATTGGCGAGTTCCAACTGAGCGCACCGCCCCAGCGGTTGCCGCAGCACACCACCCAATATGCTCTTGCGGATACACATGGGATTGGCTAGTCTGCTCTGGCTATTATCATGTCTGCTACACACTTCTCAGGCAGCCAGCGATGCGACGAGGTGGATCACATATACAGGCAATGACGGGACCGTCTACCTGGACGACAACCGTAAACCTGCGCTCTACACCCAAGAATTTGGAGATTGCCTTGGCGGGAGCTCTATTGAGCTTACTAGATTCGATGCTGCATATTACAAGGACAACATGACCGTTCTCTTCCACTTGGCAGGTCACACCGGTATTGCCAACGATTCCCTGATGATGTACATTGGAGTCTATGCCTATGGAGAGGACAGATTTGACCTGGTCTTCAACCCTTGCAGTGCCAACATCTACAGGTATAGTTCCCTTGTAATGAAGACGCCGACCCATTACTGACAAACGATACAGCATGTGTCCCGTGAACAGCAGTGTCCCAATTACCGCCAGCGGTATCATCCCAGTCTCGTCATCAGACGTCGCAAACATACCCGCCATTGCTCTGTCGATTCCGGATTTCGAAGGAGAGGCCATTCTTCGCATCTACTCCAACACAACCCACGATGAAATCGCCTGCTATTCGGCTGTCGTTACCAATGGTAACTCGTTCAGCCAGCCAGCATCCGTTGGCACCGTACTTGGAGTCTTCACTATAATTGCAATGCTAGCTTCCTTCGCCACAGCCATATACGGTGAGCAGGTGCCGACTATGAGACTGCACTATGCTCACTCTCTTTCTGTCGGGGTCGTGTTTGCTGTATGGCAGCACATCTTCTTCAGCGGCGCACTCTCTGTGAATTGGCCGTCCGTACTGCCTGCTTGGTGGAGCAACTTTGCCTGGGCCGGTGGCATGATTTACAGCTCAAGCATGCAAAACAGCATCAACAACCTGATCGGTAACAAGGTGGGCAATACCTCTGAGACTGGCGCTGCTCAGGCGGGATCTGCTAGTCCTGGCCTCGGTGGCAACAACGACATCATCAGCCAAATCTACAAGAGGGCCTTTTCTTCTGGTGGCAAACGCTTGGACAACCTGCCAGTTGTGCGTAATATCGCCTCGGAGATCTACGGGCGAGACCTAAGCGATGTTCTTAAACGCGACATCACTCAGCGTATGGTCGAGAGAACGCTCCAGAGCAGAGACAACACTATTGCCAACGCCAGCGACGGCTACCTTTGGTATGGCGATTTTGTGGGCGCGGGGCTTCCTCTTCCTGGAAACTTCTCAGGATTTGCCGGTACTCTCGCAGAGGAAAGCATCCGCATCAGCAATGCCTTCATGACAAGCTTTCTCTGGTTCCTGATCTTGCTAGTCATTCTGGTCGCTGCTGTCATCGGATTCAAGTGGATCCTCGAAGGTCTTGCACGAATGAAATGGGTTAAGAATGACCGACTGAAGATCTTCCGCGATCGCTGGGTGGGATATGCCACCGTCATCACACTACGAACGTGCTTCATCGCCTTTTTCGCAATGATGTTTCTCACTATCTTCCAGTTCAGCATCGAGTCGTCAGGTGGCGTTAAGGGCGTTGCAGCAATCGTCTTCATCCTCTTCTTCATTGGTATGCCAAGTATCGCAGCGTACGCTTATTGGTACAAGCAGAATGTCTCGAGCAAACGCAGCAACCTGGAAAGCTCGACCGAGCACAACAAGCTCCTGGGCGGCAAATATCCAATTCCAAGCTTCGGAATGAAGAAGACATCCAAGGCCACGGTGACAGAGACTGGCGTCGAACACCAACGCGGCTATAGCAAATCAAGCATCAAGCCACTCTGGAAGCGCATGGCATCAGCTAGCAGCATCAAGGACCGCGACGGCGACCTGGACAGCATTCACGACGACGAAGATTATACTATGAAATTCGGATGGCTCGCATCTCGCTTCAGACGTACTCGCTGGTGGTTCTTCACCTTCTGGCTCTTCTACGAATTTGTTCGCGCTATCTTCTACGGCGGTGCCTCTGGAAACCCCCAAGCGCAGGTCTTCGGATTGCTGGCCATCGAATTCCTGGCTTTCTGCTACATCTGGTGGGCGCGACCGTTCGAGGGTCAGAGGCTCAATCTCCTGGTAGTCTACTGTCTCGGCTTCAGCAAGGTCGCGACTGTCGCGCTGTCGGCTGCCTTCGACGTGGACTTCAACTTGCAACGCATCACAACTACAGTCATCGGGATCGTTATTATTGTGATTCAAGGAATTCTGGCGATACTCACGATGATTGCCATCATTGTGAGCGCCATCAGCTCGTACATGTCTGTTTCCCGCAATAGGGAGGACTTCCGCCCGAGGAAGTGGCACGGTCTACGTGAGAAATATTTCAACCACCTGGATCGAGCAGTGAACGATCTCCCACCCGAGCCGAAGCCTGTAGTGGTACCGTCGCCACCGGAGGAGCCCAAGTACGGGTTTGAGATGAAGAATGTGCGCCGCATGGCCAAGATCGAGGACGAAGACGAAGAATTCTCGTCTGAAATGCGCCCCGGCGATGATGGTCATTTGCCTGTCCAAACGAGGAGTGCCACGGGCACGCCTGTATACGGCCGCAGTAGAGCCAACAGCAGAGCATACAGCATCCACAGCGTCAGCACCACCAATCTTCCGTACGGCGCTCGACCACATCGACCAAGTTGGAGCACGAGAGATTTCGTCGACTCTTACGTTGATGATCGGGAGATCACACCAATTGATATGAGCCGGACATTGGCGGAAGACGAGCCTGTCATCCGTCCTCCACCCTCTGGTGGCAAGCGAAGCTCGACCATGCCAACGGATCTCCAATCAAAGTCGAGCGTCGGTTCAATGGCCGTCGGAGGGGATGTCAGCACGATGGCAACCATTGGCAAGGTGCCTGCGCCTGTTATGAGACCTCGCGCTGGCACGCTCGGCTCACGAAGCGTGGCACGAAGTATCTCTTCCTCACACGGAAACTTCCCAGAGGCGGAGCAGAGCACTGAGCAGCTGAGCGAGTCTCGACCTGGCAGCCAGCGGAACTCTTACATCGGACTTAACTCGTCTGCATCATATGGGCGACCGCAAGCGCTCACGCCGGCGCAGGAGCACGAAGAATACATCACCAGCCCAGTACAAGAGCCAGAAGAATTCGTTACTCCGACGGCGAGCCCACGACAGTCACTAGGAAAATGAGTCAACGAGACCTCCCGAAAATCGGAGTGTTGATGAGAGTATTCAACGTGTTTTTCATTGCATGGCGAAATTTGGCGAGCATGGCGATTGATTGATTTGACATTGAGCGAAGCATTTGCGAGCAAGGGAACGGAGTTTTCCGTTCTCATAGAGGGAAACGAAATCAACGACCGAATACAGCATAGCAGTTTTCAAAGGTGACGGATGAAACACACTTCGAGGGAACGAGAAGCGGTTTTCAATATAGATCTAGTTTGAGTCGTGTGACCGAGCTGAGCCATGCTGCATAGATGGAAGTGATACGAATTTGACGGACCTCCAACTTCTTCAGCTTCAGTTGAATGCTTTTCGCCGATTCCCTGTTATTTTGACGATAACTCTGATTCTGATTTATGTGTTGTTCTACATCTGACTCTGCTTCTGCCTCGAAGGCCACATCCAATCCTTGAACTGATCGTAGCTCCACCTCGTGCCCGCTGCAACCCTCTCTTCCGCCCTCTCCGCAGCACTTTGCGGCTCAAACCTCGCCTCAGCTCGCACGCTGACTCTCGCATCCACCGTCTCCAGCGTCGCTTCCCACTCATGACCCTGTATCGGCATCTTGACATTACTACTACCGCTCTCCTCTGACCTATGTGACGGCGCCACGCGAATGACATGAAAATTGTTCGCGAACGTGGGCTTCAGGTAATCGATGGAAATCTGCGCTGGCTCGGTGGGAATCTGGGACGGGAGGGTCATTTTGGCATGGGCGCCTGTTCCGGGGAGTCTTTGCGGGACTACAGCGGGGGATATAGTGGAGGAAGTGGAGGGGTGTGTGAGCGCATTGGCGAGAGCTATCTTCTCGGTGAGGGCGGTTGCGAGGAGTCCGCCGTGGGTGACGCCTGGCCAGCCGACGAGATCGGGACCGAAGTGTACGATCGCGACGAGTTTTTGGGAGGCTCTGTCCCAGAATACGCGCTCGACGCCGAGATTCTTCGCGGCGCGCAGGGTGTGCATGAGAGTTCCTCCATTACCGGATATACTCTGCTGTTCTACTTCTGAACTAGAAGGCACAACCTCTACCCAGCCGCCTTCTTCGCCCTTGAGCTGTTTTGTCACGCCGAGACATTTGCCGCGCAGCACTTTTACTTTGAATTCCTCGTCGATGCGCTTGTTGAGGTCGTGGAGTAGGACGGTGTCTTCGTGAGACCCGGCTTCAGGGAGGGCTGGAGGCGCGATTACATGGGAGGCGTAGGTGCCGAGGGTGAGGCCGAATGTGAGGGCGAGGGCACTCCAGATTATGGCAGATCGTTTGGAGGATTTTGGGGAAGGTGAAATGATCGGAGATTGCTGGGAGATTCGTGCGGTGGATTCTTGGCGCGAATGGAGGAGGATGCGATAGCGGGCGGAGAGGTGAGGGCGGAGTTTCCGCGATTGTAGGACTCGGAGCGACATGGTGCATTGGTGTGTTAATGTCTTTCAAAGCTCGATAGAGGTGAAGATGAGGTTGCTCGCATTCACCTCGGCGCACGGTCCCCAATCCCTTCCTATCTGTCGGTTGCGGAAGCAGGCACAGCACCTCTTTGTCGACAACATCCACCATCAACGTGGACTCCTTTCAGCTCTCTTGTCTCAGCGCAGAACTCCGGAGCGTCAACTACGAATTCGTCTTCCAGTCTCCGTACGCCGGAACGCTTCAAAGCGGCACGGTCGAACATGCTCTTACGAAGACATGCCGACAAGTCCGTCACGAAACACTGGCAATGTACTATACCCTCACACGATTCAACGCACATCTCGACGACGGGCCCGCGACTCCCTTGGCTACATGGCTGGGTAATCTCGGTCCTGAACTGACGCTTTGTATTGATGAGGTACATATATGGGTCAGTGATCTTGTCCTTGTCCTTCCTCAAACCATCTCTGATAATGGACGCAGGACCTCCACAAACTCAACGGTACACTTCATGGTACTGAGTCGACCGACCGCGTTCTACGGTAGGCCAAGCCCGCGCGAATGCTGCGTCCCATCGGGTCTTGGGTCGTCAATCCGAGCTGGTCCTTGACAGAAGTTGTGGTAGCACTCCAAGCCATGGGTCTCGACCTTGCTAGGTTCTACATTGTTAAGGATTCGTGGTTTGAAGGCGCCTCGCGGATCAAATTGACGTCTGAATTCGCAATCGTGAAGCTGGGAGCATACCCGCAGGTTGATGAGTCGAAATTGCAGGTGATGAGGCGAGGTCATAGGTCGCAGAAGAGGACCCCAATGAGCCAAGATGACCTTTACGAATGCAGAGAGTCGAAAAGACCGGTTTTCTCCTCACAGGCAGCGGCAGAAACTTCAAGTTTCAACTCCTCCTCACCCAGGCCCTTCGACTCGTTGACGTCCTTCCTTTTCAGTCTCCAAGACTCCTCCCCCCAAACTTGGCTCAATTTCCAAGGAGAAGCCTTGTCTGCACCTGCGTCACGGATGTAGTATCCGCCATCTTGAGTGGTTGCCTTGGCTTCGCGCACCTCGGGCGGTAAAGGAAGCACCTCGGCTTTCTGGTTGGCATCCAAGGTAAAGCAGACGCGTCGATTTGTGTAGCATTGCTTGCAGGCATATTTGGTGGGCTCTTTAATGGTCCATTGAGTTCGAAAGCCACTGTCAAGCATTTTCATCCAACCGCAATCGAAAACCTTGGAGAAACATCTAGTCTGCTTGCCATCAGCATGTTGCTTTTTCACTTCTCGCATGTAGTGTTGCAAGGAATCCAGTACGCCGGGGGCCAGTGCTTCGATGCCACCGAACTTTTGGTTTCTAGTCTCAGAGCCATTCAGCTCCGTGGTGAAATCAAACTTTGGCATGGTGGAAGTTGTGCGGCTTCCAGACTTCGAGGAGACAGCCTTGCTACTGAGGGTATTGTTGATTTGAGGCCGCATTGGGCGACTCAAAAAGGAAGCACGTTGCTCCTTGCTAAGTTGTTCAGCGTCCAAGATTTCGACGCTACTAGAGCGTGACGAAACACTGCGTAGATCGATTACGTCGTCATCCTTCTCCAGAGGCGTGAAGTACGACAGAATCGTCCGGGAGGCAGTCAGCTTCGAAGAGAGTGGATTGTGAGTGTGCGACGGCAAGTGGCCTTGCGCATGAGCCTGCATCATCTTTCTTCTCTTCGCTGCAGGCTTGTCATCGGAGAACTTACGACCAAAGGCCACATCATCAACGTTCACAGGTTCCTTTGGTGGGTCGAAAATGCTGTGCGATTCCTGATCCGGGCTGTTTCTCATTGTCAGTAGATTGCACTTCGTTGAGGCGAAGAATAACCTTACAATACAAAGCTGTTAGGCGTATCCTCTCGATCTTCGTCGTCGACACCAGACATTTCCTCCTCGTCGTTTCGACACAGATCTTCTTCTTTGACTGCTTCTTCGTAGTCGTTGTCGTTTTTGTCATCATCAATAGTCTTTTCCATCTCTGCTTCCGCGTCTCGCAAGAAATTCTTTCTGAAGGCAGCCAGGAGAGCATCGTTGCGTTCTTGCAGCTGATTGATCTCTTCTTCATGGTGCTCAATCTGAATGTCACGGTCTTTGATGTCTTCTTCGGCTTGTTCGCAGCGGAGTTCCAACTTCTCAACGCGATCATCATCTTTGGCGGCTCCATGGTAGTCCTGCCACATCTGATGTTTCGACTTGAGCAGCTCGTTGTTATCTTTCAGAAGACGGTCCTTGTCAGCCATAAGGCGGTCCTTGTCGACCAGAAGTCGGTCAATGATGTGCTGCTGCTCCTCTAAGGAGTCCGTGCCAATCAGACTAGCACTTCCCTGAGCTGGAGGAGTCGAGCTGGAGCTGAATGACATCGTAGTAGCGGGCGAAAGTGGCCGCTGCTGGATTTCCGCCATTGTAGCGTGGTGCTGGGCGTTACTGTGATCACATATGACCGGGTTCATGTTCATCTCGCTCTCATGGTTGTGTGCCATCTGAGCGGTGAGTGGTGTGTGCTCGATGAGAAGTTGAGAGGCTGATGAGCGATTGTGTTGACGTGGTCCAAGATCAAGAAGGTTCGAACCGGAGCAGCAGAAGTGAGATAATGCCACTGAGGTTCATCGATGCTGCATGTGACGGTACGCTCTGAGGGAACTT
Organism: Mycosphaerelloides madeirae; assembly: GCA_002785995.1. Taxonomy (NCBI): domain Eukaryota; kingdom Fungi; phylum Ascomycota; class Dothideomycetes; order Mycosphaerellales; family Mycosphaerellaceae; genus Mycosphaerelloides; species Mycosphaerelloides madeirae. Next base: position 351,372 of record NHNV01000001.1, on the reverse strand, counting down.
TGGATCATGTCTCCGTGTCCACGTTCAGTATCGATGTTGTCGCTGACTTTGATGCGTCCCAACTTGAAGGAACGTGGAGAGCAGAAGGCAGGGCCGAGCGGCGAGAGCGACTGCAGACTATCGAGGCAGCATATGATAGAGAGATCTCAGAGCGAGTTAAGCACCTCATCGCATGTGTCAATGCTCACCGCTGCTCTTTTCCCTCTTCTTCGTTCGTTGCCGCGCTGTTGCCGCCATTTACAGTCTCCTCGCCGAGAACTTTTGATGCTGCCATGAACCTGCCCATTACATATATTAGCCCAACTCTCTATTCCACGCAACACCAGATCTCTTACATTCCGCCAGCATATCCACCAAGGCCTCTCATTCCCTCCGCTTGGACCGCTGTCATGCGCAGGAGATTCTCCAGATCAGACATGTTCGCGTTCAGTCTATGTGAGACACATCAGTACTGCCACTCTACAAGGTATCCACCGAAGTCTCTTACTGTGCCAACTGGGAGTGGAGGTGGGAAAGCTGCCGCGATTTGGATGCGGAGGTCGGGACGGTCGAGAGCCGGGAGGTGGTGGAATGGCCGGGAGTGCGCGTCGAATTCGACATCCTAAAGTTCTGCTGGTTCGAAGGCTGGGATCGTGAGGTATGGCAATGGAAAATGCTGATGTTGAAGACGCGTTTGGACGTGAAGTGGCAGCCTCGAATGGGAAGGAAGCCAGGCAGGATTTTTGCCGGCAATCCGAAGGAACACTTCATGCTTCTACCGATTGCGTTTGTTCACATTCCATCTGTCTCTCTTTCTCACAGCAAGATGTCGATCAACAAATTTCGCATATGGGCTCTGACAGGCGGTTTCGCCGCTATCACTGCAACAGGCGCCTGGTACGGGGCAGGATTGAAGACGAGACAGGAAGTCAGCCAGGTACACTTCAGTTTGCAATCGGCATACATCAACACTCTCACTGACAATATTTCAGGAGAGACAAGTCATACAGCAAGCGAGCATCGAAGACAGAATTTTACAGCTCGAGCGAGCGAAGCAGACACTTTCTAACCAAAGAACGGAGCTTCAGAAGAAAATTGATGAACTCGCTGCGAAGTCGAATGAGCAGCATTTGCCTTCGAATGCCAAAGTGCAGAGCCGATGAAGAGAGGCATGTCATCTCAGGCACTCTCTAGACACGCGCTCTCTCAGAATTTGGACTTCATCTCTGCAACCTGCATCTCGTCTTATCTTGGCCGAGGTTCGCATCCCGTCATCTTCGAGGGAATTTCAAACGGCTGCAGCACAAATGAATTGCGCCAGATGGAGATTGGATGCTTCAAGTCCGCACCACGACCTGGAACCACCACGACTATGATTCTGGCCTTGCATCCAAGTGTCTGAATAGCTCATCACATTCAGCCTGCAGAGGAAGCGTGGGAATAGTCGTCAACATTCGAGCTATTCAGTCGGCGCTCCCGCAAGACCGCATTCTAAAGGAAACGTCTTCCGAAACCGGCTCGGGCTTGGGCTCCGTAAAGCCTATTATTATACGACACCGCGCTTTAGCACAACGTACATGACGCACATCACATCTACATGTACATCTACACCTACATGCATGTCTCGAATATACCTGCTTTCCAGGCAAGCTCGTACCAGGCATTGGGGTGCTTGACACTGGTAGGAGCACGCATATCGGCTTTCCGTTCCGAGACTTCCACACCGACACTCCGCCGAGGGACACGAGCGTTCGATACAAGAAAGAAACACATTGAATCCTACAGTCTATCATAATACATTCTCTCAAAATGTCACTGGAAATGCTGCTTCCCACCCGGTCCCGCCGCAAACAACACCGACCTCCCCCACGTTCCCAATCGCAACCCGCCTCTCGCAGAGCAAACACCAACACCACATCCTCCTACCTAGAAAGCATCTCCGCCACCTTCGTAACCGCAATAAACAACCAAGACTTCCAACTCGTAACATCCATGGGCTCCCTCTACTTCGACGAAGACATGACATCTTACATCGACGACGCCTGCTTCGCCTCCAACCATTCCGAATACCTCCAAAAGACCTTCTTACTCATGCAGAGCGCCCCGCGGATCTCCTGTCAGGCTCGAAATGTACGCGCCCACGTCGACGAGCACATCGGCGTAGCGACTGTCTTTATTTCGTATGAGATTACGGGCTGGGCAGCGGAGATGGCAGAGCTGAAGCGGTCGAGCGTGGGTATGATGCGGTGGCGGAAAAGGGAAGGGCAGTGGAGGTGTTTCCAAAGTGTCACGTTACGAGGGATGGGGATGTTTGAAGGCGAGATTCCGTGAGTTGACCGAGAGAGATCAAACTACCACCAACTCAGCAACAAAGCAAGAAGAGCCGAAGGCTTCATGAATCCGAAACAGACCGCTGGTCATCAGTTGCCGGCAATGGAGACACGAGCTGGCGCCACCACCAGCCGCACGCCGCAAGAACGAACGCCCAACATGGGCTGTCGCTGGGATCTCTATCGACAGAGGTCCTCCGCTTTCACTAAAAGCACTGCAAATAGGAGGGCAGTCGTGAGAGCATGAGGACATGGGGCCATATCTGTTGAATATAGGTTGCAGTCAAGTAGCAGCAAAGATAGGCGTGAGCTTGCAGCATCCCAAATCAGAGGTATCAACGTAAAAGTATCGCGACGTGGGAAGGAACAAGTTCATAGGTTAGATGATGTTGATTGCATTTCGACAGAACATCGTTCGAATACAGACACAGAAGTCGCAATTCCCGTTGCCATTGGTCGCCCTCGCCATCGAACATGATTTGCATCCGTCGAAGAGAGAAAGCCGACTCCCGCCCCGTCCCTCATTACCTCGAACGTAAGCTTTTGTACCCGCAGTGTCGAAGCAATTAGAGAGAAGCACGATCGAAAGCTGATGCATACACTGGGTCTTTTTCCGCGACTCTGCCGCCAGTCCACGCACGCATCAAAAGGCGCCGCGGAGCACTCCGGAACGCCGCACATCAGAGTATTGTAGTAGTAGTAGTAGTCGTGGTAGTATAACGCTTGCAAGCCAAGTTCTCCTCGTGTTGTGGTATTTGCATCACTCGTTATTGCCCTAGCCGCCTCTCAGGTCGTGCTCTTACTCGACGGCACGTTTGAGATCGAGGGAGTGCCCGTGCTGAGTCGACAAAGGGCCGTCGCGAGGTTCCTATCGCTGATGCATCTGTTGCTGTGGCGGCATGGGATATGCGCCTTGTTGAGCAGCTTGCTGTTGCTGGAGATATGCCTGATACTGCAGTGCTTGCTGTTGGTCGGCTGTCATGTAGGGTTGCTGTTGAGCTTGGTTGCGTGGCATGCCTTGTGGTGGCATGCTCTGTGGCATGGGAGGTGGGGCGGCGTGCTGCTCTTCGGGCGAGTCTACGGCAGACTCTCCGTCGACGCCATTCGCATCGGCGGGCTCGGGTGCGTTCAGGCAGGCCTTATCGAGTGTTAGCACGTGCAAGCAAAGAGAAGAGGCATTGGATTGAGTCTGCATACCTGGATGAGATTCTTGCCCTCGGGCTTTGTGACAAGCGGTTGAAGCTTGGGAGTAGTGAAGGTGTAGACGAGACCGGTCTCGGAGACGACGAGCAGGAGGACTTGGGTGCCAGTGAGGACGGAGAGCTCGTATGCCTGTGATGAAGCTGGGGTCAGTGTCTGGAATCGAGTCGCGATACGGGACGCGTTGGAATTTCTGATGGCACTCACCTTCTTCATGATACCGGCCTTGCGCTTGGAGAAGGTGATGTGTCGACGCGACTTGTCCTGGATGAACTTGATCTCGATCTTGCGGCGCTCGCGGCCAGGCTTGTCGTCGTCATCATCATCGTCGTCGGCAGCGGTGGAAGTGCGCTGACGCTTGACTCCACGCGGTTCGGCGCCGTTCTGCTCGAGTTGGTCGTCGTGCTGGTCCTCGTCGTGCTGCTGAATGTCGGCCATAGTGCTTGGTGCGGTCGAGGTGTGTTTCGGGGTGTGGAGCGAGCTGGCCGTATGAAGCTAGACAGTTGCTGTATTGGTTTTGCTGATGGGCGAGCTTGAGCCGGAAGGAGTAGTTTGGACGGCGGTCACGTGCCGGGGATATCAAGGAAGGGCCAAGGCCGCGCGTGAGTGAAGTTTTGCGGACGCGGTGGAGAAGCAGTCGGTTGCAGGTGATTTCAACGCTGCAAACGAGGGAATGAATCCGCAGCGAATGGATTGAGGGTTGCGGTAATGAGTGCTCGAGGATGTACTCGGCGAAAGTGTGTGTGACGGCGGATGTGGATGTGTGGTTGGGTGCGCGAGGCTGGCTGGGGAGGAATGCTCGAGGCCTCTGCAAGCAGCAGCGGTCGCAATCGCAATCGCAGAACGCGGGAGGCACGTCCGGCTCAATGGCCGAAGCTGAAGCAGGGGCGGTTGGACTTGCACCTCGCAATTGGCAAGCACGCGAATAGAGGCTCGTCGAGTCGCTACTGCTGGTGTTTTGCTGCTGCGGTGACCTGTCTGCGGCAGTCTGGATTGGCGAGGACAGTTGACCTGTTGGGTTAGAGCGAGGGAGGGCAAGAGAAAAGAGGCAAGCGCAACCCACAACGAGGTGGCCAGGGAAGGCGCTTTTGAGCTCCAGGCCGACTGCTGCTCTCCACTCTGCCCACCGTGCTAGCGTGTCGCTCGCGCATGCAACGTTGGTCGTATCAGCGCTGCTCAGCCGCAGGCAAGCTATTGACTAAGCGCGTCTCTGCCGCCCTGCTCGTCTGCCGGCGCGTGCGCCCATGTCACCAACCGACGAAACAAGCGATTCTGAATCCATATCAGGTCTGAGGGTGTGCGCGTGGACATCTCGTATGTTGTGCCTGCACCGGGAGTCGCTCGCGCTCGTGGCTGCTTCCTGTGCGACGGCGACACAACACGGTTCTTCTGGAAGGCACAATCGCCGTCGCTTGACGCAAGAGCTGTTCACACAGAGTTCGCGCTGTCCACGCCTCACGCCTAGCGCCTTCTCACGTGTGCCCGCCTTTCAGCTCACCGATCGCTCGATGCGACTCGTCTGCTAACTACCAATTTCCGCTCATCACCCTCATCTGCCTCTCACCAACAACATCCGCATCAGGAGCATCGTACAGAATGCGAACGGCAATCAGGCCAGCAAGACCAATCGCCAGAGAGGTACCGAGCAGCCCGCATGCACGACGCAAGCACCGCAATCCCGATGACCCGGCTGGATATGATCGTGCCGCAGCGGAACTCCTGACTCGGGAGCAGCCACCGCAGCAAAGCCATGGTAACAGAACGAGGAGCTCCCACTTTGGCGTTCAATGACCGTCTTTATGAGCTTGAAGGACCCTACAAGGAGTCCGACATTGCCATTTTTCAACACATGCGTGGTTGCGAGACACCTCTCCATATGCCATGCTATCCGACCTGATCTGACCCACGGAGTCCGGCGCCGACAGCTTCCATCATCCCTCGATCCTGGGCAATTCCTTCGCCAAAGCGTGATGCTCAGCGAAACCTGGCCACCGATGATGATAAGCAGGCGCTGTCATTTTCATACTTTCCTTCTCGGGTTTGCTCTTTTCCTTCCATCCTCAACACCACTCTCACCAAACGCGCATCCCTCTGATCTTTTCCCAACGATCGTTCGAAGCAAAATGCTCCCTCTCCTCTGTCTTGCTATACAGATCCTGTGCTGCTTTGCTCTGGGAACAGTCATCGAACATCTCATTATGCGTGCTCTGACGCCACGCGAAGGCGACGAAGAGTGCGGAGACAAAACCAGAAAGTCCTGCTTCATCGATACGACATTCACAGGAGACTTCACCACTTCCTGCAAACCGACTGCGGAGAAAGTACAGCCAACACAGGACACAGAGCAGGTGACAGATGAGGTCCTGGACGAACTGAGGGTCTCGGTTGACCGACTCTTCTTCCAAATGTGCGCTGACGGAGTGAACCGATGAACCATGAGCTGATTCTGGAAATAATATCATCTGGTCAGCGGCCTTCGGAAATAGTTGCAACGACCTGGCCCCCGGGCTATGACTGTCCCCATATCAATTTTGGTGGCTGACCATCGCCTTCTGGTCTTTTGGTTCGCTTGTCCTCCTGTTTGAGACCTTGAAGTATCTCCGGGACACTGTTCGATGGCTCCGCAGCATCGTACAAGACCAGGACTATCGACCAGGCGAGCGTGAGAGATGGGGTTGGAAAGTTGGGATATAATGATGGACATGTGACAGTATACAGAAGAGGGGTTGGTTGTGGTCGGCAAAGAAAGAGAATGAATGCAGGCATTCGTTTGTACGAAATCTATCATTGACCCTCAGCTTTGGCCTTCGCCAAACCATTCTTTTCAGCAGTAGCCTTCTCATCCTCCCAAATCGGCCAGGGAATCTGGAATGCGTCCGTAACACGACCGTACGAGATTCCCTGCAGACGGCCTATGGGCTTCGAGATCGCCGGATCAATCATCTTCTTATCGGCATCGAGAGCATCTTCTCTCACCCAAAAACGCACCCCTTCGAGAATCGTCATTGTGCTCGCGACCGTACCCGGCGAGGACCGACTGGCAATATTATGGGTCGAAACAAGCTTGCATTCGACTCCAAACACGGCCTCCTTAATCCTACTCGCTCGAACATCCGTGCAAGTAGCAGGCGTCAAACCCGTGAGAGCCCATTCGGATATTCCATACGGCGTGCCTGCTGCACAAGCATTTGTCGCCTCAAGGATTTCTTCGGTCATTACATTGATGACACATTCTCCAGTCTCCAGCAGGTTCTTGAGGCTGTCCTTCGGACCTTCTGCGCCCACAGCATGCCCGACGACAAAAGTCGGTGGATCATGCGACATGGCTGCGAAATACGAATAGGGAGCGAGATTCGTGCTGCTCTCGTCTTTGGAGATGGTGCTCATAATGCCGGTGGGACGTGGAATCACAGCGCTGGTGATGAGTCGATAGTTGAACATGGGAGGGCGTCCCTCTTCGTACGGATCAATAGAGACGGCATTGTTCGAAGCGGCTTTGTTGCTCGCGCCTTCTCCGAGTTTCCAGTCGGGGTTTTTGGTTTTGGTCCAGGTGAATTCGGTTGCGTGGTTCCAGTCTGGTCGAGAGTGCTCTGTGGTTTTGAAGTCGCGGGGGTTGCGGGCGGAGAGGTTGGTTGTCATTATAGTGGAAGTTTTTCAAAGGACAGATAAAAGGTTCGGCCGTGGTGTGGTGTGTGGGGAGGAAAATATTGTTGTAAGAGTGAAAGCTCAGTAAGAAGGTCGACGAGAAGCAGGTTGAGAGCCGCCTCGACTACCGATCCAGTTCCGGAGCTTCAATCCGAAGACAATCAGGATGTCTGCCATTGGTGAGTAGGTCTGCATTTTGACTGGCGGCTAGGCGGCTTGTAGAGTCGGCAAGTGGAGTGGGTAAAAGAGCTGTCTTTGAAATTAAACTTGAACGTACCACTTCATGTCAAAAAGACGCAAGTATATATATCCGCAGTTCTGTTGCACGAACAGGAACAGCCCAAGCGCTTCCTTCCTACCTTCCCGCACATGCAAATGCCTGTTGGTTGGAAATTCCTTTCGGTGTGTGCGTTGGCGCCACGACAAATCAATGTGCGTCAGGTAATGCGAAACGTGTGCTGTCTTCGGTGTCCGCTGCGCAGGGTCTCTCACTCGCGATAGGGTAAAGGAAGCTTGAGTAGTATATGCAGCGATGTGTTGGGATGATAATCTGACGGGCATGGCGGAAATTTTTATATAGCAGCAGGCTTTGACGCCATCTCGCAGGGCTGAAACAGGGATTAATAATTCGAGAGGTGTTGGCTTCTGGTACGATGGAGCGTGGTACGATATACTGCTTTTTGGCCCCTCAGTTGCACTGTTCTGTACGAGTCTGGTTGTTCAGCAAATATCTCTGGGGTGTGTAGCCAGCTGAGACTCTCAGAGTGGGCCTTTCCGGAGTTCGAAAATCTGTAATCAATGCTGATAGATTTCCGGCCACGCGAACACAGGACACCCCACGCCCTTCTTCCACGTTGTTCGCGCGATGATGTGATCTTGGCATGTGAAAGCTGACCCTGCGTCTTGTTGTCAGACCGATCTGCATGGAAGATCGCTAGACATCCTGCAGGAATCGGCGTCTGTACCGTCCGGGATCCCGATTCCAAGGTCTCCTGGAATGACAAAGATGGGTCTGTCACACAGCAGGAGCCGATGTCTCGACCTGTCTGCTTCGGAGGAAACGTTATGTTGAGCGGACTTGCATGCCATATGCACCGATCGAGACACTGCTCAACTCTTAGACGCATCTGCACCTACCGAGTACCCTTTGGCGACACCCGCCCTACCTTCCTCCATCGCGGCGCCTTGGATTTTGCCGTCCTCATCCCTCTCGTAGACGATCTCGAAATCGCTCCCTAGCCCTTGCCACGTCCGCTTGGAGCGTAAGAATTCGGCCGCGGGAGATACCTGACTTCCAATGGTAGCAACGTCGCCTTTCGCCCGCTGTATCAAAGCCGAGCTTGTTGGCGAAGAGCCAGAATCCAATTCTAAAGAGCCATTCCCGAGAATATTTCGATGCGGTTGTCCCATAGGTCTGCTGTGGCTGACATATCTGCCCGTGCGCCAGTCGAATTCCGGAGGCTCATCGTCGGATTGATCGTCCCAGTCTCTGCTATTTTCCGTTTCGCCGTCGCCGCTGACGCCGTTGTCGGTCTGCTGCTTTTCCTTGCCGAGTAGTTGATTGAAATCCGCGACCCACTCTCCTCCCCATACTCTTTCATAGTCTCTCATCAACGTCGTTTCCAACTCGAAGGGGGTGATTATAGGCCTGAGAAAATCTTTGCTTTCGATCAGAGAACTCTCCCAGCATCCGATGACGACCCACCCACCTATCTCGTCGAAATTGGCAATTTTGGCTGGATTGACTTTTCCAACGACGAAGGTGTAGGATTTTTTCCCGGCGCGCGAGATGAGGTCTTGGCAGTGCGACAGCGCTGTCATGTAGTTGGAGACTGACAGGGTGTTGATGAGGATGCCGAATATGGGTACCGATGCCAGTTGGGTGATGAGGGCGTAGCGGCGGCGAAGTAGTTGAGATGTGGATGCTTCGAGAGTCGTAGCTAGCGCCGATGCTGAAGTCGGAAATATGTGCATCTGCTTGATGCGGGAGGAGAGTACCAGGAGGAGTGATGTCGGCGGGGTGGAAATGTGAAAGACGGAATACTCCTTCAACGTCTCTGGGTTCTCCTGTACTTCTGATGGGATTGTTCGGTTCGGTAAAAGTGACGCAGAATCTCGAACTATGCTCGTTTTGAAGATATGGCGGTATCCTTCTTGAGCCAGGTGTGTTTGAAGATCATCGAGGCAGTGGCCATAAGGTATGTCTGCCATGAGGCATACTTTCTCGTCCTTGTTTGCGTATGTCTGCTTGAAGCTTTTCAAGGCCAGGCCGATATCCAGAGGTTTCGAGGTGAAGATATACATGACCGGCAGGCGTGCTGTGGGTGACAGACATGATCGGCCGTAGTGAACGACTACTTCAGCATCGACATGCTCAGCGGCGACCTCGTCGACACAGCAGGCGCCGTAGGAAGTGTCGGCAAGGATGCAGAGTCGCTCGTCGACATCCTCGTGAGCATCTGTACCACTCATTTCGAGTTTCGTCTCCTCGAGGTCTTCGGTTACGCCGTCGACAGATGCATCGGTCCGAGATTCGCCACTAGGAACTCGCCTTCCATTCTTCAGGCCATCTCGCAAAGCTTCATAGACTCGAGGCGCATCCACGAGCATATCATCGGGAAACTGCAGCGCGATGCGTTTCCATTTGCCCTCGCGGATTTCGTCGATTGTTTTTTGGATTTCATACTGGAGGTAAAGTTGTTCGTCGGAGATCTTCGACTCGCTGGCGAGAGTTGCTATTGGTGTGGTGTCTTCCAGAATGTGTTCGGCAGGCGTGGACAGGACTGGGCCGGCCATCTTGTTTTCTGCTGTATTCGTTGGATTGTGCTGAGGGAGATCTTGTTCCGCATGGTCAGCAAAAATTCGGTCGAAGTTCGCAAGTGGCCAGAAGTCGTTGATCGGCAGAACTATTCTCCTCTGCCACTCTTCTCAGCTCAAATATTCAATGCAATGCTATCAGCGTAGAGTAGGTAATCGCGCCCGTCTTGGAAGCTGTAGAACGACAGTCTTTTGAAAGACACTAGCTGCTCCGATCGGGCGTCGAAGATTGCTCAGCGACGACGCTCTCGATCAGTGAGGGAGGAGATATGGACCTCGAATATATTCTGTCCGCTCCCAGCACGTACAAGCAACGGAAAGCAGCGGCATTCGCATTGTACGGTCTTCCCATCGATAGAAGCGTAAGATGATCAGACACATGCTGTTTGAGACCAAGGTACTGTGAAGAGGCGAAGTCACGATGGGCTGAGGAACGAAGGAGGGAATGGAGGATCGAGTCCCACGGGTTGTTGCGCTCAGGACAAGTTCCGGCGCAGGTACGAAAGGAGCCTGATTGGCCGCAGAGCAAAGCGGAGTAGCGCTAGGGCAGCGAGATGAAACATGTGCTTCTGCTTCACAGCACCGCACAGGCGGCTCTCTGTTGCATCAACCTGATACGCCGCCAGCTCCATCCGCCTCTCGTGCCCGCGTGCGAAGGGAAGGGACCGGTAGCCGCGCGAGGACCTTCGCGACAGCGCTGCCATTGACGCCCGCAACACGACAATAATCCCTACAATCCCTCGCACAATCTGCAGTGCGACGACCGCGACATTCACTCCTGGCCTGACTTCCTCAACAAGCGCGCCGAAGCATGCCCGTCGCCCGTCTTTGATCATTGTCGTGCTATATCCAGCCGCATTCACTCGTTACTACTGTCCTGCTCTGTCCTCGACACGCCGGCATTGTCGAGCAGACAAGAGCGGCCACTCCTGCACCGCCATGCGAATGCACATTCCGACCAACCCCTCGCCACACTGATCCAACCGCGACACTCGTTACCACGCCTCGCCGTGCCTTCCTTCCTTCAGCACTCATTACGATACCCACAAGTCTGCCGGTCAGACGATTTTCACACAACACTCATTCGAACGACGACCTCCTTTACTCCCAATTCACCCACCCCTGATCAGTGCTACGCTGGCTCGAGACGTTGCGCCGGTACTATCCTACATTATTCAGAAAGAGCCGCGAAAATGGGCTGTACGGGCGACCGTGAGAAGGGCCCGCCAGATGAGTCCGCCAAGTGGGATTTCCTGACGCTCTCCGACTTCAAATGCACCTCGGGCTGGACCTACTTCGCATACGGCTGGCTGTGGTTCATGACTCTCATTGGTGTCGCCGTCTACGTCGTTGACACGTACACTGCCGTCAACCTCCTGGTCTACGACAAATGGAGCTCCCAGATCCAGCCAGCTCTGGCCTTCAAGTATAGCAAGTGGATCTTCGCCATCTGTATCCTGCTCTCCTGGGCACTTTGCATCTACGAATGGATCAGGGCCATGCGCGTCATTCGTCGAGGAGGTGTCGCTGAGAGCTTTTTGGACCCGCTGGCCGTCACTCTGCAAAGTATCCGCTCTCAAGGATTCAAACGATTCTTGCTCTTCGCAGAGCTCACCAAGAGCAAAAAGGGCGCCGACTATGTCGCCCTTTTCGTCTACTTTGCCTTCAAGGGTGCCATCAGAGTCATCTTGGCCGAAGGTCCTCGTCAAGCAGTCAATGCCATGACCCTCTACGCCGTCCTGCAAGCCGATCTCCTTCCGACACAGCATACCACTCGGAACTCATTCGACCAATTCTGGTTCAACGTGGAGGCCCTCGCGGATTCCAACCCGAAGCAAGCGGTCATTTACTGCTCTATGTTGTTCACTCTTTTCATTTGGGTCTTCAGTGCGTTATCGCTGATCGTCTCGGGCATTCTCTACATCCTGTTCTTGTGGCACTACATCCCGCAAAGAGACGGTAGATTGAGCATATACTGTAAGCGAAAGATCGACAAAAGACTGGCAAAGATTGTCGAACATAAGGTCAAGGCGGCACTTGAGAACGAGGAGCGCAAAGCCAAGAAGGCAGAGCGCAAGGCCGAATTGCAGCGGAAGAAAACCGGAGACCTCCCACTTCCCGAGAAGCCATCTTTCAAAAAGCAACCCACGCTCCCAGATATCGGTGGCTCGCCTGCAACGGAGAAGGAAGACAAGATGTACGATTTTGGCCTTACCCGGCAGAACACCACCAGCACGACTGCATCCCTTCCACCTTATACCCGAGGATCGAATGATGATATGCAAAGGCAACCAACTCTCCCGAAGCTTTCAGCTGGAGGCCGGCCAGATATGATGCGTTCAGATACGCAAGCTTCAGGTTGGTCTGCCGCCCCAAGCTATTCCACACAGGCGCCTCTTCTTGCAAATGCAGGGTATGGTGGAGGACCGCCTGAAGACATTCCTCTGCGTCCTTCTGCTATTGGTCGGCAAGACTCTTATGCCTCATTCCAGCAATTCCATGGCCGATCGGAGTCGCAGAGTACACAGGGCTCAAGAAGGCCTTTCACTCCCGGTCCACCACCTAGCTTGCGATCCCAGACTCCCATGTCTGCACGACCGTTCACACCGATGTCAAACAAAGGCCCTGGCTACCCTCGGGCACCGCCCGGAGCACGCATGCCTCCCCCAGTGAGGTCAAACACAGCTTCCAGCTTCAATCAGGATGGAAAGTTTGCTAATAGCAATCCTCCTCCTCAGGATCCCTACAACAGATCGTTTGCACCGCCGATACGCTCCAACACCGCGGATGGTTTCCGGCCGGCTCCACCTTCACAGGACAGCGATACCTCTTTCAGCACTTTGCACAGCCAGCGCTCGTTCAGCAGGCCAGTACAGAACACTTTCAATCGACCCTTTACTTCAGCAGCTTCGACAGTACCCGAAAGCAGACCAGTATCTGGAGAGAGCTACGAGATGAAGCCGCAGCCATCTCATAGCATGCCGGCGCAGCCGCCAATTGCCTACGTTGCCTTCAATCCTGCTGTCAATTCGGCAACTCCTGCACCCTCGGTTCAACAAGCGCCAAAGCGCAACATCACAGTTACTGGAGCATCTGGCGCCACCGACTATGTCAGCGGCTCGCACCTAAGCGTTCCCCAGCGGAGCGTCACTGCACCAGTCGGTGAGACGCCGCGCAACTCTTCCTACGCGCACGACATCCTGGCCGAGTATGGCTCGGACGAAGACGAGGGTTACCCAAAGTCAGGTCCTCCGCGATCTCTCCCGCCGCAAGAAGGACCATACCGGGAATACTAAATTGAGTTTCCACAGAAGAAGGATGATGTTGATGACCATAGCATGATACGATACCCCCATTTTGAGCGTTCAGTACGAGAGTCTCGGATAGAGCTCCAGAATTGCGAGAGATTCTTTGTAGCTTGTGTAGATACCCTCTATCAATGGAACAGCCATTGCAATCTTTTCAGCCCACTTCGTCGCCTTCACAGTCCATCATGCTAGGTACATCGCCTGCTTTCGCTCGACGTATCATCATGAGGAGGATGGAACTGTCTTTAGCTGCATAGCATAGTCGGATTTGCTACGGGTGAGAGCATTATATACCATGCTTGAGAGAGTGTCTCTGGGGGGTTGTCCACTGGCGAAAGACCTTTGTTGATGCGCTGCTGGGGCTCGAGCATGAGGTGGAACAATTTTCTGCTGTCCATGTCGACCAAATCTCCTACGATGATACAGCCGCGGCTCTGTTCGTTGCTTGAGATTCAGTTGACGACGCGGAGATTGCTTGGATGACTACAATCACTACTACATCTGTACTTGGTTACGATAATCCAATCCTGTCAAAAAGCAATGGCAAAACTCCTAATATTCTCAAGATGTCCTTTCCTCACTTTTCGGGCATCTACTTCCAAGCATACTGGTTAATCAAGAGATAGCCAAGCCTCTGTTCAACAGTCAGGCGTCTCCTCTCCGCTTCACTCTCTCTCAGCCACTCTTCGAGCACTGACGCCTCGAAATCACGCATGCTGGGGCCTTCATCGTTGTCCGACTCCTCCGATTCTTCGCTGGAGGGCATATACTCCACGAGTGCCTTCTCAAAGGTAGGAAGCCGGTATGGCGGCTTCAGCATGTAATTGTCGGCAAAGAACTCCTTGCCATCCCTAAGAATTGTCATGCAGTGGGCGTCGTCCACATCGAGGGGAGGGAGACGGATGCTGCTGATGGAGGGCAGCTTTCCCTTGCCCTTGCGTTCGTTTAGCAAGTCAATGAAGCGGGACAGCGTGAATCGAGTTTGATCGATGCACTTCTCCGCGATGGGGCCGTATACCTCCGAGCGGCCATCCCAATCGAACTTGAGGAGATCGTACACCTGGATGTTGATCTCGATCTATTGCAGGAAGTGAGCGGCGAGCCAGAGGAAAGACATGTTTCTATCCCACTGAGCGTTGCTGTCGGTCTGGAGGACTAGAGAGCGGCACTGACGCGGAGCTTCAGCGAGAATGCCCTGTTCAGATATTAGTACACTTCACACCAGAACATATGGAGGTCAACTCACGGCTTGGACATCACGGCAGGTGGAAGCCAGATTGGCGAGGTCTTTTCCATAGAGGTAGAGATTCTCATCGACTATATCGCCGGGGTTCTCGTTGGTCTGTATGATGAGAGGGGCATCGGGGATTCATCTAGAAGGACAGAGGGAGGGGAATAACTCACAAAATCGACGGCATCACCTGGCTTATTACGCAGTAGGTGAGCAGCGATCATATCACGGAGCTCTTGGGAGATCCCCAGGAAGGAGGCCGGCTTGATCATGTTGGTAGACATGTTATTGTTGTGGTATGATGTGGTTGGGTTGAGATGTAGTTTGTAAGTGGAGTTCGTGTGTGACAGACCTTGAGTATGATGAAGAAGGAAAATGAAAGAGGAAGGATGGGTTGTTTTAAATACTGCAAGTACCTATAAGCTCGCTGTATGCAATGAAACTCACTGTGGTATGTCCTCGGTGTTGAGATATTCCTTGGCGTGGTTTGAGCTTTGAGGATGATGAACTTTCATGTGATAATGCTTTGGGCGTACCACACTTTTCTTTCCATGCGCTATAGATCGCCGGTACCCTGCTTGAAGCACCAATCAGACGACCAGTTGTATTCCACAAGGGAAACGCAAGTTCCAATTGACATCTGGAAAGGCCATGACCACGAATACGGTCATGAAATGTCGCATGGCGCTGCACCGCTGTCGCAAGTCGACTGATCCCGTAGTACGCGACGGGTGAGGTCTTGGGACTGACGTGAAAGCAGACCGCAGAGCTTCGGTGTTCGAGCATCTGATCGATAAATCTTCAAATTCTCAGCCCAGCTTTTCAGACGCACGTTGTGAAGAGACTTTATCGCATACCCAGCTTTTCATTCCATTCACCTCAGCTCAAACGTCTGCGGCTTCGTTCCGGTATCGTTCTGCCACGTGATCGCTTCGCCGTTCATTATGCCATGAACGTAAGCCGGACCAATGAATTTATAGAAGAACTTCGGCTCCAGCGTCTGGGTGCTCTGATCCTTCGTCTGATGAGGTTGCCTCTTGTAATCGTTCCACATGGAACGTAGGTTGTCTGGCAGTCCAAATAGGACAATCTCAGTACCAATCAGAAGACCAACTCTCCTCCAAGGCAAATGCAGCTGCAGAATGAAAGCCGCCGATGCCACGATCACGGACACGATCGTGAGTTGCTGCAAGGCACTGCCGCGAGTCAAGCGTGCCCAAAGTCCATGTACGCGACGAGTGAAGTCTTGAACCTCGTGTGGAAGCAGAGTTATCGCCGATATTAGTAATCTGCAGAGGAACCAGGCGGTCGACAGGGAGTCCTTGTTCATGAACCAGGCGTATGATGCCATGCCCAGGAAGAAAAGCATTCTGGCTATTGGGAGGAAATCTGTGATGCGCCTCCTGAGAGATTTCTTTCGGCGCTTTAAGGCCTTCTTCTCGGAGAGCTTCCGTCGCCACTGAAGCACCATTGCACCAGCCTTCTTGACGTTCTTGTCGAGTTCCTTCTGATCGTACTCGTCTTCTTTCTGTGCCTGTTCCGGACTCAGAGGTATCTTCCGCAGGATCACAGGTACACTACAGCCGTAGAGAATGCAGACCAGGTCGCCCCTTTTTGCTTGAACATTGACAAGACCGATCCGAAAGCCATTCGAGCTTGCGTCGCCCTTGGTCAAGAAGAGTTTCTTGTTCCATATAGTTGCTTGGACACGACGAAGGAATTCGGCTACAATCGAGCAATGTCCCTCATGAATGAGGTCCCTGGTGTCGATAGTGTCCGCCTCAAGGTCACGTTTGAGAACCTCCCGACATGACAAATCGTAAAACAGCGGTGGATTGCTGCCTTTGGTGCCACGATCCGCGACCAAAGTTCTCCAGAATGCCTCGAAGCGAGATGCAGGTAGCTCGTTGCGTTGACGGTTCCAGCCCAGTACCCTGAGCCATTTGCGAGGTATACTACCAAAAGTTGACGCCGGAAGCCTGTCGTCCTCAACAGTATCGATCACAAACCCCTCCACGAACATGCTGTAGTGGTTTTCGTCCAGCCATGGCTCATCTTCCTTGAATAGACGTCGGGAAAATCTCAATTTATTTCGATCCAGTGCTCTGGTTCCAGCAGCAGCGTACTTCCTGAAGGGCGAATCAGGGTTTCCGACAAGGGGATCAGCATTGACTCTTTTCATACCCTAGGAGGTGTTAGATCGGTGGTTGGCATGCAAATTGTCCCAACACCATCGCAAGATTGGTTGCAAGCAAGGTCGTGACAGCCTGAACCCGAGCATTGCTCTGATGTGGCTGTACATACCTTCGTGAAAAACTGATCCGGGCTGTCATGTTCATCGTCAACTCCCAGAGTGCGGTGCCCGTCACCGAGAGCGAACGGAGCACGATTGACAGAGGGCATCCAAGATGGAAGAGGTATTACCTGGTCAAGGTGTTGTTTATGTCGAGGATGCTTGCACTTGTCGATCTTTCTGCCCTTGTGCTCTACCTTGAGGTACTTCCATTCGTCGCCACAGGTAACACGAGCAGCCCATGGTCGACATATTATATCGAGGGCTCTGGTTGGGTCTGACTTTCGGATTGAGAATGCAATGAAGTGCCTGTACACATCAAGGACAGAATACTTGTAGTCGACCTCATACGGTTCTTGCTCTGGTCGACGAAGCCGTTTGTTGACCATCTCAAGAAGCCGCCTCGCTTCTTTGGCCGGAATTGCAGCTTCCTTGGTTCGCTTTTGAGGAAACCCAATCATTGAGAGTACTTTGGTCCAGGTGGAGTGCCGGGCTTCTTGCTGAACGGAGTTTCGATGCGAGGCGGCGATGGTTTCAGCAACGTCAGATGGGCTTGCTGTCTTGTTTCCATCAGTCCCAGGCTTAGGACTCCCACTGTCCACTGTCGGCGCCGGTAACGCAGTAAGCTCGTTGCGCTTCCCAGGATTGCTATCCTGAGCCATCGCTAGCAGACCATAGACGATATCTCTGGGCTCGCTGGTGGCGAAAATTGCCGAGCGCGATACAAGATTTTCCAGATTCGACAATCGAATTCGATCTCCATTCGGAGATGTGCTGAACAAGTAGCTCGTTGTCTCAACAAGAAGAGCCGCGCCGAATGTTGGAACATTTCCAAAGTAATCTCGTAGGTGTCGGAATTCTGGATTTTTCTTGACAACTTCGGACAAGCGTCTGGACGCTGATTCAACTTCGACGACCAAGGCGACTGCGTTAGCAAAGTTATACCATGAAATGCTCTTTTCTCCACAATAAACAGTTGCCTTCCTCGCCAAAGCAATCTCCTGGACAATCCATCGCCGCGAGAACCAAGGCCGCTTCATCAGCTTCACAACAGCGTCCCATTCTTTGGAGTGTGATTTGCAAAGCTCGTCGAACGACCACAGTTTTAAGACTTTGTGTTCGATGAACTCCATCGCTGTGGCGCTGTCGTTGCTGGGAGTGCCGAGCCAAATACACACGTTGGAGGCACCACCATAGATCATATCCATTCTCGGCACCTGCTCGGCCTTTTCTTCAGGATCCGCCTGATTGATGCATATGGCATCAGCCCAGATGAAGCGATCCACATCGGTGCGGCGCATGGCCCTCAATGCCTCGTAGAGTGACTCAGAGACTTTGAAGTTCCGCACTGGTTCATGATCGGATAGTATTCGAACGTTCTCCGTTGCTTGGTATAAGCCCCAGCACCAGGACAAAGCTTCGTATTCGTGGGCGGCTGTTCTCTCGGTGTCCTTGGGAGAAATCAATCGCAGATAGCATTCGACAGAATCCTCACTCTTCTCGGCGGCCTTGAGTTGGAGAATTCTGATGGCTTCCTTATCGGCAAGAGATTTGTGTTCGTATTCGAGCTTCGCCATTGAGACAAACTGTGAGACTTGAAAGGATATATCGAGTTTCCAGCGCAAGTGAGGATGACCCGCTCAAATTGACAAACTCGAGAGGAATGTTCGGTCGCTCAGCCTTATGTGGAAGACACGATATACTGGAACCTTGTGCAAAGCATGGGATGCTAATTGGGGGGTGCTCCGTCGGTGCATTTGATTGGCGTATATCTGGCCCAATCCAGCAGCTCACCGGTCCAGGTCGGCAACATCATGCGAGATGCAGGCGACAGGAGCAGTGTTGTGGAACGGTAGGCGAGGCTGGCGAATAAATGGAAAGAGCAGTCACACACTCGCGTGATGTGGCTTTTCGCGGCTGCAATAAAGCTGCAGCTGCTTTGGTTCGTCTTTCCAGAAGGGAATGCATGACTGGTGCGAGGTCCTAGAATGAGCGGAGTGCGGGCGGCGCTAGCTATTAACCTTGCAGGATATTCTGGGTGTCCACGAAGGTGGAAGTTGGAAATATTATCGCAACGTCGCCGATGGATCAACAAGACTCTCATCGCGTCGTGGTCGTGTTCCTTTACGCGTAAAGTCAAGGAGCGATGAGCGTCAAAGGCAAGGGCGAAACAATCGAATAGAACAGCGCCGCAGGTTCTCGAGTCCCTCATTGCCTGATGACAGAGCATTGGGGCGAACAGCAGCATCGATCAAGGCAGAGATTCGACATCGCTCAATCGCATTGGTGAGATTCGGCGCAGAAGCTGCAGGAGTCAACACGAAACACCCAAGATGAACGATGCTGACGTGGAGGGTCTTGTGGAAAGGTCTTCGAATTTCGTGAGAGATGCTGCATTGCGGTACCTGTTAAACCTCAAACGCCGTAATGCTCGCTAGGCCGCAGCCACTCGAGGCAATCCGTCATTTCAAGCATCCCAAAATTCCATCGAACGCAAACCATTCTTGTCAGCTTAGCGGGAGGTGGCCTTTGGCTTTGGTGCAGAGCCTTTGGCGGCCTGCTTTCCAACAACACTGAAAGAATATTAGTACCATATTTCGGACTCTGGAACGATGCTGAACGTACCGGCCAGTGGTCTGGCCCTTGGCCTGTCCAGCGGCAGTCTTGGCCTTGTCGGCCTTCTTCGCGCTCTGTGCAGCAGTGCGCTTCTCCTTGCCATCCTTGATGGCCTGGGCGCGGGCAGCAGAACGTGCTTCGGGCCTCTGGCTGCGGCGCTCCTTGATCACATCGAGCGAGGCACCGACGATGGCACGCTGCGACTTGACCTGGCGACGGCGGCGCTTGGCGGCTTGCTCCTGTACAGGCATCAGCATGCAGTTCTACCAGCATCAGATGCTGAAAATATGACATACCTCAGTGATACCCTTTCGGCGCTGTCTTCTGCAGAGAACAGTCCAGGCGATGCGGCGAGGATTCTTGCGCTGAAGGAAGAGCGACTCGCTCTTGCCGTTCTGGAAGCGGAAGATCTTGCTGTCGCCACGGACGAACAGCTTGCCCTGTACATTTCACTCGTGTCAGCTTGGCATCCTCCTACGACTATGTCGTCTCAAGCTGTATGTGTCCACTGGGCTACTCGCGCACCACCTCATTCCTTTTATGATGTGGTTCCATCTCTTGCACTGATATTGGGATACCAGCCATGTCGCATCCCCATCATTCCCCCTCTTGTTCGAATTGAGGCTGGCGTCGCGAGCGCCGGTTGGGCATAGGGTAACATCGTACCTTGCCGGGGTAGATCTTCTGGCCGGAGAAGGTGTCGTCGTAGGTTCTCATTTTGGCGACGGTGGTGGGTGTGTGGTATGTCGAGTGGTCCGGCTTCGTCGCCTATGTCGAACGACGCTTCCGATAATTCTGATTGCGGTGGGAAGAGGCAGAGCCAAGAGACGCTAGCGGCCCGCTTTCTTGCCTGAGGCATTCAGGAGTCGACCTCACTCTCTAATTTCTTTCTCAATTTCACGAGTCTTGCAAACATCCAGTCACCACGTTCCTTTCCCTTGCTTTGAGCGCCACCAAATACTCCGCATAGTAGAGGATACATGCAAGTAGGGCATAGGGCAGGTAGGCAGGTAGAACAGCTCCCGTATTGGCCCAGCCCAGCCCATAACTAACGGGCTGCGGCCTCAAATGTGGCACAGTCAGGCGGTAGTCCATGCCGATCGTCGTCTTGCTAACCAAACAACCCCCTCTCGCACCTCTTCATCTTCTCAAGCTTCTGATCCCTCAGATTGACCGAAGCAGCAGCTCCACCCGGCGTTGTGCACGATGACAGAACAGACTCCCCCACCAAGGACCAATTCTTCGCAACAGTCGAGCTCGCAACCTTGATGCTTTCTCATCTCGCCCCGCGCGACCTACTTGCAATCGCCCGAGTAAACCGATAACTTCATGCAGTAATCAAAGGCTCCCCAGATCTTCGCAAAGTTCTCACCAAAGGCCCAACAAAACATTTCTCAGACAAGCCACTCAGCGCTTGGAAGTCCGGCGAGATCACCTTCCACAAAGACAGTTTTCGGCATGAATATCTATGCACAGAACTCGATTACCGGCAACGGCACCACCGTCTCGGCGTTTTTAACCGCCCTTATCTCGGGCGTAGGCTCTGGGGACCGAATAGCAATGCTCAGACGTTGGTGGACTGGATGTGGGACTCGGGCGACGGAGACAGCAGCTCAGTAGATTTCAGCGGCCTGGAAGACCGGTATATCACGGACCCACATCTGCCGACTGTCTTGCGATGCTCGCTTAGACCAAAAAGGGTTCGGGATTATCGAATTGCCATGCAGGATTTCTCAGACGAAACGCTCTGGCTTTCCACTACCACAAGAGTGATCCTGCGTCTCGGAATCCGCACTTTTGGAGAAATCGTCAAGATCGTGAGAGCCTTGGGGCGCAGCCCACCCCAGCATTTGTACAAAACCGATGTAGCCACGGGCAAATGACGGCCACGAGAAGATTATCCGGAGCTCATGGCCGACCCAGACTTCGGATTGGCAACCGCATGCATAGCACGCTGGCCTGTTCGAGGCAGGAAACTCTCCCACCACGAGTCGATACTCACGGATTGACTATGTTCAGGACGAATCCTATGCAGTTCCCAAGGTGAGACGTGGAAGGCTGCATTAGGATCTGATCTCGGCGAATTACGAATTCAAGCGCCGCTCGAGCTCGAGGCCTTGGACTTTGGCCAGGAAATCTATTGTATGCCTTATTCTGCTGATAAGAATTATGGTGAAGGGCAGCGATCGAGTGTTAGCTTTGGTCTTTAGATCCCATACTGTTGACAGGAAGAAGTTTCGGCGCATCGGGGCGATATTGGATTTCACTATTAGATCCAGTTGACCGCCTGCCCCGATGACTAGCACAACTGCAGTGCATTGAGAGAGAAATGGTCTTGCGTTCAATGATTCATCTCACTCCAACTCCATCGCTAGACTAAACCGTCCATCAAGCCATAACAACGTAATGCTTCCGTTTACATCACAACACAATTCTCCTCATCTCTCTTCTGATCCTTCCTCATCAACTTGCCATTTACAGGCGCAGGTCCCTTACCTCCCTTCCCACCACCCCGCTTCAACTCCTCCAACCTCTCTACAGCTTTCGGGAATTTGTAAGACGCCGCGCGACCATACCACTTCCTAGCTTCCTCCATGCTGGCGGGGCAGCCGATGCCGTTCTCAGTGAAGTAGCCCTGCACTCAGTTAGCAACTTCCTTCCACACACAATCGAGACCAGAGCAAGACTCACCATAGCAAACATCGCCTTCCCGACCTGCGGCCCGCCCTCACTACTCGCCGCCTTTCTCGCCCAGAGATACGCCTCCGTATCACTATGCTCCAGAATTCCCTCCGCGCCAGTGAGATACCACCCACTCAGCGCCAACTCAGCCTGATGCTCCCCCTGCGCCGCCGCCTTCGTATACCACGCAATACTGTCCCGATTGCTGATCGACAATCCCAAACTGCCATACTCATGCGCCTGCCCGAGCTTGAACTGACTGAACTTATAACCCAACTTTGCTGCCTGCAGATACAGATCTCGCGCATACGCATCATCCGCGATGATCTTATTGCGCACTTCGGGGTTCTTGTTGCTTGATTCGTAGAGCGTCGCGAGTTCATGCAACGCGTGAGGATTGTCCTGGTCGGCACGCTCGGCTGCACGTTTGAGCCATGTCACGGCTTCGCCGATACTCTTCGGTTGTCCGAGAAGGCCTTTCAGCAGGATGGCACCGAGCTTGTACATGGCTGCGCTGTCGCCCAGAGCTGCGGCGCGGCGGTACCATTGTACAGCTTTGGGGAAGTCTCTGCTTGTCCCGCCGCCCTCTTCTGGACCCATCTCGCAGCACACGGCGGTGCGATACGCTGCTTGGGGATGGTTGGCTTTGGCAGCTGCTTGGTATAATTTGAATGCTTCTTTGGTGTCGGGTTCGAGCCCTAGCAGTCCCTGGCCATAGCAATCTGCCATGTAGAACTGCGCTGGAGGGTATCCGCCTGCAACCAGCTTCTTCAGCCGTTTGTAAGCTTCGTTCAGGTATCTGTCGCGGTTCTTTGCCTTGGTCTTGGGATCCGCGCGACCACCGGCTTCAGTCGTTCCTGCAAGGCCGGTTGACGCTTCAACCAGCTTCTTCACCAATACCAAATGGTTCTTGGGTCCGCTCTGGCCATTGTCGACGGAGCCGCGTAGCCTCTCCAACTCAATATGCGTCACAGGCTGGGGTGCTACCTCCACCGACGCTTGGCGTTGATGGGGCGGAGGCGCGTCCGGCGTACCACCAGCAGCGTTGTAGTTACGCACTGGAGGCGGCTTGCTGGGTTGCGCACCGCTCTGGGGGACGATGTGTCCTGCACGTATTGGCGTTGGGTGATGGGGAAGAGCATCTGGGTTGCTGTGACGAGCCAGCTCGCCAGGCTGCAGTTGATTCACTGGTGCTCCGTTTGGCATGCCCGGAGGACCTCTCGGCCCACCCTGGGATGGTGGTACACTGCCGACGCGTTCTAAGCCAGGATCCGACCAGACGGTCTGATTTGTGGGGTTGCGGTCGAAGCCTGGGCGTTGCTGGGGGGGATATGGACTTCTTGGCGGCGGTCCATTCGGCGGTCCACGCTGTCCTGGAGGTAAGCCTTGCCTGTAGGGCATTGACCTTCCATCTTCCATCGATCGCCTAACCTGTGGCTCAGTGGCATAGGGGGCCTGGGGAGGCGGCAGAGGACCACCTTGTGCGTACGCGGGATCTTGTGCAGGTGCATTGCGATATGGAATGTCGTACTGCCTCTCATAAGCAGAAGCTGGCGCCGGTACCGTTCCAGGACGTTCAGTTGCAGCCCTTCCAGGAGGACCAAAGTTTGCGCCGGGGCCAGCACTGGCAACATATTCCCGCTGCGTATACCGGAGGTCTTGTGCCGATTGCGACTGTGGCATGGCTCCAGCAGGGGCTGTTTGCATTCTAGGCATCAATGGTGGTGGAGCTTGAGAGGCTGTTGCTGATGCATCGTTGAGATGCCTGTCCATTGTTTGCATTCTCTTATGCATGCTGGATTTCTGTCCGGGTGCCGCGCTATCAAAATCTGGCATCTCAGATTCAATCTCTTCGTCGCGTGTGATGGGAGCTTGATCTACCGTTCGAGGCGGCATTATGTTGTAACCCTCGTAGATGTCGCCCAAGCTGGCGTGTCTGGTCTGCTGCTCCTCTTGAGCCCACGGCTTCTGTGGTTGCGCCGGTAAGCTGTAGTGATCTTGTTGGGGAAGTTCGGTCTGCGGGTGTTGCGAAAGAGGACTGGCGAGCTGCTGTCTTGGTGCTGGTCGAGCGCTCTGAGACGTGGATGGACGAGGAGGAACAATCGCCGGGCTCATTGGCTGCTGGTCTCCATATACTCGCCGCTGCTGCTGCTGAGCCTGAGACGTGTCGATGCGTTGCAGGTTCGGTGGAACACGCTGTTTTGGCAATGCTTGGGCTTCGGAAACGTGGTCTGGCTGGGTGTAAGCTTGTTGGCGAAAAGCTGCCTCATTGTTTAAGGCGTAACATGGATCATGCCCGTTGACTCGCGGTGGAGATCGACGGTCGGACGTCAGTTTGGGAGGAGTTTGACCAGCTACCATCGGCCATGAATCTGGGTAGTCCTCTCTAATCGGGGTTGTTGCACTTTGTGGATGTTGATACTGATCGGGCTGAAAGTTGCCATATGCGCCCGGTCGATTCACTGGCGCAGTACGCGGTCGGCTGCCCATAGACTCGGCTGAGTACTGGCGGTCCATGTCAGGTCTGGGCGGGAGAGCTTGAACACTTCCCTGGTTACGATAGCTGTCCTCTCGTGAAATCGGAGGCCTACGGTCGTGAGCAGTTGATGGTCGTCCGCCTTGTTCTCCACTGTATCGACCACTGGAAGCGCTTATTCCCCCCGACCTGTTGGAGTCGCGTTGTTGAGCTTTCTTCCCAAACACGGGAAAAGCATTGTCGTAATTTGGAGTTTCTGGGGACATGGCAGCTTTGAATTTTGCTTTTTCTTGAGCCTTCCATTCTTCCATGGACGCTTTGTTTGAACGAGGCTCCTGTGGTAAGGCCTGCTGTTGCGGCTGCTGAGGCCGACGATCCTGTTCCGCATGAGGTGGGGTGCTATAAATGCCATTGCGCTGCTCGTAACGACCCTCTGGCTGTCGGGGTTGCGCTTGCGGTCCTCGACCATTCTTGTAGCCATTCTGCTGCTCATAATGACTGTTATAGCCTTGCTCATACGATCCGTACCCATTCTGTTGCTCGTGAGGATCCCTCTGTCTCATTGGTGGCTGCTGAGGACGACCATTCTGTCGGGCCGCAGCTCTCGGATCGCCCTGATATGGGTCCCGCGTCCCAGGAGGAGGGGCTTGACGCTGCTGTTGCGGGGGAGGCCCTCGTTGTGCCCTGGGTTGATATCTGGGATCATAATTTCGTCCCTCATCCTGACGATACTGGTGGCCAGCATAGCCTCCGTTGTATCCGTCATCGTAGGCTGGCTCTTGCGTATACTGTCGTCTTTGGTCGTAGCTTTGGTCGTAGCTCTGGTCATAGCTTTGGTCTTGGGCGTAGCCTTGGTCGTCCTGACCGTAGGGAGCAGGAGCATGGCCGTTATACTGGCTGTAGGCTGGGTTTGGCTGGTGTGCCTGGGCTTGATAAGGTCTCCTCGGCGGCTGGTAGGCCGAATTCTGATCGTAGGCCATGTCGAGCGATAGGGGACGTCTGTCTCAGTCTACAGGGCCATTGTCGCAAC
Source organism: Mycosphaerelloides madeirae (assembly GCA_002785995.1). NCBI lineage: Eukaryota > Fungi > Ascomycota > Dothideomycetes > Mycosphaerellales > Mycosphaerellaceae > Mycosphaerelloides > Mycosphaerelloides madeirae. The sequence goes on along the minus strand of NHNV01000001.1, from coordinate 325,765 downwards.
GCTTCCAAGCGAGTGTGATGTGTCGAATGAGTGAGAGGAGATTCGGGAGGGGCGTAGGAAGGCGCAGTCAGGTGCTTAGGCGGGCGTTGTATATTCTCAGCTTGGCGGGGATGTGGGCGGTATTTCAAATGAACAGGCTGCGGTGCCTCCCACACTCCCAGAGTCGCAAGCGCGCGCCGTGAAGAAGCAGGCTGGGCCGTGAGTAGCAGGCCGACGTCAGTGGGCGGTGGCAGCAAGGGAGCGCGGACGGGGAGGATCACGAGGATGTGGCAGGGGTCCGCGTCGCATGGCCGAGTATAGAAAGTGCTGAGGAAGTGTTGCAGTGGATGGAGGAGGACGAGTCGCAGGTCCAGAGGTCCAGTCGCACAGGCGCCTGGCGAATCACACGACGCGTCGTAGTATCGTAGTATCCGCGCCGTAGTACCGGCGGGAGTGGACAAACTGCGCGCGTTCCTGATTTCAAGGCTGAGTCCACTCAATCGTCGCTGCCCAATGAAGTGCAAAGCGTCGCTGCCTCACGCCCATAATCACCTGCCGACGCGCTCCCCAACACAACACAGCAGCTGAGGATCATACCGCACAGTAGAACCATCAGTTCGTCAGAGTCATGTGGCCAGACTGATATTAAACAATCTTCTTCGCGCCCTTCCAGAAGCCCCGCCGTCTCTCAAGCAACCCCATCGCCAAAGTCTGTTCGAAATTGCTCCCACATCACCTCACCTCCAAATCTTCACCGCGAATCCCACCTCGGCACTGTTCAAGCTGTTCATATGGCTGCCATGAACGACGACATGCACGTCAGTGGCCCGGGACCACATGTACTCGCAATGCTGCTCTCATCTACGCCTATCGCTGTGCCATTCTGGCGATGAGAGCGCCGCGCGTCGTTATTGGTGCGGAAAGCAGAGCTTCAGTATCGTGTGCATGAAGGATGTGCGTCATCTCGTAGGCTTCCGTTGTTCCTTGCTGCTTCACACAGACAACACCCAAAATGAAGGCATCGGCAACATGGCTGCTCTGGGCGTTTCTGGCGTCGCTTGCGACCGTGGCTTGGTTGCTATGGCCGTATTTGCCGTCCACCGCGACTTTGACTTCGGCTTCCCGTCTGCCCACGGAGCAGCACCTCATCAGCCAAAAACAAGATGACAGTAGCAACCGGAAGCAGCCATTGCCTCCGGATGTGGCGGACAACCACGACTCTGCCAGGCTCAACTTCTCATCCACCGCTCCTCTCATCTTCCACTCCACCTTCGCTCTCCTGCAGCAATGGCCAAATACCTTCTTCCCCAGCGGCCATACGGTAGCTCCATGCACCATATCCAAAAACACAATCCTCTACCACGCACATCAGGATGCTTCCTTCCCAGACAGCCCTGAGTGGCTTGCTTTCGATTCCGCCATGGCATACACCATCATGGCCGCCAATGAAAGGCCTCACTTGCTTACATTTCGGACTACAAGAGACGTGAGCCAATCTGAAGGCCGGAAGGCATCCCCTTGTCTCAGACATATGCTGACCTTCTACCGTTTTGCTTAGGTGAAGTGCCTTTATTTCGATGGTACCTCTGCTGCGTTGGTGGGAGACGGTAGCATGGACTCTCAGATGCTCGTCATTCACAATAACTCTCACAACGTTCCCGACAATCCAACTTGGGGTACACCACCCAGCACACCACCACCCGGAGGAGACCACCCAGATGCAGGCCACGGCCACGGCCACGGTGACGACCCACCTGGGGGACCTCGCAAACACTTCAATCCTTTGCAGGCTGAATACGATCGCGCGCTTGGCCTTTGTAGCTTCATCAAGGAGAAGAACCTCGGCGGTCTCGGATGGGGATACGAAGGCATTGTCCGAATGAATGCCGCTTTTGAGCTGATCTGGTGCAACTTTTCTTCGCCTTCCGCAGAAATGGTGTCCTGGCTTAATGTATCAGTACCAGCTCTCAAGGGAATCAAGGAACCTTGGGACGAGGACACTTTGGAGTCTGAAGTCGTCATGTTGCGCGATCGACCACCCAGACGAGGCAGCCCTCGCATGATGTTCAGAACTCAACCATTTCTCCCCCGTAGTGGATACGAATGGTTCCACGCCGCTGCAAGAACATATGGTTTTGTGGGAGGCATTCCCGGGCCAGGAGAAGACAGGGTGAAGATCGATGGCTGTGGCCTTTTCACTTTCTACGACCCCGCTTTGGCATATCAAAGCTTGGTACGGGCAGAAGAAGAGAAGGAGTTGCTCAATCTTACTTCAGAGGGCTTTTGGACACCTCTCTCAACAAGCCACGAGCGAAAGGCTGGTTTGCAGAAACTTGGCAGAAGGCGACGATACCAACGAGCTACAAATGTCAGCACGTCTGATGGTACGTATATGCGTCGAGAACTGGAGAGCCGCATGCGAGCTACCCTGTCTGTTGATGACGAGAACACTACCAAATGCAGTGGAGTGGACTGGCATTCCATCACCCGGACCATTGTCTCTGACCACAGTCCGGAGCTTTGGGACCTCCGCAACCTGCTCTCCAGCAAGATGGATTTCTCCAACGCAACACAAGTTCGCCGATATCTCTTCCTTCTCCGCGGCGCCACACATAACCTCTTTATGCCTTTTTACGAATATCCTCCTCTACCGATCGCACCCGAAGACGTCTCAGCCGCATTTTCCATATCGGCATCACAATCTCTAGCAGCTCTGGATCGCTGCAAGAATCAACACACTCCCATATCCGGCAATCTAACTACGAGCGAGCAACTCACCGCCACATCAATCCTGGAAGTCCTGTCTGGAATCTGTTCGGTTCTCCTCCCGATTTTTCTCTCCATCGAAACAATCTGGCTTTCTTACTTCAACGACCTGCGCATATACCCGTCCAATATTACTCTTCCTATTCCCCTGCAACATACGGTCTCCCACGCATCGACACATCATCTTGAGCAGCTGGAGGAGCTCATGGCCTGGCTCGGCTGGACAGAGCAATGGACTGGCTGCTCTCCAGCCTGCGACGTAGGTCAGATCTGCGCCATCTCTATCTGGCCCGTTATGGGCATCGGTCATTTCAGCGGCGGGCCTTTCAACCAAGATCCAAGAGTGGGTGAGGACGATTTATGGGGCGGTGCAGAGTGCGTTGATGCAGAGACTGCGGGTCGGATTCCCGCGGCGGAGTTTCTGGCTTATCCAGAGTACGACTAAGGGCTGGATGAGAGCCGCCCTCTCCTTCGGCCGCATTTAGCACCCTGAACTACGCCCTCGAATATGGCACAACGTAGCGTTTCCTAGAAGCAGTATTGCCTGACCGCTCTGGAGACCAACATGACGATTATTGTTGGACCTCGATACGGCCGAATGGATGGTGATGACGAATGCAACAGATGAAGGATTTACATGCGAGCCCTCGGAGCCGAGCTTATTCATTCACTTTCCATCCTTCGAACTGGAAGCGGAAATGTTCGGCAGAGTATATACGACTACAGGAAAGGCGAGGGAGCAACTTCGCTGGCTCCATGACGGGAGTATCACATCTGGTGGTTTTCTAGCGTTATATCCGAGATGGTCGAAGCTTTTTGACGGCAAGGATCGGTCGTAAATCCGGGCTATTGAAGGCGCCAGCTTGGAACTAATATCGAAGCATAGCAAGACAGATTGACAGGAGCTGATATAAAAGCCGATAGCGACAAGGGAAGACCCAGATCGCCGCAGCAACCTCCAGCATCCACCAACATGTCTACTATTCAGAAGATTGCTCTCGCTGGCGCATCCGGAACGTTGGGAACTCCAATGCTACACGCCCTCATGACAGCCGGTTTCGATGTCACAGTCCTGACCCGTCAAGACAGCTGCGCTGCTCTCCCATCCGGCATCAGAGTCGTCAAAGTCGACTACGAAGACGTCTCTAGCCTCACCACAGCACTCCAAGGCCAGGACGCTTTCATCTCGACCGTCACAACAACAGCCATCGCCTCGCAGGAGAAACAAATCGACGCCGCCATCGCCGCAGGAGTCAAACGCTATATCCCATCTGAATTTGGCGCCGATGAGAGTCTGGAGAAAATCAAGGCTTTGCCCATGTACAAGCCCAAAGTCGCGATCCAGGAGTACATGAAGCAGAAGTGCGCTGGTACCGAGACTACTTGGACAGTGGTGTACTGCAACGCTTTCTGGGACTGGGGTATCGATTTCAAGTTCTACGTTGACCTCGAAGCGAGAAGGATGAAACTCTACGAAGGTGGCGATTTCAAGGTCACCACTACGCCTACTGATTTCGTTGCTCGTGCTGTTGTTTCTATCCTTCAGTATCCCGCAGAGACATCTAACCGCGAGGTCCGCATCCAAGGCGCCACTCTCACGTTACGAGATGTGCTTGCCATGGCGAAGAATGTGATTGGAGAGGAAGGGTGGGAGGTAGAGGGAGATGTGAGTACGGTGGATGAAGAAAGGAAGGCATTGGAGACCTTTGAGAAGGATCCGGGGGATATTTGGGGCTGGATCTGGGGCATGCTGGTAAGTAGTCAGTTCGGAGAGGGGTATTCGAGGTGTTTTGAGGGGAGTGAAGATAATGCGATATTGGGGCTGAAAGAGCTGGGGAGGGCGGAGTTGGAGGCATATTTGAGAAGGTGGGCGGAGACGGGGAAGGCTGGGCTGAGATATCAGTGACGAGGAGGAGACGTCTCTCCGCTCCATTCTTGTACTTTCGACAAGGATCGTGTAAGTGAACTGAAGAAAAAGTGAGTCTCTCGAGTTTCGTCATCGTTTCGGCCAAGGTAAGATACCAACTTTTCCCGAACTCGAGAAAGCCAATAACAACAATCTCGACCACAACAACACACACGCAAGTCGCGACCCGCAAGCATGGACATCGATAAGTCAACCAATCCAACCAGCGCTCCGCTCGAAGCCGCGGAGCAGCAGAGAACGAAGGCACAATTCGAGGACTTGTTGACATACGCTTCCACCAAGAAAGACGAGCCGTCGCCGCCGCCACCACTTCTACCACCACCAACTCAACACATCACTGGCACTCTCCGCCCACAGTGTCCCGCGCCCACCACAACCCCAGACCCCACCAACCCCTTCTACCACTCTTCCCTAACCCTCTCCCTCGCCACCACGCAAATTCACGCGACCCTCAACACCGCCCTCTACACCTTCCGCACCCTCGGCCCCTCCTCCCTCCCGCACCTCGTCCAAAAGCGCCACCCCGACACCCTCCTCCAACGAATCGCAACAAATCTCCGCCACATGCTGCAGTTTCTGGAGTGTGGAAGGCAAGGAGAGGAAGGCTGAGGATTTGACGTTCTCGCCGCATCAATTTTTTTGCGGATGTAGAGGTTTTGATGGCGGAGTTGGTTGGAGAGCCGAGGGGGTGGGCCGGGAGGTTAAGGGGGAGGGTGGGTTTTGGGGATGGTTGTGGGGTTTTTGGGTTGATGTGCAGGGGGGTTTTGGACCGGATAAGGGGGAAGAGGGTGAGGATTGAGAGGGAGGGGAGGGCGAGGGCTGAGGCGCGGGAGGAGGACGGGAGCGAGGAGATGGCTGAGGGAGGTGATATGGTCATGGTGGAGTGAAAGTTGCAAGTCTGTGTGTTTGTATTGGATGAGGCAGTGGTCCCGGTGCAGACAGCTTAGAGTTGGGCTGTCCTTCAGTTGTGAAAGCTTAAAAGCACTTCACTTGCCTATGATGAAGTAAGCACAAAGAGTAGCATGAGCGGGGTATCAACTTACAGTCGTCTCTGTAACCTAGCCACCTACAATGACATACCATCATTCATTTCAACAGCCTACTCCGCTTACGACATCAAAGGACCATTCTTCTTACAACGCATACGTCCGAATTGCATCAACTACTCCGTCCCTCTTTGCACATATCCCTTTCCCAAGTCGAAGAAAACTCAACAATTACATAAGCACACAGAAAAGTTCCATGGGCACCCCATCCGCTCTTCTCTCTCATATCAGAATTCTGTTGGGTCGTTGTTGCACGCCGAAGAGGTGTGCTGCTCTCCCGGTCTGGCGTCACAATGCGCACAGCTGTTCATTGAGCAGTCCTCGAGGTGGTGAGTCCCATCTTGGACTCCGCAATCCGAACACACAGGGCCATGCCCAAAGTACGGCGACGTTTTGTAATAGTCATCCGGATGCCCAGCTGGAGTCTTCGAAGTCTTGGATGTGGGCTGCTGAGTTGCTGGCGCTGCTGGCGAATATGGTGGGGTCCGTGGTGCGTAACCTGCTGGTGGACCTTGCAGTGCTTCTGCTGTCCTCACTTCATGGTCCGCCCGTGCCTTGTGTACTTCATCTAGTCAAAACCAGTCAGTTGTCGCATTTAGATCTTTCGCTGAATATTGGCTTCCGACTTACTCAGCTTATTTTCATATCACATCTTGCAGTATGTCCCCGCTTTTTGCGACAGTCGTCGTCTGGACAACGACCACCGAGATTTTCCGGGTAGGCGGTGTCCTCGCCATGGCTACTGTCTGGCCGTGTCTAAACCACTGGGGCAATAGCGGTACCGGGTTTGGTGCAACTGGCTTCGACAATGGCGTTAATATCATCATGCCAATCTCCTGCTCCTTCCGAATGACCTTGTAGCTGCGGTGGAAGAGGGGGCGACATTACTGGCTCTCCATTACCGTCTAGCGGCCGGTACACTCCCATCATCACGCATGTGGGGATTACCGAACTCTGGCTCGTGGTCGCTTTCATACTCATCTGAATCCATTTTCGTGTCTTGGGCATTGAATGTGTTGATGGAGCGCACGCAATTGAGGACCATTGCCTGAATGTCGTTTGGAAGTCCTTCGATCTCAAGCTCGATGCCATCCTGATCAGCGTACTTCTTGCAATTCTCTGATGATGGTGCAATCGACTTCGGCCTTCTGCTTATCATTCATTCTGTCGACAGCCTTGCAGATTTCCTCAATCTGCTCGGACGTTACCTGCTTCGGCGGCAGGGACGTGTTGCCGCTGCTCATCGAAGTGCTGGGATTCTGTACTGGGAAGGGCAAATTTATGGGACTCGAACTTGGAGTCACTGGCTGGAGGAGTGGAGCCGCTGGTTGGCGCAGCCCCGAACGTTGGCGAGACACCTGCTGAGCTCCCAGCTATATTGTTTTGGATCTTTTTCGGGGGCAGTGGCAAAATCTTGTGACGTGCGTTAACCGAGGGTATACGGGGTGTGCTGACGGAGCGCACGTACTTGAGGAGCATTGCCTGAACTTCGCCGGGAAGGTCGTCAATCAGAAGATGACTTCGATCGGCAACATTCTCGTAGCTTTCGGTGATGATGCGACCGAACTTCGGCGTTCTGCGCCCCGCTCATTCTCTTGTTGGCTTCGACGATTTCATTTTTCTCCTCGTGCGTCAGCTGTTTCTATGGAGGGGATTCGGACGTGTTGCCGCTATTTAGCGCAGGGCCGGAATTCTGTCTTGTTTGCTGGACAGTGGCATGGGATGGAGGGAACGTGGAGCCCGTGTTTTGGAGAAGTGGTTTGCTAGTGGTCGTCACTTGAATTTCGTCGACCGGGCGGCCAGGAGGGGAGGCACCGGGCGCAGTTTTGAAAGCTTCTGATCAGCATGCTTGAGAGACTTCTTGGCAGGCTTGAGAGGCTTCTCCGCAGGCTTATCGAAGGGGCTGCTCCCGTGAAACTGGGTCCCTGGCAAAACGAATACCCCGGTATAATTTGGTGTCGGGAGCGGCTTTGGCCTGCTCCTCTGCCATCGGTGCATGTTGCGTTGGTCCTGGTTCAAGCGGCTGGGATGTTGCGGTGTGGCCGTAGTGTCCGGTGATTTGTTGCTCCATCATGTCAGCGATTTGCTTCGCTTCTGCCGCTGCCGCTGCCGCTGCTCCCTCATTAGGACGCTGCTGACGCTGCCGTTCAAGAAACTTATCATGCTGCCGCTGCCGCTGCTGCCCAAGAGCTTGTTGTTGTTAGTAATGCTGCTGCTGCTACTGCTGCTCAATAGCTTGTTGTCGTTGGTGCTCCTATTCTTCGCCACGTTGACGTTCGGCTTCAACTCGCTCTTCCGTACGTCGACGTTCGGCTTCAGCCTCTTCAATAAGTCGCTCTTTTCAACGCGCGTTCTCAGCCCGTAGATGTTCGGCTTTAGCCTGCCTGTTTGCTTCGTCTACTTCTGCAGCACGCAGTCTCAAAGCTTTCTCCGTCTCACGACGCTGCTTCGTCTCTTCGGAGACACGCTGTTTGTCGGCCAGACGCTATTTCCCCTCAGCTTTAGCACGCTTGCTTGCTGCCTCCTCGTCGGTAGCGACAGCTTGCTCCGCCTTGGCTTCCTTCCCAAGGCCTGGACTCTCGGCCTCAGGATGATAAGAAGCCTACGGCTGAGATGGTCCATTCGATGGCTTCTGGGGCGCTGTATGGCGGGTGGCCTCCACTTCCAGCTTCAATCGCTGGATTTCCTTTGTAGCAGCATCCAATTTGGCTTTCCCGCCGAGGAGTTCTTGCTCAGAAGACGCTGCGCCCCTTTCTTGGGCCGGCTGTGTCTCGTTTTGGTGCTGCTTGTCCACTTCGTCCATGAAGGCCTTTGGCCCCTGATATGGTGTTGAACTATCGACGATAGAGAGGCGGCGCTTCTCTCTATCGGACAACGCCGCTGCATAAAGTCGACCTCTGAGGTTCGCATTTTCGGTCGCAAGGCGCTCCTTCTCCTTCAACAGACCACTATTACGATTTCGGAAGTCTTCGGCGTCCTTCCGAAGTAATTTTTTGTCATCCTCGCAGTTGGTCTTCTCCTGAGCGATAGCAGCCGCGAGTTACTGCTTGTCCTGCTTGTGCTGCTTAGACGCTTGGCGTCTCTGCTCCTCGTGCTGCTTAGCCACTTGGCGTATCTGCGTCTCGTGTTTGGCTTGGTCTTGCCCAGCAGCCTCGCGCTTTCTCTCCTCTACTCTGTAGCTAGCCAACTCACCGTCTCGGTGATAAATTTGCTCCTTTAGCTTTTCAATATTGGCTGCCCACTTCTGGCTCTTGATCTGGAGCTCGGCAAGTCGCTTCTGACCATCAGTGTCATCAAGGTCGCGGATATCTTTCTCCAGATCACGGATTCGCTTATTCCGCCCTCTGATTGTGTCATCGTGCTGCTGTTGAAGGAGGCGGACTGCCACAGGTCTCATTCCTTGCGTAGCTGGCTGTACAGGATTCGGGGTCGGATTCTGAGGCGGCTGAATGGTGAATGGAGGTGGTTGTCTAGGTGGTGGGCGATGAGTTCTCCTGCGAGCGAGGAGGCCGACCGCAACTCCCAGGACCAGGGCGGCGCCGAACGCGACTGGATTGTCAAAAAGTAAGCCAGCGACGTGCTCCATCTTGTTGACAGTCGCTGTGGTAGCCTCGTTTCTTGCTGGGTGATGTCTGGGAGTTCGAGTTCGAATTTTAAGGTCTGGAGATGGCTGCCTGATCCGGCCAGAGCAGTTAGGGTTGTGATTGAGGTCCTTGCGCTTGGTGATGTCTTTTGGATGCTGGATGCGTAGATGAGAATGAGTGATCTAGATTGGCGCAAGTTAGAAAAACAGTCTGGCGAGGTGGAACAAGGAAAGGTCGTAGGTCTCGGTTGGTCAAGTCGAGATCCCGTCTTTGTGCGCGTTTGCACAGTCATTAATGACGTCCGGATTTGGCCATTCTGAAAAGAAGGAGCTCATCTTTCGAGCTTTCATTGTCGTCTCGTATTGTCGGCTGCGACTGTCCTACCTCAATCATGATTACCTCCATGACGATGACTGTGATGAACTACGGTGTCTCTTCTAAATCATTCTCAGCTAGGTGCAAGTGAATGACCGAATGGCGGGGTGAGGCCTTGGGACTGGCCCATAACCAAACACATGGCGAGGGAAAGAGATGACTTCTCTGGGCGCAGTGCGCATCCATAGCATTCTTGGTCTCAACATGAAGAGAAAGCGATACTATGTGTCGAGCGACCTACAAGTGTCGTCCAACTGCACTTACGATGCCGATTGGGAATGCATGCCGGTAAAGGAGCGGTACCTGTCTCTGTGCTTGTGCATGTACCGTGGAACGGCTTCAACTTTCCATGCCGACGGGCTTCACGCCGAACGGCACTTCATCCGGCCGTTTCATCACCACACGACGCCCCTCCGCCGTAGTCGCCGTATGCATGCGCGCATATGCCTGGACCGCCCGGGGGTGGCCGAGTGGATGATGGCTCGTGGAGGTCCTGCGTTGGGCTTCAGGTGAGGTGAGGTGTGGGAGAGAGGCTGCACGCGAGGGAACGAGGGATCCGCGCGAGGAAAAGGGAGCGTTGGCTTGCGCACTCGGCAGATCGCCATGAGTGCCCCGAATGACAGCACATAACAGGCTGGGCGCTCGGCAGGAGCGTTGCGAGAGTTCTGTCGGCGGCTGTCTCGATGCCACCTTACTGCCACCTTAGAAAGCTATCAACAGCCCTGTCGTAACTGCGGCGTGCCTGGCCTGGGACTTGCCGAAGTTTGAATGCAACTGATTTCCACTCGTTGACATCTCGCTGATGTTCGTGGACAGCAGGGGAGGATGCGGGAGCCTGCAAGCGACGAGGACTCGCCTCCGCAGGCCTGCAGGCCATTGGATACTACTGTTGTGTTCGAGCCGGCACTGCAATGTTATTGATAATTTGGCCTACGCGAGATGCCCCCATTTAATCCTCGGCCAGTGGTGCGCCACCTGCGGCTTGCGAGCTCGAATACGGCCAGCTGAAAATATCCCACGATATGCAGCAACTCTCGCTGACGGTCAGGGCAGGTTGAGGGCACTCCACTCCCACTCCACTCCACGCCCGCCGCAAACGCCCGGCACTGCGATAAAAATCCCTCCGATGGCAATCAAGTTTTATTGCGTCCTCTCTACATTTTCGCCACGGCCCTTGGCTGTCACATTCGTGAGGATGCTGTGGTGGAAATGATTGCTATGCGTGCGGCGTGTGCGTCGGCAGCGTATCCTCAACTTAGATATCTCTAGGCTCTCAACCACCCTGCTGCATCTGGACCACTGTTTACACTTTGGGACGGTTGATATTCAAGCATCGACTAGTGACCCAAATAGGACGCATCGATGCCCTGTCATGCATCCGTCCGCCAGAAACAGAAGCGATCAGCCGCACGACTGTTTTTATTTGAGCACTCGCCGTCGCCATATCGTCGTCTCGTTGCGCACCCTTCACTTCTGGAAGAACAGCCCGTCACGCTTGGAGCTGTGTACACCTTGGACATCATATTCGTTTTTCCAGGACCGCTGGAAGAAGATTCTTGGACAACAATACCACTGATTACTATATCATTTTCATACTGTACCTGCGATGCTTGGCTGCAGGAGGTGAAACCAAACAGGCAATTTTTGCTCGCTGGACCCCCGGTCTGACTTTTCTGGCATTCGATCCACGGCAACGGCCAAGTCTACACTCCCTTGAACGAGCAGCATCATGCGTGTCGGTGCTGTCCTCGCCACCGCGGGAGCGTACTGCCTGGGCCTCGCCTACAGCCAGCAGTACGTTGGTGAGGTGATTCCCAATTCCCTACCAAACGTTCCCGGCTCGGAAATCACATACTTCAAAATCGCCGACCCATCAGGGAAGAACAAGAACTTGACCCTGATCAACTACTACTCGCACGGCAAGGATACCAGCAAGCGAATTGTCGAGTCCCAAATCCAACGCGCGGTTGTCTTCATTCATGGCCTGCAAAGAGATCCGGGGACATATATGTCCAACATGCTATCAGCACTAGCTCAGGTCAACAGTGACCCCAACGTCAACTTCAACACCGTTTCCATTATGGCGCCATATTTCCCCAATGGTGACGACAAGAACTATGGCTATCCCTTCAACAGTGGCCAGAAACCCGGACGTGGTTCGAATACCAGTTGTTTGGTCTGGCAGAGCTCCCAGTGGGCCAGCGGAGGGGACACCCAATACCCGTATTGTTCGTAAAGCGAAGGCGATCAGCCATCCCTATGTCTGAGACACTTGCTGACCGTCCTCCCCCTCGCTTTCAGACAATACCGGTGTCTCTTCGTACACGGTACTCGATCAAATAATCCAGTACTATGACAACGCAACTTTATTCCCAAATTTGCATCAAATCGTCATAGCAGGACACTCCCTCGGGGCACAGACTGTGCAGCGATACGTCGCAATTGGCAACACTCTCAACACCAAGATCAAAATCACCTACTACGTTGCCAATCCAAACAGCTATGTCTGGTTCACCACTGACCGTCCCTTTTCGACGGCCTCCTGCTCAATCTACGATGTATATCGAGAAGGCGTACGTAAAGCGAAAGGACACCCATATCGGACACCTGCTAACCCTCTTCTCCTAACAGTACACCAACTTCACGGAATGTAAGAAAAGCGATGGCGATGAGGCAAACAATGTCTGAGACAATTGCTAACCCTCCTGGCCTTCGCTTTTAGACCCCATGACCTATGGTGCTTCTCTGGTCGCTCAAGGACGCCCCGCTATTCTGGCCAACTACAACAGCCGAGGGATCAATTATGCCCGTGGGACCGAGGATACCGGAGACGACTCATCAAACTGTGCTCCTTACACTACGGGCAAGGACAGGAACGAACGATTTTTCGAGTTCATCGATGCGTTCCCGCCGTCATGTTCTGAACCAACGGCAACAAACTGCGACACTGTTGATTTTGTCCCTGTTGGTCACGATGCTGGAGGGATGATGGCGTCCGCCGCTGGACAAGCCCGTCTCTTCCTGGACAACTTCTACGGCAATGGCAACAAATCCTACGACTTTGGCTATCCTCGTGAACAGGCCGGCGATGATCCGTATCCCAATCCAGCTCTTGTCAACACTCCAATACCCACCAATACCAACACCTACGCCGGGAACATGACTTACTACGGTTGCTGGTCGGATCAAACTCCTGCCACTCTGAAAAACTTGACATACCAGGGCTCTCAGAACACCATCGAGCTCTGCACATCTACTTGTGCATCCGGCGGCAACACGATCGCTGGACTCGAAAACAACGAATGTTTCTGCGGCAAAGCATTGGGCTATATGGCGCAACAAGTCGTCGAGAGCTCTTGCAACACACCGTGTCCCAGCAATTCAAGCGAAATCTGTGGAGGATACATTCGATTGTCAATCTTCTCGAACGGCAAGCCCACTGTGCTCACTGCGCCCACCACCCCCGCCACCGTCGGTGGTTTCAATTACTTGAATTGCTACACCGAAGCCACCAGTGGTAGAGCGCTCTCCAGCAAGTCAACTTCTACGAACTCGATGACGCTGGAATATTGCGCAAATTTCTGCTCTGGATACACATACTTCGGAACTGAATATGCTTCCGAGTGCTATTGTGGCAATGCCTTCGCGGCTGGCGCCAATGTCACCAGCGCCAATGACTGCAGCTACACTTGCGCCAACAATGCGACCGAGTTTTGTGGAGGTAGCAACCGTCTCACTGTCTACCAGAATCCGAACCCTGGGGTGGTATCCCCGTCTGCCACCACGAGCGCCAGCACAGGCACTTCGACCGGAGTATCTTGTCCAGCATCGAATGGCCAGACATATGTGTCAAACGGCAAGAACTTCACCATTGAATGTGGTGTTGACCACCAAGCCGGCGATCTTACCTCTCAGACAGTCAGCAGCTTCCAGGCATGCATCGATGCTTGTGCACAGAACAGCCAGTGTGTGGATGTTAGCTTGTCTGGATCAGCCTGTTACCTGAAGTCCACTCTGGGAGCGGCGGTCAACAACGCTAATATCTTTGGAGCGAAACTTGTGTCTGGGTCTACATCAGCCACGGGCATCGCGGGCACCACGGCGACCACCTTGGCCACGAGCACCTCTTCAGCAGCGACTGCAACCGGCACTACCACCACAGTGAGCTGTCCAGCGTCCAATGGCCAAACTTACGTGTCGAACGGAGAGGCATTCGTCATCGAGTGCGGCATCGATCGCGCGGGCGGCGATTTGTCCTCTTTGCAAGTAAGCAGCTTCCAGGCCTGTATTGATGCTTGTGCACAGAACAGCCAGTGTGTCGACGTCAGTCTTTCCGGGTCAGCTTGCTATCTGAAGAGCACGTTGACTCCCGTCGTTAACAACGCCAATATATATGGCGCGAGATTGGCCAGCGCTTCGACGAGCTCGACGTCCTCGAGCTCTGCTCCATCATCGACATCGACATCGGCTGCAGTGTCCTGTCCAGCTTCAAACGGCACGACTTACACGTCGAATGGAGAGAATTTTGTGATCGAGTGCGGCATTGATCGCGCTGGCGGCGACCTGAAGTCGGTGCAAGCCAACACCTTCCAGGCGTGTATTGATGCGTGTGCATTGACAAGTGGATGTGTGGACGTCAGTCTCTCCGGCACGGCCTGCTATTTGAAGAACAAGTTGACCTCCGCCGTCACCAACGCCAATATTTACGGTGCGAGGCTGGCCAGTGCTTCCACGAGCACCTCGTCGTTGAGCTCCGCTCTAGCATCGACGACGACGTCAGCTCCATCGTCGACATCGACATCGGCTGCAGTGTCCTGCCCAGCGTCCAACAGCACGACCGTGGTCTCTAACGGAGTGTCTTTCCTCATTGAATGTGGTATCGATCACCAGGGTGGCGACATGAAGTCGCTCACTGTGAACAGCCTGCAGCAGTGTATCGATACGTGCGCAACGACGACGGGCTGTGTGGACCTGAGCTTGTCGGGCAGTGCGTGTTACCTGAAGAGTACGTTGGGGGCTGCGGTGTACAATGGGGTTTACGGAGCCAAGGTCGTGAATGGAACCAGCAGTAGCTCGGCGGCTGCAGCGACGGCGACAGGGACCTGATTTGGGGTTAATTCTGTATAGTGATGATTTTGATAAATTTAGACGAGTAACGGCATAAACGTATAGATGGATACATGTGACAGACAACGTTCATCTTTGGGACTGAATCTCAAAGGTCTGCCATGTGCGAAGAAGGTTTGGACTCGTGGAGAGGTGGAGACATGCCTGCATTGATTCCGTATATCGCTAAGAAGAGTGGAGCAGGCATGTCACAGTGCATTTTGGGATCAGGCCCTAGCTTCATGCCCCAGCCGTCCAATTTCACAGACTGCCCGCACGAACACGCACGTCCATGGCTGGCCACAGCGGGGAGGGGAAGACAGTATCGTTCACTTTTCTGCATTTGCGGGTTTGCTGCTGCTTTCTTCGTTCACACTGCCTTCGCCCTCGTTGCTCGTTCTGGTCTGGTAATGCGCGCGCTCTAGACGACGATTGACACAGACGGAAGCTTGAGACAGCCCACTTCACCCACCGTCCACGAGCTTCAGATTCCGCAGCCCATTGACGGGCGAACAGTCGCCATGGCGGGCGAGGAGGATGTCTACTGCACGGTGAGCAGCGAGGCGGCCTTCATACACAGCGAGAGCTCGCAACTAACAAATGTGTTGTGTGCAGCTCGTGATGAACGATGCATATTTGCCAGGTGTGTAGCCGCCGCCAGCTACCCTCACCTTGCCCAGCGTTCGGAGCCGGACCCGTACTCACTGCTGCCACAGGTGCGGCGGTCCTGGCCCATTCCCTGCGCGATGCCGGCTCGCAGAAGAAGCTGGCCTGTCTGATCGTGCAAGACGGCCTGCGCCTGAGCACAATCGATGAGTTGCGGGTACGATACACACACTCCTTCAACGATCCATTCAGATCCAGTCAACCCACACGAGCCCGAGCTAACGCCCAGTTGCAGTCGCTATACAACTATGTCATCCCCATCGAACGCATCGGCACCCCGAACCCGGCCAATCTCTACCTCATGAACCGTCCCGATCTGTTCTACACCTTCTCCAAGATCATCCTCTGGAAGCAGACTCAGTTCCGCAAGATCGTCTACATCGACGCCGATGTCGTTGCCCTCCGCGCTCCCGACGAGCTCTTCGATATCCAAGAGCCATTCGCGGCCGCACCAGACGTTGGCTGGCCCGATGCATTCAACACCGGCGTCATGGTCCTCACGCCCAACATGGGAGAATACCAGGCCTTGAGAGGGCTTGCAGGAGCAGGAGACAGCTTCGATGGTGCAGATCAGGGCTTGCTCAATCAATACTTCGAGCATCGTCCGTGGAAGAGGTTGAAGTTTACGTACAACACAACGCCGAGTGCCAACTACCAGTATGAGCCTGCCTACCGATACTTTAAAAGCAATATCAGTCTGGTACACTTCATCGGCAGCGAAAAGCCATGGCAGCGTGGTCGATCTGCACAAGGAACGCCGAATGCATTTCAAGAGATGCTGAGCAGATGGTGGGCGGTATACGACAGGCATTTCCACATTTCGGTGAGTATGGTGCGATAGGTCTGGAGAGCCTCACTAAGTGAATATGTAGACAACGGATTACATCCACGGAGAGCGCAACGCAGTGCACAGATATGTCAAGGAGGGTGGCCAGGACCAACAGTCAAGCGCAGAGAACCTCTCAGCTGCTGGATATCCTGCAGCATCGACAGGTCCAGCACCTCCGCCGCAACCTATCGAAAGTCGCAACACTGCCGAGCATGTTCATGTTGCCCATGCACCAGTTGTTGAGCACCGCCAATTCTCCGCACCACACATGGAATGGGATGCCACTCGTGGCGCACCCCCTGTTGAGTCCAAGCCAGAAGCTGCCAATTTCCCCTCCCGAATTTACGAGTTCAACACTGATCCGCAGCCATTCCGTCCGCCGCCATCATACCCGGAGCCGCCGAAGGACATGTGGTATAGTGTGCCGACGTCCAAGAAGGTTGAGAAGCTCAAGCCTTTGTTCCCTTGGGAGGAGCGAGGTGTGGCGAAGCCGACTCGTCAATTCGTCGAGGATGATCCTGTCCCTCCACCACCAGCCTTGGGACCGGAATATGAGTCGTACGTGGACGAGCTGGAGGTGTCATCTGATGGCAAGGTCGAGCCTCCGACACCCACGATCCAGGTGACGGACGAGGCTGGATGGTCGGGCTTTGGCTCAAACAAGAATGCGTGGGACGATGTCAACGGCATAAACGACTACGTTCGAGCGCTCACGTCTTTCCAGAGGAATCGTGGCCAAGTTCAGGTCGTTCAAGAGAATGTTCCCACCTCTGCAAACTTATCTGGACAGCAGCAGCATGTCTTGGATGCCACGAATGAGCCGGAGCCTACGGAACTGGTCGAGAAGGTGCGCAACAGGCGGGAGAGTCTCAAACTCACTGACTTTCCTACCGCCTCCGAGAGACCATCGCTGCCGGTTACACCAGCACCACGGCGACGACCTACCTTTTGGGGCGAGGAACGGGACCCGGAAGGAGATTTGCCTGGCGCTGAGGGCGTACCAGAGCAAGCGGAGTGGGTAAGATGTCCCAACTGCGGTTTTATTTTACATATCCAAACTGCGATCTCGACGCTGGCCGTCGCCGATTGACCAGTATTGTTGCGAGCGGAACAACCGTGAAATCGGTCAAACTTTTAAGGGGGTGCTGACAATGTTGTAATAATCCATGCTAATTCTTATTCTCAAGGACCCCAATACTCAACTAGAAGCGCTCAGACGGAACTCGCTGCTCTCTCTGTCGTCGTCTTCTGAACTTGAGGGACGGAAATTCGCGAACCGAGAGATGGTAACGAGCGCGGTGCCTATTCCTGAGGAAGTGCTGCAGCATCCACATGTTACAATTGCTCAGAGTGACGGTGCTATGGATGAACAACTTGTTGCGTTTAGTGGATCCGCAAGCCCGCATGGACTAGATGTTCTCGATTTCGCTGCTAAGAGTGCGACAGACGAACATTCCTTGAGCCACAGGGAGATCACGACGTCAAGGGAAGAGACAAAGATGAACACAGCCATCAATTCGAGCTCCTCAACTTTGACATCGGCGGACAAAAGTCTTGCTTTCGAGTCGGGTTCTGGGGAAGCGCGGACTGTGACGGCGGCGGACGTTGCGACAGACGAGCTTGATTCGAGGAGCTCTCGTAACCTTGACTCCGAGTCGAGGTTCCAGCAGTCGTCGACATCTGGAGAGCGAAGTGTGGGATTTGACAGCAGCAGCACCGGTTTTGCACGGGAGTTCCAAGTCCCAGGATCCTTCTTCAGCAGCAGTAGCCACGAGTCCACTTTCACGCCCACGCACTCGTACTCGTCAGAATCGCGGGGGACGAGCGAGGAGCAATCTTTCCAGAGTTCCACAACGTGGTCCGCGGAAGAAGAAGAAGAAGAACAAGAAGAAGAAACTTACCAGCAAGTCTCTGAGGGAAGAGACTTCTGAGCTTTGCGCTGGCTCAATTGACGACTTGACGAGATGTGAGTATGTGAATATGGACATTTTGATACCTCTGGGAAGGGTTTCGGATTTGGGCGTGCATGATTATTATTGCGGGTATTATTAGTACTTCGAGCGTTTTGGCGTGCATTTACGGGTCTACCATATACAGATCGGCAGGAATGGCATTTCTGGCAGTATCTTGCATAATGAAAGAAATGAATTCACATGCAAGAAGTGAATCGAAATGTACCGATGGCATGAGGTATGCGGTATCTTCGGAAAGAGCCGCCCGCGGGCGGACCTGCATTCCAGCGCGCGTTCTTGGTCGCGGTTTCCCAGCTAAGCAGCTCCGTCGTCCTCATCATCTTCACCCTCGCCTCGTCGCATCTACCAGAATCTTATCCAATCGCACAGGTCTTGTCATCATCTGCGATATACACTTCAAACATCGCAATCACCCACACCCAACAGCCGACACCATGGCCGAATACTCCAAAAAGAAGAACGACGAGCTCGCCGCCTTGTGCAAAGAGCGCAACCTCCCTCATACAGGCAAGAAAGCGGACTTGGTCAAGCGACTGGAAGATTACGATGCGCAGATTTCCGCTGCGGCTCCCGCGCCCGTAGCCGACGACGACGAGATCGATTTCGACGACGTACCTGCCACTGAAGCGACCACGGCACCAGCAGCAAACGCCATCGCAGCGGGCGGCGTGGGCGAAGTCGGAAACCCGCAGAACGTACCCAACCAGCAAGCCGCCATTGATCCCGCGAAGACGGACGACCTCGTTGTCGCTGTGCCGGAGCCTGTTGAGGAAGCGAAAGATTTCAGCACGGGTCTCGCGGAGCGCACGCTTGACGAGGAGATTGAGAGGCGTAAAGCGCGACTGAGGCGTTTTGGAGTGTCGGAGGAGAGCGATGAGTGGAAGCTGTTGGAGCGGGCGAAGAAGTTTGGAAATGCGGAGATTTTGGGGGGTTTAAATACGGCGCTGTCGACGGATAAGGCTAGGAGTAAGGGACGGGGTCGAGAGGGTGCGGAGGATAATGATGGTGGGATTCGGAAGAGGAGTCGAGGTAGGCCTCAGGGACCGAAGAAGCAGGGTGGTGAGAGACCAAAGAAAGAGAGTGGCAGTGGAGGAGGTGGTGGTGCGTATCCTGGCTGGATGACTGCAGCGGATCGAGAGGCGGCCGAGAGGCGTAAGGCGAAGTTTGCGGCTTGAAGAAACTGACGACGAGCGGCGACCATCTCTGTACGTTGCACACGAGCGAGAATTGACTTGGTTGAGATTATTCACAGGCAAGCACATCTCTATCTTGGCTGGTCTACAGGCTCCAAGTTTTATCGAAATGCAAAATCCGCCTTACGCATTCTTCCATCTTCACAAATTCCGCCGGACGGGAGCTTCTCTTCAGCATTCTCCGGCGCAGCCAGTGTCTCAAGACTTCCCGCGCCTGACCTCACAGCTTCACTTTCGGTTTGGCTTCCTCACGATCCCAAACCTGTACATCTTGAGTTGTGCGATACCTCTTCGGATCGAAGAACTTCGGACCCAGGACCTTTTTAGCCACTTTCCCTGTAGCAGACTTAGGGAGTTCATTCGAAATGATCTTCAGGACCGTGGGCATCTTGTACCCAGCCAACCTCGCTCGAAGGTCTTCCCTCAATTTCTGGATTGTGAGGTGCTGGATCGCATGCCTCCTATCATCGGGCGACATGTCTTTTTCGTCTTTCAGGCATACCGCGGCGCCTACTCTCTCGCCAAACTCCTCGTCTGGAACTCCGACGACCATGGCCTCTAGGATATACGGCAAAGCAAGGATCTCCCGTTCGATATCCAAAGCGGAGAGTTTGTAACCCCCTGACTTGATTATATCGACGCTCGCGCGGCCCATTATGAAGTAGTAGTCTCCTTCCTTTCTGGCTATATCCCCCGTTTTGTAATAACCATCTGGAGTGTGCGAGGCCGCCGTGGCTTCAGGATCGAAAACGAACTTGGAGAACATTCCCGGCGACTTGGCGTAGATTTCGCCGCTGGAGGAGAGTCGAACGTCGCAGCCCGCGGCTATATTTCCAACAGATCCATCGGGGACTTGGGTATCTCCAGGATGAACTCTGAGCACCGCGCCGGTTTCGGTCATCCCGTAGCGGAGCAGGATATGGCGGCCGAGGAGAGTCGACCACCAGTCTGCGATGGGTTTGGGCAGGGCTGAGGTGCCGCAAAGGCACGCGCGAATTTTACGAGCGCCGGAGATGAATTTTGAAGAATTGGAGCCTGTGGCCAGGTTCTGTTGGAAGTAGCGCATAAGGCGCATGTAGATGGTCGGCACGCCGGAGAAAAAAGATATGCCTCCTTGGCGGAAACGCTCCCAAGTCCACTCGGGGCAGAAGCTGCCGCTGCGAAATTCGAGGGTTGCGCCGGCGACTAAGAACGGGAAGAACATGATTCCTATCCCGGTGGCGTGGTGTACCGGGAGGACGTGAAGCAGTACGTCGTCTGGGACGATGTGATAGTGGTCCACGACGGACATTGCTTCGTCGTAAATGAAGGCTCGGCGCATCACGGCTCCTTTGGGCGGGCCTGTTGTGCCTGATGTGAAGATCACCACGCCGGGGGCGTTGTCATCTAGGTACAGGTCTGACGAGACGATGATTTGGCTGGGTTGTAAAGGCGGATTTCTAAGAGATGGCGCGACGGTGATGCAGACGAAAGAACTCCGCGGATTACGATCTTTAACCAGCTTTTCGAGGGAGAGGCCTAACCGAAGGGCTTCTGTTGACACCAACACTGCCGCCGCGCGAGACTTTATTGCGAAGTAGAAGGCTTCTTCGGCAGGCAGTGCAGTCGTCATAGGCACCACAGCAGCGCCGAGCGCCAATGCAGCCAGAATCGCAACTGTAAACTCATAACCCCCAGCGGCCAGGATTCCAATATACACCTCCTGCCTCTGGTCCAGCTGCTTCTTCACATCATTGCTCAGACTCGACCAGACCGCTTCCCGAAATGCCAGAACATCCGTCAGGAGCTGGACATGCGTCGCTTCGATTCCAGTGTTTATATCTCGAACGCATAGCCTGGGTGGGACCGCATGAGCGAAGCGCACGAGTCTGTTGAAGAGAGGGTGGCAAGGGAGAATGGATTTGCCCGTGTGTCGAGGGACGTGGAGAGTGCGGTCGTCGAAGTTGTTCATTTTCCATTGTTCGCGCATGACGGTCTGGAGGGGAAGAATTTCGTCGTCGGCTGAGTTGGTGAGATCGCTGAGATTGAGGTTTCCTGTGCGTCGCTCCATTTGTCGCAGAACCGCTCCAATTGTGGGGAAAGCTGGGGTGGATTTAGAGGAGGACGACATTGTTTCTGCAGACTCTTTAGTCTCTTCACATGTTTTTTCGAGTTCGATAATCAGTCGGGAACGTCGATCTTCACTGGGCTTTCGGATCCAGGCGGGGTGAGGTGAACAGCGCTGACCATTTGACTCGCGAAGAGCGCTCGTTCCTGTGAGCCTGTGCGATGTTGATCTCTTGGTCACCCCGCTTTCTTTTGCAGCGCACTAGTTCCAACGACCGTGCGTGGAGGAGGTGGCGATCAAGCTTTGGAGAGGCTGACGGCATTCGTCCTGCTTGCAGTTCTGCTGCCGAGGGTATCACGGATAACGCGCTGAGCGGCGACTCACCATCGTCGACAACAAAGAAATTTTCTTTTGCGGCGAAGAAGAAGGAGCAATCGCGAAAGGCAACGGCCACTCACCCAAGCCTATTCTTTTTGCACGATTGAGGTGGCGAGAAATCACTAGGCTCATCTCACCACCAGTACACAGGCAAAAGAGATTGACAAGGCTGCAAAAAATTGGACATCTAGGCCCTTGCAGCAGGAATCACAGACCATGCCGGATTTCTCAGACAGCCTCAAGCCTGCCTCGCCCACGGGCCCAGATATCCTCTCCAAGGAGCGAGCAGGCTCAGATGTCCCCATCGACGAGCTAGCGAACCACTTACTCTCTCGGAATGACTTCTTCAAGCGCCAGGAACGCATATTGCCTATTCTGGAGAGTGACCCGTTGTTTAACAAGGCGAAACAATTGAATCTGTCGCGGCCAGAGCGATATGAGTTAGGCCTTGCGAGAGCGAAGAAGATCAGGAGACTGGTAGATCAGTATGGATGGAATAAGGAGGATCATGCTATGGCAGAGTATCTCTGTGACGATGTGAGTCCTTATATGGTCCACAACTCCATGTTCTACACGACTGTATCAGAACAGGGCGATGAGCAGCAGAGGAAGTATTGGCTGCCGAGGATTGCGGCTTGGGAAGTGATCGGGTGTTACGCGCAGACAGAACTAGGACATGGGTCGAACGTACGAGGTTTGGAGTGTACTGCGACATGGGATTCTAAGGCGAAGAATTTCGTAATACACAGTCCGACACTTACCGCGAGCAAGTGGTGGAATGGATCGATGGGACGGACGGCGAATCATGCTATTGTTGTGGCACAGCTATTCACTCCGAAAACGGATGGCTCATCGGAACTTGTTAATAAGGGACCACATCCATTTATCGTTCAGATTCGGGACATGAAGACTCACCAGCCGCTGGAAGGCATCGTGGTGGGCGATATTGGAGTCAAGAAAGGTTACGCTCCAATGGTACGTAAAGCGAAGGCCGGTAGGCACCCTTGTATGTCTCACACACTTGCTTACCTTTCCCGTTCCGCTTTCTAGGACAATGGGTACTTGCTGTTTGATCATTTTCGAGTGCCTCACTCTGCAATGCTGTCCAATTACTCGAGAGTTGATGCAAACACTGGATCATACACCAAACCCGCCAACCCTGCTGTTGTCTACGGAAGCTTGACAGCTGTGAGAGCAGCCATCATCATGCACGCGCGGATGATCATAGCTCGAGCTACAACGATCGCCGTGCGATACTCATGTGTGCGGCAGCAGTTCCCAGATAAGGACAGCACGGAGAAGTCCCCACCAGAGCTGTCCGTACTGGATTACCCAACAGTACAGATACGGATATTGCCTTTATTGGCCTCAGCATTCGCTTTGCACTACACGGGAGAGGCAATGTACAAGCTCTACTACTCGACTCGCGCTCAGATAGACAAGGGTGACTTCAGCAAGCTTGCAATTCTCCACGCCCAGTCATCTGGACTGAAGAGTCTGTGCACAGAGATTGCTGCGAATAGCATTGAGACTTGTCGGCGAGCAATGGGAGGCCATGGCTTCATGGCAAGCAGTGGGTTCATCCAGCTCGACAACGACTATCTATCAAAGCCGACAGTGGAGGGCGACAACTGGATGATCACACAGCAAACAGCAAGATACCTCATCAAGCGCATGCAAGCTGCCGTAGTAGGCAAGGGTCAAGCCCAAGACGACATGGAGCAATCATGTCGAGATTGGCTTGCCTACGAACACAGGCAAAAGCCCTCGCCCTGCCGAATCTTCGAACGCGATGAAGCCATTGCGAAAGCCTTTGTTCGACGCTCACGAGAGCTATCGTACAAGGCGTACGTCGAGCGCATCGAGAAGGGCCGCGGTTGGAACGATATGCTACTCGCTCTTCGAAAAGTCAGCCATGCAGAATCACAGTCGATTCTTGTGTCGAACTTCTTCGAGGCGCTCTCCTCATCATCACTCTCACCAACACTGAAGAAGCATTTGCAGCTGCAATTCCGGCTCTTTGCTTTCTTTAGAATGGAAAGCGAAGCCCGAGACTTCGTCAAGGCGAATGCTGTCACGGATGATGATCTGGACCTTTTGCCGGCCAAGATCCAGGAGTTGATGGCGCAGATACGACCTCATGCTGTGAGACTGGTAGACTCTTGGAAGATTCCCGACTTCCTGCTGGATAGTGCGTTGGGGAGATACGATGGGAAGGTTTACGAGGTATGTTACATTGTTCCTCAGTGCTAGGAGTGGTTGACTGACTTGGGCAGGATTTGTTTCATCGCGCACACAGGCTGAATCCGCTGAACGAGATCACGTTCAATCCCTACTACAAGAGCGAGGAGATTGTCATGGGCGGTGAGAGTGATCTCAACAGCATTTTGGCAAAGCTGTGATGTGTGTGTTGTCCTGATCAATGTAGACAAAGGAGGAGCATGATAATCGGGCATCGATATCGTTGTCATATCCGATTTTGCCCTACAAAAATTCTGTCCACTATATAGAGGCAGTCCGTACGAAGACAGTACTTGGAGTCTCGGCTAAATTTTTGCCTTCGCAGCAGTGCCTGTACTCCTCCCATAGACATAGCTGATGTCGCGAAAAGCCTTGCCGGCCTTCCCATACAGCTCATTCCTTAATGCACTGAACACGCCCATTTTAGCCTTCGGCGCGACCTTTCTCGCCAACTCCATCGCAGCCTCAAGCATTTTCTCTGGCTCCGCAACCTCATCTACGATCCCGTCTCGAAGCGCTTCTTTTCCAGTCCAACGGTGCGCTTCGAGAAGCATTCGCCGTGCTATTTGTGGTTGGAGTTTGAGGCGGGGAAGAGCGCCTATTCCGGGAAAATGGAGTCCAAGATTTACTGGAGGCATGGAGAAGAAGCCACGAGAGGAGTTCATGATCCGAAAGTCGTGGGAGAGGGCAAAGGGGCCTGCGCCGCCGAAGGTATGCCCAGTAATGAGGGCGATTGTAGGGAATGGAAAGTCCATGAGAGTGGCGAGCAAAGGGAAGAAGCCGGAGGAGTTAGCGGAGGGGTCTGTGTCTGCTTCATCTAGTTCGAGGCCCTGAGGAGGTGTTAGTTTGTATTCTTTCATTCTTTCGATGGTTAAGATGTGTTGAGTTGGTTCTGGCCATCAATGCGAACTTACCGTACACCAGAACTTCGCATCATTCCCCTTGGTGATGACAGCGCCTTCGGAATCTGGTCCAAGCAGTTTCCGGACAGTGTTGTAGGCAGATATCAGCTTCTGGGCATATGCACTGTTGATCCGGTTTTCTGGCGCCTTTCTCATGGTCAAGACGAAGATATTGCCATGGCGATCCAGCGCCAAGTCCGGCTCGTTGATGATAGACTGAGGCATGATTATGGTAAGTCAGGTGACAATTGGAGCAATTGACAAAGAGAAGTTGTCTCGTCGACTTCCGTTCGTAAATGTCATTGTGATGGAGACGTT
The DNA here is from genome assembly GCA_002785995.1 of Mycosphaerelloides madeirae. Taxonomy (NCBI): domain Eukaryota; kingdom Fungi; phylum Ascomycota; class Dothideomycetes; order Mycosphaerellales; family Mycosphaerellaceae; genus Mycosphaerelloides; species Mycosphaerelloides madeirae. The sequence continues at coordinate 300,435 of NHNV01000001.1, read as the reverse complement.
CGAGAGCAACCGAGGTCAAGGTGGGTGAGAGGCCTGAGGCAGCCACGACAAGTGGCGCTTTCCTCAACTGCCCTTCTCTCCTGTTTCACCACCCATCAAACAACTTCGCCTTCTTTCCCATCACGCCGTCTGAATGAGGAACGAGTCAAGACGGCCTGCATCAGAAGGCGTAGCTTAGATTTCGTATTCAAGACCGTCGCCTCGGCCGGGGGACAGTTGAAACACGCAAGCGCCATGGACGCGACTAACAATACCGACAAGTCCTGGCTTCAAGACGCTCAATAGGTCTTGCCATTCGCCCCGGCCGCGCTGGATCTTGTGACGAAAAGGGAACTGTTCTAGCCGGTCCAATTATGCCATCACGACTTCGCCATGCTCGCGTTCGTCGCCGGACGACATCTCTTCTTCATTGCTCTCGAGTCCTGGACCTTGTCAAGACGCCGCATACATCACGCGTGTGCGGTGGCACAGTGGGGACGCCATATGCGTCTCGTTGAAACCGTCAACAAGCGTGCGTTCCTCGGTCGGATAATTACTCGAAGAGGATCTCTTTCTTTCTTGCGGGTCTAGGGATCCACATGCACTCCATTCTGGATATCTGACTCGTTCTCACGTGGAAAGCGGGATTTGAAGTTGCGCGCTTGTGTGCTTGTACCACATCCGACACGAGCGCAACGCACCAACGTTGAACGCGAGACTCTTTGGAATAGTCTGCCAAGCCAATACTCGTGCTCTGCGAGGTAGCGGATCAAGACCTTGCGACTCCTCCTGGTTTTACTGGCATCCACGCATTGTTGACCAGTAGTGCGATGCTTTAAAAGATTGTGCAGTAATGCTAAACTGTCCCTGTACATCTTCAGCGATGCTTTGGTGGGCCTATGGTCACCTCCTCGATACTCGCCTTCTGTATGTGGACAGCATTCGGTGAAGCACCCCACTGACACATGCCGCCCATCCGTCGAACCCATCGCGCACTAGATCGTAGTTGGGACCGGGAAAGCACCCTCATTGGAACCAACGAGGCATCATAATGCTTTTGAGACGGGAAGCCCGGATGCTCACATCGCAAACTTCGAATGCGGTCTTCTTGCGAAGTCCGCTGGCCGAACTGTCAACCGTCCACCACGACAGACTGGCGCATACCCAAGCCATGTTGATCGCGGCAACATAGTGTCCAAGGCTCGCCTCGAGACGTTTACTGAAAGCGTAAAGATCTCATGCTAAAAGCAAGGATGATCCAGACAAGGTGTGCAATATACCAAGTGCGAGGTGGCGCAGGGGTAAATTGTCGCTTTGTCTTTATTGCAGGGCCCGGAGCAATCATGGCAAACGAGCAGGAGTATCTCCGGTACTCAATTGCTGATGTTCACGCTCGTAGATCGTTCATTGGCTTCGGAACCCTATCGCGGAGTAGACACTGTGGATTTGCAAGCATCCTTGTCGCGCGAAGGGCTTCCAGTTTGTCAGCCTGTGACTTCACCTCTACCTCTCTGCTGATCTTGCCTTTAGACGTGGATGCCAATCTGATGGAAACCCGGAGCATACTCGCTATCGCATGATGCGAAGTCAAAGTGAACGGCGGTTGTCTGGGCTGTCTTTATGCTGCGGTTTGGAATACGCAGCTCCTCCGGTGCAAGGCCAGCGTTGCGTGGGCCGACTCTGAACAGAACGGCTGCTGTGTCACCATCCGCACGTTCTTTGCTTGCAAGTTTGAGCTACACAAACGAAAAGACACTGAACATGGAACCCTGCGACTGGTCATGGGTTATGGGCTCACTCCATGGAGTGGCACAGTAGCCATGCCTGATTTGTTGCCTATCGTTGAATTCCAAGCTAATCTGAGAGGCTTTCGAGGGGGCGTCTTCCCTCCTGTGACAGCGGACATATGCACCTCTACTCAGCATAATCGTCCGACTGTCCATCCACACCCCTAGCCTTGGGACCCCTACCACTCAGGACCCGAACAGTTCTTTTCGAACCTCGCTGGAGCGGCGCTCGCGTGCACAGCATCGCTGTGATCGACAGGTTCAGGTAGCATCGACCGAAATGCGTTCTCCAGATCCTCATGAAAATATAGCCAATGAGAAGGGGATATCATTTGAAGTGCCCTGATGCTTGAACAGACCTGAGACGGCGATCGTTCATGGAACATCGTTTTAGGAAAGCCCTCTGGGTCCACGATCGGCCATGTGAATCATCCCGAAAGGGAGCCCGTGCAAGATCCTGCAGCAGGTGAGAAGCAGCCGCGATGACGGCTTACTCGCAGTCTTGAAAAAGGAAACGCTCGTGGATGAGCTCGATTTGAATAGCCCTTGCCTCCCTCCATTCGACACTTTCCTTCCAAATGACATTCGTTCCTCTGGTTGTTTATCGTTACATTCCATGCGTGACGGCCACGTTGTCAACTCTCTTTCGATCCAATTCAGCAGAAGGGCAACGTGAATAAAATTGTTGCCTCTTTGCTTGAACGTCACTCAGCTATCGCCGTTCTTTTACCCGTCGTTGCCATCGTCGTCGGATCGTAAATCCCTCGCCCGGCATACCCTCTCTCGGACCGTCCGATGGAATTCATCTCTTTGACCTTTTTCCTCGCCGTGGTCGTCGGCTTCATCGTCCTCGCGAAACGACTAGGACCGTCCAAACGTACCTCGCCCTCTCACCCAGTGACGAAACTTCCCGGACCCAAAGGTATATCTTCTCATCATTCCCATCCAACCTCCTCTCTCACTGACACCATTCTAGGTCTCCCCTTTATCGGTAACGTCCATGAACTGCCCGCCAAGTGCAGCTGGATGAAGTTCCATGAATGGGTATCCGAATACGGTCCTATCTATCAAGTCAATCTCGCTGGTACCAACCATGTCTGGATCGCGCGAGACAACATCGCTCGGGACCTGTTGTCGAAACGAAGTGCGATTTACTCGGACCGGCCGTTCATCCCTGCGCTGGAGAGGGACAATCGCACGAGCGGACAGTATTTGCCACTGATGAGTCGGAATGGTATGTGTTTCCGTTCGGAAAAAACGTTTTGGTTGGAGATGGGCTGACTGGGGCCACGATAGAAAAATGGGTCCGTCAAAGGAAGTTTGCGAAACAGATCATGGATACGTCGATGAGGGAGTCGTTTTACGATTACCCGGAATTAGAAGCTGTTCGCCTGCTCTTCGAACTGATGGCTGAACCGGGGAGGTACAACCATGCAATGGAATCGTTCGTCGCGAGAGTAACGAGCAGGTTGGCTTGGGGGACACCTGAGCCGGCTGAAGAGCTGAAGCAGCGCGCGCGAGAGCTTCTGATCGGTGTGAGTCCGACGGGAGCGCTGGGGAACAAATTGCCTTTCGTCATGGCTCTGCCGGCATGGCTGTCAAAAGCGAAAGCTTGGGAGTTGAGACGCGGAAGGACGGAGAAGAAGTTCTTCGAGACGATGCAGGAGGAAGTCCGTCGCTCCCTATCCACCAAGAAGAAACAATCCTGGACTTCGATGTTCCTCTCAAATCCTTTCGCCTCTGATCCTGAGGGATCCTATGCCGTTGGCATGCACGGCATCGCCGGTGCTCTGACAATCGCGGCTCCTATGCAGGCTTTTTGTCTCGCTATGGTGCACTACCCTCAATACCAGTCCATCCTGCACGAGGAAATTGATCGCGTACTAGGCGGCAGGATGCCGACATTTGCGGATATGCCAGAGATGCCAGTCCTGAGGGCTTTCATCAGGGAGACGATGAGATGGAGACCGCCTGTTCCAACAGGAATTCCGCATGAGAGCGTGGAAGATGATGTGTATAAAGGTTATTTCATCGCAAAGGGAAGCGTAATGCATCCTCTGGAGTGGAGTATCTCGCGGGACCCAGAAGTTTTGTACGTGCTTCCCTTTTGCAGCACAAGTGCGTTTGCTGATATGAAGACTAGCCCGCAGCCAGACGAGTGGAACCCTCTAAGGTGGCTTGAAAAGAAGTTCCCCACATATCAAGGTATGTACGCGCATGCTTTGTATAACACTGGTATACTGATGAGGTGATTAGAACCGCTTTCGAAACACCCGACGATCACGGATTACTCGCAGTTTGGCTACGGTCGTCGCATATGCCAGGGCATGGGCGTGGCCGAGGCAGATCTTTTCGTCGGTCTCGGCAGCGTCGCATGGCTCTTCTCGATGCATGCAGAAGGCGACGAAGAAGATGCAGTTGTGGAGCAGCCGCACGGTCATAGCAGACGAGACAGCCAAGAGTCCAACACGTTGACGACCTCTGGCTCAACGGCAGCTGCGCAGGAGTACAACGACTTCGCTCGGATGACGCAGCAGAGGAACGATTCTGCGGTCAACTTTCACGTCGAATCCAGTCTCGCAACCAAGGCCACGCACGAGCTGCAGAATACAGACCACAGAACAGAGGACTGCACGCCAGGGCTTCCTGGTAGTTGGACTTTTGCGCAAGAACCACAAATCCAGCCAAAGGTCGAAGAAAAGAAGAAGCCGTCATCGTACGAAGAAGACCCAACCATGAACTTCTCGACCCTCCTGATCGCGAAACCAATGCCTTTCAAATTCGAGCTCCGCATTCGCAATAAACGTCGTGCTGACCAGGTAGCCCGCAAATGGGTCGAGAAGAAGATGAACGGCGAGTTTCAAGATTCGAAAGTGTATTGGGATGGCGGCACTAAAGGCGACTCCGAGCACGGGTAAGTTGTTCCTCCGCGGTTTTACATCTTGAACCCACATCGCTAACAACTCTCTTCGCAGATGGGGTGAGGTATTCACCTAATGTTGATGATTGCGACCACAGATGGATGTGGTCTGGTCTAATGGTTCTGGGATGTGGAGTATATCGGGTTGTACACGGTCGTGGCGTCCGGACGGCGAAATGTAATGTATGTCCTTGGATTGTGACATGTACCACAATTTTCGAGGATGTCAAGAGAAGATCATGTATCCGGTGGTCCATAAAGATCGCGAGGATAGACTGATCACATGAGGAACTTTGGCCTAGATTCGGGTTGAGCTTCAGCAGCCGCTGCTTTTCCAGTCGCCTTAGCATCACGGTGCTGCTCGTCCTTGAGTTTCCTCTTCTCCTCATTCTCGGCTCGTTTCACCGCTCTCTTCTTGCGCCCTTCCTCCAGCATATCTGTCTCTTCCAGCTCTCGCATCACCTGCTCCCATTCCTGTTCCTGCACCGGATCGCCCGTGCCAAGAGCCCTCTTCACATCCACGTCCTCGCCATTCTTTACCCTTTGTACCACCTCCCGTAGCATATCCAGCTTCGCATCGGTCTGTCGCGTGAAATTGAGCATCTCTCTGCGAATTGCGAGGATATTGATGGCGTTGGAGCCCACGATGATGCCGAGGATTAGGAAGATGATTCCGGTGCGGCGCTCTTCTGCGCCAGCATCGCGGACTCTGGCTCTTTCGGCGGCCTCTTCGCCGGTGGTGGGTTTGCGGAGGAAGCGAGGCACGAGGGAGGACCAGAAGGATGGATTTGCTACACGTGGTAATCTCGATGCTACGTCGTTGCGGAGTGTTGAGGCTGCGAAGCCGCGGCGCTGATGCTGGTGGCATTGCCGACACACATACTGAAATGCTCGAAGCGTCTGCGATGACACTTTTGATGCCGACATGGTCGTTGTCGTTGTCTTGGTGGTGAAGTCGGCAGTGATGAAGGCCTCAGGTTTGCTCTCATCCGAAATGATCGGCAACGAATATGCAGTTGAGGCCCTTTCGGGTGTTGCTGGGCCAAATGCCGCCAACAACGCCACGCGATCGTCCACAGACCACGCGAGCCATCATGCAGCGCTTCTCGATATACACACGGAACAAGATGTACAGCTGACGGCGGTGCCAGTGAATTGCAGAAATACGGACGTGGCGGAAGCTGCACCAGGAGGAGAAATGGCGACCGCAGAGACATTGGCAGACTCGGTCAAATCTGCCATCAAAAGTGGAAGCTCCACCGCGTCGACCTTGACGACACTTCAATCGCTGCTCAATCCACCACAACCCGAAGGCCCGCCTAAGACCGCCAGCAGGACTACGAACACCAGGACTCCAGCTGTGAAGTCTATGAAGCCTACCAGAGCCTCCAAAGCGTCGCCCAAGCAAGGATCCCGGACTGCGCAGAATTTCGGCATTCACGAGGACGCGCCACCATGTCTATCGCCCAAGGCTCGATATGCCCTTGCCACCGAGACTATCAACAGTTGTCTGAAAGTACTCTCCGATGCCGCGAAAGCATTTCCAAGCTTCGAAAGGCGTCTTTCACCTTCATCTGGCAATGTCCCTCCAAAAACGCAACAGGCTCTGCAGATACGCTCAAGTAATGCGACACCAGTCAAGAAGTCTCCTGAGAAGCCGTCTGGTCCAAGTAGTAGGACCTCACAATGTTCCGTCGCATCCAAGTCTGGTGGTCATGTCGCGACAGTGGCAGAGAGCGCCATGCTAGCATTTTCGTTTCTGGAGACAGTCGATATGAAGACCCTGGGTGTGCGAGAGATACCAGCACTACAATTGGAGACTGGAATGGTGGCGTTCTGTGGAAAACTCGTTGCCCTCGGACTATATGCTCTTGCGGCAAAAGAATTGCGTGCGGTCAAGAGAAGATTGAGCGCCATCTTTTCTGTTACCGAAAAGCCGAAAGCAGCTAAATCGACCAAGTCTGCACCGTCGAGACCTGTCGACAGCGATACTTTGGCCTCACTCTTAGTTATCGGATCCGACCACAGAAAGTGCCCCGAAGCTCGGCCAATCATTATCGCCTACCAATTGCACATCCTACAGCTCCTGGCCTTATCAGGCAAAGCATCCTCGATTGAGGAGGTGGCCCCATATTTGAAAGTTGATACGACAGGATCTCCTGCAGATATCATCTTTCAGCACTTGGAGTATTCTGGGGACCGCGCGAAAGCCGCGAGGCAACTGGAGTCCTTGTCGAGGACCATACTACAACTATCCCCCAACGTTTCATCATCGGCAGACCAAGCAGCGTCGGACAGAGCCACGAGTGCGTCTCCTTTCACAGCTTTCATACTCCGGATGCTGGGTCTCAGAGTCAGGACTGAAGCTTGGAAGGTCGCTGGTCAAAAAGTCGACGAAGAAAAAGACCTTGCTGAGCCAGCTGCCCGCTGCCTGAATGCCCTTCTGCGCCGAATGCAGTCTACGAATCTCAATTGCAGTCTGTTCGCTACGTGCACTGAGGCATGTGACGCGCTCGGGCTCTCTGCTGATAGACTGCCTAAACCAAGCAACACATCACAGAACATCTTGAGAGTGCTCTCGACTCTGGCCGAACGCGAATCGAAACATGAAGAAGCACATAACCTAGCATGCTTGGCTCTGGATTTCTGCGATGTATCCGACAAAAGCCAAACACGCTGTGTTGCTACCATGGCTAGACATGTGTCCACATCAATGTCTGCGAACAGTACAGACGCGACGGCCTTGCAATCTGACCTCGACCTTCTGGCTCAGAGTCTCGGAGAGAGCTTGTCCGGTCAGTCTCCAGACTACGATGTGCTCCTCGGAGAACTCGCCCATCTGCTCAGAAAGGCAAACCACTACCATGAGCTGGGAGATTCGATGAAGCGGCTTGCAGGTGCTGTAGCTGGATTTGCTTCACAGTATTCTCGATCTTTCCCAGGCAAGAATTTGGATCTTGCGGAAGAGATGATACGCACTGCGCTCTCACGCTGTGGTTCTAACGAAAAGCTGTTATCCTGGGTATCAAAGGACGCTTGTCAAGTCCTCATCCGATTCGGAGTTCTACGCACCGTCGCCGAAGGAGCGGCTTCGACATCAATGGCACTCGCATGGAATACCAACAACTCTGCAATCTCACTCGGGAGACTGCTCAAGGTCTTAGTCCTCAGAGCCGTGAGCACGGATCAATCGAAATGCGCTGGTATTACCATGGACGATGAATCTCTGGACTCAATTGAGCGCGGTGCACTCCTTGAATGGCAGCTGAAATGCCTCCTCGACCTGGCGCACAAGTCGAAGTATAGACAAAGCCTCCAAAAGCTGCTATCAGAGACATACAGGCAACTGCTGAAGATCTACCAGCCTTGGAACCATCCACTTCGTCATGCGAGAGTCGCTACTCTTGCTTACCAGACACGCGAGTCGCATCCAGAGCTCTTGCCATCTCATCTTCTTTCCGCGTTCAAAGATGCGGAAAAGTCCCTGTCAGACCAGCTGGCGATGGACGAGGGCCTTCGAACGTACATGCCAGACATACAAGCCAGCATTTCCCTTGCGAAGGCTTTTTACGACGGTCGACCCACACCAGCACAGTTGATGCCAATTCTGGCTTTGTGGCAGAATATTCTCGATCAATGTCAAACATCAGCCGCTATCGAAACGACTGTAAACAATCCATCGACACTGGTTTCTCAGCTGGCTTCTCTTGCAGAATACTTTGCTATGCTTGAAGAGTACGACACAAGCATCTCGGTTGCAAGGATACTCTGCAAAGTCGGTTCACTCCAGTCAGACGACAATCTCCAACACAGTAGCTTATTGCGTCTCGCGGGCCTGCACATGTCACTCGGGGACGTTCAAAATGCCGAAGAGGCCATTGCACGGGCCGAGGAGGCGTACGAGGTTGGAGTTCGACATGAGGTCAGCAGTCTGGAACATCACCTCTGCCGGGCCGAACACCTACTGGCTATGGACAAGTTAGATGACTGTCGGGTAGAACTGGCTAAGGCATCAGAAGTGAGGCAAATGTTGCAGCCACAGAGTGTCCACCATTGGCAGGGCCAAACGTACAGACTTCTCCATGGACGCAGCTGGCTGTTACACTCCCAATACATGTTCGCAATTGGTCAGCCTGGAGAAGCACTTCGAACTGCGAAGCGGTCTGTCAAGGTTCTGAACAGCATCTGGTCATCGTTGGAGCGATCAGCAGGAATCTCTCCCGCAGACCGCCAGGAGGAAGTGCCAAATTCCGATGAACCCGCCTTCAAAGCTCACACCGACAAAGTGAGCAAATTGAACCTGAAGCCCGCGAAAATGGAACCGACCAGCGCGTCCGCGGTCTTGAGTCAAAGAGGTGCACAATTCTGGCCCGTCGCAGCCCTGCTGTGCTCAGCGCTGATAAACCTATCTGACGTGTACGTGCATCATGGGATTTTCAACGAGGCCAATTACTCGTCCGAGTCAGCGGTCAGAATAGCCGATGCTGTAGGTACGCAGGACGTATCATCGAAGATGCGATATCGTCGAGCCAGCCTTCTTGCAACAGCGGGTTTGGTGGAGGAAGCTGCGTTGTGTATGGCGCAAATTCCCGAAGATGCTGAGTTGAAACCGCTGACCAAAGTGGCTGGTCTGCAAACCAAAGCGTTTCTATGTGTCAAACTCGGCGAATTTGAGGAAGCCATGGAACTCCTTGCGGAAGCCGAGCGAATGGTAGAATTACTACACGCGGAGATTATCGGGGCACCGAGGGCCAACGCATCCAACCAGGCCGTGGTCTCGAAGAGCGCGAAGAAGACTGATGCTCGGAAAGTACCTTCCAAGTCTGGAGCGGTAAGACGACCCACAACACAGGCAACCAAAGCAGGAGAGAAACCCAGTGGATCCATCAAGCACAAGGCGTCTACCACCGGAGCCCTGAAACAGAGTGAAAACGGCAGGCCAAACGTGGTGCTTTTAAAGCTCAAAGCTGAAATCATGTTGGACAAGACAATATTGGCGATTCAATCCGGACAAAGGGGCGCGACGGGATCAGGACTGCATTATACCACTTCTAGTGGGCACTCTGACCTATTTAAAACCAGAATGGTGGAGCACGAGGGCATCATGAAGAAAGTCAAGGCAGCAATTCAGGCCGACTTCTCGTTCAACTCTCTGCCGGAGTCGACCATCTCCTACCCAGCTTTACAAGCGCCCGATAGTCAGTCCTCTAGTCAACTTGAGGAGAACCTCACGTCAGTTCCTACCAACACTAAGCGGAAAGACAAAGTCACACCGCTCACGAAGGACAAGCAGCACCAGCAAGGACATGATAAAACGCTCGAAATGCTCTTGTCGTCGGCGAAAGAAAGTCTGACCCTCAAGGATGCAAGTATGATGGGTCTGTCTACAGCGAGTGTGCACAAACAGTATTCAAGATTGGCTAATGTGTCTATGGTGATGTCGGCAACATTGGATGCTGGCGTGTGCAGTGACCTGAGCCCATCACAAGAAGCACTGAACGTAGACTTCCCTCGCATTCACGCAGCCTGCCGACAACGAGCGCTATCAGAGTTGGAAAGAGACTCTCATACCAATCTGGAGCAGTTTGCATGGCCGGAGCTTCAGCAGTTGTCAGCCGAAAGTACCCTATCGGCGATTGCTTTTCAAGAGCAATACATCGACATCCTACCGCAGTCCTGGACAGCAATTTCGATCTGCTTGAACGACGCTTGCGACGAGCTTTACATCGCGAAATACCACCGCTCTCAGCCTCCTCTGACTCTTCGTCTCCCGTTCTCACGGCAAAAGACTGAAGACATCGACGAAGATGTGTTCGACTTCGAGCTTGGAAAAGCAGAGCTGAAGGAAATCGTCGAGCTGTCCAACTATACTTGCCATCAGCCGATCGACGCAGCAAAGAAAGGTTCGAAAACGACCTGGTGGAACGAGCGAGAAGAGCTGGACAGAAGGCTACAAGGCCTCCTAATCAATATGGAAAACATATGGTTTGGAGGGTTCAAGGGTATCCTCTCCTCCCACGAGAGAGAACAGACTCAACTTGACAGATTCCGGAAAGCACTTGATGCAATCCTTGAGCGACATCTGCCTTCGCGAATAGCGAACAAACGCGGGCCAAGGAGGCTTGCGCTGCATGACCAGATACTGGAGCTCTTCATTGGCCTTGGCGCGGATCTCGACCAGCAAGCTGATGTTGACGAGTGTCTTGCTGATCTGCTCTACTTCGTAGTGGACATTCTTCAATTCAATGGCGAGCGGAATGCCTATGATGAAGTCGACTTTGACAGCATGGCGATCGAGGTGCTGGATGCTATACGTGCATACCACAACGCCATCGAGCTAGAAGAGACCACCGACAAGCACATGATCCTGGTCCTCGACCGCCGTCTTCAAGCTTTCCCGTGGGAAAATATGCCTTGTCTAGAGAAATCGAGTGTCAGCCGAGTCGACAGTATGCAGACGTTGCGCGATCGTGTTGTGGAGATACGTCGACAAAAGGGCGAGGCGGCCGAATTGCAATACTCTGTGTCTCGCGCTTCTGGAAACTTTGTCCTCAACCCTTCGGCAGACTTGAAGAGCACCGAGACAACGCTTCTACCAGAGCTGAGCAAACTTATAGATGTTCCTGAGAGTGCTTGGACGTCAACTGTGCGTAAAGCGCCAACTGAAGAGGACTTCACATCAGCTCTGTCCACCTCATCTAGTATGCTCTACTTTGGTCACGGCGCTGGCTCACAGTACATCCGACCACGAGCTATTCGGAGACTGAACAAATGCAGCGAGGTGGTTTGGCTCATGGGATGCTCGTCCGGAGCGGTAACAGAGTATGACGAACTGGAGCCTTTTGCCGTTCCACTGGCATACATGCAAGCTGGCACCCATAACGGCAACTCGACATCCACAGAACAACACAAATGCATGTCCGTCATCGCAACCCTCTGGGACGTCACGGATAAAGACATCGACCGCTTCTCGCTCGCTGTGGGCGAAGAATGGGGTCTCTGGAAATCACCGCAAGAGTCCACGAAGCTGCCGGCCAAGACTCCAAGGAAGCGCGAAAGGTTTGCACCCTGCACGCCAGAGAAGACGGCCAAAGCACCTGAGACGCCCAAGGTCAAGAAGACGCCTGCGCCGGCGAGGACACCGAGTCGGAGTAAGGTCAGAGATGGGGATAGAGGAAAGAGGAGTCTGGTGGAGGCGGTGGCGAGGAGTAGGGAGGCCTGCTACTTGAGGTATCTGAACGGAGCGGCGCCTGTCGTGTGGGGAGTGCCGGTCTGGTTGGGAGACTGAGGGACTTGGGAGTGTACAGTCTGAGCGAGGAATTGTTTGGAAGGACTGATGAACCTCTTGAGAGCACGAACAACTCGTGTGTCATCTAGGTGATTATCACATGGCTTGTCGACTCGAATACAAACACAAGCTAGCACGGAGTTATTCATCGATCAGATAAGTGATGCCTAAGGCCTAACGGGAAGAGCCGCGTTCACGATTGCGCCTTCTGTTCTTTCAGCAGCCTCACTCTTGAACACCCTCGCAACAACTGACACTCCACCACCTTGTTTTATCCGCCTCTGCACGCTTCCTTTTCTTTCATCGCATCGTCGGGAACAGCAGCCGCATCACATTGCCTTTCGCACATAGGCACTGGTACTGCACCGCGCATTCCAGCTTCCGCTCGACAAACGCCCTCTCTTTGTGCTCAAATAGCCTCTTCCTCCCTCGTTCGCTCCTTCACCTCTCCACTCCACCCACCCTCCCTCGACATCATGGCCGATATGGACACCTATGACGCCGACAACCGCAACTACGAAGGTGCGTCAGCATTACCACAACTTTTCCCGCCGTCCTGAGCATCCACGCCCGCCTTGCCTTGTCAGCGACACTGCAGCGCCAGCACTTTCGATCTTCACAAGCATAAGCATGACCGGCAACCCTTATTAGAGCATACCGCTGATGATTTCTCGTGCAGACGACCGCGAATACTCTGCTCGCGACCGCTCGCGCTCTCCTGGTGTTGAGCGTGACCGTGATGGCGACGTTCGCGTTCGTGACGAGCCTGTGAACGGCCGTGGTGACCGGTAAGAACTTGCAGACCCTGCGCAGACGACCACAACTAACACGGCCATAGCGACGAGCGCCCGCACGATAAGAACGGCGATGGCGGAACTTCCACTAACCCAGGTTCCAACCTCTTCGTTACCGGCATTCATCCCCGTCTGTCTGAAGAGGAGGTCACACGGCTGTTCGAGAAGTACGGCCAGGTCGAAAAGTGCAACATTATGCGTGACCCACACACCCGCGAAAGCCGTGGATTCGGCTTCGTCAAGATGGTGACAGGCGAGGAGGCCGATGCTGCGAAAGAGGCTCTGCAGGGCGAAGTCTACGAAGGCCGCACTCTGAGCATCGAGAAGGCGCGTCGTGCTCGACCACGCACCCCAACTCCAGGCAAATACTTCGGACCACCCAAGCGCGGTACGCATGTGCAAATATCCCAACGTCTGGCGATAATATACTGACGGCATAGCAGAGGACCGGCCTCGTGGTGGCGGCTTCCGAGGCGGCGATCGCTACGACGTATGTTGACATCTTAATACCACTTCGAACACACAACTCACAAGATACAGGACCGTGGAGGCTATGGACGCCGCGATGACCGACGTGACTATCGCGATCGCCATGACGATCGTGGCTACGGCGGCGGTCGTCGCGACGATTACCGAGGCGGCGGCGACCGCTACCGTGATGACCGCTACGGCGGCGGAGATCGTCGAGGCTATGGAGGCGGAGGCTACGACCGCGGACCACGCGGCGGCCCACCTCCAGTCGATGCTTACAGCGGAGCTGCTGGCGCCGACGCACCAGTCTCGCGCGAGGCTCCACCACCTCGCGGCTTCGAAGAGCGTCGCCGTTACGATTAGATCAGCAGGCAAGGCTTGGTGCTCGCATGAGTGATGCTAACCTCACGAGCTATCACGCATGGCTAGCACCATACTCCAAGACATGAAGCATCCGAGGAGTTCTGCGGGAGTTCGGCACACGCACACCTTGTACTACTACCATCACCTTCCCTTCCCCGGTGCGACTTTCTGCATGTTTTAATAGCGGCGTCACGAACACAAAACAGGAGTCGTCCTCGTCGATGCATCTCGGCAAGCGGCGAGTCAGTCAGGCTTGCGCTATTGCTGGAAACCATGCAAGGAACCCGTTCTCGCCAACTCAGTAAATCGATCAGACAACTTTCCTACTATAACTTTTCGGCTCGCCGTCGTCGACAAACATGCCATCATTAATGGTATCGTTGCGATAAACATCACGCACGCCCATCAGTCCTACGATGCCTGTTGCGCGTCTCATCGCTCCGTCCGACCCTTTCACCACCCACGTACATCATAAGCCACCTCATCAACTTCTTCGCCGTGCTCAGCTCTCGCCCTTCACCATATCTCGCGACTACGATAGAGCAGCATTTCCGTGGTGACCAACTCCTCCCGATCCTAATGACACCATCATCAGCACCCCAAACGAGCGATATCTTGATATCCTCGATCTTGCCCTTATTACGTCTTCAAGCAAGGGCATACAGGCGTAGCATCACATTCCGTCCCCGAAAAGCTTACTTACACGACATGTGCTGATTTGAGTGTAGGGCCCACGGTACCATCATCTTCAGATCGTATGAAGGTGCCGCCTTTTGCCTCAGTACATGTCCCTCGCGCAGCTTGATTGACTGAACATGCATCTGTTCTCTAGGATAAGGAGACATTGAAAGCAGAGATCTAGCACGAGATGAAGATCCTGACACAGCGAGCTTGCAGGTAAGTTGTCGAATTGGCTGCAATCAAACGTGGCATTTTCTAGACTTGTTGATGGCGAGTCTTCTCGAATGCCGTAGTAATGTTATGTCATGTCATCTCAAATTCAATGGCATTTATCCCACCTTAGGCAAACTCGCATCGAAAAGGTTGATCCCTCCGATTTCATACAGCGGCGTTGCGCTGGCCCAAGCTCCAACTCCGATCTCCTTTTCGATACGAGCTTCGTCAGCTCGTAACTAGGATCTTCTCCTTGTCCACACCAGCCTCAACGAGATGTGATCACTTAGGCTTGATAGCGCTGTCGCTGCCTTCTGAGTAGTGGGTGATTTGTCGATACCAAAAGGAAAACAACAGCCCGACCGATGGCTGCTCGGGTTCCATCAATGCTACTGTTTTCATTCGATTCACAAGTACTGCATCCCCTGTTTTCCCTCTCGACTTCCCCGGCTAATCGCACACATATGTACAGACTCCTCTTAGTACTTCACCACGGCTCCCTTCCGCCATAGAATGTTCCTCCGTCGAGCCCTTCCCTTCCTCCTCGTCGGCAGCCTGATCACGCTCTTCCTCCTCGCTGTGCTCTCGAACCGCAGCCTCTCATGGCACACACTTCCACAAGTGATCGGACTGGGAGAGAAATATGGGCCGACGGAGGAACAGATTGTGAGCGGACATAATATTTTCCCGGATTCGAGGATGAACTATTCGGGGTTTAGAGAGCCGAAGATTGAGAATATGTCGCCTTATCCGATGGGGCAGACTAAGCCGGCGGGGACTTTGTATACGAAGGCTTTGGTTATGGCGAGGTTGAAGAGTGAGAATACGAGTTGGGTTGAGGAGGAGTTGGGGGATTTGATTGAAGAGGGGGTTCTGGAGGCAAAGGTGTATACGGTTGATGATCGGAATGCTGCGCTGAGGCCACCGAAGAATAAGGGACATGAGGTGATGGTTTACCTGTCCTTTATTATCGACAACTATGAGGAACTGCCGGACGTGAGCATTCTCATGCATGCGCATCGGTTTGCATGGCATAACAATGAGTTGCTCAATGGGGATGCGGCTGAGATGGTGCGTCGGTTGAGTCCCGAGAGGGTCACGAGGGAAGGGTATATGAATTTGAGGTGCCATTGGGATCCTGGGTGTCCTCAGTGGTTGCATCCGGGCAACACGGTGAAGAACCCTGATAAGCAGGAGGAGGTACTGCTGGCAGAATCGTGGACGCAGCTCTTCCCCTTGGATCCCATTCCTAATGTTCTTGGACAACCTTGTTGTGCACAATTCGCAGTCTCAAAGGAGAGGATCCTAAAGACGCCGAAGATGCGATACATTTACATGCGCGACTGGCTCTTGAAAACGGAATTGAACGACTACCTATCCGGCCGCGTCTTTGAATACATCTGGCAGTACATTTTCTCCAAGGCGCCGATTCATTGCCCCAGCATGAGTGCGTGCTATTGCGATGGATACGGCGTGTGTTTTGGCAGCCCAGAAGAGTTCGATCATTGGTATGAGCTAAGGTACCATCGAAACGAATACAAGGAGCAGCTAAGGATCTGGCGCGAGCAGGCGGATATGATTGTAGATGCGGAGGTTCAGGGACATGTGGACGAGACAGCGAAGTTGGAGGTTCCGGAGTATGGGAAGGATCGCGATTTGATGAGGAAGATTAAAGAGCTAGACGAGGACATGGAGGCGAGGAAGGAGAGGGCGCTGGAACGGGGAAAAAACGCGAAGAATCGGGCGCTGGAGTCGGATCGTCAATGGAAGGAAGGCGACGGGTTCTGAAGAGTGATGGTGCTGGGCTTAGACGCTCTTGCCATTCTTTGATTTTCATTGTGCTGAAATGGAAGGCACGCTGGACAACTCTCGCCGCCACCTCGAAAGTTTCCGCTCTCAAACTTCCAGCACCTCCATCAACTTAACAGCAACGACGCCTACCCTCAGCTGGCAAGACGCTGCCAATTGTCCATCGCCCTCGCCGCGCCGCTATCATCCTATTTGACAACATGGCTGTGCTCAAACCAGTCACCCTCATCAAGGTCGTCATTGCCGTCCCCGCGATTCTGGAAATTCAGCCAAGACACAATGTCGGAATATCTGCCAAGACCGACTTCTTCTTCAGCTCCAGCATGCCAATGACTCTCACCAATGTGGCGGAGAGCTGCCTGCTGTGCTTCCAATTCTTATTCGATGAGAACAGTCGGAAGCGACGAAACGCAAGGCAAGGAGGATTATCAGCCGGTTTCGAAATCAACCAGTCCGCTCGCTGGCGTGATCTATCTTCTTTTCACATTCTCGGCCTACGAGCTGGACGAGTACTTCTTCCTGTCTGC
Organism: Mycosphaerelloides madeirae; assembly: GCA_002785995.1. NCBI lineage: Eukaryota > Fungi > Ascomycota > Dothideomycetes > Mycosphaerellales > Mycosphaerellaceae > Mycosphaerelloides > Mycosphaerelloides madeirae. Next base: position 283,603 of record NHNV01000001.1, on the reverse strand, counting down.
TAGTTTTGGTTTGGCACGTACTCGGCTTGCGCACTTCGGAAAATTTTTCCAGTCATGAAGATGATGGTTGATTACCGAGGACGTTCTGAGCTCCAGCTGATGACTGAGCTGAAGCTTGCAGAGCTTCTTAGTGCCAGCTGATTACTGAGCAGAAGACTGGAGACTAGAATAATGCTGTTGCGGGTGTGGATGCTAGCAAGAGTTGTGGCTTCGATTATATTATCTGTGCTATCTTGAGGCTAGCGAGAACCCGGAGATTGGCCCTCCAGAATTCGACAGCGGTGACGTGCATCCGTCTCAACATTTCCCGCCATTCGCTCCTGTAGAAGTAGGTATTCCGTTTCCTTCCTGTTCGCTTTCCGGCGAAGGTTTTTCTTACAATCAGACTCAATTTATTCTTCGACCCCAACAAAATCAACATGGCAATGCCAAGCTTCAAGTTTCTGTCGCTGCCAGGAGAGCTACGAAACAAAATCTACGACTTTGTACTGGATCTGCAAGACGTCACCCTTCGAGAAGGGCAGATTGTCCCACACGCGCTCGCGCAGGGCTGCCGCCAGACACGATCCGAGTTCGGTTCAATTTACAGAGCATTGGAGAGGCCTGGAAGCAAGAGGCTCAAGCCATCGAAAACAACGTTGCAAATTGAGAATTTCGATTTTGAGAAGAGCGTCCAGACCCTCGAACGCTGCATCGACGCATTGAATACAGCCTTCATCATTCAGATTCGAGTCACTCAGCAGCTGGGTCGAGACGAATGGGCCAAGATCTGGCCATGGGTGCAGTTCTGCGATGGTTCGGCAGACATGACAGGACGACGAGAGGTACAGAGCAGCTATAGTGTCTGCGCAAAGCTGGGAGCCTGCAACACGTATGCAGCCTGCCATATGTTGTACGTCGAGGTGGTTCCGTACATATTGAAGGGAGGCGCTGGCGGTGGGCACTCGTCGGCAGGGTACCAGCAGATTGAGAAGATGCGAACGGCGCTCAATGGTTCTGTTGGGCTGTGCATCTGAGGAGCAGTGAGCAGTGAGTTGGTGAGATGTTTCATACTGCAGACCGACTTCGGTGATCGAATCCTTCCCTTCGCACGGGTGATGAGTAAGGACCATTGGCGAGAAGGAATCGGGACGCCTTGTTGCATATTGGTACCGTCCTCTCCTCTCGCAATATTGCTGGACTTCTTTCTCCCACTCGTACTGAGTGTACTGTTCTGCTGGCCACGGTAGAATGTCGTCCTGGGCGAGTCCGTCGCGCGTTCAGCGTCTGTCCTTTCAGCGTGCGAACGCGGTTTCTCCACTCCAATGCCAACAGCCTTCCTATTTCCCGTGCACGATTAGTGTCGCCACTGCCGGCCGTTGAGAAGGGACAACGCTGGCACTCATATGGCCTGAAGCATATTGACACGGCGGCGAGGCTCAAGAGGGAATGACGGCCAGGAGGGCGGTGAGGAAACGACGACGGCATGTGCCTGGACGACACACGTGATGTGATGGGAAGCTTCGAACTCCTTGCAGCAAGTCGCAGCTTCTCTGTGCACGCACTGACTAGTTCTGCACTCCAAACAAGCACGACGACCGTCGACACCTCCTCCCTCTCTTTTCCCTCCGCCTCCTCCACCCCCCAACACAACACCAATGCCCGCGTCAACATAGCCCGCTCAATCTCACCGCCGCCCTCCTTCAACCCTCCGCCGGTGCCTCCGCTCCTCTCCCGCCACCGCCCTCGACCCCGAACCCTTTGATTCGTGCGTGCTGCTCCCCGCACTTTCTCAACAGCTTCGAATTTGTGCTAACACTGCTTGCTTCGGCGTCGACAGCTTCCCCTACCCGCTACACTTCTCTCTCTCCGCCCTCGCCGTAGCCGTCACACCCAGCTCGGACGCATCCTTCGTTCCAGCTTCTGTTTTCTGGTGCAAGAAAATACAGCCTACCCTTCTTCCACCACACCAACCACACCTCCTTCCCTCACCATGTCGGCCGAGGACGCCTCACCCGCCGTCGATTCAGGCATTGATCACCTCGCTGATAAGATTGGCTCCCTCAATACCGACGACCAGCAGCGTACAGAGGAGGAGTATGCCCAGGCACAGCTCACCCTGCGCGCCATTGTCACCTCCAAGGAAGCTGGTGTCATCATTGGCAAGGCAGGCCAGAATGTAGCCGACCTGCGAGACAAGACTGGCGTCCGCGCTGGAGTGAGCAAGGTCGTGCCCGGCGTGCATGATCGCGTCCTGACCGTCACCGGCTCTCTTACCAGCATTGCCGACGCCTATGGTCTGGTTGCAGATAGTCTCGTCAAGGGCGCGCCTCAGATGGGCATGGGTGGCATAGTAGGCACCCCAAACACTCATCGTTCGTGCCTCCCCACAACCACTTTGACTCGTCCATTGGCTAACAAGACCTAGCCATCCGCCTCCTGATTTCGCACAACCAGATGGGCACTATCATTGGCCGCCAGGGATTGAAGATCAAGCAGATTCAGGATGCTTCCGGGGTGCGCATGGTTGCCCAGAAGGAGATGCTACCACAATCGACTGAGCGCATTGTCGAGGTCCAAGGCTCACCAGACGGCGTGCAAAAGGCGGTGTGGGAGATTGGAAAGTGCCTCGTCGACGATGAGCAGCGTGGCTACGGCACTGTGCTCTACAGTCCCGCCGTCCGCGTTCAAGGAGGAGGCCCACCTCTCAACGGCGCTGGTGCTGGTCCAGGTCCAGGTCCAGGCTTTGGAGCACCCCGGAGCTACAACCGCACTGGCAACGGCGCAGACTTCACCGGCGCTCCTTCCTCGTACCCACCTCGTCGCAATGACTCTGCCGATGGTGGTCCTCCTCTCGAGGGTGAAGATATCCAGACCCAGAACATCAGCATCCCCGCCGATATGGTCGGGTGCATCATCGGTCGTGGAGGCAGCAAGATCAGCGAGATCCGTAAGAGCTCTGGCGCCCGCATCTCAATTGCTAAGGCTCCTCATGACGAGTCTGGAGAGCGCATGTTTACCATCACTGGCGGCCCTGCTGCAAACGAGAAGGCCCTCTATCTCCTGTACGAGAACCTCGAGGCCGAGAAGATGCGTCGAAGCCAGATCCCAGAAGCGACGGCATAGGATGCCGGCATGTGTGGATCACCACCACAACAGCCCGTCCCTGCGTCTCTGCTCGGCCACTAAAGGCCAAAAATCACTACACTTCCAACGAGACTGGTTAGACGACTCGACGCCATATCAAAGCGTTTGGGCACGACATACTCACGTTTCTCTGCATGCCTTACGACCATGACGACTGTTACGCTTCCGACGATGAGATCGAAAGCTTAATGATGTCTTTCCTCTCACCATTTTCCGGCGTGGCGCCTCTCAAACACCACTGCCACAACCAACCAACCCCATCATCATGTCCATTACGACGATTGGCGGCGACGAACGGATCGCGGATCAATCGTTAATGCTATCGACTGCTGCCACTGAGGAAGAAGGAACCATACGAGTCTTAATTAATGCTCATCTGCTTGCTGGCGTTCAGCCGCCGTTTTTCACAAAATAGGTGGCGGGATGTTGCTTTTCATTGGTGGGGATTTGGGGACTTGCTATTTTGCATAGCGCTTATACCAATTTCGTTATATGTTGCAGTGGCAGTGGGTACTGATGTGCAATGGAAAGCAAAATTTAAAAAATAGTTGTGTGTCTGATGTGTCTTTGTGATGCTGGTTTGATAGACACCGCCGTCGTGAGTCTCGTTCGTAAATGCATCTTTTCTCATGCCCCTCTAAGATAATTTGTTCATTGCGGCGTCATGTCCTTTGACTGCTCCGGTATAGTCCCAAATGTCCCAAGATATTCCGTCAAACCCCTTGCCTGATAAAAGTCCGATCCAACACCGCGCCTGCCTGAGTGCCTTTGCTCCCGGTATCCACTCTTCGCCAGTATCATGATGCTTGCGAACTAGTTCACGTTGCAAAGCAATTCCTGCTCCAGAATGTACTTGCCCTCTTTGTACTTCTCGGTGCTCTCGTAGGCACGATCGTACTTCCAGCCGACAATCTCTTTGCATTGCCGGCAGCAAATATCACGGACGACGTGGCGGCCGGTGGTCATGTTGCGCTCGGCAGCTTCGCCTTGAATAATGTTGACGACGGTGTTGAAGAGGTAGGCTTTGCCGTGTTGGCCGCGGAAATTCTGGGAGGGGTGGGGTTAGTTGGAGGACGGGGAGGGAATCGGGGTTATGTTTACCCTACTTATTATCTCATCGTGGTCGGCGAGGTGGGTTTTGCAGTTTTTGCAGCCGTAGATGCGTTTGGCGTTGAGGTAGATGTTGTAGGCGAGGCCCATTGTGGTGAGAAGGTATGGGCGCTCGGCCTACGGGTATGAAGTGGGTGTAGGAGAATCGGTAGAGGTTTGAGAGCCTGAATGAAAGGCGGCTGAGGTGTTCTCATTCACCGGTCAAGGCCCACAGTCGAAATGGAGGGTTGAGCAGTGTCGTATGAGAGGGTCAGGGCTCCCGGGTCACGAGAGGCTGAATAGCGGGCGCGTCGTGTGATTGATTGATTGCTAGGCAATGGTACTGATGAGGTTCGAGGGATCGCTCAGAGTTGGAGAGGCATGGTCCAAGGCAGGGACAGCTTGTGAAGACGTTGGGTCAGCTGGCGATCTGTAGGAGTGCCGTCATGTACGATGGACTGTGCAGTGAGAGCTTGTGGTGAGGGAGTGACTGGATGATGATGGGTCTGGGCTACGACCATTTTAACTTCGGAGCGGGACAACGGTTGAATACATCACCACCAAACCATCTTCTTGAACACCAAGCTCTCATTCCGTCTCCTTCTCACATTGGTCCCACTGTTTGCCGTTGTTCGAAGTCCGTCGCTATGCGTGAATCAGCGGGTGGATGGAATGCCGGAGTTTGACGGACGCCGAGCGGACCCGAAACGATGGACAAATAACATACAAACAAGGGTTTAATTTAGACCCTTTCAACCTCTTCAGTCAACTCATCCTCGCCATCTCTCACAAAGAACCTTCATCACCATGTCGCTCACATCAGGCCGCATCGTCATTTCGCTAGGGAATCTGGCGTACGCTGTCGGCGCCTTCATCGCCGACTTCAACGAGACGCACGTCAGAAACCCACGCTGGCCACCACATGCCAAGTTCCACAATGGTAAGTTTCAGCAACAACTTGGCAAAGCGATATGCCTTCTGACTGTAGGTAGGCCAATCAATGTCCCTTGGTCTGCTGCTCGCGGCCACGTCGACCTACTTTCTCTTCAAGTCTGCTCCCACTGCCGACGCTGCCAGAGAGAACGTCTTCCACGCCGCATTGATTGGGACGTTTTATTGTGGTGCTGGACTGAGTGCAATCCTTTATCCGGGCACGGACTGGTACGTACAGCGATGGCGAGGAGGCACCAGGCTGCGTCCAATTTAGAGATACATGCGTCCTGAATCATCTCTCGGAGGACAGCATATCAGATCGTCCGTTCTAGAAAGGGGTTTAATGCTAGGAAGCCGACCTAAAGGCCTATCTTATAGCCATTGTTCTCGAGATGGCGACTTTGATTTATTTGGACCCAGCCTGCTCCGTGAGACACTTGCTAACTCTCCTCCCCTTCTTTTTAGGCAAGATCCGGAATTCGACTATCAAGGCGGTGGGCAAAAGTACATCTTTGCAGCCATCTGCGGGATGATGTGGGTTGGGTACGGATTGGAGCTGGGAAGCCTGTCTAAATAAAAGAGTGTTTGAGCTCGTTACTTGATGCCAGATGGTTGAAGGCGCTCGGATTGAAGAGAGACTGGCCACGAAGGGCACAGCGCAGGAACGCGGTCAAGGCGGGTCGTCTACTAATACACAAAGATGAAGTCCTCATTCTTGAGGTCGGTCATATCATCGAAAGCATGATCGCCAACGCCTGTACAGGTCGTATCATTGACCACCTCGTCATACTTTTTCAGGGCCTGGCTGCTCTCCATGGACAAGTCAACCACCTTTGCAGCTTTGCCCACACGTACTCGTGCGGCTCCATGCCTCTGATTGAGGAAGAATATCCAAGTGGCGCCAATTCCTACTACGATGATGATCAAAATGAACAGGATCAGATTGCTCACCAGCCCGCTGTGGTATCTGGGTGCCTGGTTTGTTGTGTAAAGGTTTGGACTGACGGCTTAGCAGACATTCGAACACGAATGAGAACACCACTCACCCGATGATATTTCCCGCCGAAGCACCGATGAACAGGATGGCTGTCGTCATCTTCCTCTTGGTATCGCCTCCAGTGTTTTGCCCCGACCAACTATATATCAACGGACTGATGGCTGGATATACACTCGTGATGTAATACGCGAACAACAGGATCCCTCGATTTTCTGGAGTATGCTCGATTTTGAGCAGTAGCGAAATGCCGATGATTGGGGGTATACACAAGGCCGCCAGAATCGGCGACTTGGATTTCCACCGTGTTGCGGCCCAGGCTCCTCCAAGCGTGGCTACCAGTTGGACCGCGCCAAAGGGCATGTTGAAGAGGATGGTTGTGAAGCTGTCAAATCCAAAAGACTGCACAATTAGGGGACCAAAAGTCGTTATCCCCCCAGATGGGATGGAAACAGCCGTCAGCAAGACGAACCAGATCCAAGTCTTTACGTCGAGGAAGCATTCCTTAACATGATCCCAACGCCAAACTCCGGACGATATTCCCATCTGATTCATGCGCACTCGCTCGATGGCCAGAAGCTTGTCGTCTCCTTCCAGAAAGCGCGCCTCCATGGGCGAGTCTGGAAGCCAGATGAAAACGACAATGGAGAAAGCGACAGTCAGACATCTGAAAGCGAATGGGTGAAGGGTCAGTGATTGTCTCCGATATTTGGTACCACTTCGCCTTCGCTTCACTTACCCGCAGAACAAGAAGATGATCTGGAAAGGATAGAGCGTTTTGGACTTAATGCGAGCCAGACCGTAGCTCAGAAGACTGCCAAAGATATTCACGATGCCGAGCATCGAGTACCAGGCAGCGTTACGGTTGGTCTGCTCTGAACGCCGGTACCACATCTGAACTAAGGCGATAAACGTCGGCGCCACACATGCCTAGGAAGACGGTGAATGTTCATAAAGGACTTTCAGAAGTTCTGGGTGTGCCGCCACGCTCCGCAGCTTTTTCCTTTTTCTTACCTCGAAAGATCCCAGGACGAATCGAGACGCCATAAGACCTCCAAAGTTCGTGGAAGCCGTCATACCGCATAGGGTGATACCCCAGCACAAAACCATCGTGGCAATAAATTTCCCAAGCGGAAACTTCACCAGAATGTATGCGATTGCGGGCTGCCATACGAGTTGAGCCACGTACACAATAGCACCGCACCAGCTGTACTCGTGGCCCACGAGGTGTAAATCTTCGACCAGACCAAAGACAGACGCATATGAGAGGGCCGTCTTATCGAGAGATTGGAGGCAATAGATGACCAGAATGATTGGGAGGATTCGAGAGTCGATAAGCCAAAGTATTCGCTTATTCTCCTCCGGCGTCACGACGACTGAATGACCTGCCGCCTTGAGAAGCTGGACAGCTCTGTCCTTGCCGGTATGAGTGCCATCGACTGCTTCTATTGTCTCTGTGTGGACATCGTCGAGCTTCGCGGTCCCGTGTGCGACCATTTCGACATCAGTCTCGTCTCGGATATTCGCCATGAGGGGCACAATCTTTGCGGGTATCTCGTCTTCGTCGTTGCTGTCGCTGGGTCCTGGATCCGCAAAATGATGGGACGACGTGGAGGAGGTGGATTCCTGGGCAGATATAGCGGTCTCGTGGCCAGCGAGGCACTCGGCCGGGCTTCTTTCTCCGCCATTTGCAGGCATTCTACATGTACCCCATGTGGGACACGCATGAGATTGCCGATCACAGTTCCTCCTCCACGTTGCATCCTAAGACTCGTTTCTCCACCCTCCCGCGTGACCTGTGGTGTTCACCGAGATGGGGCCAGTTCCTTCTCGTTACCGAAAACGGCATGCCGTTCGCTCTGTCCAATCGGGCTGTAAGCAGGCAGCGCGTGTGGCTTCCATTTTAGCCTTTGGCGGATTAGCTCGAGAGCTTTGAGCTGGCAGGTCCAATGTCGACTTCAATGTCCCCTCTTTGCAGGGCGGCATTTGCATGTCTCGGTCTTTCTGATCAATCGCCTGCACCGGCATCATCTTCGACGGCCTTTGAACGTCCATCTGGCGTCGGCATACGACAAGTACGTACTGAACGTTCTTGCTTCGACGTTCCTACTTCACCTACCCACGAGAAAGATCATTGAATACGTTGCCACTGCGTTGAGGATCGACCTGGGAATATGCCTCAACAAGAGTATGTCCCCAAAGCATACGAGCTGCAGACGGGAGCATCAACTTCATCGTCGGTCCATCTTCGAAGCAACGAACGGTCTGCTCCGATCGACTTCACATTTGAAGTGATACGTCCTGGCCTGTTCAGAACAACATTCACTTCTGAGACTCATCGACTGCCGCCTTTTCCAAGTGCAAAGAAACCAGCACCGACATCCGAGCTATCCATCATACCACAAACCGGTCCGACTTTCAAAGCCTTCCATGTGGGTAATGTGGAGGCTCAGGTGGAATGGAACGCTGTGCCCATAGTTTCTGTGGGATTTAAGGGACAGGCGCCTCTTCACACAGACCTTCCGTTTCGCTCCTATGTCATTGACGGTCCTGGAATTGCTCACTACACTCGGTACTTTCGCGGGAGCTTGCATGTCGGTCTGGGGGAGAAAGCTGCCCCTATGGATCTCTCGAATCGACACTTCACCCTATCGGCTACGGATTGCTTTGGCTATGATGTGCTGAGAACAGATCCTATGTACAAGCACATTCCTTTGCTGGTCAGAGCTACACCAGAGGGTGTTGTCGCTACATTCTCGGTTTCGCATGCAAGAGGCTACTACTCTATCGGCTCCGAGATGGATGGTATGTGGGGCTTCTTCAAGACATATCGACAAGATCATGGCGGTTTGGAGCAATACATCATGATTGGGCAGACTCTTCAGGAGGTTATCACGATTTATGCTGACCTTGTCGGCTACCCTCTTCTTGTTCCAAGGTGGGCCTTTGGCTATCTTGGCGGAGGCATGAAATATTCCATGCTCGACGAGCCTCGGGCCAGTGAGGCTTTGATGGAATGGGCTGGGAAGCTGGAGAAACACGACATTCCTTGCTCAGGATTTCAGATGTCCTCCGGATACACTGTCGCAGAGACCGAGCCGAAGACGAGGAATGTCTTTACTTGGAATCGACACCGCTTCCCTGAACCAAAAACGTTTTGCGACGCTTTCCATGCTAAGGGTATCAGGATAATCGCAAACATCAAGCCTTACGTTCTGGCGAACCATCCGGATTATGAAGGTCTTAGGAAAGCGGGTGCCTTCTTCACTGACCCGGCAACTGGGGGTTCTGGCGTTGCTCGGCTTTGGAGTGCTGGAGGAGGTACTAGTGGTGAGGGAGGCCACATTGATTTCTCATCCAAAGCTGGATTCGACTGGTGGTACAACGGAGTCAAGGAGCTTCGCAAAGTCGGAATGGACTGCATGTGGAACGACAACAACGAGTATCTGGTACCTTCGGATGATTGGCAGCTCGCTTTGACTCATGAAACTGTTCAAGGCATCAAAGAGGATAGAAAAGACATCGGTTTCTGGGGTCGAGCTATGCACACCGAGCTTCATGGAAAGTCATCGTATGATGCTCTGCTGGAAGTGATGCCTCACGAGCGACCTTTCGTGTTGAGCAGAAGTGCGACAGCGGGAACGATGAAGTATGCCTGCAGCTCTTGGTCGGGGGATAATGTGACGAGCTGGGATGGAATGCGTGGAGCCAACGCTCTTTCACTCACAGCGGGAATGTGTCTGATGCAATGTTATGGCCACGACATCGGCGGCTTCGAAGGTCCGCAGCCTTCTCCTGAGCTTTTACTGCGATGGATCCAGCTTGGTTGCCACAGTCCGCGATTCGCAATCAACTGCTACAAGACTGGTGATGACAACCTCGTTGGAGACGTCATTGAACCATGGATGTATCCCGAGATCATCCCATATGTTCGCAAGGCGATCATGAGAAGATACGAAGTGATACCATATCTGTACGGCTTGATGCTACAGAGTCACTTTACAGCTATCCCGCCGCAGCGATGGGTTGGTTGGGGATACGAGTCTGACCCAGAAGTCTGGAGTAGCAGAATCTTGAAAGATGGCGAGCAGCAGTACTGGCTCGGAGATACTTTTCTCGTTGGAGGCGTCTACGAGGCTGGTGTCACCGAGAGCAAGATCTATGCACCAAAGCGCAGCAATTCGGACCCAGGCTTTCTCAACCTAAACGCTCCTCACCAATACCTTCCCGCCGGTGAATGGCACACCATCTCTTCACCATGGAAAGCCAGCATACCAATTCTTGCCCGCATCGGTGGCGCTATCCCAGTGGGCAAGAATGGACAAGTGGTTGCTCCTGGCGACAAAGCCAATGAAGCCAATCTCTCTGCTGACGACTATCGGGGCGTCGAGATCTTCCCTTCACCCGAAGACCTCGCCGACGGTACGACGTTCTCCAACTCTTGGTTGGAAGACGATGGCATCTCGCCACCTCCGGCAAAGGTAGCAAAGGTTACTGTCAGCTACTCGGCCACGGCGACGGAGGTGAAGTTCACGTTTGAGAAAGACGTGAAGGAGTTCGTCCCGCCGTGGGTGGAGAAGGGATTGACAGTGATCCTGCCAGTTGGAGATTCGAGGAGCGTGGTTGCTGGAGGTGATCGCGTTGCTGTTGAGGCGAGGAGGGTCGACGAGAAGGGAAGGAGGAGGTTTCAGGTCTTGGAAGGAAGTGAGGTGACTTTGGGAGCGAAACGATGAGAGGCATTTGAAGCGAGTGAGTGATATTACACAAAGCTATTGTCGGAATTGAAATGCTATGATATTCTATTAACGAACCCGTTGGCCTGGCGCGTACGCCTTTGTATCTGCCTCGTACTCCTTCTGGCTCATCTGCACATAGCCGCGGAACTGAGCTTTCAGTTCCGCATACGAAGGTTTTGTAAGACGTCCAAACCATGTTATTTTGTCTTTATCTGCACGATCAGTCAGTAGATTTCTTGGACACACAAACAAGGACGGTCTCCGTTTGCTTACAGTCAACCGTGATCCGGCCTGCCAAATGACAGCAAGAAGTCGGCTGCATTTCCTCTTAGCCTTTATAAATTTTGACTTCTGTCGGCTTGGGGTTTTCGTTAGTGTATTGTCGAATCGCCTATCTGCAAAGTTCTTGACGCGAATATGCTCCTTACGGTGGAGCTTGGGTACGGTTGTCAGGCCCGTTCCGTCCCAAATATAAAGTGGTAGTGCAGTCATGGTTTCCTCATACTTCCAGAGAACTATGAATAGTCGACGCTTGGAGTATATTGGCCCACTCCCCTTAATCGTATACAAATGAGGGAGATTGAAGTTTTGGTCGGATCTGCGTTGGTGCAATGGTGGTGTGCCCAGATAACCTCCATTTAAGCGGAGGGGGGAAGGTAAGCAAATGTCTAAGACAGCGAGGGATGCCTTCCGGCCTTCACTTTACGTACCTTAGAGGAAGTCTTCGCGAGAATGCGGCTCGTCCATATAATACTCGGGAGCCAGCCCTAGACCTCCCCGTGGACGCCATGAGCCACTCCGGTTATTGAGTTGAGCGCCTGGTTCTGGAGCCGGGTCTCAGGAAGCTTTTGCTTGATTTGCTTGATTTGCTTGTTTTGACGGTCTCCCTAGGGCTGGGCCTCCTACTGGGCGTGTATTTGCTGACAAGAGGGCATCCAAGACTTCAGAGTTCGAGCCTTGAGGTCCCCTCGAATGCCTTGTTGCACCAAGAGAAGGACGACGATGACCCAAAGGTGAGACCCTATATTTCTGAGTCCTTGGACTCGTTCTCAAAGGAGAAGCACCAAACCCAGACGGGGCAGCTGGCGGTACTCCCAGACTCAACGATCGACGGCTAGGCGTGAATTCTTATCCTGCTTGAGAGCCTAAGAGACTGGTATTGCGATCGTTGTTGCTTGGAGTTCTCTGACGAGAACTTGAAGTTGGACGCTGAGGAGTCTCGTTCTCGGGATCCTGTTCTTTCTGCGGTTGAAAGGACATTGTCGGTAGCTCGAAGTGATTCGTATAGAGAAAGCCGGCCTTCAAATAGTGTTCGTAAAAAGGTAAAGACGTGGCAGTTCTATCACCTGGTAAACAACATCATTTTGACCGTAACGATACGTCGGGCTGCATCGGAACAAGAGGCCGTTTTGGCGTTGTTCATATCAAGTCGAACATACACAAGTGACAGGGCTTTGTGTGGAGCTCGACGGGTCCGGCGTTTGATTATTTCGCCGTCAAAAAAGGTGACAAAACATTGACGGGTGGCTCAACCTTCACAAATTCGGGACTGGAATATACCTTCTATCTAATAATATCATCCTCTCTGGTTGCTCTAAAAACCTAGAAATTGCCTCTGCATGTAAGTATAGGATTCTGGGGTCAATCTTCCAGCCACCGTGAGTTCTTCGCGGTAATACAGCGTAGCCGGACCCGCAATGTGGCTGCAACTTGATGTCTTCAGCCTCTCTTGGCTCTCGCAAAGATCGACTTCTAGCGCCTTCTTGAATTTCCGTGGAGGTTTTGAAAGTTGCGGTCGTCAGATTTCTTCATACAGATGTATTCATCCTTCATGTCCTTGATTCTTTTGCTGTTGAGGCCTTCTCCGTTCCAGGAGTATAGCGGTAGCGCCGTCATGACTTCATGATGCTTCCGAAAAATGACGAATAAACGGCGCTTGGAGAATATGGGCCGGAATCCTCGGCTCGTAGAGATGTTGTTGTGTCGAAAACCCTGGTTTGGATCGACGTTGGCGACGTGATAATTCGCCCAGACAACTTGGCCTTTGACGAAATCGTTGGCGGTACGCCCCGTGTTTACCCATGAACCTCCCGTGGTTCCCAATGGAGTCCTGTTCCATTCGTCACCATTCAAGAACCTTGGATTTACACCAGGAACGGTGTATTGTTGAAAGGGCTGCAGATATTCTCCTCCGTTTCCTGTTTGATTTGGCTGTTGTGCACCTTGTCTGTTCTGTGTTTGGTTATACTCCTGAGTATGCCCCTAGGGGATCGGGTCTTCGTCCTGCCCTTCAACCTCTCCGAGCTTTTCAGAAGTCTCAGTATATTGAGGGCCATTAATCTCTTCAAATATGTCTTCGAGGGTCTCGCTTCGAGGGCTGCATATCTAGAAGCTTGAACTTGGGGCTATGGTGTATTTGGTTGAGGTGTTTTATACCTTGGTCGATCGTGAACTGGAAAACTTCAACGTCGTCCCCCGCGGTGACGACACCTTGTAACTCCGGCAAAAGCTGTCGAAATAGCAGTATCCTGAGGAGATTTCGAGGAACGGGGACGAGGACGAGGGCCTGTCGCGGGGTGCCCCTGTTGTTGATCGGCCATGATCGATATTTTCGGAGTGTTTCGTTGTCTGGATATAGAGGAAGTCTACTGTGACAATGCTTTCGTAGAGATATAAGCCAGAGTCTCTCCCGACAGGGAAATAGCATCCACGGCTTCAGCATAACGAATAGTTTTTGGCCTTGTTCCTTTCGAGTTGGAATGATCCGGCTTTGTACAGTCTGACATTTCCGGCTTTTTCTTACAGCTGGCAAGGAAGTTAATAGGAGCGTTGACGAGTACAGCTTACTTCTCAATTCAATTTTGAACTTTGACACCATTCAATCGACAAATGAGGTCGCCTTGATTATAGGGAAGCCGTTATTCCTCAGCCGGCTGAATGCGAGCTACCTTTACAAGCCCGTCATACTTTTCCAGAAGATATTTGTAGCTCCCTTTTGTCAGTTGACCTATGTATTGCAAGTCATCCTTGCATTGGATCGTGATGCCGCCCGTCGTTTGGCAGTTGCTCGTTTCCTTTAGCGGCTCCTGCCTGTTGAAGGTGATTGCACAGGCTACTGGTCAGGATGTGTTGGGGAGTGTACGGGCTACTGTCCGAGCATATGTTTGGGGGTGCAGTACTGTAGTAACTTAGACTCCTACAATACACTTGATCTTATGCTCCCAAATCTATTTGGAACACTGCCCATCGTCGACTATCGCTTCTAGCGATTCGTTGTGCCGCTGGTTGGTATTCACAAACGTGTCGTCACCATGAGAGTTGTCTATAAGCAATCTAATCAAGCGGCTATCGCCGCTTAGCTTGCTCAAGCGAGGGGAATAACAGCCTTGAATTGACGCTAATCTCAGCACTCGTTCAAGGCTTGCTTGTAAGACTTGTAGGCCCGTGCACTAGTGGCTGTGTTTTTAGGTGAAAGACTGGGTCCTTCGTCCTCTTCAGGCTTCTACCGCCCTCCGCTGCCTCTAGGCAATACTGCCCTGCTTTAGAGATGCCCGCCACGCGATTTTGGATTAATAAGACTCTCAGTAAGGATCAAGATGCACGTGGATATCTACGTTTGAGAATGATTAGCTATCGGGAGGTCACGCTCTTCAGTAGTTCCAGATGATTTCTTTGTACCCAGTACGGCCGGGGGGAGGACATTTTTCTCGACACGTTTCTATACGGTTGAAGTCGTATGCGCGCTATAATTCGGTCGGAACTTCGAGTTCTGGGGTATCTACGGTGGATGAGAGGTCGTTTGTAACGGGGGGCATAGGGGTTGTAGTACGCTAGGTCATAGAAGATAGGATAGCTAATGGTGTTTTGGGGCTGGCGCGGACGCGACATGCAAGAAGTCCGAAGGAGGGTAAGTCGGCAAACGTTTCGATAAGTGCGGAGCTTTCTCCGGTGTTGTTTCCGGGGTCCTCAGGGTTCTTGGATTCACCAACACCCTACTGAACAAAATGGATTCTTGCTATATCTCACCAACCAAGGGACAATTCAAGCCACAATCAAGCAACAAGCAACCCCGAAGTATACGCTTAAATTGCTTGAAAGAAGGCGAGGCTTGAATTGATTGTGGCTTACAAGCCTCGCTTCTAAGCCTTGAAATCAGATCGCTTATGGACAACTCTGGTCACCCTGATTCTTAAGGCAGATATATCCGTGTGGAACATAGCTCGGCTTGGCTTGGTCTCCTCTGTCACCCAAAGTGAAAATCGGCAGTACAAACAAGTCCTCCGTATGTTGCCACAGGATGATGAAGTGACGAAATTTTGAGAAAACTCATCCTTTGGCGCAATGCAAGTTGAGATAATGATCGCCGACATCAACCACCGGATCGGAATTCGACATGTGATGAGTTGCGAGGATGATTTAATCTTTCGTGAAGTCTTTAATAGCCGGAGTCGTTCTCTTGCAATGCGAATAGTCAATGGCGCCCTTGTAGCTTATTTTTGCATCGCTTTGAGAACATTTGGCTGTCCTCTCCAAGTTTTCGCTTCTTTGGATCGCATGTACTTGAACGAATCAGTCGATCCCCTTCGTTTCCCCATATCATCTGAATCGGATTGTTGCGATCCTTGACTGCTTGCGATGGAGTCTGCAAGCGATCTCCGCCGGGAAGCATCGGTAATGGCCGGGAATGGAACAGGAAGTCCTGGTGCTGATTTGCTCCGTCTATTGTCTCTGAATCCATTTAGGGTAGGAAACGGGCAAGGAATTGGAGTAGGGGCTTCAACGGTCCTCTGGTAAGGTGTTCTAGGATGTGTAGTCGTTTCATGAGGATCCAAACCCCTGAAGTTGGTTGCGTTCGATATGCGAGGAGGGACGTAATTATCCTTCCGGAGACTAGTCCTCTTGGAAGCCATTATGAGTTGTAGCTTGGTTTGGCGCAGCCTTATCTTACTTGTCAATGAGGGCACTGGTCGTAGATGTGATCACTTCATCGTTGGCGGTATGGTCCGGATAATGTAAACTCGGAGCAATATTTTATTGTCCAAAGGATACTGACCGCCATTGTTGCGACCGGAGTCTGGGCCGAGTTCTGACGTTTCCGGCGTATCATCATTGATGAGTTGGTCCCTTGCAACAAGACAAGGGAAAGCGAACAAGATATAGCACCATCACTTTCATATTTGTTTGAGGTTGTTGGTGCCTGCCATCTGCCGCGAAGTTGCGAATGCGTTGACGTTCAAGTTCGCCTACTAGCGTAAACCTTGACCATGCGCTAAACATAAGTGAATGTGACAGTCTGGTCGCGTCCGGTGGCATTTTGGCAAAGCACAGAACTTGATTTCGGATGGTTCTGGAAGTTAAGATAGGAAAATTATCTTCTCCAGATTCCTTGTGAGCCTTGTGTCCAGTCCGTGGGGCCCTTCGACTGAGCTGGGCCTCTCGAACGAGGAGGACCGGATGCATTCCCGCAGACAGGTCGGCACTCCTTATGGGCATTTGACGCCTCCCAAGACTTGTCCTTGGCAAGCGTATTGCGAGGCTCGTACAACTTCAAGAAGTGATCGTAAGATTTCTGGCTGAGTCGGCCCACGAAGGATACGTCAGTCGAGACGTTCACCTTCACCCCACCTGTGAGCAAAACTAATGTTGTTGGCATCATCGGCCAGTTTAGATCGTAGGTCATTATCACGATCGGATCGTATGGGCTCGTGTTGTATAGTTCGAAAGGGTCATCGTTATGGTTCCTCATGCAGACGTATTCGGCGTTGATACTCTCCGGCTTGTGACTGATACCTTTATTCTCGTGGGAGTAGAGCGGAAGACAGAACGTATCTTGTTCGTACTTGTGGAGCACGACAAACATGCGACGCTTCGAGAATGTTGCTCGTTCGCAAGTAAGGTTGACCCGAGGATGGCTTAGTTGGCTTTTCGGGTTCAGGTTCGGCTCATGGTGTGATATGGCAACGACCTCGCCCTTCTGAAAGTTGTTGAAAGTTTGGTTGGATCGCTTGCAAGCCGTCGTATTGTCACTGAGACGAAAACTTCCAGTGCTGTCTTCCGTAGGACAAGCACTTCCTTGCCAGACGCTCGCGGTAGTGGTATCATCGGCAGGGGGGCCTGGCGAAGGGTCGTAAACGTTTTGAGGCGGCTTCGGTGCTTAACTGAGGCTGAGGTTGGCCATGTTCATCCTATGGGTAAGGATCCACTGCAGAAGCGCTTGCAGTCAAGGCTCTCGAGAGGAGAGAAGGGCTGCCGACTGATTTCCTGGCACATTCAGCATTGTGCCAGGTTGACATCGGAGGTTGCGGTGCAGGATCATAAGAGGGATTTCGAAGGGCGTTACTCGCACGAGCAGGTTGCGTTGGCGTAAGTACCTGGCTGCCAGTGCTTGAGGCCATCGAGGGCGTGGTGCGGACGAGACCTCTTTTTCCCACGGGCATTTTGTTGCTCGATCAATTTTGCTCAGGTTGTTGAGAGCTCGTATCGACCGAGAAAGGTCTTTAACTGCAAGACACTGGTACCAAAGCTGTTTGAATTTCAACGAGGACAACAATGTGCAGGATCTGCTCCAGGCCAGGAGAACCGCTACAAGCGCTCGTGATTTTGTTGCGCACAAACGTTGGAGATCATGTCATCTAACAGACTTAGCTGTAATTTGATCGATCTTCCTTTTTCGATCCCAAAATCTTGACCTAATTGGAGATCAACAAAGCAAACAACAAAATTCTCATGTGAGACTTAATTTTACCTGGACAAGGGCTTCGAGAGACCTGGAGGTTTTGGCGATTTCGCGGGTCACAAGCTGCCACAAGCTGTCTTGTGCCAATTTGTTGATTTCTGACCTCGAGAAAACAATTCAGTCACATCTCCATTGAGTGAAGTACATCCATCTCGCTCATCACCGACCCGCTGAGCGATGTGGATCTGATACGAAGTTCTGCCGCAGGCCTCGCACTGTTGAACCAATTTCAACGGAGATTGAGACGACATTTAGAGTCTTCTCACGGCGTTGACGTGGAGATAGAAGCGGTCCTTTACACCGACCGAGGTCCAAAACCCGAAGGATCAACGGAAGAGAACCAACAGAGCAAACCAGATACACAAAAGGTTCACTCGGAAGCTCGTGATAGCGAAAGTGATTTTGGTCTTCCACTCGACTCGTGCCATGGAGGCGAGACATCCAAAGGTTATCAGGATCATTGGAACGA
Source organism: Mycosphaerelloides madeirae (assembly GCA_002785995.1). NCBI lineage: Eukaryota > Fungi > Ascomycota > Dothideomycetes > Mycosphaerellales > Mycosphaerellaceae > Mycosphaerelloides > Mycosphaerelloides madeirae. Next base: position 265,520 of record NHNV01000001.1, on the reverse strand, counting down.
GGCTCATCTCGATTGCGACGCAGACAGGGTCCCAGTCCAGGCTGATGATAGGAAAGGCGGGAGCAAGCGTACGTCCATTTCGAGGAGGCTGAGGACGACTACACCACAGGCCCCGCGCGACTGGTCCTGACATCTGACGGGATCACAGATTGCGTGGCTCTCCTCCTCACCGTACAGTTGTCACATAAAGTTCGAAAGACCATCCAGATGCAGCGGAACTTGGCGGAATTCACGCAGAGAAGCGAGCAGCAGAAGAGTGTACTGATGAACCTCGAATCAAAAGTCAAGGCCGAAATAATCGAGCACGAGCTGCGACGTGAGAAAACGACGGCAGATCATTCAGAAGAAGCCAGGGGATCTCTTCAACATGAACTCGATACCCTTCGGTCGATGTTGGATAATGTGAAATACAGGCAGGTCTTTCTGGACCAGGAATGTCAGCAACAGACTGCGAAAATGCTCAGTTGCAAAGCGCATGTGAACGTCTTCCTCGACGACGCATTGGTTACTGGAGGTCTTGTAGCCGAGAATTCAGAAGGGATCAATATGCTGAGTGTGAGGAGCTCGATCTCCAAACTGAATACCAGGCGTTCTGCACACGGCAGCAGGAAGTCTATGAGAATGTATTCAGCGAAGAAAGCGTAGTCGATTTGGATATGACCAACGACTAGAATGTAGCTATCATGCCGTGAGCACTGTTGGCTGAAGAGCAAAGGGCCATGGACCTGAAGCAGAGCTTCTTCGAAACCCGAGACCAGCTCTTCAACGCACAAGCCAGGTTCGAAGGTAGGCAGGACGACCGGAACATGGAACGCTACCATTCCGAAGAAGACGAAGAAACTTTCGATCTCCGCTGGGCGCAACACAACCGCGACCTGACTCACGCATTGGCTGTCGCGGAGCAGGACTTTGCGGAAGCCAGAGCAGCAGCGCTAGAAGCAGGCATCCAGCTGAGATTCGAAGACCAGACGTCAGGATTCGCCGATGCAGCAGACGACGGTTACAGGGAGAGCCACAAGGAACTCTGCATGTCTTCTATTCCAGAGGGCAAGATCACGGAATGGCTGGCGGAAGTACCGGAGAATGCGGCCTCAGATTTTGAGAGCGAGGTCGATGTCGATGAGGTCGAGTTTCGGGACGTCGATATGTCAGATAGCTTGAGCTTGGTGGCGAGCGGATCGCAGAGGAAGAAGATAGATGGCTGGCAACAGGCTTGTCAGTCTTGTGGTGTATAAAGCTGGTTCTTCATCGTGACAACAAATCGAGAACTTGCCAAACCCTCAAGCTCGTCTCCTTGACAATCGCAGTGCTTGCAACGATGCAGTGCCATTTACATCAAGAACATGTCAGACGTGAACAGCAAGGTATTCCGAGGATGGACGGCTAAGAGGCTCGAACGAAAAGTGTGATGAAGAGGTTAAGAACGACGCACAATCGTGTCGTGCGTACGATCGTGCACTCGCGGAGCGCGATCGTCACAGCAACTACGTCACCTCTCTCGCAACGAACAGATGAGGTAATTGTGAGTAACTTGACACTCTCCGTCTGCCATTACATTCCCGACCCACTTCCTGTGGGCAGTATTAGCCTGCAAAGCTCTGTTTAAGAAGACCACATTCCTTTCTCCCTTTGAAGATGTCTACCCGCCTTTTCAACTCTACTGTTTCCCGAATCTCTCAAGTATCCAAGCAGATGCAATCCACGCAATTCAGAATGGCTTCCACAACTCAAGCGAAGCTCAACACGGGCGCGTCTATTCCAGCCATTGGGTGAGTCTTTCGTTTCGCCACCCGTGCGTTATTTGTACTGACTTGTACGCAGTTTCGGAACCTGGCAGGATAAGGACGCCCAAGAAGACGCAGTCTACACTGCCATCAAAGCTGGTTATAGGCACATTGATACCGCCAGGATTTATGGCACCGAACCCGCTGTGGCCGCCGGAATCAAGAAAGCTGGCGTGCCGCGTGAAGAGCTGTTCCTCGTGACTAGTATGTGTTTCGCATGCGTTTGAAGTGGTGAAACTGACACAATGTAGAGCTGTGGAACAACTCACACGACCCGAAATCTGTTGAGCCCGCTCTTGATGCCAGTTTGAAGGACCTTGGAACGGATTATGTGGATCTATATCTGATGCATTGGTAAGTCTCTTTTCCTCTGGAGAGGAGCTTTAGCACTGCTAACGCAAGTGGCAGGCCATCGCCGTTCAAAGATGGCGATAACATGTTTCCCAAGGACGAGAACGACAAGACCATTCCAGGTACTGCCGATTATGTCGATACGTACAAGGCCATGGAGGCGTGTTACAAAAAGGGCAAGGCGAAGGCAATCGGAGTGTCGAATTTCTCCAAAGCCGAACTCGAGCGCCTGCTCAAAGAGACGAGTGTTGTAAGTTGGCTATGTCCAAGCAGTGAGAAGATTTTACTGAAGAAACGCCGCAGGTCCCAGCAGCACATCAAGTCGAGCTCCATCCATGGTTGCAGCAAGCCAGTTTTGATGCCTGGCACAAGGAGAAGGGCATCCACATCACCCAATACAGTCCCTTTGGAAACCAAAACGCCATCTACAGCAAAGGTTCAGAGCTTCCACGGCTGATGGAAGACCCAACGCTGGTTGCGATTGGCGAAAAGTACGGCAAGAGCGGAGCGCAAGTTGCACTGGCCTGGGGCATTGCCCACGGACGAAGCGTAATCCCGAAGAGTAAGACGGAGAACCGCATCAAGGCCAATTTGGAGGGTGACTTCAAGCTGGAGGCGGAGGATGTGGAGAAGATCAATTCCCTGGACAAAAAGCTGCGATTCAACGACCCATCTGGCAGCTTCGGCTGGGATTTTTACACAGGTGAGCAGAACCCGACGATACCCCCTACCGCACAGATGAGCTGAGGTTGGGGGATGACGACGCGCAAGCACTAACAGCAATGTTCGACCAGATCTCGACGGAAAGGCGTAGCGGCGTATATTTCATTTGGATGTACAGATGTGCGTGCGAGGGGCTACGAGCGGAGAATTTACCCTGGATGATCTGGAGGCGTGGGCGATGCTAAAGAGCGTCTGAAACGCCAACGTTCGTACATAAGTGGTATATGAGAGCCAATCAGAGCGGGGCGTGTTTCTATTTGGATAATGCGGACCCAGTCTTCATTTTGTTTGGCCTGCTAGACGCTGGACCCCTCTTTATTGTATGTAGGAACTTGAAAGGGGAGATGAAGCCGATGTACAGCTAGCAGCAAGTGACAACAGCCACGCTTCAACACTTGCGCGTGCTTGTGCTTGCCGCTACTGGCCAGGTGCAGGGGCTCTAGCGCGAAAGTAGCCACCCGAGTAAGTCTAGTCAGGAACAATGCATCGAGGGTGCAGGCGAGACGAGACGCTGTGAGATGCCTCACCACTAATTAGGAGACGGCCACACAAGTCTTTTTCAGCGAGTCAGCGAGTAAGCAAGGCGATACCCTCTCGCGCCTCTCCCTCCCAGCACACGCCGCCCTATCCACCGCCGTCTCCTCCGCACCCACACCGCCCAGCCCGCGGCGACGATTCGCTGTGCCTCAAATCGGCCTCTTGTGCCTCAACTCCTCCTCCACCTACCCGCCATTTGCCCCAGCCCGCTCGCGCCCTCTTCGCAACGGCGACCATGCCTATCTCGTGAGCCGCCAATGTTGCCGATCCGCACGGTTCGCCATTCCATTGCGACTGGCCAGCACCAGCACCAGCACCAGCACCAGAGCCATATCAAACAGTATTGGCATCCCGCCGCCATGCAGACCCTCCACCAGCACCACCGCCAGTCCTCCTCTGCCTCATCCCTGGCGGACGGCTACTACGACTACTACTCTGACGACGACCGAGACCCCGCTGACCTCCCCGTCGCCGCCCAGCACGACCGCTCTGACCCCCTTCCGCCGCCAGAGCACCAGCTACAGGCGCAAAGTAGTACTACTACGCCCAAGCAGAAGGCCTCCCTCGCTGCGATCCACGTTCCTCCCTTCTCTGCATTCCGCGCCCAGCTGCCCACCGTCCAGCGTGCCCCCTACGCCGCTGCATTCCAGCTCCAGCCCTCGCCGCGCGCTGCCTCATTCTCCCTTGCCGAGTCCGCTTCTCCCCGGCTTGCCGACCCGACTTCACGGCCTCTGTCGCTGAACACACCGCTGCTCGCGCACACTCCGAATACAATCCCAATAGCGTTGGGTACGCCCGTAGACGCAAGGCAGCGCTGGGACCAGGCCATGTATGAGCGCTTCGCGCATCCTTGGACGAAAGTAACCATAAGCTGACCTCCTTCATTTCAGAACCACCAATACACATATTGCTCACGATCGCAACGATTTCCTAGATTTACGAATCCCTAAAACAGCCGAAACTCCAGCTCCCGGCACTCCTCCGCTAAACGTGAATCAGGCTCATGCTTCCCCTGTCTCTCACCAACCATATCGGTCGCCGTCAAGCATTTACGCCAGTGAGCAGTCTTCAACTCGCTCCTCCATGATCTCGACGCGGCAGGCTCCTGTTATTCACATGGACCACATAGAGCCTGTTCGGAGAACGCAGTCAGACGATTCCCTCGGCGCGGCATCGACCAGTTCAGCTCAACGACCGAAGTCGCCTATCGATCGATTAGGTTCGCTCTTTGGCTGGAGCGGCTCGCACAAGCCAGAAGGAGATTCTTCACCAACGACCACTTTCTCTGAACAATCTCTCTCCCCCTTACCGTCTCCCCGGCTGGTAAAGACATTGGCAGTCGACGACATGGCAGGGAGGCGGGCTTCTGCTCGTTTAACTCCTCCTACGTTGGATATATCCAAAGCCAATGCTGTTACTGGCTACTTTGAGAATCCAGAAACGCCGCTCTTACTCGGCGATGGCAGCTCCAATGTCCACGTCAGAGAACTAGAGCGGGAGCTCTCACATATCAGTTCAGAGCTGGCCAACTCGATTCGAAGAGAGATGGAACTGGAGGACGAACTGGACCGTATCCGAGCAGAGATGCCTATGATTCCTGCATCTGACATCAATTTCCGCCGATCCAGTGATTACTTCTCTGACAGTGGCGCAAGTTCGACCAAGTTCCCAATCACCGACGTCGACGCGAAGATCGAATCTTTAGAAAAGCATGTCCGCAAGGTTGAGCAAGACAAGGCGAACATGAAGGTGGAGACTGCTTCTCGGTTGCAGACCGAACTGAGTCGCAGAAGGGATCTTGAAGAGCTCGTACAGAACTTAGAAGATCAGCTGGACAAGCGCGCAAGGGATGGTCATGGCCCCGAGAAGGTTGAGGAGCTTGCATCTACCCTGGACGAGACTAGGAGACGTCTAGGTCAAGAGAAGGAAAGCAAGGAAAACTTTGAGGATCTCTACAGCGCGACCAAAGAGGAACTTGAGAGGTTAAGGAACGAAGCAGACAATCTGCGCAACGAGGTGGTGCCTCAACTGAAAGCTCGCGTTGAGGGGTTAGAGTCAGAAGCCGCCGACAACCAGGCTCTCACGTATGAAAATACCCGCCTGCAACAGGAGATGGCGAACCTCCGAGACAGCAACCACTCGCGCTTTAACAGTATTGCAGAGGAGGGGATCATGAATCCAGCAAGAATGAGCCTTTCCAGGTCTGGTTCATTGGCCAGGAGCTCCAGTCTCAGGCGTGGCGCCTCAGTAAAGGACCGAGAAAGTGGTCGCGCACGTGCGGGGTCCAACAGCGTTGCGTATGTGGATGGCTTGAAAGAGATTGAAGATCAAAGAGACGCTTTGCACAAAGCATTGAAACTCCTCATCAAGCGCCATGAGAAGCAACAACGAGACCACGAGCGTGCTATGAGAAAGCTTACTAGCGCCAAAGACAAGGCCGAGCAAATCACTCCGAAACGATCAGGTTATACCAAAGAAGTCGCTTTTTTGAAGGAAGAGGTCACCACCCTGCGGAAGCGGACCGAAGATGCTCTCGAGCAGAAATGGCAATATGAGAAGAACCTCTCAGGGTTGAAGATGGACCTCGATCGAGCTGAACAAGAGACCAGGGGTTTGAGGATCATTTTGCAAGAGAACGACACCCACTCATCGAGCGGCCGAAGTGTGTCTGGAGATGACCAGGACGACGACCAGCTCAAACTCGGTATCTCGCGCGCAGAGACTGAGCGAGATCACGCTCGGAAAACTGCAGAGGACTACCGACAGCGAGCTCGCTCATCAGGAGGAAGCAAATCCGAAGAGCTCATGAATGCTGCCAAGCGCATGGAAGAGCTCGCAGAGGAACTGGAGACTCAAGTGCAGGCCAACGCGCAGCTGCGTGCACGACTAACAGCCGCCGTATCCAAGGGTGACAAGGAGCAGAAGGAGTCTACTCGTCAAATCGAGGAGATGCAAAGACGGCTGGCTGGCATGGAAGACAGCGTACTTGCAGCCCAACAGCACTCTGAAACCACTCTGGCCAACCATGACGCCGAGGTTCGACGGATCGAGGATGCCTCGTCGCCTCACCTCCAACGACTACGAATCTCCATTCCGGACGCAACCAAATTGGGACCGCCATCGCCTTTATTGAGGAAGAGTCCCAAGCTCGGAGGCAAAAAGCTCAGCGAGACCAGTCTCCTCGAAGCGAGCCGCACGCAAATGCTCGAGCGTAAGGTTAAGGAGCTTGAAGGTCTGCTTCGCGAAGCGGAAGAAGACATGCAACTCGTTGTCCAGCGTGTGAACAAGAGCCAGATGGAAGTGGCCGAATTGCAGACCGAACGCGATGCGGCGCTGACCCAAATGCGTAAGCTGCAAGACCTAATCATCAAGGAGAGGGAACGAGCTGAGGCATTGTGATGCCACGACTACGACGAATTCTGACGCCCTTTTGACACCGACATCTACTATTTGTATATTAACATTGATCGGCTGATGCGATTTGGCGGCGAACCGGTCGCGGCCTTTCTTATCTATACCCGAATCTGACACCACAGAGCGAGCGAGCGTTTGTACAGGATACAGAAATTTGTAGAACAGGGGAAAAGGAACTAGACTTGATATTTAGCGGATTGTTCTTCGTAGGCCTGTGGACGCCCTCTTGTAGATGTACTGTATAATGGAGACGAAGGAATGTCGAACAACCATTCACTTCCCTCTCTTCGCACGTGAGAATCATTCTCAAATTGCCCCGCCTACAAGAATGCTCGTGCTTCATCACTCATCGATGTTCAGAAGTACGGCGATAAAGGGCACTTCTGCCGGAACTGCGATGGAAATCGACTATTGACAAGGAACCCCATACCTCGTCTGATCGAGGCGCAAGGGCGGCACTCTGAAATCTAAGCAATGCGCCTGCCATCAAAAGACGGTCTTTTCTTGGATTTTCTTGGTCAAAGGCTGCGTCAAGTTCGTGAGGAGGTGAGTGCACCTGCTTCTGTCGAGAGATTTATCATAAGTACTCGAGTGGTAGACTTGTTGGAACTTACGCGATCCCCAGCCAATGCCTCCGACTCGTGTTTGATTGACCAGGCGGAAAAAGAGGTTTGTCAGCTCTTCCGCAGAACGAAGGCTCCGTCCCCTCCAATCTTGTCTGCCCGGAACTGGGCATCTGCACGTCCTTATCGACCCAATATCCAAGCTCCTGCATTCTGAGATGAAGTCGCTATGGCCGTTCAAGGATCGCTTGACCACTCTGATATTCTCTTTCCAGTCTTTCTTCTAGAATATGGATCTTCGCATCCTTTGCCCTACCCATTCTTTCCTCTCTTAACATAATCGACCATCAAGTTTTCTTCGCACGGAGCGGCGAATACGCCTACCTTCCCTTGGCTCTTGGATCAGTTATTATCGCTATGGCGCCCGCTAATATTCGATCGTAATGGCGACTGCGCTACGCTCCTGCATGCGGATTGTCCACGTTTTCATCGGGTCTATCCTGCTCGTATGCAACACCTGTCCCAGTTGCGTGGCGAAAGCTGAAACACTGCGACCTCTGTCAATTGATGAACCGCATCCCGTTCAAATCTACACGGTGCAGCGCTCCACCGCAAATCCGAAAGCCTCCATGGCGATTGACGACCTGCCAGAATTGATATGGGCGGCCGCAAATGCCCTTCAATCTGACTACCCAGGAGCGCCCACTCACACACTGGTAATAGGCGGCGCGACATATGTGGTTCATCCTGGCTCAGTACCGACACTTGAAATTTCGACTGCCACGACACACCACAACACCCCTGCAACGACTTCGATACGCTCAACGACTTCGAGCTCAAGGTCAACTCCGACTTCGGCTTCAATTTCAACTTCCGCATCGATAACAAGTAGAACCAGCAGTGCGAGTATTCTTCAACCTTCTACTTCGTCGATGCCGCGTCATAACGGCGAAACGTCAAGCGACGCTGACGATCGATTTATTGCTATCGGCAGCGGTTTGGGTTTGGGTCTCGTCGCCGTCATTATGATGGCCGTAATTTTCTGGAAAATGCGCCGACGAAAAAGGAGTACTGGGAGCTTCTTCAAACCATCTCGTTTCTCGATATCCTCGGTCATGGGATCCGTTCGTCCTGGCCGACATCCGCCTTTGAGACCTGGGATACCACCGACCGTCTTCGATGAAAAAGACCAGGAGTGGAGAGGTGAGGAGCCAGCGGCCCCAGCACCGTCTGTTCCAAGAGACAGTACTATTCGGCCCGTAGTGGATGAGAACCCTCGCGGGTTCGGAGCGTTCCTATCACGGAGGCAGTCGGTGGAGCGGCTACGGTCCAGGCGATTGGTTTCTCACGGAATGTGGACACAGGTACGCCCACACGAGCTGGAAGGAGACCAACAGGATCGTGCCGAGCTTGATGCTGTCTCGCCGACGATCAGGGCATCGTCCCGAAGATCGTGGTCGTTCAGATCAATAAGTAATGGTAATCGGCCACCAGTGTCTCGGCCAATGGTGGTGACATACAGTATGGACACATCGTCTTCTGGTGGTGCACCAGGGTCGAGAGGAGAATCAAGAGATGAATCGTTAGACGACATCGCGCCCATTGCACCGCCAATAGCGAGCTACCGTGATCGTCGGCCAGCAGATCTGAGACTACCCACAGCAACCAACAGATTCAGAGACCAAAGACAGTCTTTCTTCAGTCCTTCGCCTGAAATATCGCCCATGATCTTGGGTCCAAGAAATCCTCTAGGCAGAGCTGGACTGTCGCCAGTACCTTCGCCGAATTTCCGAGAGCGAACTGTGTCTCCCATCGTCCATTATCCGTCACTCTCCGAAGTGTCTGGATTTGAATTCGCAAGACAAGAGTCGCCTCTCGCGAGACAGGTTGACGACGATGGAGAAGATGGTTGGAGGCCAGGCGGAGACTCAGTATTCGGACGTTACGAATTGGGCTGAAACCAGAATTGGGCTGAAACCAGAATTGGGCTGAAACCAGAATTGGGGAGTAGCGTTGTACTATTGCGATACGATACCCGGCCATAGTATCCAAGCCAAGTAATATGAATATAATCAAACGATATCTTCCAGGCCTCTCACGACCGTGTGCTCCATGCATAGCCACTGGTCGACTTTACGTCTCCAATATAAGACACTAACGCCCTGCGATTTCATGCCATTGCCTGTCGCCTCAGTGTAGACATACGAGTCAGCAAAGCCTTGGACAGCATCGACCTGGGTCGAGGCCTCGATGACGCGGATCTGGAAGTATGGCATGCATCGGAGCGCTTTGCGGAAGGTGTCGACATGGTCTTTCAATGAGTAGAACACGGGGCCCTGGAGACAGTGTCCTTCGAAATAGTCGTCTACGACGAAATTGAGTGCATCCATGCCACCCCATTGCTGGGCATTTATGGATGATACGAATGTGAATGAGAGCTGATTCAAGTGAGCGGCTATGGCCTGAGTAGATTGCGTCGAAGATGATGAGCTGGTCGATGAGGTTGGAGTGGCGGCATTCATTTCCCTGTGCTTTTGGAGGACGTTGGGATGAAAAGAGCGATGTCGGTGTTTTGGGAAAGCACGATTGAAGCTTGCATGTCAAGGAAGGATCTGTGCATGTGGCTGCTCTGTGGCGCAGGAACGAGGAAGCGAGCCTTCCGAACGCTCGATTTCAACCTACAGGCTCCCACCCCATAATCTCACACAAACCACCACCACAATGGACTACCAGAACCGCGCAGGCTCCAAATTTGGCGGCGGAGGTGTCGCCTCGCAATCCGCGACCAATGCCGACCGTCGTGAGCGACTGCGAAAGCTCGCACTCGAAACCATCGACCTCGACAAAGATCCGTACTTCTTCAAAAACCACGTCGGCAGCTTCGAGTGCAGACTCTGTCTGACAGTCCACCAGAATGACGGCTCGTACCTCGCGCACACTCAAGGTCGCAAGCATCAGACCAATCTCGCTCGGCGCGCAGCGAAAGATGCGCAGTTGGGAAAGAAGCAGGAGGAGGGCTACACAGGCGCGAACGCCGTACAGGTCAAGCGTAATGTCGTCAAAATTGGACGTCCTGGCTACTCAATCACGAAAACGAGGGACCCGATCACGCGGCAAGAGGGGCTTCTATTTTCGCTTCAATACCCCGAGATCGAACAGAGTGTCGAGCCGCGAGTGCGCTTCATGAGTGCGTATGAGCAGAAGATAGAGGACCCACCAGACAAGGCGTTCCAGTACCTCTTGGTTGCGGCAGAGCCATATGAGACTTGCGGTTTCAAGATTCAGGCAAGGGACATTGATCGGAACGAGGACAAATACTGGACGTGGTTCGACCAAGACAGCAAGCAGTTCTGGATTCAGATCAGCTTCAAAACGGAGCGTGAAGAGAGATATAGCGGAGTACCAGGTCTGGCGCCGAGTGTGAGGAGATGAGGTGGTGAAGAAAGCCGTATGGCAAGACGATATTATTGACTCCCAGACACTGCCTGGCAGAGCAGTCTTTTGGTCGGAGGCAAAAATGCGAAGGCCAGCTGACTCCAACATCGATGCCTCGATCTCTGGAATGAGCATCGTTACAGTGCGTTTTCTGGATGACAAGATAGGACGGCAAGAACTTCGAGTAAGACAACGTATTCTCTGTCTATTCTAAACACTTGCTGATGCTATCTTCAAGCCCACACATCGAGATCTCATCAGTCTTCCTCGTTTCATGCCTTGCGACGAAGCGCGGATTATGTCTTCGGTAGAGATACATTAAACGTCCTTGTCTGGCTCGCTTGCAATCAGGAGTGCAGTAAAGCGACAAGTCTCGTTCGATGCTGGAAGTGCGTCCAACAATTGCGGCCTGTGGTTTGCGGCCATATGTATACCTCTAATACGAATGAAAATTGTGGGATGTCTTGCTTCCAATCTTCCTCCATCCTGTGGCTGTGCTTCCCACTTCGGGGCTAGTGCAAAGTCGCGATTGTTTCTCGCAGCACGTGTCGCGTCTTCCTACACTTCGTTCCCTACACTTCAACACAAATTTTGTACTCGTCTCTTCCAACTGTCGCCATTGCCCCATCACTAACGACACTCTGAACGCTTTGTAGCACTGCCCATCGCCACTTCTCTCGCAATGCCAGGCCGGAAGAGCAACGTCTCGACCATTTCGAATGGCCAAGAGGAGAGCGCCGCCGACAACACGCCCGCGAAACAGCCCAAGGAGCGAGATAGCTTGAGTGTAGAGGTGGAGAGCTTTGAATGCTAGCGGACGACCTCCATCTGACTTCTTTACAGGATCTGAGTCTGCCCAAATCCATGGTCGCCCGACTTGCCAAAGGGGTCCTGCCTGCCAACACTCAAATACAAAGGGACGCTCTACTAGCTCTGCACAAAAGCGCAACAGTCTTCATCAGCTATATCGCCTCAAGGTATTTTCTGCTCGTTTAGAATCTTTATGGACATTCTTGAAATTGATTATATACCAGCTCCAATGAAAGCGCACAAGCAAGCGGCAAGAAGACCATATTGCCCCAGGATGTCATTACCGCACTGAAGGATGTTGAGTTGGAAGGGTTCCTGCCTCGATTAGAAGCCGAGCTCAAGAGTATGCCGAGCCCTACAGTGTTCTTGACTCTACGATTTCTCTTCTTGACCACATTTACTAATTAGACATAGAGTACAATGACATTCAGTGCGACAAGCGAAATACGTATCGGCGAAAAGTCAAGGAGGAGAAAGCTGCTGCTGTGGTGAAAGATGGTGATGGCGCAGTCGAGGATCAAGGGGCAACCAGCCTTGGGACGAACGGAACCTCCAATGGCCACGCAGATGGTGACAACGCTGAGAGACCCGCGAAGAAGCTCAAGGGTGAAAACGGCAGTACGCTCCATTCAGATCTGGACGATGCTGGCGACGACGACGCTGGAGATGATCAGGATGCTGAGGTACCTGATGACGATGATGTCGATGATGATGTCGTGGAGGACGAAGTCGACGATGATGAGGATGGCGCACAAGACGAGACTATGGAGGACGCACTGGAGGATCCCGATGCTCACAGTGAGGAATCAGAGGACGAAGCACTTGAAGATCCAGACAGCGACTGAGCAAGGCGGCCCTTCTGATATCACAACTAGGCAGCGTCGTGTCCGAAACGACACACCCAGCTCTCTGGCAGAGCAAATGGCGTGCATACATTCGAGCCTATCCCAAGGACCGAGTCTGTCTGAAGATCAGTCAAGATGTGATCAGGCTCATCATGAATCTGAGAACTTCGCATACTCCTTCAGCAGTCCTAGCAGATGTTGATGACCACTCACGCACTCAAGTATTGCAACTCACGACTTGAATTCCAACATATCGATTTTCTCATTGCTTCAAAGCTTCACACGTCAGTTTTCTCTCTACAGGCAGTGAGTAGTTTTAGAGCTGACCCAAACCCCCCGGTCTGTTCCGAGGTTTATGCGTGTTGAGTATATATAGAGTCTACAAATTTTGTCGGAAAATCCCGGTTGGCCCTTGAGCCGATTCGCCCGGTATGTTCGCCACGCCTACGATTGTGCCTTCCATGGCTGACAAATTATAGGCTGGCGCAATGGTAGCGCGCCAGACTTCTATTGCTGCTCACGGCAGTCAGATATCTGGAGGGTATGTCCCTCCACGCTCGCCTACTGCCATCCCAAATCTAATGATATCAGTTGCATGTTCGAGTCCTGCGTCGTAAGTTTGTTAACCGTCTTCGTCTCATAATCATTATACTCATCCGATCCTGCAGGGGTGTTACATCTCACCGTTTCCTTTTTTTTTTCCCTCGAACTGCTCAAGCCTGAATTGTCTTTGGAACCCATATGACGTTAGGCAGCAGTGTGATACTCTTGACTCATCATTTCTATATTTTGGTGATTGAGAATGTTGGCAACAAGGCATAATGAGAGCATCGATGTCACGCTTGCCTTGATCGAGAAAGCACATGATAGTGGACCATCCGCAACAACATTCCGTGCCTAATACGTTCCATGAGCCTAGCTGGCAAGACGGCGAGAATCTCCAAGGTGGCCCCGGAGTATCGAGCATTGCAATGAACGGGAAAAACGGCGAAGCGGTGAGCAAAGCGTATTCGTTGTGAGCTCTGTTCGCAGACGATGCTATAGCGGAAAAAAGTCTTCAGGTATCTGCAGTGCGACTATGAAGCTGCATATGAGAGGAAGCATGTCAAACAGAGATTCGAATGAACAGAAAGCAATCAGACCCAATGTCTGTCCATTCCCCATATTCGTCCCGCTTCAACAGCCAGCACACACATAAGTTAAAGCAAATACATTTCCAACGATGAGGATGTGAGTATCATCAATGCAAAATCTTGGCGTCTTGGAAAAATTCCCACCGTCGTCACGAGGGCGGCTCCCGCGCTTACGGGCTTCAGCCTTTCGAGCAAGCTGACGAAGACGGCATTCCTTTAGATGTTGTGTATTCCACAACGGACGATTCCGGAGGCGCCAGAACGGGATATCGTTGTTCTGTATTTTCGCGGGCTTGAGAGCTCTCTTGATTTGTCGGCGCATGGCGGTGAGGGAAACTGGTGGATAGCATGTCGAGAGAGCGACATTTGGGACAGCAAGGCGGACTGAGTGTCTCATGTGACCAGATGCTCTCGACGAAACCAGATGGGTACCGTACCGACAGAGATGCAGCCAAAAGCGGAGGCAATCAAAGATAGCGCTTGATCAGCGACGAGCTCTTGACAAGCCACATCATGTGGCCGCCCAATTGATTCGCAGCAAATTGAATTGTCTGTTCATAGTTGTTGAAGTGAGCGAGATATCCTACTCACGAGCAAGCCTAGTCGGTAGTATTCGTACGCACTCTTCAAGACTGACCGGGTTGGCGCAAGGCTGTGCACAGGCTCTATCGGTACCTATGCTGCTTGGTTTGAGAGCCAGAGGGGGTTTAGTGGTCGTGTGATGAGGAAGCCTTCGACTCTTTCTTGCAAACTTGGTCCGCCTTCATGCACTTGTTTCGACATGTGCATGATCGTCGACCTCGTCGGTTTGAACACGGGAACTATGCGCCGGCCCGCAGCCATTTCGACGAACAAGCTGGGGCTTTCAGCTGACGATCCAGGATCCTCCAGCGTGTCACTGCAGCTCGTAAGTGGACGAAAGTCACGGAGCATCTTAGTTACCTGCATGCAGAGCGAAGGTGCAGCTGCGTACCAAGGCAGCTATCCGAAGGCCATGTGCGTCTGATGTACAGCGTCCAATGATGTAACATGGGTCCAGAACGTGTATTGAGCTGTATGCTGTTGCTTCAGGTCGGTGGGTGGCAAGCTTGGCTCCGTCAGCTTGGTATCGACGAGATATTTGTTGTTAGCTGTCTAGGTGGAGATGTCCTCCTGGTTTGCGACAGCAGCCGCTCGGTAATAGAAAGGCCTAGAGAAAGTGAAAGGCTCCGCGGCTGCATATCGCGCGTGGGATTGCTGTACTGGCGATCCTCCCTCACGGCTATCTGCATATGTCGCTGCAGACTTCCATCGTAGTCGTCATGGAGTTTCGACGGCGTCCGGGTCTCAGATGAAGAAGGCGATTGAGAATGTCGAAAGCACGGCATACAGCTGAGGTACTTGTGCAGCAGTAGTTCCGTATGGCGCGGAGAGCCTCAGAAGCCTTAAGGGAGGAAACAAGTTGCCTAGAAAGAGACGTGGGAGGGCAGCTGGAGCTCTCGCGATTGGATAAGACGGAGGCTTCGATCCTTGCATGTCTTCTGTTCCAATAGTGCAGGTGGGTGGCGGCGGAGCTCTCCTAGCTGCTGCGAGCCTTCGACTGATGACTGCTCGTCGCGGATGAACAGTCTGCATCGTTTGACTACATACGAGTCGACGCGACGCTGGAGGCTCGTGTGGTCGTGATCATGACAAAGGAGTCGCTACAGTCGTATATTCCATGCGGCGGCGTACGGGCTTGTGCTAGCGATAGAGTGGCAGTCGTCAGGCGGGAAGAGAGGGGGTGGAGCCGCAGGCCCAAGTGAGCGCCACAGGATGGGAGGGACTAGAAGCCATCGAGCTCACGCTGCCATTCGCTCCTGCTGTCTCTGAGCGGGCGGCGGCACGGGCAGAGGCCGATCGCGATGCAGAACACTGGTTTTGGCAGTAGCGTGGGCATATGCTAAGGTATTCGGGGTCTTGGGGGGCGTGGAGGAGGAAGTGTATAAGCGGGCGCGCCGTCCGAGCATGCTGCTGGCGTCTTTATTCGTCGATTACAGGCGTAGGTGCATATTGTCGTTGTGTATGATTGATTGAGGCAAGTACCTGCTCCTCTTCTTTCCCAGCAGAGAAGGAAGGAAGCGCTTGCGCAGCGCACTCCGACTCGCCGCCGCCCACACATCGACTGGCGCCACCCGTTCTTCGTTCGCAGATCTGAGATCCGGTTACGAACCTTACTCTACGCAACCCCAGCCACTACGGCTGTCGCCACCAGGCCACCAGCGCCAATCATCCGCGAAGGACTCCTACTACTACGACTACAGCCTTGGGGTAAGTGAATGAATCATGAACGAACATCGTTTCTCTTGCAACAACAGCGACCGACTTCTCACGCAAGCGTAGGATCCAGCCTCGTCCCTCGCACACGGCGTGCATTGCTCTCCCCGGTGCACGGCGTCCCTCTTGCGCAGCATCGCTACCTTCATCGTGGCCAACGAACCAACGCGGCAGCAAATCAAATGCACGACGGATCTGCGAGCGCCTTTGCAGAGACTCTTCTTGAGACACACCGACTCAGAAAAGCCGCCCCTTGGCGCATTGCGGAGGTGAGTGCAATTCCATATGCTCCCAGCTCGTCCACCGCGCCCCGCTTGCGTTGCCAGTCCGGCGGTCTCTATGGGGTGCAATAATCAATAATTGCCTGGTATCTGGGCGCAACGTAATCCCTTGCGCAATGCCGGACAGAGCAACGGACGCACGTGTGGAACCCCAGACAGCGCTGCATGAATGCTTGGGCAGCAGCAGCAGCTCGAGGCTAGGCTAGAGCAGAGCAGCAGAGCATCGGCACGGTACCGTTTCTGCTCGCTGTCGTGGTCCCGCTGTCTCTAGGCGCTGTGCGGTGGTTGCGGTGCAAGAAATGCCAGTTAACGTTCGACATTATATCCAACCTGGCTATTCCTCTGGTCCTGCAGCCATGATACTACTGCGAACTCTGGAAAAGCCGGCGGACAAAAACACGAAGCGATGGAAGCCGCGGTGCGTCATGCATGCTAACGCTGCCTTATTAGAGTAGTGAGCAGCTCACATAAGGGAAACACGGCTAGCACTCTTAGGCAAGCTGTGCCGCGAGCTTGGACACGCACGCCTTCTCGGTCCGCCGCCCTCACGTCCGCCCTCGTCCAGACACACCCGCCGACGCTCCACACGCCAGCAGCAGCATATACACTACCACCGCGGCGTCCCTTGCGTCGACGTCCCAGCAGCGCCCAGAGCATCACACCACCCCCCGTCGCTATCCCGGTCCGCACTCCACTGTCGCAGGCCAAGCTCCCCTCGTCCCGTCGTCTCCAGCGCGCCCGCAAGCTTATCGCGCCCATACGCCAAACCTTGCGATCGTGCATCCATCTGCGCCGCCGTGGTTCCCTGTCGCAAAGCTATTCTACCACCGCCCTCACGGCCTCCTCGACCCAGCCGACGACACGATCTCGCGACCCAGCGCTCCTTTGCCCATGTTGCTGCCGCGCGCGCTGCCCGAGTATCTCCAGCACCTCACCGCCACCGGCGCGCATCTCGAGACATTGATCCTCCTCGCGGACGCTGTGCCACGGCAACCCGGCGACACTGCGCGCCTTTAATGCCAGGTCGCGCGCTGTGATGCTGGCCGTGTCGCATCGGACCTCTGAACCGTTACCTACATTACATCGCCGTGTCATGGAAGATCACAACACCATCAATCCTGCTGCTTTG
This sequence comes from Mycosphaerelloides madeirae, assembly GCA_002785995.1. Taxonomy (NCBI): domain Eukaryota; kingdom Fungi; phylum Ascomycota; class Dothideomycetes; order Mycosphaerellales; family Mycosphaerellaceae; genus Mycosphaerelloides; species Mycosphaerelloides madeirae. The sequence goes on along the minus strand of NHNV01000001.1, from coordinate 248,220 downwards.
AATGCTTCTGGTAAGCTGCCACCCTGCCCTCTTCCACCAGCCCTTCCATGCGACGCGTCGCTCTGTTTTCTGCGACGCCGCGACCACACTGCTGTCCAACGGAGCCCTCCTCATCGTCCACATCCTCTGACCACCAAGCTGATCGATGTGTTCAACCCGTGTAGCGTCTACGATAGCCCCGAATCTCCTCTCTCAGCCCAGTCCCCGCGGCACGAAACGAAACCGTTCGCCTGACACACTCGACCAAACACGAGGAAACAACGCAGGTGGTACGTAAATATTCAGCGGCAAGAGCGAGTGAATTCGCACGTGCGTCGAGAGAAGTGATGGATACTCTGTCGGTTTGCGTCGGACTTGACTACAGGGCATGCTGACTTCTGCCAAACAGATGACGCCAAGAGCAAGAAGGTGAAAAGCGAAGAACACATCGCCTCCAACATGTCGCTCGCGACAGCCACCACGCACCATGCTGTGCAAACACCACAAATAAGAACGCAATCTCTGCCACAGGCTTCGCCGTCACAAGCGTCTCCCCACCGATCCACACCCGGCTCTGCTACCAAACCACCTGTCGTCAAGGCGCTGCCCACCGTCCGGGACCACACAACCGACCAACTTGGTCCCGAAGGCGACGAATATCTGCCCCGTGAATCCGACGGCGATGGCGAGAGAAAGGTCTCCAAGGATGGCTATCCCATGGATGGCCGCAAATACAAATGCCGCACATTCCAGGTTCCTAATCGCGGCGACAAGCTCTTCATGCTTGCGACCGAATGTGCACGCGTGCTGGGATATCGCGACTCGTACCTCTTATTCAACAAGAACAGGTCACTGTACAAGATCATAGCGAATCAGCAGGAAAAGGACAATCTCATACAGCAGGAGATACTTCCATATTCGTATCGCTCACGGCAAATAGCCATCGTCACAGCTCGATCCATGTTCAGGCAATTCGGCAGCCGTTTGATAGAAGGCGGCAGGCGTGTCCGTGACGACTACTGGGAGGCTAAAGCGAAGAAGCAAGGCTTCACGGAGGAAGATGCGGCCGGCGAGAAGCGGCCAGGTGGTGCCAAGGCTCGAGAAGCGGCGGCCGCAGCGGAGGCCAGTCATGCAAATGCGTTGACGTCTCTGCCTCAAGGTGAAATCATCTACAGCAACAATGGACCAGGGCTAGAAGGCCAAGCGCCGGGCATGGGACCTGTATCATTAGCACCACTCCCCATGATTCATTTGCCGAGCGAAGAGCTTCGCCCTCATGCTGGCAACTATCTTCGACCCAGACAGGAGATGAGCGGACCTCCATACGTGGACCGGATCCAGGCTAGCAACCCAACCGAGATTCTTGCTCATGCTGGCCAAGCGGCGGAATACAACAAGCAGCTCGGTCAGAGTCGAGCACATCGCGCCAATTATCTCGATGACTACTGGCGACGACCTCATGAGCAGCCGACGACTGAGGCTCAAACCAGCCAACCTGGAATGAATCCAGTGGCGCCGCAAACGATCCACAGCCCACAGGCTGTTGCTGGGATGGGTCAGCATCGCACTCAGCCAGATCAGATGCCACACCAGAGCTCTCAGATGATACCACAAACATATTCCGGATATCAGAATCAGCAGAATCCAATGGCATCGCCGGTGCAAACCATGCACAGACCTATGCCGTCGGCTCCGATGCACCAAGGCTCGCCATCTATGAGTATTGGATCAGCATCTGGTCATCGTCAAACTCAGTCATACGGCTACTCACAGGGCCAAATGTGGCCTCCTCCACAACCACAGCCGTCCCCACTGTCTCAGTCACACGTATCTGCGTACGGTCAACAGCAACAACAGCAACATCACCACCATCATTCTCACATGCCGCCACCGCAGATGCCACAGCAGACGAATTTGGCATATCCTCAAATGAACCAAATGGCCAATCCGGCATACTCTGGCATAAGTCGCAGCATGTATCAGCCGAATCCAAGCCAGCAATACGGCATGAGTCCACAACCAGGAGCTGGCCAGCAGCCGGGGATGCAAGGCTGGACGAATCCCGGATCCAATATGCCTCCTAACTACGGGTACCAGTAATGCCCGAGTTAATGCGAGTGCGACCGGGCTAAATGCTTTTGACACTTCTTGCAACTCTTCTGGATACAGGGTCCCATCATCGTCATATACATGACAATTTCGGCGTTTGGGGCAGGAGTCGTGGCCATACAGTGCGGCATCTCATCATTTTGCAATTGCATCGTCGATTTTGTCACTGGATCCTTTTTGCATGCATGGGACGGTTTCCGGATTCTTTTGCACTTCAGAGAAGGCGATGGTTCGGTTGTCTTGCGGGTCGTTTGCTTGCGAATGGCTTTTCGATTTGATTCTCTTTTTTTTCTCTCTCTCTCGCCTGCTCTCTCTCGCGCGCGCGTGTGAACTTGGTGGCATTAATCGCATAGCGAGGAATACGGTTGGCGATGGCGATACCCAGATGTTTGCTCGCGTCTATTTATTCAACGCGTAGTTGCAGCAGTTGCAGCAGCAGACTCTCTGCTCCTTCTTTGCACGCTGGCATGGCTCAATACGGAATGAATTAGAAGCAGAGCGGTATAACGAGCATGAAATTGAATACCTTTGCGAAAGAGAGAGAAAGAAGAGTGAACTTAGAAACCCCGGAAGGAGTGACGAGGCGCGCGCGGTTGATAAGTACGCGTTTGAGAGGTACCCAAGGTCGAAAAATGGTGGTGTCTGACGTGGCAGCTTGAGCGCTGTTATTGGGCCGCACGCTACGTACTTGGTATATCCATACACGAACTTTCCTACTCTGGCCACACGGCTCAGACTAGGTTCAGTTTGATCTTGCGCTTGCCAGTGCTTTCCTCAGCCTCGTCACTAACCCGGACTTTAACTTTTTGAAACAATTCTACCTTGCGCTGCTGCAGTCCCTCTTCACCGCTCTTCCGAATTTCCAGGGAGTAGTTCTCGGCGTCGAACACGCTGTCTGGTTCTTTGCCATCACTACCTAGGTCGCGTAGACGGATGAGGCCTTCAATGCCGAAGCGAGGAACGAAGACGACGAAGCCGTTGCTGAAGATTCGCATGATGAAGCCATCTTCTTCGATGATGCGACCCCTGAGCGCCTGGCCGACGTAGTACTCAACGCTTGCTCGACCAGCCATTTGGGCGTTGCGGTGGCGGAAATTGATATTCTTGCATACGCCTTCGAGCTTGCTCTTGGACTGCAGACTGGGATCGAGAGGCTCGTAGTCGATTGCCGCTGCCAGCTGGCGATGGGCTTCCAGGTCGGCGTAGCGGCGAATAGGCGAGGTGAAGTGGGTGTAGATCTCGGATGCCAGGCCGTAATGTCGGAACTCTGGATACGCCTGCGTTCCCGAGCAGAAATATTCAGCGCTCATCATGCATCGCGTGGCCAGAATTCTGACAAGAGTATTGAAAAAGGGCTCGGCGGGATCAGCGCATGTATCCAAGCTGTCGGCCACGGCTTTGGAAGAGTCTGACCGGAGCTCCATGGCTTTCTTGACCTTGAGTTGATTGCTCAGCTCCTCAAAATTGGTCTTGGGTGGTGCTGGATGGCGACGGAGAAGTGCCGTCTGCGGGAAGGCCTCATAGTTCTTCCCGGCCACACTGATATTCGCGAGCAACATGAATTCTTCGACGAGCTGATTTGTGTCGAGCAATTGCTTCGTCTTGACGTCTACGGGGTCTGACGTCTCGCTCTCCGTCTCTACTCTAACCTCTGGACTGGCAAGATTGAGAGCACCCGCAGCCATGCGCTTCGCACGCAGCTTCTTCGATAGCATCATCAATTGCCGCATTCCTTGGGTGAGCTCGTCTTTTTGTGAGTCGTCGTCTATGCGCAGCTGCGCTCGTTCGTAGCTGAAAGCTTCCCTGCTCCTTATTACGCTTTTCGTGAATGTCAAGTTGACGATATCGGCGTTTTGGTCAAGCTCCCACAGTACACTGAAAGCGTATCGCTCAACGTACGGCTTCAGAGAGCATAGGTCGGTACCCAGTAACATCGGAAGCATGTCGATTCGCTTGTCGACGAGATAGACCGTAGTTCCACGTAGCGAGGCTTCCTTGTCCATTGCGTTGTTGGGTTTGACAAAGTGTGAGACGTCCGCAATGTGCACACCAACCTCGAAATTGCCATTTGGCAACTTCTTCGCGTGCAGTGCATCGTCAATATCGACACAGCCCGGCGGATCAATAGAGCAGATGAGAAGATCTCTGAGATCGCGTCTACCCTTCCAACCAGGATCTGAGGTATCCGCGGGTACTTTCCAGTCATGACCTTCAGTTGGTAAGCAGTCCAACACGGTCTTGGGAAACGGTCTGTACTGCACGTCCCACTCAAGTAGCAAAGCTTCTGTCTCAGCACTCTTGGTCTCCAGCTCACCCAAGCTGCGGATGAAGTGGCCAACGGGGTAGCGTGATTCTCGATCCCAAGAGTCAATCGAAACAAGAACACGCTTGCCGAGAAGATCACCAGCCTGCCGTGTCCGCACGCGTATCTTTGGAACGCGCTTGTCCATGGGGACTAAGAATACAGTCTGCTGTGACCGACTTTGCTTCGCCTCCGAACGAACAGAGTCTTTGTCGATGTGGCCGACATATTGTCGCCAGTTGCGCTTAACGATACCAACAACTTTCGCTGTCGGCTGGGGCTTACCTTGGGCCGCCTTTCCATGAGCTCTTTTGACCTCTTCCTGTAACGCTCTTCGCTCTTGCACAGTGACAATAGCTTCGCCAGTTTCATCGTCGTTCTCGGCATTCTCATTCTTGCTGATGTCCTCCTCTTCGACAACTGTGCTTGATGGCGCTTTCCATTGATCTTTTGGCAAGATTTCCAAGACTACCACATCTCCAGATACTGCGCGATTGCTGTTCTCACGACCTTGTATGATGAGTGGCCGGTCAAAAGTGGATACATGAACCGTGCCTTCGAGATAGTTGTAAGGTGAGACGTTGAAGATCCCTTGGTGCAAGGTGCCAGCTTTTGTTCCAGTGAGCATGGCAGACATGGACATGTACTCAGGATACAGCGTCTGTGCCTTGGCATCCCGAGATGCTCGCTGCTCACGAGAAGCGGCGACCATGTCGAGCAAGCGATCGGCGTCTTCTAACCCGGAGACGTAGTCTTGAAGTCCGGAGGCAACAAGCTTTTCCTCTTTGGCTTTGCGTAGACAACCCCTGTCATCAGACAGCATTACGACAGCAGGGCATCTTGCACTCTTGCGAGTTTTGACTGCGTGCTGCAAATGTTCCGCATACCATGCGCAAGTCTTTCGGATAGCCCGATCATTCCGATCATTGATCGTCTCCCCAGCCTCCCGCGTCACATGTGTTTCCAGTCTGAATTCGTTGAAGAAGACGTGAAATCGCTTTCCCTCATTCTTGGTCAATGCAATCAAGCGATGGTACAGCGGGAGAGACCGATTCTTGACCTCCTCGAGTACAGTTTGCAGGACGATGACATCTCGAATCGCACCCTCGATTTCAAACAGATCCATGGCCGTAAGGAAAGCATTCGTGTCCGGAACGAGATAATGGCCCTGGGGAAACTGCTTGCTGCCTGCGGGCGTGGCGGACAAGACAAACGGTTCCGTCTTTCCATGGAATCCAGCCGGGACAACATCTATGCATGCAGTACATAGTTGTGAAGAACACGGGATGTCCTGGCGGAGGTAGACCTCTCGGACGACCTTCTGGACTTTTCCAGACTTGAGCGTTCTGAGGTACGTCTTGCTGCTCAGCGTGGTGTTGGGCGTCGTCGATGCGGCGAAAGACCGCTTCAGCGAGGTCATGATGGCGTCCAGCGGGTATATGGGGGCATATGTGTGGATGTACTTCACACAGGTGGCGGCGAGGTTGTTTCGTTGGGTCAAGCAGCAGCAGCACTGAGAGTCTGAGAAGTTCGCTAGCGCGCATCGCGGCCCGCGCCTTCCACACAGCGACGTCTTGGCACCAATTTTGGAAGGTGTCGAAGGAAAGACGACGACTTCATCTGCCTTTCGACGAGCACTTCATCCACCGACACTCCGCCCACACAGCCACCATGCGGTACATCTACTCCCAAGAGTCGCTGGAAATCCCAGAGGGCGGTACGTACGCCCCAGTATACCAACGCACGACGCTCCCGCGCAGACCAGCGAATGCTCGCACGCAGACACCAGCGCGACATTGAGCGTTGGGAAGGCGAAGGACACACACAGTAACATTACATGCTAACGCACTGCGCTGTACAGTGAAGGTCCACATCAAGACCCGCCAGGTCACCGTCGAGGGACCCCGCGGCAAGCTCACCAAGGACTTGGGCCACATCGCAGTCGCATTCTCGCAGCCTTCGAAGAACGTCATCAACATCGAGTTGCACCATGGCTCCCGCAAGAACGTCGCTACTCTCCGAACTGTCCGCACGCTCATCAACAACCTGATCATCGGTGTTACCAAAGGCTACAAGTACAAGATGCGATACGTTTACGCCCATTTCCCCATAAACGTCAACCTCGAGAAGAACAACGAGACCGGTCTGTGGGAGGTTGAGATCAGGTTAGTAGAAATATATCTGAGGAAGCTTTACGAGAGCGAGAACAGCGGATACTGATATGTCGGGAAACAGAAACTTCTTGGGCGAGAAGCTCGTCCGCCGAGTCATCATGCAGCCAGGTGTCGACGTCGAGGCCTCCAAGAACGTCAAGGACGAGCTCCTGCTCTCTGGCAACTCCCTCGAGGCCGTCTCACAGTCAGCAGCAGACATCCAGCAGATCTGCAGAGTGCGAAACAAGGATATTCGAAAGTTCTTGGACGGTCTGTACGTCAGCGAGCGCGGCAACATTGCTGAGGATTAAGCGTGCAAAAGCTCTCGGGGCATATGGCGTGTTTGTTTTCTCACATTTGGCTGGCGCATGACGAGTGGGCACCGGACAGCTGCGGGATATGGGGCTGTTCTTCCAGCGAGAAAGCTTTGGGCAGATAGCCGCACTGAAATGAAGTTCTGAGCTCATGACACATCTCAGAGGTACTGGAAGCACGACGAGGAAGGCAAAGGAGACATCGAATGCTTCTGGGCTTGCGATCTCATACAAAGGCCAACTAACAATATCGCTGGCTCAGCACGTCCCCGGCCGCCGAATTACACCTGGGTATCATTGCGCATTATTCCGGGTATATCCTGCCCTCATAAAACTCCAACAGAGAGTATATGACTTTCCCGTGTCCCACCCACATCACATAGAGAGAGAACAGAACAGCATTCGTGATAGTGCTCATCAGCAGCGTGTCCGTCCTGACTCTGACCCTCAATGGCATTGTGCCTGTGCGAGCTTTGATTCTCGCTCCGAGCCTATTCACCATCTTCGACGGGAGAGAGATGTGACAGCAGAGTTTGAACTTGAATCCCAATGGAAGCTCAATTGGGAAACAAAACTTGAGCTTCGGCTTCTATGCCTTGAATTTGACTTCTGCTCGGGCTGCTGGGTCCTGCGGTGTTGCGTTGATGGACATGATGCGCTTGCCGCCCATGCGTCGGACCGTCTCGATAAGCTTGCCGCTTGTGTGAAGTGCCTCGATATCGTCGCCTCCCCCGATAGATTTACCATTGATCAGAATATTGGGTACTGTTCTTCGGTTGGTAGCCTTTAGAAGCTCGTCCTGGAGAGCCGGTCCGAGGCTGTGCTGATCGAGTTCGACAACATACGGAGCTGGAGTGATTGAGTAAAGGTCGAGGAGTATATGCTGTAGTGAGATTGTCAGCCTATGGGATTCGCGATCTTGCGCCCTGCTGGTGCATCTTACCTTGGCCTTCTTGCTGAAGGGGCAGAAGGTCTTGGAGAACACAATGATAGGACCTTTTTTCAAAATCTCGTTGAGCTCCACTTCCACTTTATGGTCGGTCTCGGTCTCATGATCTGCTTCGCCGCTTTTCGCAACGCTCGTAGGTTTTGTTCCGACGTTCCCGACTTTGGCTACACCGTCATCGTTATCCGTAGGTGGCCTTTGGTTCACAATCTTGCCGTCATTGACTTTCTTGCGACTGGCTCCGCTTTTCTCTCCCTCAGCAGTTGCATCGTCAACAATAGGTTGTGACTTCTCTTGACCAGCGTCGGCTTCTTTCGTCGGAGAGCTGGTCAGAGCAGTTGTTGCGGTCGCCATGGCGGCATCATGCTCTTTCTGTAGTCGTTCCACTCGGTCAAGTCTCGATCGTTCTTCTTCGAGGATATTTTGTCTCGCCTCGGCATCCTGCTTCTGCTCAATCGCTGCTACCGTCCGCCTGTAGAATTCGGAATCGTGTGTCAATCGCTCGCCGTTCGCAACGTAATACAGGGCCAGGACGGTAATTAAGACGACCAGGGTGATGACCTTAAGCTGCCTGCTGGAGTGAGGCATAGCGATTGTGGTAAATGAAGGAATGGAAGTCTGCGCTCTCGAAATCCGGATTGATTGCAGTGTACAAGAAGCAAAGAGAGTGACAGCGAAGCACACGCGACTGGTGCGGTGTAGTGTGGTGTGGTGCGGCGCAGGCAACGGTATGGAAATAGAGGCGCGTGACAGTGGAGGGATGAGGGTGGGAGAGAGCCCTGCAACTGTCAGTGTGGAGCTCATTCCCCTGCATCGTGAGCCGCTGCTTCCCTCAGGCTATAGTGATGGGCGTCCACCGTGTATTTAGGATTTGTCCTATGGACAAGGCTAGTTACGCTACGAACACGGGTGTGTCCATAGTCTAGTCAATCTCGAAGACGGTATAGTGTCCGTGCACACCCCCTTATCTGGCTCCTTAGCTCCTGGTCTAAGGGATATTGAGCGTACTATACGCTCTTGGCGCCGCGGGCGTAAGGATTTACGTTGAGAAGTCCTGTGTACATGGTGTACACGGCCACATGGACACAGTTGTGGAGACCCATCGTCCACCAGTACTCAGGCTCCTGGATTTCCGAGCACAGGGCTCGAGTGGGTTTGACCTAGTCGCTCTCCCCCCACATGTGAAACGGCTCGACATTTTGGCCAGCTTCGATATCAACCGGCCATACCACCACGACCACTTAAGACCATCGTAACGTGGAAGCGCAGACGCCATGCGGAGAGAACGGTGAGAACGGTGAATAAACGGATCAACGACGATTGGCTGTGGTCTGGTCACCAATCGCACAATACTCAGACCTACATACAAGCAGACATTGGCAGCAGGGCTGCCGTCTTTCGGCTACCGGCAATGCGAATGAACACACCTGTTCCACAGTTGTCAGATTTCTCCTTTCAAGCCTGTCTTTCCTACTTATGCGATCCTGCGACATGACCACCACGGGACCTGCCCAGAATGACCCCTTGTCACCCGGAATCACCGCCCAAGTCCAACTGGGTGAGAGCCTTCCTTGGTCAGAAGATCGCTTCATCTGATCAAGAGACAGCGTCTTTAGCAGCTTGTCGACGCGATCAGTATACTCAAGTTTGAGTGTGATCTTGTGCAGAGCAGCAAACGAGAAGTCGTGCACCAGAATCACCAGTTGAGCCACGAGCTCATCCCATTTGACGATCCTCATTTCCGACTCCCAATCTCCAAACCCATCATAGGTCTTTAGCGTTTCTAGACCTTTCGGCGAGATCTCCTCGATGTTTGAAAATGGTCGATCTGTCTAACAAATCGGAGGCTCTGTGGAAGTTCGCAGTAGGGCCTGAGGTCCTTCCTTAATTCGCTCCAGCGCATAGCCCAAAGAAATTGTGTCTGCGATCATTGTTAGGGTAGAACCCGCGGGTCTCTAGGCTTGTACGAGGGAACTCGAGTTGATTGGTGAACTTGCGGACTTTCAACGCGTGGCTCGCATTTCCTGTTGGCCATGTGTGCCTTCTATTTTGCCAGGTTCCCGGAAAACTGCAGTCATTGCATCTTGGAGAATCTCCATGCCTTCATCGATTTCCTCGTTGGAAATAACCAACGGAGGGACGAACCGCAAGGTATTGGTCCCGCAGGTGATTACAAGAAGGCCACGCTCACGAGCAGCGGTGATCACAGGTGTTGGGTCTTTGTTCAATTGCAGTCCAAGAATCAAGCCACGACCTCTGACCTCTTGCACGATGTCTGGAAAAGCCTCATGGAGGCGAGTAAAATGCTGGCGGAATCGAGCCTCCTTTTTGATGACATCCTTCTGAAGCTCCGGGTCTGTCAGACGGTTCACAATGTAATGGGCAAGTCTGCAACCAAGAGGGTTGCCGCCAAAGGTGGTTCCATGGTCGCCGGTGGCGATCTTGCTGGACACGTCCTCGGTGACAAGCGTGGCGCCAATGGGAAACCCGTTGCCCAGGGCCTTTGCAGTGGTGACGATATCAGGATGAGCCTCAGCCGGTAGGTCTGCATGAGCCCACATCTTCCCGGTCCTGCCCATGCCACATTGGATTTCGTCGTGGATCAAGACGGCCCCAACTTCTGTGCAACGCTTTCGAAGCGCGAGTAAGAATTCATGAGTTGCAACGTTGACGCCGCCTTCGCCCTGGATAGGTTCGATGATAACACCACAGGTGCTCTCGGTCACCAGGCCCTTAATGCCGTCGATGTCGTTATAGTTGCCGTACTTGCAGCCGGGCACCATGGGTGAAAAGGGCTTCTGATACTTGGGGTTCGGCGTCGCGGACAAGGCACCCATCGTTCTCCCGTGGAATGAAGAGTTGAAGCTGACCAATTCGTACTTACTGCCGTCTGGCTGAAGCATCTTACCGCACTTTCTGGCGAATTTGATGGCGGCCTCATTGGCCTCACTGCCCGAGTTGCAAATGAAGGCTCGGGCGGCGTTGAAGCCTCCAGCTTCCCGAGTCTTCTCGACCAATAATTGGCTAAGAGCTCCGGTCCATGGATTGTAGTATAAGTTGGAAGCATGAACCAGCGTCTGAGCCTGCTGGTACATGATCTTGCTCATCTCTGGATCACAATGGCCCAACGAATTGACAGCTATGCCAGCAGTGAGGTCCAGGTATCGCCTGTTCTCGATATCCCAGAGGTAGCATCCCTCTCCTTTGTGGAAGACGGGCGGAGGTCGCACATAGGTTGCAACCATGTATGGCGTATGGGAGTTGACTAGGCGAGTAGTCGGCGAGTCTGCGGGAGGGTCGGGTGTACGTAGGGAGGCTTCTTGCTGCGAGCACTGTGAGTGGGAGTCCCTCTGTATGCGCCTTTGTGGTGTACCAACCTCAATGGCAAGTTTCTGGCTCGCAGGTAAATTCGACGCGGCGGTGGCAGCAGTTGCGTAGCATCGTCCAGTGAGGGCGGCGGGCAAGCTGCTGCGGTGGGCGCGGACGATAGCAGTGCCAAAACGATGGGCGGCCATTATTGCTGTTTGTTATTAGTTATAGTAAGCAGCACGAAATTCGTTGTATGGGAAGAGAAAAAGGCATTAATGATTCTTGCCTCAACAGTCAACAGAAACTTTGCAGTGCCCGCATGACGTGGAGCCTTGGAGCGAACTTGCAGGAGCGAAGTCGGCCGCCCTGACGCGCTCCGTCTCCCAGCATCAACAACAATGTCGATCTTTTTCGACTTCACTTCATCTTCATCTGTGCCCCTTCTTCATGTGATCGAGCCATCCACACCTATTGCAGGACGCCCCATCCATCCGTCCGGCACAGTCGCGTACTCGACTAGTACATGTACCGGCTCGCTGCTTCGCTGCCTCTTCAGATCAGCCCGCATACCTTCTCCCGCCGAACTCTTTCTGCCCGTGGGCTCGACATGAGAAAAGCAGGTACCAATGCCTACTGCAGCGCCTTCATCCAGGATGGGTTTCTCCGGAACCATGGAAGTCTGTTAGCTGCCTCCTGCTGCAAGACACCGTGCCCAAGAACGTAAGCAGGAAACACGCGCAAGTCCAGCCGAGCAGACCACGCACAACCACGTGCGCTTGGAGCTCGCTCCGCGGCCAGTCTTCCAGATCCAATCTATTGGCAGCACTTCCAAAGCTACAAAGATACAATCGTATCAATTCAACCGCAAGTCCGGTCCGCCAAGCATAGAAGCATGCGCTGGTCCCAAGTCTAGAAGGCGTGAAAGCACGCTTCCCCGCGTGGCGTCTCCAAGGTTGAAGACTACTAGCCCACCTAAGTGCAGCCCGTTGTCGTTGGTCTCGCTGAGGCTTGCTGGAGGAGCCAATGCCCACTCGACCGGCTGCGCTGGCATTTACCGTATCAGATGCCATGTGTCCGCTCAGGAGGATGTGACTTTGGAGGCTGGAGACGGTGCATACTTCCGTCACCGGTGCCAACGTCTTGTGACTGACTCGTTTCGACTTCATCAAGCGTGGCTCGCTTGATGAAGCCGCTCTTCGTGGGAAGCTACTACTCCCAGTAGGATGCGGAAGCTCGCCACAGCTCCCATGGCGATATAAAGACCATGGCTCCTTGGAAGGATAACCTCATCAATCTCACCTCGTTCTCTTGTCAATAGCTCGCCGCAACCTTCACAATGGCAGACCTCGAAAAGAGTATCGATGTCAATGTCGCCCACCTGGAGCGTACAGTCTCCGACGACTCCGTCGTCTCTGCCAACCAAGCGGCGATTGATGCTCTCTCCCCGGAAGAGCAGAAGAAGCTGATATGGCGAATCGACGTTCGCTTGGTGCTCACTCTTGGCTTCATGTACTGCGTGTCGTTGATGGACCGGTACGTCAAGAACGGCTCGCTCACTACGCTGCAAAGCTGACATCGCTTCTAGAACGAACCTGGGCATTGCAGTGGTCGCCGGAATGGGCGTCGATCTGAAGCTGATAGACTTCCGATATTCCACCATCGTTCTCGTCTTCTTCATCAGCTATGTATTCCTGCAGCCGCCAGCCACCGTTACCTTGCGCAAAGTCGGACCGCGGATCTTCCTGCCGAGCATTGCCTTTCTCTGGGGCGTTACGATGATTTGCTTTGGATTCGTCAAGACCTGGACCGACATGATTCCACTGCGTGTCGTGCTCGGAATCTTTGAAGCTGGATTCTTTCCTGGTTGCGCATATCTGCTTTCCTGCTGGTATCCTCGATACGATCTCCAGAAGAGGTACGCAGTCTTGTATATCCACTCGCTCACCTCGAGTATTCGAGACTGATCATCATTAGATACGCTGTCTTCTACCTGATTGGTAGCTTGTCGTCCGCCTTCTCTGGCATCCTAGCTTATGGCTTTTTCCACATGAGTGAGTAGAATTCAACAGACCCGCCAAAGAAAGGTACTGACCTGTTATCGAAGACGGCCTCGGTGACTTGGGATCAGACTATGGTCAACATTACGGGCCCACCAAGGCCGACCCCACTGCTCCCAGCGGTATCATGCCCGGAATTGCTGGATGGAGATGGATCTTCATCATGCAAGGCCTGATCACCGTCGTTGCCGCGACAATCGGTGCCTTCACCATTGCGGACTTTCCAGACAAGGCAGCTCAAAAGTCCACGTCCTTTGCTCTCTCGTTCTTGACCGAGATAGAGGCCAGCTTCATCGTCGCTCGCATTGAGAAGGATCGTAGCGATGCCATTCCGGAGCCCTTCAATTTGGGTAAGTACTTGCGATGCGCTATGGACTCCAAGATCTGGGGCTTCGCCGCACTATTCGGGTGAGTAGTCAACAAGACAATATGCAAGACAGATTCAGATGTACTGAGCCATCACCCAGTCTTACGACTACTTCCACCTACGCTATAGCTTATTTCCTGCCGATCATCCTCCACGACAGCATGGACTTCGACATCGCCGAAGCCGAGTGTCTCGTCGCTCCTCCCTACGTTGTCGCGGCCCTCTGGATGTACGCCTGTGCATGGTACGGCGACAAGCACCACGTGCGTGGCCCGATCATCATCGTCAATGCCCTTCTCGGCCTGATCGGTCTGCCTCTGTTGGGCTTCGCCACCTCTCCCGCAGTACGATACTTTGGCGTCTTTTTGGCGACTACTTCGTGCAACGCGAACATCCCTTCCGTTCTCTCGTACCAGGCGAATAACCTGCGCGGACAGTGGAAAAGAGCTCTCGCTTCGGCTACTCTGGTCGGGGCTGGAGGCATTGGTGGCATTATTGGTGAGTTGTTCCAGCAATAATTGAGTTGACCGATGCTGACTTTTGTACCAGGCAGCACGGTCTTCCGCTCGCAGGACGCTCCTGACTATCGTCCGGGAATCTACACCTGCATTATCGCAAGTGCCTTAATTGTTGTCATTACTGTATTGATGTCATTCAAGTTCAACCAGGCCAACAAGCGTGCCATTGCTGGAGGCAAAGTCATCGAGGGCCTCGCAGGCTTCAGATACACATTGTAGCCGGCTAGGAATACAACATTGAATCAGTTTTACTGTCCACAGTCAACGACTCCGAACCCCTCGCAGCAATGTTTTCGAACCTCATCATCTACAGCGGGTGTTCAATCCCTGAGGCTCCCGCGTTTCAGCAGCTTAGTTTTCCTTAACCTCTCTGTAGTATGACAATTCACCATATGCCAGGTAGCATACCGTATCGCTTGTTCTTGTACTTGTTGCCCATCTCTTTACGATATCTTCGCTCCTTCTTCTTCGCCCAGAGACCCATCTGGCCAATGGCAACCACACTGAACAGGAGAGTCGCCCATGATCGCGTGACGAGGATCATACCAACCCACGCAATGGCCTCAAAAAGGTAGTTCGGGCAGGTGACCCAGTTGAAGCCCAAGCCCTTCGGAACGCCACGTTCGGTACCGCCTGCTGATCGCAGACTGCGGAGGACCAAGTGCGTGTTCAGGTTTGCAAGCTCGCCAACGATGTAAAGAGCCAGGCCGGCATAGGTGATTGCTGGAAAGGTATCTTCGGCTGCTGCGGGAGCAGTAGGCGAGTAGGTGAAGTAAGCGATCAACAGCCCACCCAAGACCCAATAGTGACCCGAGTTCTTGAAGATGTTGGCTGCGGGCATCGTAGCGTTGCTGAAGCGGTGGACGAAGAGAGTCTCTAGCTCTCGCTTGAAGAAGTGGAGCGCGAGCAGAACGCATGATAGCGTCTGGAGGTAGGACGGCTCTTGGGGTGCGTTCTTGTAGATGTATGGTCTGGCGAACAGGAACAGAGGGTGGATGACGAGAGGGCCGAGGTATTCAATGACAAATACAGTCCGCCATGCTATCTGGAGGCCTGTTGCTTCTCAGCAGAGTGCTGATCATGTGGTATTGCATGTGAACGTACCCAGGTCTTTCACCTGCACTACATCTCCATCTTTCAGGCCCAAGCTGCTGATGGTGATAGCCTTGTCATTGGGCACAAACGTTCCATCTTCCTTGGTGATACGCAGACGGTGAATGTCGAAACGGGCTTCGGCGGCGATACGTTGGTAGAGGTCGCTGGCGCTGCCCTGGATGTAGGTGGTGGTCTCCTTGGGCAGCTTCGGGATGCGTGTGCCTATTCGGGGTGGATGAGCACAACACCACTACAGGATGTGCGAATAAGTAATTGGGAGATACCTCGCGGCTTTATGTGGAGGATGATGGGTTTGGTGGCCATGATTGCGGGCTCACGCGGGTCTCGAACAAGCAGATGCTGATGTTAAAACAGCAGTGAGCAGTCCACATTGCTGTTGAGCAACAGCGGGACCGAGGGACGACCCGTCAAGCTCAATCTCAATCAAATCTTGAATGAAACATGGAACTTCAACCGCCTTACCAGCAGCTGTCTCTCTCTTGCTCTGGGCCATCGCATGCAACAGACAGGCCCCTTCGCTGCGGCGGTGAGGTGCTCGTGGCGAGACTCGGCTGCAGCTCAGGTCGAGGACGGTCGAGGACGCCCATTACGCCACTCTCTCGGCAACACGACGTCTATTGAAGACAGGGGTCCACATTTGCTGACCTCGCTGCTGAGGGCTGGCTGGAGAACTCGGCCATGTACCACGCCTTTTGTTGCAGTGTTGCTCGAGCCATGTGAGCATGTCAATTGTCGTACCGCATCCGCATACGACGTCCCAGTACCATACCACCCGTCAGCAGACGCTGTCTTCAGCCCTCACTTCACGTCAGGGAAGATACGAATAACGGCCCATCGCCTGTTTGCATGTATCTTCGCGGAGGACAAGCGTCGGCGAGAGCGAAACGAGGCCGGGGTCGTGCTCGGCGGTACTATTCACCACGCGAACCACATAGACGCCACGAGGAGGCTTGCAGGGCGACTTTCTTTTCAGCCTTTGACTGAGCGAGCTGCAGACGCCTTTTTTCGCTGCCGCTGTTCCTTTTGACGACGTAAGCGGTGCACTAGACGAAGAAGTAGTTCGCTGTCTCCGCCAATAACAGCCCCTAAGATCAGGCTGTCGTCGGGTGGCCCGTCCATCAGCCGCAGCTGCTGCCAAAAAGTCGAACCGCTGTGAGTGTTCGCCTGCAATTAATGGCCAGGAACGCCCTCTAGCACTTCGTACCTGCCGGCCTGGGGCGTGGACGTGGGGTCTGTTCTTCGTCCGTATTCTTCTCCATGTGTATATCACAACCGTCGCCACCCTTTTGAACCCAGAGACATCGCATCCGAACTCCCCACTCTGCTTACCTCACTTCCTCTAGAGTACCCTTTCTCCCATTGACGCGGACTCGGAGCGGCTCGTTTCCAGCGAACTGCCCAATCGAGGCCTTGCTATTATTGAGCAATTCCACAAATATCCTCTGAAGCAGGTACGTTCCTCTTCCTCGCTGTTGTGCCTGCCTTGGGCAACAGGAGCCTTGTGATGTGACTTCCTTTGCCGGATCACGGGCAGGAACCGAAGCCGCAGCGTCCTTGGTTACTGGTGGTACCTTCCCTCGTCTACCTCAACCACGAGCACCCTCGCCGGACAGACCTGGCTATCAGGATGCGGATTACCGATACGCTGCAAATACCTCAAGAGCCTCCTCCTTCACCATTGTTCGCACCCTATGATCAAGCCCATCCGTGCATCAATCGCAAAGTCCTGCCGCAAAATTCCGAGATGAAGGGCAGAGATGTGACCATCTCTATTTTCGAGGCGCTGGGCTCACATGACCGCCATGGCAGCAACGGGTCATTGGATGCTAGACCGGGAACCTGTGGGAGACATGAAACAGATTTCCCTCGCAATCGCGCGACAGATCGAGCGGCAGCGGGAGACCATCATGCCAGGAATATATTTCCGCCAGACCCGAACGCACCCGAGCCACCGTATTGCTGCTTTTGAGCCATGGTCGTTTTGATGTCCCATCAGATGCTAACTTTGACCGCAGACCAAAGATGGACTATATCCGCCAGGGAGGCGAGAAATCCGGGGAGGCTCAGTCGAACGGGCAGAAGCCTCCAGAGCCAGCCAAGCCCAGTGCGTTACAACGCGTGAGACAAAGCGTGTCCGACTCCGTGAAGCAACTTAGGACTTTGCTCAAAGCAGTGCAAGACCCGCTGCCGACACAGACTGGTGATGGCTCGATTCTCCCCCAGCCGGAGCAAAACAAGCACCTTTGGTCAGAAGTCACCGAGATAATTCGGGACATCAAACGACAAGACATCAAGGACATCGAAGGCTTGATGAAGACGTTCAAGCACGGAATCAATCATGAGCCAATTGACGACAAGGAATATTTGATGGAAAGCATGGTAGCCGTGGCTGCCAAACTTCCAGACGACTTTCTTCAAGACAAAGTTACCAACGTCTTCATCGAGACTCTCTGGAACGATCTGGAGCACCCACCGCAAACGCTCTTAAGCGACGAATTCAAGTTTCGCCAGCCAGATGGGAGCAACAACAGCTATAAGTACCCTAATATTGGCAAGGCCGGTATGCCATATGCCCGGACAGTCGCCCCGAAACTGAAGCAAGCGGGCTGTCTCCCAGATCCAGGCGTGCTCTTCGACTCGCTCATGGCCCGCAAGAATTCCAAAGGAGAACTGCACCCAAATCGAATATCGAGCATGCTCTTCTACCTGGCCTCAATCATTATCCACGACATTTTCAGGACCGACCATGACGACTTCAATCAATCAAACACATCATCTTATCTCGACCTCGCGCCTCTCTATGGAAGTAACTGGGAGGAGCAGAAGCGAATGCGAACGTTCAAAGACGGGAAGATCAAGCCAGACTGCTTTTCAGAGTCTCGGCTTTTGACGTTCCCGCCCGGTGTTGGTGCTCTTCTCATCATGTTCAACCGTTACCACAACTACGCTGTGGAGCAATTGGCCAGCATCAACGAAGGCGGCAGGTTCTCCGTCAATCCCAAGAAGCCAACTGTCGATCGATACGGTGAAACAGGCCTCGACCGACGAGATGACGATCTCTTCCAGACCGCCCGCCTGATCACTTGCGGACTTTATGTGAACATCATCCTTATCGACTACGTACGAACAATTCTGAATCTCAACCGAACAAACGACAACTGGCAGCTGAATCCGCGCAAAGAGTTCCCCAACGGACCACCTGTGGGCACAGGCAACCAATGCTCGGCAGAATTCAACTTGGTATATCGATGGCACTCCGCGGTTTCCGAGAGGGACGACCAATGGACACAGCAGCTGTTCAGAGAACTCTTCCCCGGAGTCACAGCAGAGGATGTCTCGAAACCACAGAACATTGGTATGTTCCTTGGTAGACTCAAGAAGCTCGCAGATGAGACGTACGAGACGTCTCCAGACGAGCGTATATTCCCTGCACTGAAGGACGAGCGACTGGAGCGCAACAAAGACGGACCATTCAAAGGCAACTTCAAGGATGACGATCTCGCTGCACTCCTGACAAGTAGTATTGAAGACTGCGCGAACGCCATGGGGCCACAACAAGTTCCAATCGTAATGAAGGCGATTGAGATGCTCGGAATCTCCCAGGCCAGAACTTGGAAGTGTGCTACGCTCAATGAGTTCCGGAAACACTTTCAGCTGAAGCCCCACGAGACCTTTGACGATATAACTGACAATAAAGAGGTTGCGGACGCTCTCAAACACCTATACGACACCCCGGACCAGGTTGAGCTATATCCTGGACTCGTAGTGGAGGACGCCAAGGATCCAAAACTGCCCGGTTCTGGTCTCTGCCCATCGTTCACTGTCTCCCGCGGTGTTCTTTCTGATGCCGTCGCGCTTGTTCGAGGTGACAGGTTCTATACCTCGTCGTACACTCCCGCCCTACTCACCAACTGGGGCTTCACCGAGGCGTCGTCTGATCTGGACATTGACAACGGATGCGTGTTTTACAAGCTTTTCCTTCGAGCTTTACCTAACAGCTTCGAATCAAATTCTACGTACGTGCATTACCCGATGACGATCCCAGAAGAGATGCACACAATCCTGAAGGACCTGGAGAAAGACCATCTCTACAACTTTGACAAGCCCAAGGAGACGGCGCAGCCCGTTGTATTGTTCAGCCACGATGCAGCCATTCGAGTCACCCAAGACCAGGAGACGTTCAAGGTAACGTGGGGACCGGCGATGGAATTTCTGATGGGGCCAAAGGCAGGGAACTTCATGCTTGCCGGCGATGGCCCTGCCAACGCTCGATCCAGGACTCTCATGGAGAAGCCCATGTATCTCGGCGGCTCCTCTAGAGCCCTCCCATCTGGGAATGAGAAGTGGCTCAAAGCTGTGCGGGACTACTACGAACGTAAGACGACCGAGCTTCTCAAGGAGAAGTCGTACAAGTTGGCGGGTGTGAACTACGCCGACATCATCCGGGACATTGGAAACATTGCTCATGTCCACTTCGGTGCCGAATTGTTCAGCATACCATTGAAAACGAAGGAGTTCCCGCACGGAATTTTCACCGAGCAACAGCTCTACCTGATCATGGCGGCCGTCTTCATTTGCGTCTTCTTCGACCTGGATCCTCCGAAGAGCTTCCCACTCCGCCAAAAGGCAAGAGAAGCATGCCAGCAGCTGGGCAAGATAATGAAAGTCCAGGTCGAGTCCATAATGACATTTGGCAAGACTGCTGAGACGCTCATCGACGCCATCAAGCCAAACAATGGCCCTCTGAAAGAGTATGGCGTCCACATGATCGCTCAGCTGTGTAAGGAGGACAAGGACATTGACGACGTAATCTGGGGCAATATTATGGGGACTGCCGGAGGTATGGTCGCCAACCAAGGACAGCTCTTCGGCCAAGCCATGGACTACTTCTTCACTGAAGGTAAAGAGTACCTCCCCAAGATCAACGCTCTGGCAAAACTGGACACGCCTGAAGCCGACGATCAGCTTATGCATTACCTGATGGAAGGCGCTCGCCTTAGAGGGGAGACAGGTGTTTTCCGTTGGGTGCAGAAGGACGTCACCATCAACGACACCACGGAAGCGATGGGCCCTCGGACGCATAACCTCAAGAAGGGCGACAAGGTGATGGTCGATTTCAAGTCTGCTTGTCGGGATGCAAAACATTTTCCCAATCCAGAGAAACTCGACCTCACGAGACCGCTCGATAGCTATTTGATGCTCGGCCACGGTCCGCATCAGTGCCTGGGTCTTCCCATGACGCGTGTGGCTCTCACAACTATGCTCAAGGTCATCGGCCGACTCGACAACTTGCGACCGGCACTGGTGTCGTATGGTGGTAGGTCTGGAGAGCACCAGGTGAAGAAGGTTCTAAAGGAGTTCTTGCCTGGTGATAGCAAGGTCGTGCCGGAGGAGTGGCATTACCATGTCTATCTGACGGAGGACTGGGATCAATATTTCCCTTTCCCGACGAGTAAGTTGCCACCCATCGACTTCATGTGATTGCTTGTAAATGCTAATCGGTCATTCAGGTCTGAAAATCAACTGGGATGGTGATGTTCCTGATGTGAAATAAGTAAGTGGTCTGCCAAAGAAGGGAAAGGGGAAGTCTGAGCAGGGCGTCAAAGGTTTCGATTTGACCTACGAATCGTGTCATCTGTCATTGCTATCCGAAGCTTGTATTTCAGCTTCTCCTCGAAACAGAGTCTCGGCAATCGATGTATGCCTCTCCTGTCCCAATGCATTCCGTTTTGAGGGACTTTGACCTAAGCTGGCCACTCCTTTCGACCCGACGCCAGCGCTATGAGAAACAATCGCCCGAAGATAATGATACAGTACAGGTGTTCACCTTGTGATACGCTGCAGCGAAAATAGCCTCTGATAGTCGCTGGTAGCAGGTTTGAGGGCCAGGGTAGGTTTTGGCGTCGCTGGTTAGTCGATCCTGCTTCTGCGTAGAAAGGGATAGTTGTTCTCTCATGCCGTGGTGTTCTTCTCTTCATTCCAGACGTCATCGACTCTTAGAATGGCCGCTGTCCGTACGGAGTCGCTTGTCCGTAGACGCTGTTGGCTCCCGCATTGTAGCCGGGTGTCGTGTAGCCTGGGTCTAGCCCACCATAACCGGTTCCTCCCCCGTATGCACTTTGGCCTCCGCCATACTGTGTCTGGCCGCCATTGTTGTAATCCGGGCTGTTTCCGCCATAACCGTTCGCTTGGGCCTGATCTTGGTCGGTGTCGAGATCTCTGATGATTCCTGCCAGTTTCTCCTGCAGCACGCGGATGCCGGAGTGCATGATTTGGTCTGGTGGCATAACCCCGGTACCTTCCAGATCGATGTAGAATGTCGAGGGCTCTGCTTGGTAGTTGAAGGGCTCACCCTCGACCGGCTTCTCTTCCCACTGCCCGTTCTTCTCTGGTTCCGGCCACTCTGCTTTCGGGTCTGTTTCGTACCACAGAGTTGTATGACGCAGCTTATTCCACGGATCGTACTCGAAGCCGATGGCAGCTGTCGGTGCCCATTTCGCATGCTCTTTCGCAATTCCCTTCTTCGCTATGCATCGCACGCTCAGCTCTTGCCCTTTCCGTAGCTGGCAGATTAGTGGCCCTTCTCCATTAGGGTCTGCCAGAATGGGTGCTCCTCGAGGCGGGAGATCGTCGACTGTGCTGGTGGTGACGCCGTTCGGGCGGTTGTATGTTTGATTTCCTGATTCGATGAAGAGGTCTCGCGCAAAGACTTTGATATTGTGGTCCGTGTTGCGATTTGCGACCTGCAGCCTGAGAATGACGGTGCAGTTGTCGCAGAAGTCATCGCAGTCGCAGTCACGCGTCTCGACCATGCTGTCGATGCCTTTTGTGCTGAGCGGGATCAGGCCGAGTCGGTGGGCGAGGAACTCGTCGGCGAGCACGGAGGTGTTGGTTTCGATTTGGACGAGGTCGATAGCGATGGTGGGCACTTCGGCGAGCATGACGCGGCGTAGCGAGTTGGCCAAGGCGAGGTTGGTGTTGGTCAGGTTGAACTTAATCGTCGTGTCGGTCGTCTGCGCGCGCTCGTCAGTATGCCTGCCACGCGCATGCGGATCTGTCGCCAATGAGTACATACGCTGCGGATGGTAACCTTTGGGCCGGAATCATCGCCCTCGCCGCCATCCTGCATATCGCCATATCCGTTCATGTCCATCTCGCCGTCTTCAGACAGCCAGGCGGCTGAGCGCACGGCGCGTTGTTCGTGGCAAACGCAAGCTGCGCGTCTCTTCCCACGCGGTCGCGAAGGTATTAAATATGTCCGTAATCCAGCTGCGGGTGTGGAGAGAAGGTGAGGTGGTGATGTTGAGTCTGGTTGTGTCGTGTGCTGGGACGGAAAGTCGAAGCTGCATATTTCCACTGTCGAGGAGTGAGCGGCCGAAACTCGCGCGAGTCACAAGCCAGCGAAAGATTCACTTCACAACGCATCCTGTTTCGATGCATGTGACAGCACATGTTGGGGTCTGCGTAATTCGCTCCTCCTACCTGGTATCTGATGTCTGCACGTGGTCAAGTATGGAGTCGGAAGTCTTGACCTTTATGTTCGGCTTGCACCTCCTTCCGAGCAACCAAATCAACCTTCTTTTGGAACTCAGAAAGCATCTCTGGTCCTCTCCACAACATCGACACCTCATCATCAATACACAGTCTTTCAAAACATGACGACTAGAAACGATATCCATACAAATCGTACAATCACATACTCGCTATCACAAGGCAGAACGCACACCACGCTCCTTACTCTACCGCCAGAGCTGAGACTCCACATCTATGAAAACATCTTCAGCGCGGCAGATTCCTGGCTATTATTTAACATATGCGACCGGGTCTTCCTCCTACAAGCTTCAAGCCACGGCAGCGAAAGCCGTCCCCTCTCACCCTTGGCTCTTACCAATCGGCTGTTGCACGAGGAGATCATGAGCTGGTTGTATGGGCAAGTCGGCGTGGACATTACTGTGCATGACGGCTTGCCACGGCTATGTGCGACGGGAAGATGTATCGGAACTACGGAAGAGGTGAGTCTGTCGAGTAATTGCGCGAGAGAACTTTTACTGACTTGCTAGGTTCTCGTCTGGCCATATCTTCGAAAGCTCAATCTCCATCTTCGCTTCACGCGCCGGGGCGATAGCGGCATCCTCGTCCAGCGTCTCTCTCAGCTTTTGATCGCTCTTGACAACGGCAAGCATCTGAACTCGCTCACCGTTCGCCTCATCTGGGATGCTACAGAGTCGATCCCTGATTCCATTGAAGAGGTGACTGAAGGTCTGCGGGGCTTTGCATTGAAGGGTCGCTTGAATGTCGTCGTTGATGGCAATCTCGATGAAGAAGAGAGCGATGAGATGGAGAGGGACATCTATCGCAGCATTGTCGAGCCGACTTGATTCGAGTCTTGACCTTGTACAGCACGCTCATTTGGGAAGGACTTCATTGCCTACTGCTCACCATATCAATCCGTCAACGTCGAATTCCAAATACTACTAACCGTCACTCCCTCAATCCACTTCCCGCACGATGTATCACTCTGCACGGTATACCCAATTTGTCTCGACTCGTTCACCGCCAGCCAGAATCCATTCGTGTCGAAATGCGCCACTGTGCCAGCAGGATAGTCGAGCCACACCCAAGCCGCTACTCCCGTCGTAGCACGTACCGTGAAATTCGAAGTAACCGCGGAGTAACTCAGCTTCAGACCTGGATCCACCAGACTCGCTTCACTCAGGCCTAGGGGCGTAAACCAATTCTCATGTCTGAAGGTCTTGATTTGATCCGTATTTGGCAGCTTTCCTTGAGCAGACACCTGCATCCGCAGGACAGCATTGCCAGGATCGTGGCTCTGGAGCACGTTCATCGTGAAAGTCTGCAATACTTGCGTGCTGTTTAACGCTCCCACTGTAAAGTTGACTTCGGATGTCGAGAAATTTGAAGGAACGTCTAGCTCGTTGCCGCTCCAATCGCACCAGGTGAAAGTCGCTTTACCCCGAGCTGGCTCCCAGAGGTCGCTCGTAACCCAAATACTTAAATTGCCGGTAGTTCGATTGTAGTAAGGCGCAATGATTATGGGCTCGTAGCGGTCCTTTGCGGCATAATGCAAGACTTTCCAGCGTCCGTCGTACTCAACCCCAGCCCAAGTAGGAGCAACCCAGAGGTCTTCCAGTTGCCAATAAAGAGATCCCAGGTTTCTGTTCGGCAGTCCGGACCCTCTCCTATAGAACTCAATCTGTGACGTGTAAAATTGAGCCTGGAATATTTGTGAGGCGTGACACCAAGCTGAGAAATTGGCCACTGAGTCGGTTTTGTTTGGAATAGGGAGCCATTCTTGGATCGCCATGGTCATTTGTCCTTGCCCAACGGAAGAGTTGTCGAAGTTCGAGGTGTTGAGGCTTCCTGGCGGATTGTGCTGGTTTCGGAGCATTATAACGGTGGAGTTGAAATGTAGGTCAAACTCAGAGATCTGTTGTCGCCATGACTGGAGCGAAGGCATCGAGTGGAATCCGAATTCATTGGAGAACCTAGCGATTGGGTATGAGTTCGTGTTGCCCAAAAACGATGCGTTGTAGTTGTAGCTACGATCTGATTAGTACGGACAGTGTTACTCAATCTCAGTGCACTTACTAGTCCGACTCGCCGTATACCTCGCCTTCCGTCTTGTTGTTGTATCTTTGTATCATTGGCATGGGTGCGCTATGATTGAGCACCAAATAGCCGTTACTCGTTGAAGATGGCTGGTAGCTAATGCTTCGACTGTTCTCGTAGACGGCCGGGAGGAGGGTGTGCAGGAAAAGCGCCTCGTACTCCCCAACGAGGCGAGGATACTCTTCGGGTGCAGACGCATTGGCAGAAGGAAGCTCGAGATTCTCGAGCTCATTGCCACCGGCCCACAGCGTCAAGGAGGGGTGGTGGTTCACTCGTCTAACCTGATACTCGGCCTCTTGTCGTACGTTGTCCAGAAAACCTGGGTGGGCCGGATACAATGCGCAGCCGAATTCGAATTCGCTCCACATCAATATGCCTTTTTCATCGGCCAGATCGTATAGGAAGTCTGGCGCATATGCACTAAAGAAGAGGCGCAAGTCAGTAAGTTCTTCAGAGAAGTGGATAAGCTTTCGCCTCTTTCTTACCCACTTGCCCAGACTCGAAGCATGTTCTGGTTGCCTGCAATGGCGGTGTCTAGTAACTTGGACATCCGTGCTATGGAAACGCGTGTCCAAAAAGCATCCGGAGGAATAAAATTACTGCCTTTCGCATAGAACGGCTGGCCATTGATTTCGAAATGCCAGTTGTTGCCGGGAGCAATGCCTCTCGCGATCTCTTCTGGAGAGACACGGGCGCCGTTCAACACGATCGTCCTGAAACCCACTCTCTTCTCAATCGTGGCAAGAGTCTGGTTTTGAGCAGACACAAGTTCGATAATGATGTAGTAGAGGCTTTGCGGTCCCATGCCCACCGGCCACCAGAGATCGACTGCATCGCTCGGCAAAGTCACACTGCCAGTAACGGTGGCGTCGGTTGTGTTGACGTTACCCAACGAGCCGGCAGAGATGATTGTGTCATTGTCCAGATTCGTTATTCTGTACTTGAGCTGCGCAGATGGCAAATGGCCAAAGTAGTCCATGCTAGCATTTACCACCCAAGGTTGAGTCTGATCCGGAGGCAAATTGTTCAACTGGCCCTCGCGGTAAATATCGACCAGACTGTTTCGAACTTGTACCTCGTTGGCGCTAAGCTGTACGACATAAGCTGGTTGCCACGGTCCAGCAGGCACAAAAGCCGGGCCCCAGTCCCAGCCAAAGTCAGACTGTTGCTTTCGTACGAACCACCTGTTGACAAATTGATAGAGTTGCTGCACATTATAGGGCCATACCTCTTGGCCAGGCTCATTTGCTATGTCGTTTGCGATTTTTGCAGCGGAGCCGAAGTTGATGCTCAAGATCCTGTCCTGCTCGTTGCAAGAGCTGAGCAGGCTGGAAACGTCGAACCAGTATTGGCGGAACTGATTGTTTGTGCTAGCGACATGTTCTCCACAAAAGGAGATGGAAGTGTACGTGTCCAATCCATTGAAAAGTAGCCAGGTGCTGGTTGCGTTTGAGAGGCCAGAAATGGGAGCGGAGGTATAGGTCCAATTTTGCCAGACTATCCAACGCAAATTGAAGTTGTTTAGACCGTACAGAGGTTCGCCGATGACCTGGTTGGCGAGAAGGTCGAGCTGTACATAGCTTGGCAGTTTGGCGGGAACGGACACATTCAAGGCATCATTGGAGACAGTCCAGCCGGGTCCTGTAAGACTGATGACGGACTGCGAAGAGACGAGAGACGATGACTGCAGCAGAAAAGCAGCGGATGCAAGGATATGCGAACCACGCATGGTGAAGCAGCTCACATGTGATTGAAACTCACATAGGGTGTCTTAGCTTATATAGGAGCGGGAAAGGACAGAGGGGGTTACAGCGATTCCTTGCATTCTTGATATCCAGCGGGGTCGTGGACAGGGTGGAGTCGCGAGTGCAACTCGTTGCCGTACTAGTATTGCGGAGGGAGCTAGAGTGGTCGTAGTTGGCCGTTGCAGCAACAGGAGCCCCACTAATCCAGCGCTCGGAGGAAGTGAGGGCGAGCGGCCGACTGTGCTGTCTATAAGCAAGTGCGAGGCGGAGATGATGGGGTGGAAGGGTGACGGGGTGGGCGGAGTGGCGAGAAGAGATCGGACCTGAGGTCCTCCGAGGCGAATGGGTCCACGCTCCTTTCTTCACACCTCGACGTTTCTTATTATTCGTGGGACAGCCCCTTTCGTGCTTGAAGACCGATAAAGTTGCCCGCACCTCCGCCCTGGCTCCCGGGTCGCTGCTGGGCTGCAGTACGCCGAAAGCCTAAACTGATTGTGCGGAAATACAGATGAATGGCCGTCACCGCAGTGCATCGTCGAGTGGTGAGGAACGAAAATGAGAACAAGAATGATGAGAATGAGCGCTGCCGAGGGCGATGGCGCCGAGTCATACGCAGAGGTTGTAGAGCATGCCCTCGGTGCAGCATCATGAACTAGTCGCGCTAGTCCAAGCCATGCAGCCATTGGACGCGCGAAGCTGCTTCACTTCCGTGTTCCCCTACAAAGTACATACATGCACACTCACTTCCTTCTCTTTAGCTGTTGCATACCCCTCCGCAGACGCCGACGACGACGACATCTTGTTCCTTCTCCTCCCTCCCCCCCTGTCATGTCGCCTCACACTCCGCTACAACCCCACCCGCCTGCCTCATCATGACCTGGAAGCCGCTGCCCTCCGTGGCATTCGCAATATGCACCTACCCCTTCCAGCCCTCGGAACCGAACGATTTGCCGCTCCAGGTCGGCGACCACATCTACATCATCGAGCAAGGCGGTCAGACAAACGAATGGTATCGCGGCTACTTGGTCGCCCCTCCTTCGCTACTTGCCGGCTTGACCAGTGATCGCGGCCAGCAGTTGGAGCATCGCGTGTTTTCTGGTGTCTTTCCAGTGAACTGTGTTCAGGTACGTGAATATCTCGGCGAGAGTGGGCAGGAAGAGCGGCAAGGCGATGGCGGCGAGGCGGATGACAACGCGGACGACGATGTGGACGACGGCCAGAGCTCCCGTGCTCGCAGAAAGAGCCAGGCTGCCCGCAAGGCGAGCAGACGCCTGAGTCGCAAAAGCGTGCGCAGTATAATTAACAAAAAGGAAAAATCCATACTGGTGCCTACGGAGCCAATGCCACGAAATCCCAATGCGCCAAAACCTCTCGCGCCTGTGCCATTGCTCCGTGTGGGCGACGAGACCGGGCTCTCAGCAGCAGAGCCATTGGTGGACGAGATCGCATCCTGTTTACGGGAATGGCACGATGCACGATTGCACGGCATGCTCCTCGCACGTGGCTACAACCAGCTTGTAAAGATGCAAGACCTTATCAAGCGAGTCGACAGCAGTAGAAACCAGCTCATGCACGATGTCTTGACCAAACGCGAGCTGGCCGACCTGCGAGAGGACACAGTCTGGGACCTGGTCGCAGGCAACAAGATGTTCAATGACGAAGTCATTGTCCGAAGTCCGGTCGAGAAAGGCCGACTACTGACGGCCGAAGACTCCGTCATTGAAATGACCAAGTTGCAGGCCAACATGAGCATTCTGGACAGACCCCCTAATCCCGTCCCGGACAAGCATACCCTCCATCACCTGTTTGTGGACGTGCGAAATCTGGTCTGCGATTCGGACCAACCCGCAACTTTACAGATGTCTCTCTATTCCAAGGACTATGGAGAGGCACCCCAACCCGTAAGCGAGAACTATGCTGTTTCCGTCCCGGTACCTGTGGCGCAATCTCTACCGCCCGAGGAGCAGACCAAAACGCTCTTTGTCAATCTGAGTAACTTGGACGTGGGCATCGGTTCTGACATGAGTTCACTTTTTGTGGTTTTCAAACTCCTGCGAGATGAACCAGTGAGGCAGATGGTCCACGGCCAGGGCATGTCCCATCATCAGCAAAAGTCATCCTTGGCATATAATTCCACAACATCGGACAGGCTTGGAACGATCAAGGGACGACGCAGCGTATTCGGAAGCCAAAAGAAGAGGGAGACACACAGCCGCAACCATTCGGAGCTGAGTCACAGGCCAGAGACCTCACAATCCCAGAGGTCGGACACAGACGGGCGTTCAAGTCATTCCGATCCACCCGCTACACACGAGATCAGGACCGTCAGGCGTGTTGCTGGAGTTGGCGCGATCGATGTGACGCCACTCATTCAGGGCAAAACTGAAATGGAGCGGAGTGTCACTCTTTGGACCCCGTCGTCTCTTGCTGATGACAAGAGTGACGACAACGACAATTGGACGGAAATCATTCGCGAGCTCAACCGAAGCACCGCAGGCAGTTACTCGCCGGTCGGTCTCATCCAGCGACTTGATATCTATGTGAAGCCATTTGCTGCATCTGATGTCGACGGCCTGGCTCGCAGCAACCCGACACTCCTACACGACGTTCTGATGACCCCGAAGCTAGGATTCTCTGGCGTTCCAAGTGAAAAGCGAAGCGATATATACCTCACTCTGACTGAGCCGCTCCTGGCACGGGGAGCGACATTGGCGCACTCCAAGTTTGGTGCAGTGCCATTGAGCCAGCGCTGCCAAACGAGTCTGGCAAATCTTCAATTGACACTTGAGGTCCGAAAAGCCAGCGGCGAACGCATCGATGATTGCATTTTCACAGCCGCAAACCACCAGGGCCACACAGCATGGCGCACGGTCGGCGTCGAACGTGGCGAGGGCTGGAACCAGACTGTCAGGCTAGCCATTCCTGCAGAAGAAGTACCCGGAAGCCATGTTGTTATGAGCATTGCCGACTCCCCGAACTTCCCTTTCGCTCTGGCCTGGGTGCCGTTGTGGGAATTCGAAGCTTTCGTTGGGGATGGTGACCATCAGGTGGCTTTGTATGTCTACGATGAGTACTCATCCAGCATCATCGGTGGCAAGGGTGCATATCTGGCCCTTCCTCCCTGGCACAACAAAGCGGACCAGGCACAACAAAACGCCGCCACCATTTCTCTGCGGACATTCCTATGCAGCACAGAATACTCGCAGGATCCCACACTTCTGGGTGTGCTCCACTGGCGAAACTACCATGGGGAGCAACTCATCGAGCTTCTCGAGCGGTTCCCGTTTGTTTCTGAAATCGAGATTGTGAAGCTCCTCAGCGACGTATTCGGAGCTCTCTTCGAGATTCTACACGAGTATGAGACACTAGAGGAGTATGAGGACCTGGTGTTCCACAATTTTGTCGTCGTGCTTAGTATCGCTCGAGACAAACGGTTCGATCTCGGACGCATCATCGAAGACTATGCCACCACCAGGCATGACTGGCCCAACGCGAGCAGGTGCTTGGTCAAGGCATATCAGCGTCTTGTTTCCAGTCCACTGGACCCCGAAGCGTCACGCAAGCTGCGTGCCACGCTCAAAGTGAGCGATCAAATGTTCAAGCTGATCGTGGAGACCACGAGACAGCTTTCAGTCGCCGAGGACGCTGCGGAAGATACCAATGGATCAGAGAAGCGTAGTCGAAGTGTTGAACTGAATCGAGAGGTGCAGAAATTGTTTGTTGCCATCATGGCGCTGATGCGGAACCCGATGCCTGTGCTTTTGGGAACACAAACACTTCTCATTCAGCACTTCGCCTCGTGGCTACCAGAACTCGTCCCTATCATGACACCGCAAGAGCTCCTGGAGCTTGCAACCGATCTCTTCGACTCTTGCACCAACGCCAAGGGAAAGATGGTGCTATACAAGCTGATCTTGATTGTCAACTACAGCCATATCGCTGTGTTCAAGCTTCCGGAGACAAGAGCAACGCTGATCTCCAACACCTTCCGCTGGCTTTCGCCCTACTGGGGCACAACAACGGCAGACGCATCCGATCAATGGCGAGATCAAGTTCGCTTGTGTTGTTCCGTCGTGGCTGCTCAAATGGAGCAGATGGGCGAGGACAGCTGCCAATATGTCCCCAAGCTTACGCAAAGCTTTGCAATACTGTCTCGTCAGCCACGCAAGCCGAAGCGAATTTTCAGTATGCTGTTCCCTACGACATACCCTTTCCCTGTCAAGCCAACTACGCAAGAAATCGACGTCGACGAAGCTATGCTCGAAGTATCCGCTCTACTTGCAGCTGCCTTGACCTTGGATCGCAGACTATATTTTGATTCGAACCAAGTCGACATTACCGACATACTTATGCAAAGCCTCAAGGTTGGACAGAGCGTCCTATCATGCAATGCCTTCCCTCGCAGCTGGTTGAGCTTGCTGGTCAGTCATCATAGATACGGCATGACAGCGTTGGAACGCATCTCCGAGATCCTCATCGAATCTTTGCCTGATATGTACTCGGACGCCTCTGAAGCTTTTGAGTTTGACACCAACATATGGCGTACTTTTTTCGAAACGCTCTTCATTGCTCTGAGCAGTCCAACTCTGGCGATGGAGGCATTTCCTGAACAAAAACGAAGAGCCGTCTGGAAGATAGCCGGCGACGTACGGGAGCTTGGCGCAAATCTGCTTAAACGAACATGGGAAGCCATCGGCTGGGACGCAGACCCAGAGACGAAAGACCTCCATGGATTCGACAAGATGGGCGGTTACCAAGTTCAATTTGTCCCTGAAATGGTGACACCCATCGTCGAGCTCTGTCTCAGTGTTCATGCGAGCCTTCGCGCAGTGGCGATCGAGGTTTTACGTTCTATGATCGTTGGCGCCTGGCAAATTGACCAGGATCTGTCTGTGATTCAGACGGCGATGATCGACTGTTTGGACAAACTTTGCCGAACAAAGAGCGTTACTGAGGCTGTGCTGCAAAAGACATTCATCCCAGAGATGCTGGAACAGTTCAAGCCCCTGGAAAACTCAATGGAGGACAGTCTCTATCGTGCTGTTGTGGAGATGTTCGGCAAGATCGACGACTTGCTGAGGATGCTCACAAGTGTACACCAGAATGGATCGTCCGTCAATGAGGCGAGTCGACTGGTTGATACTCTACACCTCATGCAATTTCTCAAAGATGTGCAGTCGGACGAAGCTTATATCAGATACGTTCACCAACTGGCTGATATGCAGATTGCGGCAGGCGGCATTACAGAAGCTGGTCTGGCCTTGCAAATGCATGCTGATCGCTACGAATGGGATCCGGCCACATTTCTGCCTGAAATTGCAGATCTTCAAATGCCCGCGCAGAGCGCGTTTGAGCGAAAGGAAGCATTGTACTTCCGCATCTGCCAGCAGCTCGAGAAAGGCAAATCCTGGAAGCGAGCGCTTGCTGCATATCGAGAGCTCGCGACGCAGTACGAAGTGAATGTTTTCGACTTCTCGAAGCTCGCAAGAGCACAGCGTGCCATGGCGAGCATCCACGAGAAGATTGCGCGCGGCGAAAAAGTAGTGCCCAGATACTTCCGGGTCATATACAAAGGCCACGGTTTCCCAACAAGTCTACGAGACAAACAGTTTATATTTGAGGGACAACCAGGCGACAGGCTCGCCATGTTTGAAGACCGTATGCAACAACTCCATCCGTCGGCCAGGATTCTTCGCGGAGGTTCGGACGCGGAAGTTGAAGGACAGCACCTACAAATATTCGCAGTCAGCCCGCACAAAGATATCGAGCACAAGATATTCCAGCGCACCAAAGTTTCGCAAGCGGTCCGCGAGTATAAACTGGTCGGCAACCCACAGCGATTCGCGACCACGTCTAGGCAGCCTGGTCAGGATCTCCCTGTCACAGAGCAAGTTGTGGAGAAAGTCGTATATATCACTGCGGAAGAGTTCCCGACCATCCTCCGTCGCAGCGAGATTGTCAATACTGAGACTGTGACTCTCCTTCCGATCGAGGCCGCAATTGAACGGACCACGCGCAAGACCCAGGAGCTGTTGGCCTTGGAAAAGCGTATTGCCAGCGGCGAAGACGAAGGTGCCATGGCTCGACTGACGGAAGACCTGCTGAGCTCTGTCGATCCAAACTCGGACAGCAGTGTTGCACGTTACCGCGGGCTGCTACCGGCATCCATTGTAGCAGATGATACTTCTGGCGATGTCACTTCCTCGGTATTTGCACGTGGAGAGCAAGAACTCGACACGACGCAAAACGCTCTCAAGGTCGCACTTCTCGATCATGCACTCGCGATCAGGCGCTGCCTCAGCCTGTACAGAAAGCCGCAATATCTCCCCAGCAGAGCCGAGCTTGTGCCAAGATTTGAGGCGTCGTTCCAGCACGAGTTGGCTGTGCTCTTCCCGCAAAAGCCACCTCTGATTGACGATGTCACTCCACGACCCTCCATAGAGCTAATAGAGCAAGTCGACGCGCGAGAGCAGGTCGGCGAGGGTGCATCACGAGATGAGCAGGACACCGACAGGCGACAGGGCAGGAGACGGTCATCACTTCCATTCCTCCGACGAGGGTCGTCAAGACAACGCACCAACGGAACCAACGGAACCACCCAAGAGTCAGGCAGAGATTCTCGCGCAGACAGCCGCACCCGCGACCGAAGCCGATCTCGACTGAGCTTTTTCCGGACTTCAGATCAGGACAAGACTACTCAACGGGGACGGCGGGACAGCGATGCAGACGCTGGGCTTGGAAACTTGAGGAAAAGACTTTCCTTCTTGAACGGTAGCAACACCAAGATGGACAGCAATGGGGTGTGATTGAGTGAGTTTCATTTGGTTGTCGTTGTTTTGGGTGCGAGTTGAAATTACCGGATACCCCTTGGAAGCACTTTTATTGCGTACCGCGCAGTTCTTGTATATCCATGTACACTATTGACTCTGCTGCTTCTCTTTCTCTTGCGTCTATCACGATGCAGTGCTAACAAGCACAACCAGCGTCGGGTGAGGTGGCCTCGAGCAGCTCTCGCCCTCGCCGGGAGTTGACGACTGGCTTGAATGTGAAGAATGCATCACCGTACGCAACGAAGTAGAATACATGTAAAAAGGAGGTTACGATTGAGGAGAGAGCTTCGGGTAATCATTGACGCGAAACATGTCATTCCAATGGCCATGTGCGGGTGATGTCAAGATGACCATGAGCGGAGCCAATCCCGACGACATGCATTTACAAAGTACTTCTCCTTACACATCCATTCTCCCGTCTTCACTCAACCCGCTCTTCAACTTCGAGCCCTCTCCAAACCGCCACAATGCTTCCCTCAACGCTCCGCACCAGCGCCTTCCAGGTGCGACCATTCGCCAGCAGATTCGCGCTTGCAACTCGCCAATTCCAATCGTCCTCGCACCTTCGATTCCCAAGGAAAAACACCCAGGACAAAGACAGCATCAACACCGAGTCGAATGAGTACAGCAAATCTGGAGGTGATGGAGCGGCCGCAGGAGATGTCGCCTTTGACCCGTCGAAGACTGGTCCGGAGGAAGAGCACGACGCTGCAGGAAAGGAGTCTGGAAGTGTGAGTTGCTTCGAGATACGTAGGCTGTGGAGTGTGTTGACGGAATGGTCTAGGATTCGAGCAACCCGCTGAATGTCAGCCCGGCGAACACGAAAGTCAGTCAACCACGAGGTCAAAAGGAGGGTGGAGCACAAGGTTCGGCTGGGGAGACAGGACAAGGCAGCGAGCGATCCAGGACGAGTGGTGGCGGGAGTTCGCAGAAGAGCGGTGGGGGCCATTAAGGATGGCCGGCATGAGATGGGGGTATTGCGGAAAGACTGCCGCAAGGGCGTAAGACGGCCGGAAGGTATGCCAAATGCTTCAATTTGTATAGGTGGAGATCCTCGTGATGCATAACTCGGTCGACCCTATCTCGCCAAACACCCATATGCCTGCACCTTCCTCTTAACACTCCGCTCCACGCCTCTCCGAATAGCTCACATTTTCGTCGTGTAGACATGTTCCTGCGTCTCCGCAACAACATCCTCTTTCTCTTTGTTGAGTTCGCGAATCGCCTCCGCATCGATCGCCGACAAGCGCTTTTCGTCGTAGTGGACACTCTGCACCCCGCCACCCAGAGCACCGCCCTCGTACGAGACCACTAGGTCCTCGCCCTTGGCTCTCCTGATACGCAAGCCGCCGCGAACCCAATGTACGGACACGTATATGAGGACGACAACGAAGCCAACCAAAGGAATAACGTACGAGACAGGAGTGCCGTGAGCGTCCGCAAGAGCTGCCTGTGCCGGGGAGAAAACCGCGCCTCCGGAAACTGCAGCCACGAGGACACCCGCTCCACGTCTGGTGTTCTTTCCGAGGTTGGCTGTGCCGAGCGTGAACAGTGTTGGGTCTACACCCAAGAATCAGTCGCTTGTCTCACGGGATTACTCTCTTGGAGATACTCACACATCGGAGCCATGAAGAAGAAGACTATGATGAGGACAGCAACGCCTGCAGTCCCTTTTCCCACACACGCGTATGCCGTGGTTGCAATAGCGCAACAGGCCCAGATGACCATCATGAGAGAGCTGTCAAGCACAGTGGCAACAGCAGCAGCAAAGAAGCGGCCGAGCGTGAAAGTAAGCAGCGCGTACGACAGCATGTCTATGTTCATTCAAAAGAATCAGCGTGTCGTCTCGTAGGATGATGGTTTCCTGGGAAGCATCTTACTTGATGCGGCGGCTGATTCGAAGCTGTTCTCGGTAGCGTAGTTGATGAACAATGCACCTGCGCTGACTTGAGCGCCAACCTATTGTCTGTCAACACCTATTCCCCACTCGTCGTCAATTAGAGACATTTACATAGCAGAACTGTGCAACAAACCCTCCCAACATATTGTACTCCCTCCACAGCGGCTTGTCCGGGAGAAACTGCTGCGAAGGAAGAGCCTCCGAATCGCCAGCAACAATCGAAGCAGAGCGTGCCTGCGATTCTTCCGCAACTTCCGGGAGCTTCGAAAAGACGAAGAGAACGGCGACGGCGCCTCCAGCACATGCGACGGCGAGGTAGACGTATTGCACGTTTGTTAGGCTGTATTGATTTGCACCGGTGAAGAAAGCTCGCGAGGCAATTAGAGGGCCGATGAAGGAAGCCAGACCGTTCCAGCTCTGTTGTTGCGTTAGATATTAATCGAGAACGGTTATGTAACAGTACGCAAAATACGTACCTGACAGAATGCGAGTCTAGCACTGGCAGAAGCAGGGTTGCCGATCACGACAGCGTACGAGTTGGCGGCAGTCTCTAGAGTCGCAAGTCCACAGGCAATAACCAGAGTGCAAGCGAGAAAGCCTCCAAAAGCATTCAGTGGTTTGTCGGGATCGCTGAAATGGGCTACAGGCCAGAATCCTATCGCACCCAGCGAATAGAGCGTCAAGCCCATTAGAATGGTGGTCTTGTATCCCCTGCGCTTCAGAACCTCAGCAGCGACGGGTGCGAAGCAAAGGTAGCCTCCTCCGAAGTACATGACTTGTAGACCGGTGGATTCGAGCCTGGTGATACCCAGGACCGTTTGAAAGTGCTTGTTGAGGACGTCGAGGAGACCATAGGAGAATCCCCTAAAATGCGGAGGAGGAAAGGTAAGCAAGTGTCTAAGACAAAAGAGAGGAATGCCTTACAGCCTTCACTTTACGTACCAGAGGAAGAACAAGCTGATGACAAGGGATAGCGGATATATCAGCTTCTTGCCAGTGAGGAAACCGCCTGCTACGCCAGGCGCATCGGTTGGCACTCCACCTCCTGCCATGATCGAAATGCCTGTCAATAGGTCTGGTGTCTTTTGCGCCTCGAACAGTGGTTCCCAAGGGAGATATGTCGTGTTGGAGAAGACCGACACTCGAGCTGGGCAATAGAACAAGATGCGTGAAGGACGTCGAGCCAGAAACGAAGAACCAGGAAAGGCGAACTATTTTGCGAGGGCACTTGATCTACCATGTGGTCGTCGACATTCTGAGGCCTTATACCTGAACTAGCCAGCCAAGACTACGTTTCCATTCATGACTGGATGCATTTGACGAGCCCAAGTCTAGAAGGTCTTGAGATCTCTAGACTGCCTCTTGGCGTATTGGCGTATGAAATCTGCAACTTGTACGTACCGCCAGTGCCATGTCGCGATGCCAATCGTAATCGGGCCGTGAGATGGATGACCGAAAATGCGCAATGCGCCGTTGTCGTTGCGGCTCCCAACCCGCATTCGAACCCCGTAGCCCATGGGGCTCCGCAACACCTCTTGGCCTACACGACCATTGGTTTGCGAGGGAACGCCGTCCTTTGCCCAGTTGTGCCGCGTTTCGGTATCGCTTGCGGAGATTGACAAGAGAAGTCGATGCCCGTCGGGTCCATATGCCACGTGCTGCCAGCATAGCTTGCCCTGATTCGCAATCGTTCTCGTCTTTCGGCCAAGCTCATGTCGACATGAATGTATGTGACGCGATTCATTTGCTGACATTCGTCGTGTAGCATCGATCTCCAGCTCCTTCGCCAACATCCCCACACGCCTTGAAGTGCCGACATGTTACTCCATACGGCGCTAAAAGCCCAAGTAATCTGGTTGCAGTTTCGGTTTCGGCCTTTCTTCGTGGTTGCTCACTGCTCGAACCAGCCTATTAGTTGAATTTGACCGCACTTGATATCAAGTCCTTGGCTTTGATCTGGCGAGACGCCGCTTTCCTTCGTACTCTACGAACGCGACAGTCCGCCAATTGCGTCAGTCCAAGAGTCCCATGATCCCGACGACATGTGCTGCTTTGCGATAGCTCAAACTCTATCGCGGTTCCTCCTAAATTTGGTCTCGTGCTTTCTGTAGCGTGCGCTTCAAAATTCTGTCCTGCCATCATCGAGTTCGGCCTTTGACGACAATGGTAGCGCTTCCCATTTCGTACTTCCAGCCCTCATTCTTCAGCATTTTACTGACGGCAGGACCCAGCTTACTCTTGCCACCCTCGCTGTGGGTTCCTCGACCGACGACGATTGTGAATCCCGCCTGACGCTCCGCTGCTCCCAATCTGCCGTTGGTACGATGCTCGCCCAATCCACCCCACCACTGTTCGACTTGTTCCTGAGCAATCCTAACCGCATTCAAAACGTCGATGCCGTGAAGATCTAGTTGATACGCGGTTGATTGGGAAGCAGATAGCTGATCTGCCACCACGGCCGCAGCCCATGACGATCGTGCCGCCATGTCTCTACTCACTTCGCCGTAGTAGGCTGCAGCGCCACCCATGAGCCGATCTGATTTTGCTTTTCGATGTGCAGCATAGGCTTGTGCGAGTGCAGCGCTTCTAGCGGCAGCATACGTACGAGCCTGCAATGCGGCATCGAATGTGTCAGTGGTGCTTGTCGGGGTTTGTGGAGCGCGAACTGGCTTCTTGATCGTCACCCACGAGCTGTCGTTATCCTCGAGATTGGGCGCTGCGTATTTGGGGATGATCTGAATACCACCAGCTGACCGAGGCTTGACGGTCAAGGCCCTTGCCAGCTCGTGTGCAGCAGCAGTGGATGGATGGGCGATACTGACCAGAGCAGTGGCATATTCCAGCGATATCGATTGAAATTCGGAGTGCAGTTCGTGGGCGTTGACTGCAATGATCGGATCTTCTGTTTGCGCCTCGTTCTGCAGAGCCTTCTCCAAAATTGCATTGATGGTACGTGGAAGTGAGGCTCCGTTAGCGTAGAATGTTGATGCGACAGATTTGTTGGACATGTTCATCCTCGTCGCCAAGAAGTCAATGTCCTCGGTTGACGTTTGCCATCTGTTGCTGAACGGAGCTGGAGAATCGACAAGTGATAATGGCAGCGAACTCGATCTTCGCTCTTCCAAATCTCTCAAATTTCTCTTCTTGCCCTTCCCTTTTCGGCCACGACCAACAATATGATCTTCGGAGAAAGCATCGATGCCCTTATGCACGATTTTGGATCCATCGTCACTGTGCTCGCCTCCCTCAAAGTAGTTATGGGTTAACAGCTCATCCAAAGCTCTATGCCAATTTCCCTTGCATTTATTGAGCGTGAGTATGACATGGTGTCGGGTAAAGGGATGATTGACAACTTGAAGCAGAAGATCCACCTTAGTGTCTTCGTCCATGCTTTCGACAGATTCGTAGTTGTCTGAGGTGGGGTCAAAC
Organism: Mycosphaerelloides madeirae; assembly: GCA_002785995.1. NCBI lineage: Eukaryota > Fungi > Ascomycota > Dothideomycetes > Mycosphaerellales > Mycosphaerellaceae > Mycosphaerelloides > Mycosphaerelloides madeirae. Next base: position 209,516 of record NHNV01000001.1, on the reverse strand, counting down.
GTGTGAGCTTCCTTTCTGTGAGCTTCAAGATTGAGAGCAGAGACGCCATTGCTGAGACTAGTCAAGTCAGTCTCCCGCGATCGCAGGTCGCTTGCTCCTGTCGAGGACTGGAGCTGCCCTTGGTCAGGAAGGCTTTCATCTTGTGCGCCGGTCCCTGATGGGTCGAATCCCAGCTCTTCTTCTTGTATTGCGGACTTTTTCAGCGGATCAAGTGTGTTCCTAGCGTCTTGAAGTTGTCTCTCATCGGTCAAATCATAGTCGGACAGAATGGCGGAGAGTAGGGCGGGATCGAGAGGCGGACCTGCATGTACAATCAGAACTGAGGATGTCGCTGTCGACGGGTATAGGGATGCGGCGTACAGTATTCCTCCTATTGAAAATTTAGAGATAATGCATAGTCTTCCACTCGAGTCTCGTACCTCCAGTTGGGCCAGCAACTCAGCCATCGTCTAGGTCTTGGAGGGTGATGGATGCCGGCTTCTTAACGCTGCGCATTCTGGTACAGCGAAGAGGATCATAGAGCAGTCTTCAATGCGCGCACAAGAAGTAGGAGTGTCGAGTAGTCCGGGACAGTTGAGGACGCGTTGAAGATTCATGTTCGAGAACGAGGAAGACTGCATGCATGACGCTGCGACGCGCCTGCAGTGGTCGAATTTCGGGTGGGTTTGGGCCGACTCCTCCGACTGTAGCCGCCCGGTGCCATTTTTGTGCTCTTCTCGCATCGACAAGCAACATCATGCATCCATACATGTATATGTTCAGTGGCGGTATACACGTGTACGCTTGCCGGCCGGATGCCAGTTATGGCGTGCGGGAAGGAACAGACAGAGAGACGCAGCTGCCTCGTCAGCACGAAATTCCTGCACATGCAAGAATCGTCACCGTCACCGTCTCACTTCAATTCTCACGATAAGGGCTTCAGCCGTTCCTCTTACTTACGTGCCTATATGTAATAGGTGATTGTCAGACCCCAGTTGCTGAGCCTTCCACACTCGCTTGCAAACTTCTGCCAATGGCCTCCCGATCCACAGTCGCCGCCGATGGCCCCCCATTAACGCCCGCCTTTGACGGCTCCCATGATGAATCGCCGCATCTCAAGGAACTAATCAAGACACTCGGTCTACAAAAGCACATCGAAGGCGGCTACTTCGTTGTCAGTCCCCAGCCTTCTAGTTCATCGGGCGTTGAACGCTCACAAGAGTATGTAGGAGACCGACAGAGACCCACTGCGCGTGCCCAATCCCTTCGATGAGCAAGACAGGACCACCCGCAGTGCATGCACGACGATTCATTATCTTCTGACGCCGAAGTCACCGCTTGGAGCCTTTCATCGAAACAAGGTCAGCTTCTCATTCAGCAAGCTGTGTCTAAACCGGAGTGCTAGCTACTCGCGTCATAGGTATCGCTTTTGCTGATCTCGACCAGGCGAGGACTGTACATACACTGCACAGCGGCCGTGGTGTCTACGTCCTCATCCACGCCGATGAAGTGGCGAGTGCAGAAAACCCAAGCGGCTATGGATGCGCCGAGACTGCCCCCGAAGATCAAAGGTGGACAGGCAAGGCCCGCGTTGAGAACTTCGTTGTTGGGCATAATGTTCTCAAAGGTGAACGTCTGCAATGGATCGTAGAGGGCGGAAAGTACAAGTGCAGGTGAGTTATATCGCGACTAGCAGTTGACTTTGCTAACAACTATGAGCTATTTACTGCCAGACGAGAAGGACGGTGATAGCAGCGAAGGCCTTTTGATCAGTGAGACCGTCGTTCCAGGCTTTGAATACACGGATCACGATTTCATGAGGCCGGAGCGAATGGAGGCCTTGGTGACTGAGGAGCAGGCGAAGGAGATGCAGTGGATGCTTCGACGAGCGGACTGAAATCTACCTGATGCCTTCGTCCGTCGAGAGACAGGCTATCTGCCATCATCATACTAGGCGTATAGACATCCTTCAATACACAAAGCAGTGCTCATCACCACACTCAGCTTCCACATCATCAGTCCTTCCCACCTCCAGAGAGCCTTCACACGGCATTGAAACAGTGCACAACTCAACCATTCATGTAATATGCTTTGCAAGTACGAAGCATAGCCAACAACATCTTTATAACTCCTTCCTCATCTTCCTCTTTAGGCATTTCCTCAGGCCTTCAACGGCGCCGAGTTGGAGCTGCATGAGGCCCTTCGTAAGGTTGCTGGCTCGGGGGCGTCATTGGAATGAAGCCCGGAGTAATGCCTCTTGCATCCCGGCGATAGCCATCTGGAATGGCTGGAACGGTGGGGTGGTTGATAGGCGTCATTTTCTTCTCACTGTAGCCCGGCCCGTCACTATCGAAGACTGGCAAATTTACTGTCATCTTCTCCTTCTCCTTCTTGTCCTTTTGAAAGGTATTCATAAAGTGCAATTTTGTCTTTCTCGTCCTTTCGGCAAGTAATGGCTTAGATGGAGACATCAATGCTTCAGTCGCTCCTGCAGGCGAGCCATCCTCTCCAATCAGAGGTATCGGTTTGGGATTCGTGAAGATTGAGTCACCCGGATGAGCCTTGAATATGCCCATGCTTTCTTCCCTTTGCTTCTGAGCCTTCTAACGCTTGAGATGTTCAGGGGTGACTTCGTAATCCGCATCGAAGTCTGCAGGGAGTGGAGTTGCTTGCCTTTGAGAAACATCAGTCTGGGCTGGGGGACCTTCAGGACGGCCATTCCCTTCAGGACTTCCACCTCCTTCGAGGGTTCCGTCCCCTTCGAGAGTTCCATCCTGTTCAACATTTTCATCCAAAGAGAAGCCGTTCGAGAGCTTGAGGGTTCCATCGTCGTTGAACTCAAGACTTTCCAAAAAGTCATCAGGGAGTCCAAAGTCTTCCTCTGAGGATGTATCGTCAGGTAGAGAGAACTCGTCAGGAGCAGGTGCGTCCGAATCATAGTCGTCGTCAATCAGATTTCTATCCTTAGGAGTATGCTTACCCTTAAGGGCAGTCTTGTCCTCAGGAGCAGTCTTTTCCGGTAGACCATTTTCCTCGGAAGAATCGTCTTTCTTTGAGCTATTCCCTTCATGCGAACCATTCCCGTCGTCGGCGTCATTCCCTTTGTCGGCATAATCCCCGTCGTCGGCGGCATTCCCTTCCTCTGGCCCATCTTCCCCCTCTGGATCATTTTCCGGTTCTGGATCAATCCCTCCCTCGGGATCATCTCCTCCCTCGGGGTCATCTCCTCCTTCAGGCTCATCTCCTCCCTCAGGCGCAGTTCCTGCACCGCGGGAAGTCCCTCCAGGCACACTTCCCTGGTCGGAGGGTGCGTTGTCGTTGTCATCGTCTGGACTGACTCCATAGTTCTTTCGATTGGGACGTCAGCAGGGAAAGAGATGGTAGGCGATAATGATGCCCGTGGTGAAGACGTTGATCAGCAATGACCACTTCAGAGCAGACCTTAGAGCGACGTCATCTTGGCTTGCAAATGACGTGTTCGTGGCCATAGGATATGCAGTGATTGTCTCCACATACAGCTGTGGGACTATGGTGTTCACCTGCTCGATGATCTTCGTTGGTGGTACACGCTCGATTTCTTCATGTTGTCTTCCGATATAGCCATCTTGGACGGCGGCTGAAAGAATAGAGATGGCGGCGCTCGCCAGGCCGATAGCCTTCCCTCCGCTGAAATCCCCGATGGATCCCATGTTCGAGATTGAGGCTGATTGTGGTCAATAGCCTGGATGTGGTTGCTCGTTATGAGATGGGCCTCGGTGAGGGTATGCGCCAGCGCGGAGTGCAAGGACAGCAGTACGTTGGTGAGTCTGAGACGGCGTTAGATTTGCAGCTGATGTTTGCGAGAATTGTGGGTTCTGCTCAGCTTTTGCAGGGACAAAAGAAGTTTTGGCATTATCTCCTCGGACATCCAAAAACGGCGGAAACGCAGTGATTTTCGTTCATTGACCACAAACAAAGCAGCAACAAACGAGAGGTCTCGCTCGTCTCCGATTTGGATTCAGCAGTTGTTTCCATCAAACGGCGTCCAAGAGAAAGTGGTAGGCTTGTTAATAATGAAGCAGAGGATGGACGGTCGTACGCTGCATAGCTTAGCACTAATAAAGACATCTCGAGACGCTGCCAATTTAGTATGAACGCAGCCTGCAATGCTGCGGGAAGGCTGAAGCCAACAGCTGTCAACAACAATACAGACCTACTGTTGGACACAATAACCTGGCCTTTCGTCATGGTGTAGGCGTGTCTTTGGGTAGAGACACTCGATTATGTTATATAGCGAACGAATTTACCACTCGCTGGGCCAATAGAAAATTTTCGGGTGCTGCTAATATTTTCGCTTGGACTTGACCTCGATGTGAGATGATGGCAAGATGGGTGGACGAGATGGTGTATGTGATTTCTGACTTTGACTCGTCACTTCCTTTTCAATTTCACGCTAGCCAGTCTGGGCTCTGGCAGTCGCGTCTCTCTAGCGCGTCGGCCAACGGGAAAGTGCGTGTGCCTGATACGCGTTTACTCCATTCAAAACATTGAATCCCACACACCTTTTCTCTTCAACTTCACCTGTCCATTGACCCGTCCATTGGCGTCACAGCAGCGTCATAGAGCACACACTCACACGGACGCGTCCCGCCGCACATCACCATGGACGAAGGTGTTGACTCGCAAGCCGCGAGGCTCCTTCCACAGGCGATCCCCGAGTGGGAGCTGACCCTCACGAGTGCGTCGATAGAATGCACGTTAATTGAGAGGGGAAATGACTGACATCTTCCAGAACCGACTCAACTCATGATCGCTGTTCGGATACACGACAAGCCATACACTCAATGGGAAGGCGACGACACGGAAAACTTCCTTTGGTTCAAAGGCCATGGCAATCTGTCTATTGCGAAGATCATTGCACACTACCGCGAGAGACACCCGGACGTCAACATTGCTCTGCGGCCCACTTCCGGCCCTGTCTTGAGCCACGAAAGGAAAGTCTCTGAACTACCCAGCCAGGACCGTTTGCTGGTGCTAACCGCTACGACTGTCAACGAGAGCGGTACTCTCGGGTCTAGCTTTAATGGACAACCAGCGTCTCAGAGTCTCCGCCAGCCGCTCCAGCCGGTAAACCGTCAGCTACAAGCGCAGCTCATGCAGTCTCCAAAGGAGACAAGCAAGAGAGCCAGTCGCCCACCATCGATGGCAGCACCCTCTCCTGCCAATACCCCTCGGCGAACGGCCAGGCCCGAGTACATGAGCCCCTCTCGCAACGCTCAGCCTCCATCAATATCGACTCTCACGCGGTCGTCTTCGGGTCTCAAGCCCAGGCCGAGCGATATGCCAGACCAGCCGGGTGCTGAAGAGGAGACGCAATACGTTCCCAGGGACCAGGGCAATCCATTCGCTGCGCAAGGAGATGAAGGCGAAGAGGCCTCGAAGGGTCAATCGTTACGAGAGCTGACAGAGGAGACAATTCCTGAGCGACTTGAAGCTGGTGTGGCCGTGGGTCTCCAGATTCTTTCGGACATCGAGCGACCTCTGCGAGAGCTTGGCAACGAAGATGCCCAGAACTGGCTGCAACAGATCGTTAACGTGCGGAAAGACGCTGTGAAGTCACGGACTGTCGTTGGCGTCGTTGGAAATACGGGAGCTGGCAAGTCTTCTGTCATCAACGCCATGCTCGACGAGGAACGTCTCGTCCCAACGAACTGCATGAGGGCATGCACTGCCGTTGTCACAGAGATGAGCTACAACGAGTCACCAGATCCAAACAAGAGATTCCGCGCGGAAATCGATTTCATTCAACCACACGAGTGGGAAAAGGAGCTCCAAGTTTTGTTCCGCGAATTGTTCGACGAGAGCGGAAACCTGAGCCGGGAGATTTCCAATCCTGATTCCGAGGCTGGCATTGCCTACGCCAAGATTAGAGCCGTCTACCACAAGCACACTCGCGAGATGCTCTCAGAGAGCAGTCCGCAGAAGCTAATGCGAGTCCCGCACGTGCAGAAGGTGTTAGGAACTACCCGCCGATTTTATGAATCAGACTCTTCAGCCTTCTACAGAAGGCTGCAGCAATTCGTTGACTCCAAAGAGTATGTTCATTAGCATCGTGTTGAGGGCGTCTTTTGCTGACTTTTATCCAGAAAGGGCACAGAGAAGAAGGACAAGAACGGAAAGAAGATTGGAAAGCGGAAGAGACCCTTTGAGCTCTGGCCTCTGATCAAAGTCGTCCGACTCTTTACCAAGGCCGATGCGCTTTCCACTGGAGCAGTTATTGTTGATCTTCCAGGAGTGCACGACTCCAACGCAGCTCGCGCGGCTGTCGCTGCTAGCTATACGAAACAATGCTCAGGCCTGTGGATTGTAGCGCCTATCAACAGAGCCGTCGATGACAAGGCTGCGAAGACTCTGCTTGGCGACTCGTTCAAGCGGCAACTCAAGTTCGATGGTACCTACTCTGCCGTTACCTTCATCTGCAGCAAGACCGACGACATCTCGCGAACGGAGGCCCAAGATTCGCTTGGTCTCGATGAACAAATGGAAGCACTTGACGAGGCAACCTCCGACATTCAATCACGCGGAAGAATCTTCATGGACCAAATGAAGACCGCCAAATCTAGTAAGAAAGACCACGAGGCCACGATAGAGCATGTGGATGAGCAAATTGAGATCTGGGAAGGTCTTTACGAGGATGTGGATGATGGCAAAATTGTGTATCCTCCTCAAACCAGCAAGCGGAAGCGAAGTAAGGCAAAGAGACCTTCAGCATCGAAGCGCCGCCGTCGCACTTTGGACTCTGACGATTCTGGCGACGACTATCGGGACGACGACAAATCTGAGTCCGACATTGAAGACGTTGTCGACAATGAGCCACAGGGTGAACCCCTCTCGAGCGATGACATTGCCAAGGAGCTGGAAAAGATGAAAGAAACGAAGAAAGAAGCCCGGCGAGAGAAGCGAGCTCTAGACGAACGCATCAGCGAGCTTCGTGATGGATTGAGCAAACTTGACGACGAGTCGGATGTGATCGAGGCTGAGAAGAGCGCAATTTGTATCAAAGGTCGGAATGAGTATTCCAGAGGCGCTATTCAGCAAGACTTCGCCGCTGGTATCCGAGAATTGGATCAAGAGAAGGCCGCCGAAGAGGATCCTGACAACTTCGACCCGATGGTATGACCTTGCGTCTATGAGCGCAACCATGACAATGTGCTAACTGTCTACAGGACGACGTCAGGGATTACGACGAAGTAGCTCGCACCCTACCCGTCTTCTGTGTAAGCAGCAGAGCCTACCAAAAGCTCTCCGGACGCATGCAAAAGGATACCGACGTTCCAGGGTTTACGGACATCCAGCAGACCGAAATTCCTCAGTTGCAGACACACTGCAAGAAGCTGACTGTGAAAGGTCGACAAGCCAGCTGTCGCCGATTTCTGAACAAGCTGAAGCAGCTAATAACATCGCTCGGCTTGTGGGCGAGCGAGGACGGTTCAGGCTTCAAATTGACGAACCAGCAGCGAGACGTGGAGAAGTCATTTCTCGCAAGAAAATTGAAAGACCTGGAGAAGGCTCTTGAGAAAGTTGTCAAGGATACTCTTGAAGACGCGGTGACGACTTTGGACGAACAGCTCTTCAACGCTTTTCAGCCTGCGATGCAGGCCGCTCTTGATGATGCTATACCCACGGCAACAGGTTGGGGCGCCCACCGATCCGACGGTGGACTGATGTGGGCGACTTATAAAGCAGTAAGTATTCCCTGGAGACAGGGTAGCTCTTAAACACGGACTAACTCGAATTCCTCGTCGAAGACCGTTCGACGCAGTGGCGTCTTCGCGGGTGCTGCAGGACACCGCGATTTCAATGCCGAGCTTGCGGCGCCCATCTACAAGCAGCTCGCATCTTCCTGGGAGAAGGCATTCCAGCGACGTCTGCCGAACATTCTTGGACACTTTCAGAGATCTGCTTACGACGTGGTGAAGGGCTTCCACGCGGCTGTTGAGCATCGCGTTCGCGAGAAAGGTCTGTCCACCCCCAGAATGATGCTCCTTGGAACTCAGCTCGATGGATACAAGGCAATCTTCGGCGACCTTGTCACCAAAGCTGTTGAGCATCTAAACGAGGGCCAGCGCGAGCTCAATAGAGAGTTCACACCTGTGATCGGCGGCTACATGGAGCAAGTGTATTCTTGGTGCGCGGATGAGACGGGACGTGGACAGTTCGTGCGAATGAAGGGAGCTGTTCACAAACACGTTGCCGACAACCAAGAAGCAATGTTTCGCGATGCCTCGAGTGGTGTCAAGGATGGCCTGCTGGCGCTTTGCGAAACAATTAAGGGCACGATGCTCGACAGCGCCGACAAGATCTTTGTGGACATTAAGCGAGACTACGGAGGTGTCGTTGGTCTGCACAGTAGTGACCAGATCAAAATGACCCGGGAGGAACGTTCTTCCCGGCGCAACGTCGACGAAGTCATCGAAATGTCTGAACAGCGCTTCAAGAACGTGTTGTTGTCCGCCCTGGACGAGTTGAAAGCGCATCATGCTCAAGACGAGGTTAAGCTTGATGAGTCTAACGTAGCGGCGGAGGAAGTTGACGAAGACATGCCTGATTTCGAGTATGACGAGGACGACGAAGACGGCGCTGACCACGAGTCTGAAGGCTCAGATGGCGAAGACTCTGGCAGTGCTGCTGCTGAGGCATGTGGTTCGTTTGAAGAGGAGGACTGAGCCAGGACTTGGTTTGTTGGAAGAGTGTCGACGCCGACTTGCTGTCGCATGGCACTGTTTCTCACAGACATACTTCTTTGCTGCTGTGAAGGATGGCGCGTTGATAGACTTCGAGGGGCACTCTGCATGCCGGTCGATAGTATATGTTCATACTACTATTAAGCAACCCTTCGTTGCTGAGCTGCATGCCTTCAGCGCACAGCAACGGGATGTGGAGGCTTTGGAGGTGAGAGTAGACCTTCGCATCCAAATTTAGAGCAACTATCGGCTATTCTATCACCCCTGCACAGAACAAACGCGCTCGCTCTCTCTTTCCTCACCTCCAACTTCACCAACGTCGACATCCCGCTCTCATAACAACCATCAGCCATGCCTCCCAGCGGCAATTTCGCCTCAATGAGCTGGCTACAGAAGAAGCAAGCTCATCTCATCAATGCCAACCTCAACCTTGAGAAGAATCCAGCCTCCAGGCGCTAATGACGATCCGAACCTTGGGAAAAACCAAATACGAGCACGCGCCGCTGCATAGCCACCTTCTGTTCCTATTTCCATCCATTCGTGGACCGTCCAACTTCTCAGTATTGCTCTTTGCCAGCAATCCGAAGCCCAAGGCCTTATCACGGCGACAGACTGCCGTTCGCCGCATCGTCGGTCCAGGATCGCCGGCGGACCATCCGCATTTATCACAACAGCACTGTGGCATGTCGGTCACGTTTGCGGATCGCGCTGGTCCTTCTCACCTCATCTGTGAATACGAGAATAGCCGGAGCCGCTCTTCGCATTAGAGGTATTGTTGTCTCTCGCCTTCGCCCTACGGCATTGTCAGAGGCGGCATCCTCAGCGCCACCATGCCGCCTGTGCCCTTAATTCTCCGCCTCGCCAACGCACGAAAAAAGGACGGGAGGAGTGGTTTGCATCTCATTACTTCTACTCTACTTCTCACATTAGCCCATGCACGATTCGTTACAGCTGAGCTTCTTAGTGACGACTTATCTTCTCATTTCCACCGCCTGGACATGCATCTGACCCCTGTATCATCACTCAGGCTGCAAACATCGATCATATCTCGACAGTCTCGCGCATACCATCGCGGAAGCAAGAGTGAGAGGCTTCCACTGGCCAATTGGCTCGCGGTCTTGGACTTCATGGGCTACGAAGAGCCCTCCGGTGTCGACAGCACGACTGGGCGCGAACGCAGAGCGATATCGTCTCCGCAGCAGCGACCCCAGCCTCCATTTTCTTATTCGAGCCCGCTACCTCAGCATCCGTGGGAGCGGTCTTCATCACAACTCTCTCGACTGGACACTGAGCGCAACGATGCTCCACGGCAACAGCGACCGCCGTCGTTCAGAAGTTTTGTTGGACGCCGCCAGGATAACGACGACTTGATACCGCTATATTCCCAGAGCAGATTCCAACATAATCAGACACTTCAAGCTCCTGATCCACTCGAGCACTCGCGACGCGCTGTGAGCCAGCCCAGCACGCCGGCTCCTTGGGAAGCATACCGTGAGCCGTCGTGGTTCCAGCAGCAGCCTCTGGCATTGCAGCCTCGATCGTCATCGGCCAATCGTAGACGAGCGCAAAGTGTGAGCAATGCTGTAGTTGCTCCATTCACCGACGAGGACGAACTAGTTGTTCCAGATTTTCGACTGTTCGTGGAAGCTACCGCGGGTTTATCACAATCGTACGGGGAATCACATTCTCCGGAGATGGTCGGTTATGAGGGCGGTAGAGCTGGAGAGATCAGCTCCGAACACGTTATTTCGCCCACGCAAGAGACCCCCACGACCATGTTCGCCTTGCGACAGCTTGCACAATTACCAGGCGGCTCGAATGCGAGTGACGGGCGACCTGTAGAGGTACCATATATGACTGCTACCTCTCAGATACGATCAGCAGAAATCGCTGCGAGCATGTGGCTCCTAGAAGATGCGTATGATGGAGACTATGCGGACAGAAACGACGACGAGCTTCCGGATTATGCACAGAGTCAGGCTGAGGCGCAGGCAGCGCAGAGATACGAAGCGGCCAGACGTGCACAAGAGCTGCAGCGTCGATGGCAACAAAGTCGATAAAGACAAGAAGCCATAAGAGTTGGGGACTGAGCCGGCAGTGGATATGGTCATAGCAGAGTCCAGACGGATTCAAAAGTGGGGGCCGATCTGGATCTGGCAGATCTCTTGGCAATCGATTGGGTTCATCAACTTTAAGCGACGTCACGACTTCACCCTTGCATTGCTGGGCATTCCCAGCTATCCACTTCCAGTTGATGGTCCATCCTCCTCCCTTCAATATCCATCTCCGACATGCCCAGTCCACGAGTAATTTACTGGTAAGAGAATCGAGGCAAAAAGTATACCTCCTTCGAAGCTCACCTGACCACGTCAAGGTTCCGTACCGATCTGCGTTTGCACGATTCACCTGCGTTACAAGCTGCATTGGATCTCAAGCCGGATGTGCTTTTCCCCATCTGGTGCTGGGATAGTCATTACGTCTACCGAGCAAGAGTCGGCGTCAATCGCTTCCAGTTCCTCATCGACTGCCAGAATGATCTTTCGCAGAGTATCACGAAACTCAACGAGAAGAGCAAGCTCTTCGTGATGCGTGAGCCTGCTGTGACCTTGCTCCCCAAGCTCTTCAAGACTTGGAAGATCACACATCTGTGTTTCGAGAAGGATACCGATGCCTATGCGCGAGAGCGCGATGAGCAGGTCATCAAAATGGCTAAAACAGCTGGTGTCGAGGTCATTGTCAAGTCCGGTCGAACTCTCTGGGATAGCGACGACATAGTCAAATCAAATGGTGGCAAACCGACAATGAGCATCACACAACTACAGAATGCAGGAGCCAAAATCGGGGACATCGCAGCTCCATTCGATGCACCTGCGACCCTTCCCGATCCCGGTGACATGAATCTCGACATCGAACATACTCAGCCTTCCCAGGAGCCAGACATCAACGCAAAGCATCGAGATGGTCAAGAAAACTCGTATAGCTCTGGCATTGCGGGACCGAACGGAGATTATGCGCCACCATCACTAGAGGAACTCGGGATGAAACCAGCCACGACACCGCATCGCGGCGGCGAGAGGGTCGTGCTCGAAATGTTGGACAAGATCCTCGCAGACGAGGATTACACAGGTACATTTGAGAAGCCGAAGACTTCACCTGCTGCTTTTGAACCGCAATCTACCTGCTTGACGTCCCCGTACTTGCATTTTGGAGCTCTGAGCTGTCGGTATTTCTATCACAAGGTTGAGGAGGTTGTGCAGAAGCGCAATAAGGCAAAGAAGCCCACCTCGAAACCTCCCGCCAGCTTGACGGGACAGCTTCTCTTCCGAGACATGTATTTTGCTGCACATGCGGCTCTAGGACACAGTTTTGGGCAGACTTACAACAACAGCCATTGCCGGTTTGTTCCGTGGCATCTTCCAAGCAAGGTCAACGTCGTTAACAAGCTTGTTACCGGCGAGTACGAAATTGACGATGAAGAGAAGGAACGTTGGTTCCAGCGCTGGTCATCAGGAACTACTGGGTTTCCTTGGATCGATGCAATCATGCGCCAACTTCGACAGGAGGGTTGGATTCAGTTAGTCGACATTCAACACTCCTTCACACCAATACTCCGCTAACCATATTTCTAGCCATCTCGCAAGACACTCCGTCGCATGCTTCCTAACGCGAGGCGGCGCATACATCTCCTGGGAACGCGGCGCCGAAGTCTTCGAAGAACTCCTGATCGACCACGAAACAGCCTGCAACATCGGAAACTGGAAATGGCTGTCCTGCACCGCTTTCTTCGCCCAATTCTATCGCTGCTACAGTCCAATCGCTTTTGGCAAGAAATGGGACCCCAATGGCGGTGAGTCATTCACTCCAGCAATCCATCAGAATATGAACTAACGTTTCGCCAGACTACATTCGCAGGTACGTCCCCGAACTCAAAGACATCCCAGCCAAACACATCTTCGAACCCAGCAAATTACCCATCGTAGACCAAAAGAAAGCTAGAGTTTTGATCAGAGGCGACGGCTCAGAGTCGGAAGCCGACGGTTTGAAGCTCTACCCCAAACCCATGTTTGATTTCAACAAGCAGCGGCAAATTTGTCTGGATGGGATGAAGAACGCCTACGATGTCGGGATGTACGGCAACGATGCCAGGGTGCTCGATGGAACGTGGAAAAAGGCTTTTGCAGACTCTGCTGAAGGTCCCACGAAGGGTGAGATGGGCGGGCCAGGAGGTCTCGATGCTTTTGAAGACGCTGATGGTGCAGAAGAGCTCGAGCATGAGTCGCCGAAAGCTCGGACAGGCCACAAGAGAGAGCACAGTCAGAGCCAGCTGGACTTTGGAAGGAAAAAGGCGAAGTAGTGTGATTGATGTATCGACCTTTTTGTATTCGATTTGATTACATAGGAGACTCGTTTCAGTTTGGGGGTATCTACAAGACGGCCGTTACAAGGAATTCAAGGAAATGCGCTCTAGCGAGTGGCATTTGCGGCAGCAATATTGCGAACTACCACTCCGACATCCTCTTCGCCATGAATTTAGGGAAGAAATCTGTGAAGTTCACTGGAGCTTCCGCCGGGACCATTTTCGGTGCGTTGGGATTCGGCTTCTTTTCTGATGGCGGTTGAGGCTTTCCCTTGGCCAGCTTCCGTGGCGTTGGATTCGACGGGGATATTCTCAAGGACGAGCTCCTCGTCGAGACGGAGGGCAGGGCAGTTAACCCTGGGGTTTGGGAGCGAGAAGACGAGGCTGAGCGACGGATCGAAGGAGGCGCTGTTCGTGCTGCGTTCTCGCGAGGGCTGCTGATGAGCAGAGAAGCTACGCCGTCGCGGAATCTACGTCTTGGGGTTGGAGGCACTGCTGGCGCTGGCACTGCCTTGTCGGCTGCGAGGCGGCGGAGGTCGCGGTCAGTGACGAACTCCATTGTCCCTGCGGCTTCGTTGCCATCGCTCGAGTAAAGCGAGTCAACATCCCCAGCTGGCGAGGCTATATGTGCCGTGTGACCATCTCCCGGATTGCGCAGGAATGCGGCCAAGTCGCGAGTAGATTCCGTTGAGACCTCAGCGTTGCGCGGCTTACGTTGGTCACGAGCGGGCAGATTGAGAATGAAGTTCGCCAGATCCCCAGTCTCACCACCATGAACTCTTGCGTCGCGAGCACGAAGAGCAGGGTGCTTTGAGTGATCTGTATTCTCTGGAACAGCATTGCTGTTCGGGCGGATCGAGAGACTTCTTACAATGCCGCCGAACCTCTTGCGAGATTCGATGGAGGCCGCTGGGGTCGCTGGAAGCGATACCATCGGTGGTGGAGCGGATTTGGCTGGCAATTGGATGTCCTCGAAACCTGCCCGAACGTCCTCCATTGCCTCGGAGATGCTGTTATGGCGGATAGTAACGGGTATGTCGGGCTCTTGGTTTGCTCCTTGCCACCATCCATTGTTTTTCTCTTGTTCGAAATATCCGTCTACGGGAGAAACAGTCGGCGATGTCGGTGTGCTGAAGTTCGTCAATGTCGGAACGTATCCACTTTCTGTAGAATTGCGATGCCTCAGTGTAGCCAGCTGCTCCGCGATTTCGGGAACAGGCCTCGATGATGGAGAAATGAAGATGCCGTCGGCAGGAAGAGCTCCTAGAGTGCCCAGAAAGCCATAGAGGTTGTTCCTAGAAGCGAAGACGCGGAGGTCTTGTTGGATATGCGATGCTTTCAATGTGAAGTCCAAGCCAAGGTGGCTATAGTTCTGGGCGCGGCCACTCAAGCTGTTCAAGGCGACCTTGAAGCTGTCCTCGGCCTTTTCGAAGTTTCCAAGCTCAAACTCGACATGACCCATGACGAACATGGTCAGCGGCATTGTCTCGCCTACAGGCTCTGCGTCGGCCAAGATCTGAGAGGCGGTGCTGTACTCGCCGAGGCGCGAGAAGATAATGGCGGCGTTTAAAAGGCACAGAGTGCTCGGGAGGTTGTCCTCGATCACACGTGACAGGAAGAGGAAATTCTCGGCGGAGGCCTGCCAATCGAAGCCGTGGTAGAGTGTGACCGAATGTTCCCAGATGTGTAGGTTGGGTAGATTGCGGGGATCGATCCCTCCGCTGGAAGTCGTTTCTGTAGACTGCTGTCGTCGGCCAGGATGTCGGTTTGGCAGAGGCGGCGCCGAAGGACGAACCATGGCGAGAGACATTGCTGTTATTGTTCTTGGGAGCAGAGCGTAAGAAACAGGACGTGGACGCCCACTTGAGTGTTTCAAAATATCGCGGTGAAGGGCGGCTTTTGCTGTATGTAGCAGTAGCACGAAAATCGAGGCGTTTGCCCCGCAACAACGCCTATCGATCTTTGCCTCGCAAGTGAATACAGTGAGCAACTCCACACGGCTCGGTAGTGACTAGCGGCATTAGCTCCAGTCGGTGTGTTGGGGATCGTGAAGGCACTCAGGTACATGCAACTTCTGCCAGTCGCTGTACTCCCCAAGTCCCCGAGGTCTACGAGATCTGTCTGCCGCCAACACATACTGATGAGGGTAAGCTCTTGCGCCCTGGCTTGGGGTAAGTGGTCAATCTTTGCGCATTCAGCTTAGAATTCGCGCGCGCAACCGCAAGCGACTCCGGTCCAGGCGAGTTGACGTTAAGTTGGCGCGAGCATCGCTTGCACCTTTCCAGCCACCCAGCCATGCACCTCCATGTGCTCCCAAGGCTTGAGTGCCGTTCGGACGCAGATGCTCGGCGCTGTGCTTCCTCGCACAGATTGTAACTATAGCTTCGGAGAGGAAGCTACAGCGAGCACTTCATACGGTGCAAGGCCAGAATTCTCAACGACTTCGATATGTCGAAATGAAAGCGTAAGCAGATCTGCAAAGTCTGCGTATTCCGTTTGGCTTGAGATAACACAGACGCGTTGGAGGGCGTAAGAGGCGTCGAAGCAGTTGCGGAGATACGCTGAGATCAGCGCGGGTGACCGAGGATAGACGAATAGGATATGCTCCGCAAAAAGTGCCTCAGTATGCCAGCTCTCAACAGAACTGACCCTGAGCAGCCGATCAACTGGCAAATACATGTTTCGACACGTGGGGACCTCTACGCCATAAATATTGATGTCGCTGCGACGCAGGATCTCTTCCAACAGTCCGCTACCACTGCCAATCTACTAGCGGAGTTTGATCAGTACGAATTATTGCAAATTGAAGAGTGCACGTCTTGGTACATATGCGTTCTTTCGATTTTTGGACAACTTACACTCAGGACGAGCGAGGGCTTGCGTGGCAGTCTGCTGGTCAAACTGTCGAAATGTATCAGCAAGGACGTCCCTTCCGCTGCACTCTGCTTCTGATGTCCACCCACATAGTGATCAATGGGCGCGACAGTGCACAACAGCAGTTTGAGAAGTGTCGCGGCTGGTCTGTCAAGCTCTCGAGGATGGCCTCCATGGAAAGAGTGTGAGTCACCACTTCAGCGCTGAAACACTGCACGCAAATGCACGCAAATGCTTGCACTCTACCTTTCGTCACCAAATGCAGGAGCTGTAGTGGCGTTTTGAACCGTAGATGCAGGATGAGTTCGATAGGGTGCTGGCGACTTGTAAATGTCTACTGACGAGAACGGCCGGGTTGTGGAAGGAATGTGCTCGAAGACGCAGACGCAAGGAAGATGGGGGCAAGCTATGAATGAAAGTGCGGTGCCTTCCGCCCGAGACTTCCAAATTGTTTGAATATCTGCAAGAGCATTCACTTCATGGCGCGAGTAGCTACTAGGGTACCAGAGACACTCAAACCGTCGATGTCTTCTATCTTATTGTGACAGATGCTAGTAAATTGTTGTTGATAATGAACCAGATGGGAACAATCAAAGTGTGCTCTACTTTTGCTCCTCAAGACGTCTCGCGTCGATCAAGCGAGCGTTGGGCCCCGCACGGCGCACGCCGAGTGGTGGAGCCTCGGAAGGTCAGCTTCGAAGCACCTGCAGAGAATTACTGAGCAAAATGCTGTGAAGAGCCACCAGGGGTTTGTCCTCGGCGATAGCTACTCAGCATGAGAAAGTTTCGCGTTGCCTTCTCTTGCGCAACTCGAGAAGTGGAGACGGGTAAGCAGCCGTTACTCAGGCGCTTCCTGCCGTCCGTCGCAAACGGTCGTCGACGTAAATGCCTGACGGGTCTTGGTTGAAGAGCAAAAATGAGAAGTTGATTGCACCTGCCGTGTTCCGCTGCTGCTGTCATGCGACGGATGCCACATGATGAGGCTCTTCCGGGTATAGCAGACGGATCGCGGCAGATGATGAGGTGATGGACGACGTGACCACGTCAGAGCAGTTGGTACAGATCTTCTCAAAGTAAATAGTAGGGTTCATGATGCCTGTGAGGCAATGACAGGATTGCTGGCTCGGAGTTGCCTACGCCGATGTCATGGCACGCATAGGCAAGAGGCGTAGTGTAGGCCGTTTGCAAGCGGATGCAGGCCATGCAAAGGGATGTCAAACTCTTAACTGCAGCGTGCAGAAGTGAGCCAGGTCACTCGGATGAGACCGGTGATATCGCCACACTGCACCGCCTCACTCTGTCTCTAAGCGGGCAAGTGTAGCTGCAGGAAGCAGTAAGGCGTTGCGCGTCGTGGTTGATAATAGACAGGATTGAGAAGTTGCAATTTCTGTTCGCGCGCGCGGAGAGTATGTATATGTCGCCGTGAGATGTGGCTCTCGTACATGTAATCATAATAACAATACAGAAGTTAGCTGAGGGAGATTCGAGCAGAGGCCTTGGAGCGGTATTGGCAGATGATTGGCAAGAAAGTTGATCCGCACGGCAGCGGGCCGAGATTCTCCACTATGTCGGGCGCTGCGAGAGCCTGTAGACCTCGTTTTCCACGACGCCCTCACAACACCGAACCATCCAACAAAGACGCTTGCACACCTGCTGAGATGATGGCCTCCGAGCGGGCCTGTAGGCACCCCTGACACGAGCGCATGTCATCTTCCATCTCCTGCTTCTGGACTCTGGATTTGCCCTTCGCAGCCGCTTCGAGAAGCTAGAGCTCATATGTTTCATGCGCAGTCTCATCGTTCGACACAGCGTGGCCAGGGCCAAGTGTAGCGCATCGTCACCACAGCTCCCCCGGCATTCAGCATCCATGATCCTGCTACTGTGAACTGCAGACTGCGTGCGGGCGGGCGTACGGGCGTGAGCGAGCGAGCGGGTGCTTCTTCTCGCGCTTCACGACAGACCAAAGCAACCCGGAGGAACTTCCACTTCTGTCCGAGCGCTCTGTAACGTTACTACGCCTGCAGTGCTGCTGCTGCTATGCCGCTGCCACAATCTACACAACATTATACTCCCGCCGGTGACCGCAATCGTCCGTGGCGGCACAACCGCAAATTTCCCTCACTTCGCAATCTCTCCGCCTCCGCGTGGGCTGCGACCGCGACAGCGACAGACGCAACAGACAGCCATGCTCCCGCGCACACGGCACACCCGACGACAGAGCAGAGGAAGCTGCAGGACACCATCCAGAAGCCTGCCTTACCTGCATGCAGTAGCCTGCAGTAGTCGCCCTTCCAGCTTTCTGTCCCGGCAGCCTCTTTTTCGAATGTGGCGCAGCCTGCCTGTCCACCGGGCCCCCAGTGCTCGAGGTACTAGTAGCAGCTATATCTGCTCTATTCCACTTCGCCCGTCACATCACCCATTCTTTAACGGCCCTTCACCTCGCCGTGCGTCCTCATTCGCCGGCCATCTATTCTCTATTCACTTTCATTCTTCGCCCACTCTAATTCCAGTCGTTGCCATACGCTCTGAGACATATTACGTCGTTTCTCTTTCCTTTAGCTCTTCCTGTCCACGCTCCAGACGCCGTTCCGTATATCCCCCATCGCATCGCTTCCATCGCTTACATCATTCTCCATTCTCTCGGGATCCCTAACATCACCGCAACCGCCGGCTTTTGCTCCTTGCAATGCCTGTGCAGCTGCTGCCGGCGTCGGCGCAGGCCTTCGCTCCCAGGTCTGGCCCGGAGATCGTTCTCAACACCAAGGTTGAGCCTTGGTTGACACAAACGTTGAAGCGCATCAACCGGATAAAGCGTCCGCTCAACAGTGTTCCACAACACTTTCGCTGTCTCACAGAAACCCTTGGTGGCCCTAACGCGATATGGACGCTCGCCTCGCTCATGCTCCCCAAGGCACCCGACTCCGACCTGCGCAAGGACTCCAACCCGCTGATCGAGGCTCTGTTCAACTATCAACTTTTACACCTTGAAGCCTACGTCGTACACGTCGACATGGTATCACAGTACGAAGTCGCCTTCAAGCTGACGCCGGAGACGATCGAGTCCTTGGTCGAGTACCACAAGGACATCTATTCGGTAGACGCCTCTGCCAGCACATACAGCTGGCACGAGAAGGAATCACAGGTCAAGAAGATGCAAGAAGAGTTCGTACAGGCTGCGAACAGATTCGTCTTTCGGACCGGCGCTCGTGCGCTCGAGGGGATGGAGGAAGATGGTGCTGGCGAACTATTAGAGGGTCGTGCAGAGGAGGTCAAGAGTGCGATCATGAACCTCTTCCTTCCGTTACTACCGCCTCCGCCTCGCATCGTGGATGTCATCCATCCAGCTCCTCTCCTACCCAATGCGTCACTCCCCGGACATTGGTACGTGCCGGCCCAATCGATGGCACCCGTACATCCAGCACCAGTCGACTCGTGGAAAGTGCTGCCATCGACCCCATCGCCGACAGCGACGTCTTGCAGCGACGGCCAATCGAACACCTTTTGGCAAGACATCAGCGTGGTTCAGCTGCCTTCGCCCACACCGTCGTTCAGCCAGCCGTTCACGTCAGCACCATCTCAATATTACAGCTCGCCACAGTGCGTAGCGCCAATGCCGGCAATCCCATTACCGAGCTCCTTGACGCAACACTGCGGTACGGACATTGGGATGGGTGGCTTTGGCGAATATGGTTGGGGTCAGAGCAGCTTCGCGCCGCAGTACGCCACTCCGGTTTGACCGAATAGGCCGCATTACTGGCTCTCAACTCTTGCTGTCGGTCGTTGATCGACCTGACGTCGGCGTCCTGGCCAAACCCGACGAATCCCTACATCGGAGCCTGAAGCGCGCCAGGCGTCCGACACGAGATTACGACATGTTTAATGTTCATGCGATGTCTGCGATACCCGATGTTGACCATCATCCGAAACTCAACATCATCTCGAAAAAAGCGAAACAGCGGTGCATATGGATGGCGTTCTGCCCAATTTTTTCCTTTTTGTGTTTTGGTGCTTGATTGACGGGCGACTTAGCAAGCGAGCATCGGTGTCAAGAAATCAGCCGATCATCTTGGCTGGGTCTGGTTGTTACGAGAAACGGACGCAGCACTCAGGGAGGCATGTATCGCAAAGACGAGACTTGGGATCTCCGACCTCACGGTCAAAATCTCCGGGTGGAAATGATGCATGCTTTTGGAATTTCATTTGGGGGGGGGGACGGAATCGTTATGCGCCATGCACGCGAACTGGGAATATGGACTACGGCATCTGGCATGCCGATTCGATTCTTCTACCGTCTTTGCGAGACACCTGGGAGCCCGCCGCACACTCCGGTCTGGCCAGCCCAGACAGCGGATACGGCGAGGCTGTGAGGGTGTCTGGCTCGACGATGGACTAATTGGTACTGGCGATCAACCTGGACATCGGCGACCGGCGGAACCACGTTACTTCTGAGCTACGGGCGTTTGAGACGCCTGGCTCGACTAATATGACCTCGACACCACAACACCGACCGGACACATCACTCTGCAGCCCGAGATCATGTACGCATGAGTCTTCGCAGACTCATCGCTCGCAAACCAGGTTTTCGTGGCATCCGCGATGCAGCGAACTTTGATGCCTGGGATCACGAAGCACTGTTTCCGTACGCAAGTCGTAAGGAGGTAGACTCTGCTTCGAGTGGCTGATATCAGACGTGGCACTAATATTTGGCGAGGTGTTGCAGGTGGGCCGCCTTCGCTGGCTGGAACACTGCCTTGGATTGGTTGTGGGGGTCAGATGATAGTGATCATCCTACTATACTCCCACTGGTTGGAAAGAAGCCCAGAACGAGGCGCTTGATGCGTGCTCGGGCAAGTGGATGCAGGAACAGGGACACAGGCTCCCTTGAGTCGGTGGTTAGCTCCATGGGACCTATAGCCTATATTTCATAGTCGAACGATAATCCATTCGTTCTGAAGTGAGCGCTCTCCATTCATCTCTGTCATGTGTGCAGGTGAAGTGGTTTTGGTATCGACATGGAGTGTTCTTCTCAGTGAGATGGAACGTCATCGCCTTGGCGCCGTTGGTTGCCGCATGCGAGTGACATGTGATGAACGGCCTTCGACACAGACAAGTCCGACAAAGGCGACTCACGGACTCACTACTACTCCTAGAGCATACTACTCACTTCTACCTTCGCCCATCACCTCCATACCCCCAAAGTCGTCGTCGCAGGAGGCCTCCCCTCCAACGCATCCCATACGGCAACACCGACCAAGGGACCAAGATGATGCAGTGACGACCGACCTCACACCCAGCCGCGATGCCTCCAGCGAACTCTCCCGATCGTCCTGTGCGCTCCACCACGGCCACTGCCACCTCATCTGTAAGTGAATTCCGGCGCCGTGTACTGCAGGTAGTGCACTGTGTCCGCCCGCGCCCAAACTGACCGCTTGCTTGCTGGCATAGGGACGCCCTTCCACTCCGCCGTATACTGCTGCCGATCTCACATACCTCTCCTCGCCCGTTCCGAACTACGCTGCTACGCTACACACAACGCAGACAGTCGACGAAGAAGCAGATGCGGCGAATGTGAACTTTCTCCGCGACTCGCTGGAGTCGCTTGACCATTCGCCGAGCAGCGAACCCAACACACGATCCCGGTCGCACGTTGACCCACAGCGAGATCCACGGAGAGCCAGCGTGCAGCCTTCTGATCGACCAGCCGAGAATCAAATCGGGGAGCACACAGATGATTTGTCGCGGCGAGAACGATTGCAAAGGGTTCTTTCGCGACTGAACCGCATTCACGACCCAACAGGCTCGTCGGTTGCTTCAGCGTACGGGCGGACCCCGTCTCCGAACCGCCAAAGACTCTACGACTGGGCACCAGCACAGGACGATCCAACGCAAGAGGACAACGAGCTCGACCAGATCCTGACCGAACTGCGGCGACAGCAACCGGACACTCACCCGGACATCCTCCGAGTCCTGGGCCAAAGTCAGCTCGATTCAACTCGGCAGCGCACCACAGAAAGCACGGCTGATCTCGCGGATGCGGCTGAGAGACGAGAGCGACTGCGGGAGCGGAGACGACGGGATAACGAGTTAGTGAGTCGTCGAGCGCTGTTTCAGCGAGCAAGGCAAGAGAGTCCATCTGCGACAGAAAGGATGCTCAGATACGTGATGGATCGGGAACGTAGCGGCTTGAGCGAGGAGGAAGAGCGAGCTCGCGGGGCTGGATGGCTCAGTCCAGGCGCAAACAGGTCCAGCAACGAGCAGCATCGAAGCGGCAATTCTGCGAGGGAGCCGTGGCCACTTCCTCCTGCAGACGATCTCAGAGCGCGTACGCTGCAAGAACGCGCTGAAACAATGCAACGTCGCTATGCGAGCGAGAGTGCGACATCGAGGCATTCGAGAATATCTACTCCGCCGATACCACCGTATTCTGCCTCGTCATCCTCTTCACAATTCCTTGAAAGCGCGCTCAAATACCTGGACCAGCTTCGATCGTGCATTCAGTACGAAGACGCCCTCTCAGCGGCAATCGATAACGGCCTAGCCACCAAGGAATTCTTTGCCGACAAGCACGATGACTTTGTAATGGACCTGGGGGAAGTGGATTCCGTGGCCGTCTCTTCTTGGCTGCAACCCGGCTCGCGTTACGAAGGCCATCAGCACGCTACTAGCAATAATGCTGGACTTTTGCAGACGAGACAGATGAGCTCTTTCACACGCTCAACAGAGCAAATAAATCCGCACTATCGCAATCAGGGCACCACCACGACAGGATCAGGATTCGACCACCCGCCCGGCTCTACAAGAGTCCAGCCTTTCGATGCAACCAGACCATGGCTCTCTCAATATTTACCTCCAGTGTGGAGCGCCCTTTCGCCCCTCGCCATCAAATCATCAGATTCGTCTCACGACCATTGGCCGGTGCGTGTCATAATACACGCCATTGACGAAGACAGGATGCTCCTGCAGGGAACGATGGAGGCCTACGATGTACCACAGCACTCTTCAAGCATATCAATATTGAATTCAACAGACCGACCGAAAGCTGGGAAGAAGAATGCTCCCATCACCACATACTTGGAAGGCCACATTATTGACCTGGTCACGCACTCTTTTCTGACACCCACCTCGGCGGACACGAAACAGCATGGACCTCACGTAACAAATTCGCACAATCAGACACCGTACACCACCATCTCAGATGCCATCTCTTTTCCGTCCGCGAACGCACATATCGATGCATCGAATTGGCGCAAACTGCCGCCCTTCAACACCCTCGCCTCGGACGAGGAGCTGGCGCGCTTGTTCTTATCTAAGGCCCGTATGAGTGAAATTTACAGCGACTACATTTTTATGCGGTGGAAGGAGCGATGTTTCGTTCATTGCAAGGATGATAAGTGCAGCGAGGCCGAAAGGAGGGGGGATCAAGATCGCGGCCATGGGCTGACGATTAGTGGGTTTTATTATATCAGCTTGAGAAGGAGTGACGGGTTGGTGGAAGGGTTATATTTTGATCCGACGAGCACGCCGTATCAGCATTTGAGACTTTTTAGCCTCAGAACGGGTTGGCCGGCTGTGGAGCTGAAATGAGAAGGGCATCTTGTAGTTTTGGCGCTTGTACATTTGACAGCCAGAGATATCACGTGCCTCCAGGCATTCTGTAGAGGGCTCTGCATGAATGAATATGACATGGCACCAAACGACCTCAAGATTGTCTCGAAGAAGAACGAGTGAAAGCATGCGAACAGTGGGTGATTCCGTGTAATGTGTTGATCGTCGACAGCGGCATTTATGCTACTGTATAACTAGCACCCCGAATGCCATGTGCTCTAAGATATGCTTGGATGAATTCCGAAAATCTCGCGGCATGAGCTCCGTGGAGGAACTCAAAGTTTGATTTTGGTCTACCCGAGTACTGTCAAAGGATCTGCCGCATGGTCGAATGCCCTGACGTGTAGTCCACGGAAACTCCTCCCAGTCAGGTATCTCTTCTCAGTCGTATCAGATCGCACTGAACGGCATCTATTGCTCGGTCTGGAAGTAGTTGAGAAGGATGGAGCGCTCCTGCGACTCCTCACCCCAGTCCTTGACGACGACACACGAGCAGTTGACGACCTTGCGTGCGTTGCCCTCACGATCGATTTGGCCTAAGTGAGACATATCAGTCAGCAAAAAGCTTCTCCTGCCCAGTGGGTTCATCCTGAGCGTTGCGAAAAGCCAGGCGCGGGCATGTATAACGTACAGAGACCAGCCCACTCGCCGAGCTGCTTGCCATCGGGGACCTTGATGAGAGGGATCTTGTGCTCGCCGCAGAGAGCGACGACGAGCTTCTTGTAGGCTTCCTCCTCGCAGGCCTCGTTCAGGACACACATGTGTGCCTGGCGACGGTCGAGGGCTTTGCTGGCTTCGCGCAGGCCGCGGGCGAGACCGTCGTGGATGAGGGCGATCTTGAGGACACCCTTGAGGGCGTCTAGGACGGACATGCTGCCGGTGGCGGCCGTGTCGGCGCCGACCTCGACTTCAACCTCATCGGCCGCGACGACTTCTTGGGGCTCTTCTCCGTCCGACTGTGGGAGATGGTATGTTAGCATGGGGAAGGGGGAATGAGGTGTGTTAATGGGCGGGGGATTGGGGGAGGTGCAGTGGTCTCGTGCAGCATCCGTCACCCGTCCACGCAGGCAGGCACGAGCCAGACATGCTGTCGCGGTCGCCGGTGGAAAGGGGCCGTGGAGGGGATTGTGTGCATTGGAGGCGACTGACCATTGTTGCAGCTGTGTGGTGGCTGGGGGTGCGATGTCAGAGATCCTCGAAGAACCGTGTGGTGTGGAGGGAGAAGAAGGGGTCGAAAGAAAGACGATGCAGACCAAAGGATGCAACTTCGAGTAAGGAAAGTGTGCGTTGCCGCCAAGAAATGTGATCGGAGCTTGCCCGAGCGAGCGCCGGCTTCTCCGTAGATGCATCGTGACCCTTGATCGAGATGGATATGACTTCGACTTTCACACTCTCATGTACTCACTTACTATGGCTTCATCAACGCGCGCGACCATGCGGCTGCTCTCTCCACGTATCCAGTACCTCCAGCGACCCGCGCGATGCACTCAGATCCGCGCCTCGTCGCGATACAGCAACCCGTCCAAGCGAAGCCTCACTGCTGCCCCAGTGGCAGCCCAGATCCCGTCCTTCATCGAGCAAGCCACTGTCAGCGAGCAAGAAACTACACAGGAGCTTGCGATGAAGAATGCCGTCGATGCCAGAGCCGCGCAACTCAGCTGGGAGGAGAAGCGCCAATATCACATCCGGCGCATGCGCTTCGCCGGCATGGGACTACTCCTGTCGATTTTTGGCCTTGCTGCCATTCTGTACAACCTCGATCTGGATCACATGGAGCGATCGGAGAAGCAACGAAAGGACGGGCGCTCTGGACACCAAATGGACGCTTCCGCAGACGCCAACAAGCAGTTTCAAGGCAAAGAGGTAGAAATAATTGGCACTGGCGAGGACAAGAGAATCGTGGCGCGCGGTCCTGGTGGTGAGGTTGAGCTCGTAGAAACGGGTACGAGCAGCGTTCCGCACTTCCCAAGAACGATATATCTTCCAACGTCCCCGGATTCTGCCGCAACCGCGCAGCCTGCACAGCCCAACTCAGGTGTGAATCCCGGCAATGTAGACAACCAGGAACAGTACACCCTACTCGGCCTCGGCATCCGATCGGTATCCTTCCTGAACATACAGGTATATGTCGTAGGCATGTACGTGCGGACACAGGACCTCAGCGCATTGCAGGAGAAACTTATTCGTATTATCAACGAGAGCGCATCCACACTGATCCCATCTGAAAAGGAAGAGCTTAATAAAAGACTGCTGGACCCCAACGGCAGTCGAGAAATCTGGACGGAGCTCCTGAAAGTCTCCGGCCTCAAGACTGCATGGAGAGTTGCACCCACTCGGAACACTGATTTCGGGCATTTGAGAGATGGCTGGATCACCGGCATCAACAATCGCATCCGAGAGACTAAAGCACAGCTCAAATTAGCCGAATCTGAATATGATGCGGAAGACTTTGGCCAGGCTGTGACTGACTTCCGCAGCATATTCGCGGGAGGCAAGGCACCTAAAGGATCGGTCATGATTTTGTCACGAGGGCAGATGGGTCAGCTGGACATCTGGTTCCAGGACAAGCCGGACACAAGCGGCAATGACTCCAGAATGCAGAAATTGGGAACCGTCTCTGACGAGAGAATCAGCAATTTGATCTGGCTTGGTTATCTCGGCGGCGAGAAGGTTAGCTCACAGGCGGCAAGAAAGGACGTAGTAGACGGGTGTGTAAGCTTTGCAGGAAGACCGATAGGCAGTGCCGAGGGTCGAGTTGTTTGAGCTAGAGATGTGGAAATGCAGTCCGTTCCCGCTCTGGACGAGAGAGAGAAACGGCACATTGTGAAAATATCACTGTAGTATACCAAAAAGCTCGTATGTTTCTTCAAGGTTTTATCGTCAACGCATTCATATCAAAGCTTCCGGTACCCATTTCTCCCGTCCCGAGGGACGGTCACATACACCATTTGAAAGATGGTCACGGGTCGTGGCTTATTTGCGAGTCTGCTTGTCCCGACAAGAGAAGTAGCGAACTGCGTTGTCCGTTGCGGTGTCACCAACTCCGTACCCGTCGATGCGACAATGGCTGTTGTAGTGATGACGACGATGAGGTGTTGAGTAGAGAAGCTGGAATCCGATACTCGCGTCGTATCGAGTTCTTCAATGATCTGAGTCGATGCTGAAGTCACGCTGAGGATTGCAGAGGAGCTTATGAGCTGTTTATAGGTGGTTGATCTGTTTGCTGTAGCGATAAGGGCGCCGGTGCATGCGAAGACGGAAGATGATGTGTCTGGATTTGTTGTGTTCGCGGTGCAGATGAGGCTCAGAACGGCGGCGGAATCGACCCCGGCTTCGTCGAGAGTGTCAAGCGTGGTGGTGTTTTGGCATTGTGTTGGCGTTCCTGAGAGGCTGGCCAAGGCGAAGGTCGTTTCCCTGAGAGCTTGTTGTAGATCGGTGAAGAGCATGATTCCCGCAGTGGTCTCGCAGCTCGGGGTCGCGTCAATAGTTGTTTCTTGCTCAGATGGAGAATGAAAGCTCACGGAGGCGCCTGAACGAACTGACCATCCAGTCCCTGATCGTCAAGAGTTCCCACGAGGATGCCATCCTGACATCCAGCTGCCGCAGTACCGTTGCTGATGCTACTGACAGCGTAGAGGGCGGAATTGACGGTAGTCACGAAAGTCGCAACGTTGACGGTGCCGTCCTGGCAAGCGTGGAGTGGGGAGGCGATAGCGAAGTTAGATAAGGCTGCGAGGACGAAGATCATGGAAATGAAGCTTTTTATTATGAGATATTGATATGGTGAAGAAAAGGAAACGGAGAGATGGAATGGCAGTGTGGCGGACATGATGCTCGATCAAAGACAGCGTACGCAAGGAGATGCTGAGAGGAAATGAATGTCTCACTTGATGGCGGTGGGAGAGGCTGGATTTCCAACAGATCTGGGCGTGTAGCCCCAGAACCGAGAGGAGGATCTTGTTTGCTAGAAGGGTCGGATGGATGGACGTGATTTGATGGCATTCTGGTCGATGCTGATGTTTTTGTGTTGATGACGGGAGAGGAAAGGAAAGGGTGGAGCTCGTTCTCGCATCCGAGGCAGGCAGGCTTTGCACGTGGCTCTGTGATGTACAGGTGAGGATCAAGCGGTCACGCTCATCATTGCAATCGTCCCCACTGCGTCTAATGAATACATATCCCTCCTATCCTCTTGCATAGACATAGAGACGATCTGCCCGATTCCCATCGTACTTTCCCTATCGTCGCCAGCATGCCCGACGTCATCCAGAAGATGGACGCCGACGCAAATGCAGGCTGGGCAGGCACGTTGATGACCCATGTCCAGAACTTCATTCCGGCCCTCAAGCAAAGTAACCCGCGCGAACCTCATGAGAAGGCGCACGCAGGACTGGGTCCCAAACCTTTGACAGCCTCCGAGATCCAGGCTCACCCGGAATATCCCCATGTCCACTGGGACCTCAAGCCCGACTCGCGCGGGAAGATCGATGTGGCGAAGGGGCGAGGAGGACCATTCAAGCTTGCGTACGAGGTTCATGGTCATGGGCCTCGCAAGATCTTGGTGAGCCTATCTCTAAGGCGTTTCTGTAAGAAACGGTGTCTAACAATTTCTCCAGTTTATCATGGGCCTCGGTGGCTTTATGAAGACATGGCAACGACAAGTCAAGGACTTTGGCCATGGAGAACCCGACAAGTATACATGTCTGATATTCGACAACAGAGGCATGGGAGACAGTGACAAGCCTATCCTCCGATATACCACCTCCGAAATGGCACAAGATATCGTTGAATTGCTTGATCATGTCGGCTGGACAGACAAGAGAGGCATTCACGTGGTTGGAATATCCATGGGAGGCATGATCGCTCAAGAACTTGTAAGGACTGCGTGTTCCACGAAATACGATTATATGCTGATGTGTCTCCAGGCCATCCAGATCCCCAACAGAGTCTGCAGCTTGAATCTGATCTCGACAGCCCCCCGTATCGTTCGCACTCTACCTTTCATGGAGAACATCCGTAATCGAATTAACCTCATGGTCCCCAAGTCCCTCGACGACCAGATAGCAAAGGTGAAAGCCGATTGCTATTCCGCCGAATGGTTGGCCAAGCCTGATGAAACCGAGTTCGTTGTTCAAGCCTTTCCAACAAACGGAGATCGATTCGCCGCACAGGAAATCAGCAAGCGCATGTCTCCTGGCGTCTTCACTCCGCGTGGCTTTCTCTGTCAACTCTATGCTGCCGGCTTCCACCACAAATCGCCAGCCGAGCTCAAGAAGCTCGGAGATAACATCAGCAGAGAGCGCATTCTAGTCTATCACGGCACGGGTGACCACATGATCGACTTCGTGCACGGAAAGATGCTATTGGAGGATCTTGGAGGAGAAGAGAGCGGCGTAACTAAGTCTTTCCACGATGGTATGGGACATGTCGGGCCATTTGAGATGAGAAACAAGTTTCGCGAAATCATCACGGACCGGATCGAGAAGACGGAAGCATTGAGCAAGGCGTGATTTGTTCGGATTTGTGTGATGACTTTTGGACGGATGCGAATGATACCACTCGGGCGATAGTGTGACTCTCGGCTAGTATTGTTACCTGCATATGAATATTCTCTTGGACCTACAGAATTAATATGTCAGTGAAGGGAGTGGACAGACCAACAGTTGGTGACTGGTCGCACTGCAGCTCGCATGCAGTGACCCCTGTGTTTGATCACCAAAGCAACAGCCACAGTAACAACACCTTCATCAGGAGCCTGCGTGTGTCTTGAACGTGAAGCACGCGTCAATAAACACCCTGTTGAAATAATCAAGCAGTCGAACTGGGAGGCCTTGCGAGCGCCAATGGTAGAACAGTATTGAACGAAATACATCCGCCATGAGTTTCAAGCTACTCGAGGTCAACACCCTCCTCACGCCTTCCATATGCTTCACGATTGCATGCCTGGCGTTTTCTCTCGTCGTGATCTCGGCAGCATGGAGAAGTACCAATATCGAGACCTTAGCGAAACAGAAGCGGTCACGCCATGGAAACGGAGATTCTCCAGCTTATGCGAACAATATCGACCGAGAGCAAGACCGGTCTGTTGCTACACACGAACGACAATCGTGGGTGGCTAAAATCACAGCACTGAGCGCTCGAATCGTACAGCAACTGCATTCAGAATGGGAAGCTCTGGGCCAAGCTAGGGACTTGATCAGCGAATTGTCTCTGCTTGCGTCCTCGCTATGCCAGTCACAACAAGAACTCTTCGCCAGCCCAGAGTGTTTGCTGGAGGTTCCGCATCTCGCGGGCTGCTTCGACACAACCATGGACTCGTTCCAGGCTGTAATGTCGTCCTTGGAGGCGTATCTATCTAGCAGCGACCGAGAATCTATGGCCTTTTCGAGAGCCGTACAGCAGATCAGAAGTCAGAAACCAATACTGTAAATCTTGCTGACAGGTGTCCGCTCCGCCAATGTGGCACATGCATCAGCTACAAATAGCGCAAGCACAATGCCATTAGGCGAGGATGCGAAATGTGGTATCCGACCGGACGCGGAAACGGAGCTGGATCTGCCTGGTGTCGACGGGAAGCCTTAGAATGAGCCTCCTCCCGAGTACACTCCGCCTGGTGGAAGCACGGCAGTGTTCATGGACAAGCCAAAGACTGAGGTGGAAGCGCCAGGCCAAGACCCTCAAATTCGAATATTCCCGATGAGTTTAGATGAGCTGGGTATCACTGTCTTCCTGGTAAGGGAATAGGGGCGATGTTGAGATTCAATTGCAAGACCCATTTACCATGGCTCCTCAGTTCGGCGTCTGTCTTTTGCACTGATTTGTATGGAGTCTGGCACTCCTCGCACTGATTCTCAAATTTATACATCAAAAGATTTTCTCATTTTCAGCCTCCAGCACCTCGATAACGCCACCGACGAGATGTAGACTACCAGTGGCGAGGACCTCGATGTTGCGCCCCTTGGAGAGGCTGCGTGCTTTCGCAATTGCTTCCTCGACCGTGTTTTCAACGTGCACTTCCGCCTCAGGATCGATAGCATCCCAAGCATCTGCAAGTTCGCGCTGCACATGAAGACTATTCCTGTCATGCTTGTGTGTGTTCATGGAGACGAGCTCGGCCTTATATCCAGCATCCTTATATGTCGTGTTGGGACAAAATATGGCATGGGTGAAAGGTCTCGAATTTTTTAATGCTGTGGCAAGGGTATAGTGTAGACGTCTCGCGAGAGACGGGGCGTCGCGTGTCTGTTGATTGAAGAGGAGGACACGCTTGGCACCATGGCGTTCAGAATCCGCCGTCTTCTTCGCGAACCAACGTCCAGCGACTTCAATACTTTCCAGAGTATGGCCGCCGTCAATGTACCAGGTCACATTAGAGTGAAGTTGATCGGCTCTCACGTCACAACGGCCACCCAGCCGTGTTTGCTCCAGGGCTTGCACGAACTCGGGAGGCAATGTGGCAGAGGGGTCATCGGGGTTTGGTATACCAGAATAACCCAGGCGGCTGAGATGCAGCGCGGAGATGGCGATGGCCAAAGACGCGTTCGATTTTTGAAAGTGTCCTTGCAGTCCCAATTCGATCGAATGAACTGCCTCGTGGGTCGGTATAACGTGAAGGGAGGTGCTTCTTTCTTTCGCGCGCTCATGCAAAACCCTCAGAGCCTCGTCTGGTTGTGGAACGGTGAACGCTGGAACGCCCGGCTTGAATATGCCGGCTTTGTGCCAAGCGATTTTGGCGAGTGTGTTTCCGAGGAGAGCTTCGTGGTCTATCCCGAGGCTCGTTATCCCAGTCGCAGATGGCTGTACTAGAATATTCGTTGTATCGTATTCTCCGCCGATGCCGCACTCAATTACCGCAGTGTCTACCTTCGCCTGCACGTAACAGTGCAGTGCCATGAGTGTCAGATAGTGGAAGTAAACCGGCTTTTCGTAGCCAATGGCCGGGTCGCCAGAGGCCGTTGCGGGCGAAGCCTCGAGAC
The DNA here is from genome assembly GCA_002785995.1 of Mycosphaerelloides madeirae. Lineage (NCBI taxonomy): Eukaryota > Fungi > Ascomycota > Dothideomycetes > Mycosphaerellales > Mycosphaerellaceae > Mycosphaerelloides > Mycosphaerelloides madeirae. The sequence continues at coordinate 178,005 of NHNV01000001.1, read as the reverse complement.
GATCCCAGATCTCCCAGAAGCAACGCGCAAATAGCTTTTCGGATATGGGCTCATCGTTGATCTTGATGCGCTCGCGAACGAAGCGAAGATGCGGCGAGGTGTATAGCCCGACGGACGACGGCAGCCGCTCGGCGTGGATACTGCGCTTGGCGGCCAGATAGCGGGCGAGGATCGAGGAGATGAAGGACGCAGTGGAGCCTTTACCCTTGGTGCCCGCGATATGGATGGGATTGAGACGGTCGAAGTCGACAGGCTGTTGCAAAAGCGATTAGAGACACGCGCTACCTACCGACGAACAGGCGGACGAAGCTCCCAGCGCACACCTCATAGCCGATCCGGCGCACCCACGCGCGCATGGCGGGGATCGCAGTCTTGTTGGCGTCGGGGCTCATTGTGCGGATCGCCTCGACGATGGAGAAGTTGCTCTGAAGGCCATTGAGCGCTGCCACGGCCGAGTCGTAGTCGCGGGCGGCCTTGCTGCTGTGGTGGCGGGTGCGCAGGCCCAGTAGCAGCAGGCTCTGCGCAAATTGTCGACACAGCAGCATTTAGACGCTGAGAATGCTGCCTTGCGATGCCTCCTGGGAGGAAGCCCAGCTTCGGGTGATGTTGATATGGACGGAGAATTCCGCTTAGATATTACAAATGCTGGCTGTTCTGGACTAGCTGTACGATACATTTCAGCTACTCTACGCGTCGACGCGACTTCGGCTTCCTCCCATCAACTCCATTCACCTCCCACTCACTCGCGCGTCAGGACGTCTTGAAGCCGCATACCGTCAATGGCCCGCCCCAAGAACGATAGTGGCGATGCCACACCACGCGCCGCGCCCAAGAAGCCCGCCCCCTCCAGCTCGGCCAAAACAGGTCCCAAGCAGCAGACGCTCTTCGGATTCTTCCAGAAAGGGGCTGCACCAGCTGCTTCAAGTGCCACGCCCGCCAAGCGGACCTTTGATGGTGCTGCCCGTGCTCAAAACACGCGTCAGAGCGTGGATGCATCAAGTACCATTGCCTCCAGCCCACACACTGCTCCGGGTGCCTCCCAACAGAGCTCCGTGACGGACAGCCGCAACAAAGAGAATGGTGAGCGTCTCTCCAGATACTCTCAAACCACCAACTGACCAACTGATACCAGAAACGCCAGGCACCAACTTTTCCAGCCCTGCACGAAAAGCGAAGAAACAGATCAACTACGCCGAATCCGACGACGATGATGACGAGCCGTTCAAGCCGCTGTCTGGGAACATCCGAGCTGCCAAGCGGCGTCGAATCAGTGTCAAGGACGACGACTCCGAAGATGAATTTGGATTGGATTCCGCCACTCAAGCTGCTATGTTGGAGAGCGATGAAGGTATGTCTTCATCTACCATGCTCCGTTGATCCACTTACTAGAAGTCATCAGCGCCAACGAGGTCTTTCGAGACCAATTTCTTCCCAAGCTCGCGCACTGACACCATATTAGACATGGACGACTTTATTGTCGGCGATGAGTTCGACGAGGATGCACAGCCTGGAAAATCCAAGAAGCGTGCGTCCGTCAAGGCATCTATCAAGAAGACTGCCAAGGTCGCCGTCCGTTCTCCAACACTCCCGAAAGAAGAGCTCGAGGAGATTCCAGTATCACGATCAACTGCGCAACAGTGGACATTCGATCCGGACGCGCCGCCCGCTTCCTCACCACGCAAACCACGACCTACCACCAACTCCGCATCGACAGGACCGCTCAAGAAGCCAAAAGCACACACTGAGGATCCTTCCAAGCGGCACACTTGGCTTGCAAACGTTCAAGACGCTGATGGCCATTCTCCGGATCATCCAGATTATGACCCAAGAACTTTGCTGATCCCGCCAATGTCCTTCTCAAAGCTCTCCCCTTTCGAACAGCAATATTGGGAGATCAAGAAGAAATTCATGGATACCATAGTGTTCTTCAAGAAGGGAAAGTTTTATGAGCTTTACGAGAATGATGCCACAATCGGACATCAACTTTTCGATCTCAAGCTCACTGACAGAGTGAACATGCGAATGGTTGGTGTTCCCGAGTCAAGTTTGGATCACTGGGCCAATCAGTTTGTTGCCAAAGGCTACAAGATCGCCAGAGTTGATCAGATGGAGACTGCTCTTGGCAAAGATATGCGTGAACGTGGGACCGCAGGCAAGAAGGATGAGAAAATCATCCGCAGAGAACTGGCGTCTGTTTTGACCGCTGGTACCTTGGTTGATGGCGGGATGCTCCAGAACGACATGGCAACATACTGTGCTGCGATCAAAGAGGTTGAGGTCGATGGGAAACCTTGCTTTGGCATTGCTTTCACCGATACGGCGACTGCTCAGTTCCAACTCACCGAATTTGTTGACGATGCCGACATGACCCGATTTGAGACCTTCGTGGCTCAGATACGTCCAGGTGAGCTTCTACTTGAGAAAGGTTGCATCTCCGCCAGGGCCATCAGAATTTTGAAGAACAACACTCCACACACGACCATCTGGAATTATCTGAAGCCAGACAAAGAGTTCCTGACTGCAGATAAGACTCGCATGAAAATCGAAGGTGAAGCCTATTTCGAAAAATCTGAGGAAGACACTGTTGACGGGTGGCCTGCTGCGCTACGGCAAGCAAAAGAGAAGGACACCCTCTTCTCTGCGTTGGGCGCTCTGATCTGGTATCTCAGTCTGCTCAAAATCGAGCGAGACTTGATCACTTGCGGCAATTTCGATTGGTATGACCCCATCCGCAAGGCTTCGAGTCTGGTTTTGGATGGACAGAGTCTCATCAACCTCGAAATTTTTGCCAACACCTTTGATGGAAGCACAGAAGGCACACTCTTCATGATGCTCAATCGTTGCATCACGCCTTTTGGCAAGCGACTGCTGAGACAATGGGTCTGCCACCCTCTTGCGAATGCGAGAAGAATCAACCAACGATTTGATGCCGTTGATGCGCTCAACGCAGATAGCACCGTCATGGATCGCTTCACAGAGTCCCTTACACGCCTACCGGATCTCGAGCGATTGATCTCGCGTGTACATGCAGGTCGCTGCAGACCGCAAGACTTTGTCAAGGTACTCGAAGGGTTTGAGCAAATCGAGTACACAATGTCGCTCTTGGGCTCCCTTGGTGTCGGCGACGGCGAAGGCTTGCTGGGCCAGTTGATCAGATCAATGCCAGATCTTACCAGCGTCTTGCATGACTGGAAGGACGCCTTTGACCGCACGAAGGCCAAGCAGGAAGGGTTGTTCATCCCTCAACCCGGCGTCGAGGAGGACTACGACGAGAGTCAAGAACGAATTGATGGCATCGAGAAACAACTGGACAACCTACTGCGAAAGGCTCGCAAGGACCTTGATTCGAGTGCTATCAAGTTCACCGACAACGGGAAGGAAATCTACCAACTTGAGGTGCCCCTCAAAATCAAGCGCGCAATTCCGAAGGAGTGGAAACAAATGTCAGCCACGAAGGCTGTCAAGCGCTGGTACTTTCCCGAACTTGAGAAGCTCGTGAAAGGCCTGAAAGAAGCCAAAGAGACGCACGGGCAGGTCGTGAAGGCTCTTGCTGGACGCTTCTTTGCTCGCTTTGACGACCACTACAGCACCTGGCTCTCGGCTACCAAGATCGTAGCGCAGTTTGATTGTCTCATCTCGTTGGCCAAAGCATCGGCTTCTCTGGGATCGCCTTCTTGTCGACCAGAATTCGTTGAGGATGACAATGCTCGCAGCGTACTCGAGTTCCGCACGCTTCGTCACCCATGCATCGAGACGACAACAAATTTCATTCCGAACGACATCGGTCTGGGTGGCGAAGCACAGTCCATCACGCTTCTCACTGGAGCCAACGCTGCTGGAAAGTCCACTATTCTGCGTATGACCTGCATTGCCGTCATTCTCGCACAGGTTGGCTGCTATGTCCCATGCGAGTTTGCTCGTATGACCCCGGTAGACCGGATCATGTCTCGTCTGGGCGCGCACGACAACATCTTCGCCGGACAGAGTACTTTCATGGTTGAATTGAGTGAGACGAAGAAGATTTTGGCAGAGGCAACGCCACGATCGCTCGTCATTCTCGACGAACTTGGCCGCGGTACCAGCAGCTACGACGGCGTAGCCGTCGCTCAAGCCGTTCTTCATCACGTTGCCACTCATGTTGGCTCGCTTGGCTACTTCGCCACTCACTACCAATCTCTCGCCGCCGAATTCCACCACCATCCAGAGATCACTTCGAAGCGCATGGCTGTCAAGGTCGAGCACGATATTCGCGACGTGACGTTTCTCTATCAGCTGGAGGATGGCGTGGCAGAGGGCAGCTATGGCATGCACTGCGCTGCCATGTGTGGTATCCCGAATAAAGTCATCGACCGCGCTGAGCAAGCAGCGCAGAACTGGGAGCACACAGGACGCATCAACGAATCGCTGGAGAAGGCCAGAGACAGCAACTGGCTGCCACTGGGTCTTCTCAGCGACCTCAGCTGGATGCTAAAAGACAAACCTAACGAGGAGGACAGCTCTATCAGCGACAGGAGCCTCGAGGTTCTGCGCAAGGCTATGGCGATTTTGTGAGATGCACCTGGTGCAAATATTGACAATTCGCTGATATTCATCATGATTATCTGAAGGAGAAGGAGTTTGCTCAGAGTTCATTGAATCCGCCATCGTGGCTTAGAGTTAACATTATTATCATGCTAGACTACATGCTAGATGCAAGACGCACCAATCGCTGTTCCTGTTCTACCGCTCGCCTGCAAGCCGTCTCTCTTGTACTTCCGTCAATGCTCGCGAGCCGCTGATGTATGCGACAGTCCCGACCACAGCTGCCACAGGCAATGTCTGGAATAGATTCCAGCTTGCGTAATACAAGAAGAAGACGCCTTCCATGGCCAAGATGCTCCCGAAAAACAAGCCATGTGCGACCGGGCTGGACCCGAAAGCCTTGCCCATGTGATCCAAGTTTCCTCCCAAGAGCAACCATCCACCAAGCAGCGCCGGAAGGGTCACAATGATTGTGAGTGTGAAGAACAGGCTGATAATCTGTGGCGGCGAGCGAGGATCTGCGCGGAACATGTGGTGGATCTCGGGCTTGCTGATATATCGTTCGGGTGCGGAGGGGGCACCTGGCGGGTTGCTGGGGTCGGATTGAACGTCGATGTTGAAGGCGTGGCTATTGTATGGCGAGGATGCTCCAAATGAAGCGAGTACTATCGATGCCTTGAGAGGCTTAGAGCTGGCGAGGAACTGGAATGGCATGTCCTTAGGGGACTGTCGAGAAACGAAATTTGTTAGCCTGAGGCACCCATGCAGGAGAAAGAGCCACGTTTGCTCAATGGCAAGATGGAATATACGCACGATATCGACCTTTGCCTTGCCATTGTCCTTGATGCTGAATGCGAACGACTCCTCCAAGCCTGTCTCGACGTCTTGCAGGGTCAAGAACGCCTGGTGTGGCCTCTTGCCCGTCTTGCCCTCCTGCGCAGTGAGGACCACCTTCAACGACGACGAAGCCGGGAGCGTGATAGGCGAGGAGGAGGATACTGCGGTGCCGGCAATGATTCTGTGGTGCATAATATTAGCTCTGCAGACGGGGCATATATGGAGAGAGCATGTAGCTGTCACATGTCAAACTCGTACTTTTGCTTCACAGGCTCGGCGCCTTTGCCCGTGACACTCAACGTCGCTTCATCGAATGTCCAAGAGCTGGTCGCCGATGCAGCCGAGGAGAGGGCGAGGGAGAGAGCGCCGAAGGTCTGGAGGAAGTGCATGGTGGGGAAGATGGACGCAGCAATCGAAGATAGTGTTGAATGTTTGCTGACACTTGGGGGAATGCCTCATAAGCGATCTCAAACAAGCTAGCGCGCGGCAAGACCGTGTCTGGGTCGCAGTTCACCTGTTTCGTGAGAACGAGCAGTCATGCTTCCCGATCGCATGCACTCGCGTCAATCATCGCTCCTATATGGTACTTTTGCATTCACGCCCTTGTTTTCCTGCAATTTTCTTCTCGGCGCCTAGGTCTGGTGCGAGTTTACTCGAAAAGTGGGTCCAGTCCTCTGACACGTGACACTGCGAACCCCATTCGACTCGGAATTTTAGTCGTCTTGTCTCGACCTGTTCGTTTTCTCTCGACACGCCGGCAACCCACTCCTCAACACCCTTCGTCGCGCGACGGTCCACACTTCTCAATTATCGCTCCATCGTCGTTCAGGCGACTTCTGGCTCCTCTCCTGGTGGCTGGCATTTATTAATTCACATACGCGTTCACGTGCTGGAGGCCGGTAGCTCTTCCGCCGCCCGTCGAGATTCTCGACCCAGGCACCGCACCTCATCAACTTCCACTATACGGACCAGCGCCGGCGGAATCTTCCACGGAATCATCATCGGCTTCGGGCTTTCACTTCAGGACTGGCATCTCACATGCAAGAATAAAGAAAACAAGCTAGCCTCGAAAAGGGTATAGTTCCTACTCAGGCAGCCGAACCTCGTCGAAATTGCAGGTGGCAAGCCGTCACCTGTTCTTGCCAACAACGTGATGCCGGCGAGATCATCAGCATCCATCAGAAAAATGTCGACGTCCGGATCCGATGATTCACCTGCGGCCGAGCAGCCGCCACCTGCCAAGAAGCCCAGATTAAAATTGAACGTAAAGCCGCGAAAGGCCAACGACAGCCCGGGCGACACCATCGCCGTCTCGCGTCCCAAGCGCGGATCAGGTGTTCGCGTCCGCTATTCTCAAGATGCCGTCTTCCACGGCGAGCCTGCAAAGCGCCTCGAGTCTCCTGCGCCGTCATCAGGACTATCGTCTTTGTCGTCCGCGCATACCTCTCAGGATGGCGACAGGGAAGAATCGCCATTCAACGACCCGACTCCAACATCAGCAACCAAAGAAGACTATGGTGACTTTATGTCTTACTACATTGCTCCAGGCGGCGACGATGAAGAGCCAGAGCCCAAGCCCAAAGGCAAGGCTAAGCCCAAGTCGAAGCCTAAAGCGGACTCGCCCAAACAGACGAAGCGACCAAAGCCCGCCAAAGAGCCAAAGGAGCAAAAGGCAGTCAAGGAGCAAAAGGCAGTCAAGGAGCAAAAGGCAGTCAAGGAGCAAAAGGCAGTCAAGGAGCAAAAGGAGGCAAAGCAGATCAGTCATCCGGTACCTCTACCAGCACCAAGGCCTGTGCAGCAGACCGCACCGCCCCAGCCGCCCCAGCCGCCTCCTCCACCGAAGCCATTACCACCGCAACAACATGGCCCACCACCTCAGCCGAACCCTCAACCGCACCCGCAGGTTCGGGCGAGGCCACAAAACTTGCCGCCTGGGTATACGAACCAAGCTACCCTTCCACTACCCGTGCATACTGGCCCGCCACCACCCATCATCCAATACATGGAAATCCAGACCGATCCCAAGCCTACGCAGCCAGACACGATTGCGATTATGATTCGCAAACTCGAATCTCTGTCTGCGGCGCTAACCAACTTCGGCGGTGTGCCTGCAATTCCTCCAACGCCGCCACCTCCACAGCCTCTGCGCATTGAGAAGCCGAAGAACGTGGTACCTCCTAGTGACGACCCGTTGGACAACTTCCTCTCTCACTTTGGTGCAGACGAAGATGACGAGTCAGACGACAGAAGCTTCGACTACATGCTCCCGAATCCCGGTACTGCTGATGCACCGTTGACATATGGAATTCAGTTCATTCAAAACGCATTGAAATCTTGGGCGCAGCAGCGTACGACGCATCAGGTCACTCAACAGTGGCAAGCACAACAGGCTCAGCTACAGCAACAGGTCAGACGCGGTCCGGGTCGGCCTAAGCGGTATGAAGAGTCCGAGCATCATGTACAGCCTGTGATTCATATGGACCTTGGAGCAACGCCGGAAGGCATTGCTATCAAAGCTTTTCAATCGGTGCTCGACTCTGGGTGTTTGCAAGTCAATGGCATACTTCCGATCGAACTGTCACGTGCCCTTCGACACTTGTACATGCAGATCGACCATCTCATCAACCAAGGCCCAAAGAGTGATGGGAATTGGCATTGCATGTCATACGGAGCGCAGATAGCGGCGCATAAAGCTCGCGTAGAAAAGTTCAAGGAGGCCCAGGCCAAGAATGAGCAATCCCTGGCCCCGTCGTCGTATTCTCGTAGCGCACTTCAAGCTCAGCACCAGCGTGCTATGGAGCTTGAGAGAAGACGGAGTGAACAACACGCCGCCGCTCAGCAGGGACAGTACAACTCACAACATCTTCACCATTTACAACCGGCGTCTCAAATGTCCCAGGCGCCATCGCCCATCGACCTGACAGCAACTACCAGTGAACCTGGGGCAAATGACATGCCAGCTGGTTCGCCTTCTATGAACGGTATGCCCCAGCGACATGTCCAACAGGCTTCTGGAGTGTTGCAGCCGCCCTCGGCCTTCAACAGAGGCAGTGCTGCTGGGGTGCATCTCAACAAGATGAAGATGTACATGCCCGGGTACCTACCGCGTTCCGGACAGTCGATGAAGTTCTCCTTTGCTCCGTCCAACGAAGCCGCAGTGAGAGTATTTGGACAGGAAGCCTTCCCGACCAACGAGCACGGCCCGAATATGCCAAACAGAGGACCGATGAGCGCACCACCAGCGCAGCCGTCGCAGCAGTCTATGGAGGTTGACTCGAACCGGCCTGGCAGCGCACCAAGTCAAACTCTTGGCGACGCAAAGAGTCCAATCGACTTGGATCCGGAGACTTCAGCCGAAGAGACCTTCCATGGCCAAGCGATCAATGGCGGATTTGATATCGTTATGGAGGAGAAGCCTGCGACCGTGATCACAAGCGGTTTTACGCCGGTGAATGCTCGTGCCTCTGTCACTTCTGAGCAGCGTCCAAGCTCGGTGCCGGCCGGCTCACCCGTCGATACTTCTCCCGAAACAATCAAAGTCGCAACCAGACATCCATCTGCATCCGCATCTGCATCTGCGTCGCCTGCGATTGGCTTCAAGGCTGTGAATCGGGTCAATGGGGGCTTTCCACACTCAGGAGCGATTGTTGTTGATCAGTGAGGCACAAAATTGATCCAATGTCAGGACCGGCGCCAGACTGGTCTTGAAACCTCAGGCACTGAGAGTTGTCACGTGGCTCTGGGAAATTGGGGCGTTGTGTGAATTAAGCTGTGTTCATGGTGGGCGGCAGTCGAGGTACGGTGGCATCACGGGCGTATTTCTCCCGTTTCCCGGTTTGTTTGTTAACAACTTAACATGTTCGTTTGGGGCAAGCGGGGTGCAGGCATTGGTATTTCTTGTAGTTCTAGTGAGTAGATCAATTGGCCTAGTAGGCGATGTAATACTTCAAGTCAGATGCTCTCTGTTACAAGACCAGAAAGAATTGGTGAGAAAGACACTGTGTGATTGACTATGTTGAATGTACAGGTTTTTCGAACAAGGCAATGAAAGAGGAACAACAAAGGGGCAGCCAACGCAGCGCCGCGGAGTGGTATTATTGGCGCACACCATGACGTCATAGGATCGGAGGTCGTTTTTCAGATTTCTGCTGCACTTGTTGTTGCTTTGACAACGCAGCTCGGAGATATCTTGTAAGGCCAGCCCAGCAAGAGTCGCCCAGCAACCGGCTATACGCAGCAGCAGATTGGCCGCGTTTTCTACACGTCGGGGCCAGATGCGAGCAGTGAGAGTGACGCAGATCAGCATCGTCAATTCTGTTGTTTGGGAATTTGGGGCGCTTCCAGCCCCCTTGGTGTGTGCACGAGCCATTATAGAGACGTCATGCGCCGTGTACTAGGTATTAATGCGTCTGTCGCTCGCCGCGCCATACCTTGCCTCACTGCTCCCACTTTCTCACTGTCCTCCATCACTCTATTCCCAAGCTCCACACACTCCATACACCACCAGCAAATACACCCCACTCGCCCAGCATGCATCGCACATACTCCATGCGCCAATCGCGCGCTCCCACTGCGTCGCAGATCCAAAACCCGCCGCCGCCGTCTTCCTCCACCAAGGGCGGCCGTCTGTTCGGCAAAGCTAGCATTGGTAAGTCCGCTTCCTTCACCAGCACCGTACCTTCCTAATGCGCAGTCTGCAACAGGCCACACCTTCCGCAAGTCCGTCCATCCGGGCGCCTTCGGCCCAGATCTCGCCAAGAAGCTGTCGCAGCTGGTGAAGATGGAGAAGAACGTGATGCGCTCCATGGAGCTCGTCGGAAGGGAACGCATGGAGGTTGCTGTATGTTTCCCGCGTTTCTGCTTGTAACGCTCATCCTAACTCACCGCACAGCAACAACTATCCATCTGGGGTGAGGGCTGCGACGACGACGTCTCAGACGTTACCGACAAGCTCGGTGTCCTCATCTACGAGATTGGCGAGCTCGAGGACCAGTTTGTCGACCGCTATGACCAATACCGTGTCACCATGAAGAGCATCCGCAACATTGAGGCTTCCGTGCAGCCAAGCAGAGACCGCAAGCAGAAGATCACCGACCAGATCGCTCAGTTGAAGTACAAGGAACCCAACAGCCCCAAGATTGTCGTGCTCGAGCAGGAGCTTGTTCGTGCCGAGGCTGAGTCCCTCGTCGCCGAAGCCCAGCTGTCCAACATTACCCGCGAGAAGCTGAAAGCTGCCTTCACCTACCAGTTTGACGCCCTCCGCGAGCACAGCGAGAAGATGGCCATCATTGCCGGCTACGGCAAGCACCTCCTCGAGCTGGTTGATGATACCCCAGTGACGCCAGGCGAGACCCGCAACGCCTACGACGGATACGAGGCGTCCAAAGCCATCATCCAAGACTGCGAGGATGCCCTCACCAATTGGGTCGAGCAAAACGCCGCTGTCTCCTCCAAATTGTCCACCCGCACCCGCACTCTGTCTCAGCGCCGACGCAACAACGCTTCCGGCGTCGACCTGTCCGGCCAGGACACAGAGCGTGACTCTTGGGTTCCAGCCAGCCAGCATCAGGGTGGCGAGTACGAGGATGAGGAGGAAATCGAGGAGCGTGGCCGCGAGGTTGTTGCATAAGTGATACCATGGTTCAGTTTCCATTCTTCAGCTTTATACCCTAGGAAAGCTCCGGCGCGAAGCGGTAATACTGTACGAGCGGGCCAGGACCACAGTGACGAGCTCATGATATTTTGGAGGTTGGGGAGGGATTTAAAATGATAATGTTTTTAGCTCTTGAACATGTGTCTTGGCATTTTGATTCTCACTTGTCCCTTCGATGTTCTCGTCGTTCATCGCGTAGCTCAGCCAATTGTCTTGCCGTCATGAGGTCGTGCCCCTGCGTCCCGGGAGCTGACTTGCTTCCGGCCCGCAATCATCACTGACGACTATCACTGACAGCCGTCCTGCGTCGACGGAGAAGGAGACAACCCCTCGGAACAACGCTGCCGTGACTTCCTACGCCGCTCGGGCAAGCAAAGGTACAGTAGCTCTGCCGACGCTGTTCGAAACTGGGCCGGCATATCGAGCCTTCGCCGGTATCGCCTTGAATTTCAATTGTGATCTCTTCGCAACCTCTACAAGCTCTTTTCTCTTCACAACACTGTGTTAATCATGGCAGCTCGAGTTCCACCAGCTGGCGTCTGGGCGCCAGCCGTGACGTTCTTCAACCACGAGACGGATGAGCTGGATCTGGCTTCTCAGGCCAAATACTACAAGTACCTTTCGCAACATCTTACGGGCTTGGTGATTCTCGGTATGTGAAACGGAGGAACTCGCTGAAAATGCCTGCTGATGTGCGACAATAAGGCACAAATGCGGAAACTTTGCTGCTCACTAGAGAAGAGAGAGCGCAACTTCTCAAGACGGCACGAGAGGCTTGCGGACCAGATTATCCTATCATGGCAGGTGTCAGTGGGCATTCGACAAAGCAGGTCCTTCAGTATATTGCAGACGCGGCTGAAGCAAATGCAGATTGTGAGTCCTTACCATTCCTCAACACTCGCAGACATGAAATGACTTCTTCCAAGCCGTACTGGTTCTCCCATGTGCTTATTTCGGCAAGCAAACAACAGCAAAAGTCATCACCAACTTCGTAAGTACGAAGGGAAGTAGGCATACAATGTCTCAGACATTCGCTTACCTTCCGCCCTTCGCTTTTCGCAGTTCGACGAGATCGCCGCAAAGAGCCCTCTCCCCATAGTCATATACAACTTCCCTGGTGTCTGCAATAATGTGGACATCGGCTCGGACGTTATGACAGACCTGGCCAACAAGCACAAGAATATCGTCGGAACAAAATTGACCTGCGCCTCAGTGGGCAAAATCACACGGCTTGCTTCTACCTTTGACGCCTCAGAATTTGCGACTTACGGAGGGCAGTCGGATTTCTTGATTGGAGGTCTTGCTGTGGGCTCGGCCGGATGCATAGGCGCTTTCTGCAATATTTTCCCAAAGACGATCAGGCGGATCTACGACCTATATCAGCAAGGCGATCACAAGGAGGCAATGAGGTTGCATCGTATCGCTGCTCAGACGGAGAGCTTCTCCAAAGCTGGAATCGCTAATACGAAATACGGAGCGAGCATCAGTGAGTCTGGCTGGTAATGTGCCTTGGTGTGTTCACTAACAATCCTTTAGCGAGTGCGAAGAGTGCCGGTATTGAAGACGCAGAGACGAAACTACAGCCGAGAAGACCTTACGAGCCACCCTCTGAAGCAGTGAAGAAGGACATTCGAGCAAAGATGGAGGAAATGATCAGGATCGAAGACTCGTTATAGAAGCAATTGGCGCAGACTGCGGCTTTTGCCAACAACAACAGATCATGACATACTCCCTTCCCCAAGAAGGCCGACTCATGAAGTCTCTTCAACCATCAAGTACCTTGGTAATCCCCGGCCGAATCCCTTCCAACTTAGCCGCGAGCTCGTCCCACACGCGTCGCTGCATTTCCGGACCTTCCGGACCTTCAACCAGAGGAGCACAATCCCTAATCTTGCAATTACTCAAGTACTTTCCATGACTCTCCGCTCCCTGCAAACCTGCATGAACCAACGTGCGACTGCCGACTTCCGTCGTTCGACATAAGATGTTCTTGAGGGTTCGGATCGCTAAGCTGGGACCATGCTCTCTCATCAGTTCGCTGTGACAGAAGCCAGGATTGACGAAATTGAGCGTAACACCCAGTTGGTCGGCCGAATGCAATCTGGCGATTTCGCGGCAGACCAATACTTCGAGGAGTTTGCTGATGTTGTAGCGATCACTCATGCGAGCGGACTTTTCGGTACTGAGGATTGTGAAGATCGAGTCTGATTTGCGCTCTGGGAACTGTGGGATCGAAAGTGTCAGCAAACCGATAGTTGCTTAAGGGATTGGCCAATACTCACATCAGTGAAGAAGTGAACTTCAGAGCTAACGATCACCAGAGTCGGTCTGATCCCGAATATTCGGCTCGTTGCCTTCAATTTCGGCACCAAGAGAAACGCCAGCAGGAAAGTCGAGACGACATTCGTGGTAATGGTGCTCTCGTCCTGTTCAGTCATCACGAACGTCTTCGAGTCTATACCGGCATTCTCCAGCAGAATGTCGATTCTTTCCAGGCTATTAGTAGCCCGCTCCGCGAACTCTTGCACACTTGAGTAGCGAGAGAGATCCAATTCCCAGACTTCTACGACGCCGGTACGGCCGGAAATGGTTTCGATATCTATATCATTTCAGCGCTGACGTCAAAAAAGACTTCCAGCAGCTCAAAACACACACCTTTCTTCGCAGCCTCGCCCTTCTGCACACTCCGACACGCAATAATAACCTTCTCGCAGTTCAACCGCACATAGTGTCGAGCGGCCTCTTTTCCCAAGCCAACGTTCCCTCCCGTAACAACAACCGTCTTGCCGGAGCAGTCTGCCACCGGATAAGGCGGCGTGACGCAGAACTGCGAAAAGAGGAAATTGGGCAAGATCCCGATAGAAGGCGCCATCCTGAAAGTTGACTTGAATGTGCTTCGGCGAGTTCTTTCTCGTAAATCTTATGTCGTTGGTATGCGCCGCGGCCGAAACAAGAAGTTGATTGTTACTACGAAGTAACTCCGTGGCCATTTGTAAGTGGCCGCTTGTCTCAGTTCTCAAGACATCTGTGGCGTACTAGCTCGGATTGGGAACTTGTTCCCAGATGGTCGAGGATTCAGTCTGAGACACCAATGTGCAGAGTACATGTACAATTCCTTCTGTTCTCGAATACTTTCTGTTTTTGTTCAGATCGTCCTCGTTCAAGTCCTCGACATGCTCGTGACAACTCTTCATCACTGGACCAAGGCTCCGTGCACGGACGATCTCCGATCGATGATTTCGTCTGTCGGCCAATATGAGCAAAGCGCGGACCTCAGATATTCGCATGTTCGCAGGATCCCTTGGCAGGATTGATAGATATCCTTGTAGCTGTGAACAAGCAAAGTCTCGGAACATCACAGTCAAGCATTTTCCCTGCTTACTGGGTCAATGTATAGGGTTGCGAATGCGGAGGACTGCCGTCTAGGATCCCTCGTCGTTGGCAGGTGCCAACACAGAAGTCAGGATTCCGAGCCTACTGTGTTTGGCGGTCGTGAGGAGATTAGTGGTGTAGTGATATGTAATCATTCTGTTCATTTTGATCGTAGCCGCAGTCATTATACCCAGCGAGGCGATATTTGCCTGTATTCACATCATTCAAGTTTAGCTCTGTTGATATACATACATACATCTTGATACGCTGCACAAAAGCATCTGCCCAAGAGTCTTCAGCGCCCAAAAATCATTCAAACTCCTAGGCCCATTTCCCCAGTACCGCCATGAGCAAGGCACCCAATACCATGCATCCAAAGGCGGCAAGGACTTCTTTGAATGGTGCTTCCTGCTGCATATGGGCGGAGAACATGACTGTAGAGTGTCAGTAGCGCTTCCAACAAACTTGTATCGACCTGAAACACTCACATTCATGAGCCATCAATTCAACCAAGCCGGTGTATATCAGGATGCCCGCTGAGATAGAATCGAAGACGCCATTTGCAATCAGGGCTGTCTGACTTCCAGGATTAAGGCTTGTCCGAAGTCCGAGCCCTATATATTGAATTAGAACCGATACGCGAAGAGTAAAGGGATGAATAGATTGCAACGCTCACCAACAGCGATAGCTATGGGCGTTGAAAACGCATAGCCGAGTGCCATGACATATGGCGTCCATCGCTTGTTCTCTGGCCAGTGTGTGGCTGCAAGGCGGGTTCCCAGCGCAAGACCTTCGAACGTTTGATGGAAGGTTAGCACGACGTATAGGGTGATGAACTCGGATCCCGAAACAGCAAGCGTTAGGCCGATGAAGATGCTGTGGAAGATGACTCCTGAGAAGCTGATTAGCGAACCGTCGTCGTTGTTGTAATACGCCGCGATCGTTAGCTCACCAAACTCCAAGATAAACAGGGCCGTCATTTGCGCGCCATACGACTCTGGATCAAAGTTCTTCTTGGCGGGCTCCCCAGTCGGTGATTGTGGGTGTTCGCGAATATGAGAGAAATGGTCTTCTCCAGGGGCGTGGTGACTCGAGGGACATCCAGCTGCAGGCTGTGGTGTCTGTGAGCCGGAACTGAGCTCTTGTAATTTGGCCTCATCTTGGTACTTGGTGTACTGAGCTGTCATTTCAAGAGCCGTCCCTGTGCCAGGCTCGACGTCGACTTCGACACGACCATGCGTATGATCATGGGGAAATTTGGCGAATCGCATCGCTATCAGCTCGACGAAGAAGAGCAGAAATATTGACATCAGACAGATGCCTTCAACCCATGAGTACTCTGTGATCGGTCCAGTTAAGCACTCGTTGTTCAGAGCCTCATGGGCGGGAGCAAGCAGATGGATGAAGGCAGTTGCGACGATCACACCGGAACCTGTGAAAAGCGTTAGAATCTCACAATATTTGGAGATCTAAGTAGCTGATGTCTGCTTCATACCAAAGTACTTGGCAACGAAGTAGGGCCATGCAGAGTCCTTTGCGTCTGCATGTCTCGTGGCAAATACGGGAAAGACCGCTCCCAGAGCACTGCCGACGAAGATGACGAAGATGGCCGAGATGCGCACGCCGAGTCTACCGTCGAAGTCATTCTCCGACGCGCATGCGGGGGCCATGGCCGGACGGGATCTGCGGTGTTGACGATTCGTAGGAAGTACGCAGGCGATGAGACACTAGAGGTAGAGGGTGCACGGTGCTGCAGAGTGGGTGAGCGTAGAAGGACTGGAGGTGGTCGACGAAGCCGAAGCACCTTAATGGACCGACGGCCGTATATAATTCCGCGGTTCGTGCCTTCTCCTCTCCTCCCCTTGGCAGAGGACTCCTGCCCGCCATCTGTACGAGTGGTGGAGTGGGCCTTCCGCCATTATGTATAGCTGCTGCGAGCCGTGGAGTTGGATGCACAAAAGTAAGATTTCGATTGGATTGACTTCAGCCTTTCCTGTTCCTGGCATGCACGGGCCGCGGCTGATGTGCACGATGCAAGCCACTGCCGACTTCCCGACCTCAGTGCCGTCTTCATCACTGCAGCTCTCCAATCCCACCTATAGTCACCGCCTTGGTGGTGATATATTCTCCAATGCCATATTTTGATCCTTCCGATCCGAAGCCGGAATGCTTGACACCACCAAATGGCGAGGCTGCATCAGAAATCAGCCCGGTGTTGATACCAACCATGCCGAACTCAAGCGCTTCTGCCACTCGGTAACATCTCTGAATGTCCTTGGAGAAGAAGTATCCCGCCAGTCCTACATCAGCTGCGTTCGCAAGCTGCACGACTTCTGATTCGGTTTGGAACGGAAAGAGCGCAGCGATCGGGCCAAACGTCTCCTCGGATGCAATTTTCATGTCTTTCGTCATGTTTCTGATCACCTTAACGAAAGTATACATGGTCAGCATATGTCTCAGACGTGGGGATATCTGCCTTTCGGAATTAACTCACAGTGGGCGAGTAGAAATTGGGCCCGAGGTCAGGTAATGATCGTCCACCAGCGAGAACCTTGCCGCCGCGTTGTACGGCATCGTCGACATGGGATTGTACCTTGCTTACAGCTCGATCGTGAATCAGAGGGCCGTGGGTAACGCCATCACCGAAACCGGGCCCAACATTGAAAGCTTTCACCTTTTCAGTGAATGCTTCGGCGAATCGGTCATATATGCCTTGCTGAACATATATTCTGTTGGCGCACACGCAAGTCTGACCGCTGCTTCTGAATTTGCTCGCAATGGCACCTAAAAGCGAAGGGGTGGAGTTTCAGCAAGTGCCTCAGGTAAGAAGTGGCTCCTCGCCTTTGCCTTACTTACCATTGACTGCGGTATCGAGATCTGCGTCGTCGAACACGATGAAAGGTGCGTTACCGCCAAGTTCAAAGGAAAGCTTCTTCAATGTGTCTGAAGACTGCTTCATGAGTAGCTTGCCAACGTTGGTGGAGCCGGTAAAGCTGACTTTCCTGACCACGTCAGAGGCCGTGATTGTCTCACCAACCTCCGCGGTGTTTTCGAGAGCTGTGACGATGTTAATGACACCAGGCGGTATTCCAGCTCGGTGAGCCAATTCTGCAAGTGCTGCGGCGGTGTATGGAGTTTCGCCGGGAGATTTCGCAACGACAGTGCAGCCAGCTGCAAGCGCAGGTCCAATCTTGCGAGTGACTGAAGTGGAGGAGTAGAAGGATTAGTCTATGTCTCAGACACAAAGAAGCCTTGCGCGCATAACACTCACTCATGGCAGCTCTGTAAGCATATAGACAACATTAGCCATGCGTCAAATCCTGGTGAACCGAACGTTGAACTTACGGGAAGTTCCAAGGAGTGATGAGACCACAGACACCAACAGGTTGCTTGACAGTGTATACTCGATTTCCTGCCACAGATGCTGGTATGGTATCCCCATAGGTTCTTGGTGCTTCCTCCGAGAACCACTCAAAGAAGCTTGCGGCATATGCGGCCTCGCCCTTTGCATCGGTGAAAGGCTTCCCGTTCTCCCAGGTGATCAGGGTTGCGATATCATCTGAGTTTTCCACCATAAGATCGTACCACTTCCTCAGCATCTTCGACCTCTGCCGGCCTGTGGTTTTTTTGAAGCTAGGAAACGCGTTTGCGGCAGCCTGGATTGCCAATTCGGTATCCTCTCTGTTCATTTCTGGCATTGTCCCAATCGTCTTCCCAGTGGCTGGGTCGCGAACCTCGAATGTTTTGCCTGACTTCGCATCCAGCCATTGACCATTGATATAGCTCTGAGACTTCAGCAAGCTCTTGTCCTTCAAGTCGGGCACGGTGTGGATCGCCATGGCAGAACGGGACAGTATTCTCATGTGGTTCGTGGGTCTGATCTGAAAGCGGAGGACCGGCTTCGCGGAGAGGGTGCTGAGAAAGGACTTCATGACGGGCGAGCTTGGTTGAGCAGTCTTTGCTCCGCAGAAACGCTGCAAGAGATTGTGTACGCGGTCTCACTCCGGAGCGCAGCAGTCGCTATCGTCGACGGCAGTCGAGCAGTGGATCCCTCAGCAGTCGAGTAAGTTGCGACGGGCTGCTGTCTGGCGGGGACAATATAAGGCTTCGGTCAAACGTTCGGCAGGTACAAGACAGATGCAGGTACAGTGTAGCCTTCCCAATCTCTCACATGGGAACAGTCCAAGAGGTGGTGAATGGAATAGGAAGCTGTGACGACGAAGCACCGCAAGCTGACTCAAGAGAGTTTGGTCATGTCGGCGCTAAAAATTAAGATCTGCCTTCCTCTTCCTCCCAACCAGGCACACACGCTCTTTCCCTCCCTCTTCCTCTTCCTCTTACCCAACTGCTCATCCATGGCGCATCTCAAACCATACCGCCGACAACCCAGCCACCCACCTACACAACCGCCTCCTATCCCTGCTGAGTATAATAGAGCTGTCCGCCTCTCGATCCCCGACCGATCGCTCACGACCTTGCCCTCGTATTCGCTCGTAACCATGGGTACGTGCTATGGACTGCCATGCCTTCTCCAAATGTACGGGTCGCAAGCCAAATTGCACTGCACATGCTGCGATTCGACAATTGGCAAAAGCACCCGAAACTGGATCATCTCAGCTGTCTCAGCTGTCTCAGCTGTCTTCCACCGGTACAGCCCTCGGTAGCGCTATGTAGCCATTACTCTCTCCCCTCTGCAGGTAAACCCATCTCAGGATTTCCCATTTTCCATGTCGGTTTGATTGTCATCTCCCCATCCGATACGTGTCTTGTCGATGGGAATTGAGCCGTCGACCGGGCTCTGTCATACAGGATGCTCAAAATATTGTCCCCAGGACCTACACACCCTGAGTTCCCTGCCAGCCCTCCCGCTAACTTTCCTATGATTCGTGAGCAACCCGAAAGCGCTTTACTGGCTCTCTTCTGCTTACTATTCATCCCTCTTTGTTATGCACTCCGAAATCTCGAACGTCTTGCTCGCCAGCGCACATGTGCCAGCGTACATGTCCCTCCCACTGAAAACCGGATTGAAAACTGGTCAATTCACAGCACTAGTCCTCCACAAGAAAGCACGAACCCGACCCAGGAGTGATAGCGTGCATCACAGGCTGCCGGCACCAAGTCCAGAAGAGCTCCGGTATTTCGGACTCCAACTTGGGGACAGAGCGAGATCTAGAGACACGGACTGCCCCATATGCAACGACGCTGTACAAAATCCTGTGGTCACCACATGTAAACATGTCTATTGTTTCGAATGTGAGCTAAGCTTGCCAAGAGACGTACATTATGTGGACTCACGACTGGTCTAGGCATCTATCAATGGTTTGGCCGCAGCACGGGCTGTCCTGAATGTCAACAAGACCTTTCGCCGGCCTCATTGCCCCAAGAGCGGCCTAGGCCAAATTCGCTTGCCCCGTCGACAGGATACTCTTTCTCTTACAGCGTTCCGGATGACCCCACGACCCGACTACTCTCGAGCACCGCGGGGGAGTCTATTGATGGGACCCGGGAAGACAGTGGAAGAACCTAGGTATCACCAACGTACTCACCAACATTAATGTCATTCCAATATTGACTCGTGCCTCTTTTTAAAGAACGAACACAATGTCATCGACCACAGACACCCAACTCTGGCTGTACTCCAAATCTTGACAAAAACACCTCGCAACCTAAGTCAAACTCTGTCCGACAATCTTTAGCAGCAGAGGATCGAGCCATGGCGATGGTCATCTGTCATAATGGCGGCCATCTCCCAAGAACCACAAAAGAAAGGGACGACGCTGCACGTCGAGCAGGTCTTATACTGATAGACCACGAGCGGATACTGGAAGCCATGTGGTAAGCGAGCGCATTGCTGTCTGACACTGTGCAGGTTCCCTTGCGTTGTCGCGCTATTGCGAAATGCGTCTGGAGAGAATGAAGAGACTTTTTGAAATTACGGTATGGTCGCTGGGTTTTGGCAGACGACTTGCTTGACGCTCTATCCCGAAGCTTTGAGCTTGCTGTAGTCGAATATGGTTAGGTCGAGAGCCATCATGACTTGCCTTTGGACTTTGTCGACTTCTTAAGCAAGACGGCGAGAGCAGGGGTGAGGACTGGTAGAGAGTCAAGTTGCAGCTTGAAGGCCATCACCGGAGAATGGCAGAGCTGACATAGGTAAAAAGAGCGCAATCATGGCTATAGAGGACCCGATCCTCCTGCCTGCTGCATCGCTTCTTCAAGAGTTGCTCTGTCGAACAATCGTGGCCCTGCAATACCTGAATCATCGCCTCATGCTGAAATGCATGATCGAATCAAACATTCATTCGGAATTGATTCAGAGGCTTCCCATGGACTCCAATGTCGATTTTGAACTAAGCACAGTCCCAAGAATCAGCCTGTTGCCTCGAGAAGATGTGAAGTATCCGTTCTTGCGAAGGAAGTACTTACAACGGCGCCTGCATACTTCGTGCTCCACGGATACTTCTCTGGTTCCTCCTCTGCAGCGGTGGCTATACAAACCACATTAGCGCAAGACGAAAAGAATTTCCGACGAAAGGCTTACTGATAAACAATTCAGTTCCGCAGATGACTGGGCAAGTCACGCAACGCGTTGGAACGTCAATTTCCGCAATGATCTGGCCTTGAGGATTGACCCGGACGACCTTTCCAGTCCCGAAACAAGCCACCCATAAACAATTCTCGACATCCTGAGCGTGGCCATCGGGCACCCCGTTCTTGTAAGGACATTCAAAGAAAACCTTGCCTTCGGAGAACGACACAAATCCGGTCTCAGCATCATAGGGATGGGCCATGATCTTGCCGGATGGAGAATCGGTAAAGTACATGGTCTTGTTGTCTTGGGTCCATGATATTCCGTTGGGAACTGTGACGTTCTCCTTGATTCGATGGAGACTCAGATCAGAATCAAGACGGAAGAGAACGCCTGTTGATAAGAAACGTGAGCATATTGCCACCAAATGACAATCAAGAAAATCACGTCCACTCTTACCTTCGTCGGTGAAGTTTTGCCCTACCAAGGCGTTATCATTCCTAAATATGAAATCAGCAATGCTGTGCACATGTAAACGAGCGTGTTACATACATCGCGCCCACGTAGAACCGCCCTTTGGAATCGACAGCGCCGTCATTGGATCGCATTCGTTTCTGTTTATTATTGCCCACGCCCGGCTTTCCGCCACCATCATCCTTCCTGTCGGTCTCGCTCCACATATCCTTGATGAGCTGATGTTCGCCATTCTCGCGATTGAAGAGGCCATAGCCACTCTTCCCCCCAAAGATGATTTCCTTGTCATTGCCTTCGATATCGGCGGTAATGCCAATGGAGTATTTGAGATCCCACTGCTTGTGTGACGAGGGCCCCTCGGCAAGGTTGACGGTGTGCAGCTTCTCCTTGACAATGTCGACAAATCGGAGAGTATTACGAGATGCTTCGAAGAAGGGCCCTTCGCCCAGCCCGCAGGAAAGGTGCAGATATGGCTCGCTTATCGAGTATTTCTGAATGTCCGGCATGATGATGATGGTGGCAAGGTCGAGATGAGTTTGTCTGCTTTCTGTTTGATTGGTATTGCTGTTCACTTTCGATATGGAGTTGTGACGAAGTGCAGTGTCTTCGTTGCCTCGAAAATTTTGAGTTCGGCCGGCTCTTGCCCGCACGTGGGCCGCTCTTGCTTCAATGTTGACATCGACCTTCAGCAACTACGATCAACGGACATGATGCATTTAGATATTTGCTTTTCGGCACGGCTACTAGTAGGGGAGAGGAGGTGCGCCTGCGAACAGACACTGGCGGGACACAGCTCCGCGACGTCTCAATCACCAGCGTCACGAAGGCGCGCAACCGCTAGTTTACATCTCACCCCAACAAGAAGCTGAACAACGTCACCCGGATTCAACGGCGGTCTTCTAGCAGGAGCACTAGTCATCACAGCGCCGATAAGATCCATGTATGGATGTGAAAAGCGCTTCTGCAAGCCATCCCACGTTCGTTCGGACTTCCTTTTCTTCACACCTCCACTAAATCCTCATGCAGCAATGTCTGGAAGTGATTGCGTTCCGACTAGATCTAAGATCAGTCTTCCGCGAGCGCGCGACTATGTAACAGACCGACTTGCTGCTCGAGCGCTCTGCCAGAAGAGTCGGCGACAAGAATATCTTGACCCGCCTGGCTGGTACCGGCAAATGACCAGGACGCAGTGCTTCTGTACTCGGTCACACGAGCACGTGGACGATAACTGCACTCCCAGATCTTCCAGGAAGAAGATTTGGTTTTACCTCTAAACACGCACGCCATCCATCCCGATTTCTGTCTTTCCCTGCGTCGTGAGCGGGTGTCACCGCCTATTTCGTGCAGGCGCAATGAATTACCTGGTACATTACATGCATATGCCTCGCATCCGAAGCCATCATTCGGTGTTCCACTTGCTTGGGCGTGGGCGTGGAGATTTCTGCGAAGGGCATCGTGGTTGCTTTGGGCACGTGGCGTGCTAATAACCACCACATCGTGCCGATGACGCTCGCGCGGGACAGTGCCTCCATGTGCAAGTGCTCGCAGTGGATACGGACTCCTGGTGACCGCCTTGTTGGCCAAGCCACACATGCAAGTCTGTCAACGCGACCGGCCCTACGAAGCGAACGCGGAGACAACAGGGAAGATAACCACGTCATAATCAGGCTGTCAGCGCAGACTGCAGTAGTGTTCTGAAAAGAGTTGGTTTGGCCAATTCGAGAAGGTGGTTGAAGCGGAGGTCCCAGAGGAGCGGCTTATACCCACGTGGCCGGCCAACTCCTACGTGGCGCACTTACACAGAATAGCGCGACATCTGCTGTGGAAGTCGCTTCGAGACTGCTGCCAGACACGCCTCGGCAAGTCCAATGATTGTCGCCCTGGATATCGTTAGCCAGCAACAAACAGTACAACAGTACATCGCGGTAACTTCGCGGGTCCTCGCAACAGAGCATCCACAAGTCCTGCGTGTTGCAACACGATATTAGAAAAGGGTAAGTTGGAGGTCTCTGGCAATAACAAATGACTTGGAGAGAGACGACCATCCGGGCACCGGCGAGACAAGCCACAATAAGGCCAAAAGACACCAGGCTGAAACAAGTCAACGCCTTCTTCTCCTCGAGAATCGAGACGCCGGATCTTCTCGATTGCCCTCGGCCGCGAAATTGGCAGTGCAGCGAATTGCAAGGCGCAAAGGATCTAGGTTGAGATCCGAAGCACGTTTCCCAAATGCTGGCAGATAGCGGTAAAGTCAATTTGTTCGAGAAGGGACGGGACGGGAGTGAAGTACGGGAGTGCGACTGCGAGCAGTTCAGTGATGACGGCGGCTGTCGCAACAGCGCATGGCTACTACTGCACGGCGTGCATTGCATGAGTGAACGCTCACCGTCGTAGCAGGAGCTGCTGCTACTTGCAGGCGTAGCACCAAGCAGGAGTCGAAAATGGGCGCGTCGAGCCAATTAAAAAAGGAGCAATTGCAAGGCCACGGCCGGCTCCCACCACGTCAGATGACTGCTGGTGTATGCAAAGAGGGCAGACCTGTCCGCGGTACTGGGGGACAACAGACCCGATGCAGAGTACCGTCCGAGAGGTTCGCCCCAACGCCCACTGCCCCGGAACGGCTTTCTTCCTGCTATCGCGATTCGCAACGTACGACACCCATTACTTCGCGGTGGACTGCTCGCCAACGCCTAATCCTGATCTCCAGCTGGCGCCAATCTCGCGCTGCGGTGTTGAAACTTGATAGCGATTTCGGCAAGGGCGCGATCGTGCTCCCCCCGTCGCCGGAAGACGCAGTAGTAAGTAGCGTGCAGGGCAGCGCTCGCATCATTGCTGCCCAACGCACCGGGCCGTAGGCTTCGGCAAGCAGACAGTGAAGCATCACGACAGCGCAGAGCCAGTGGTTCCCAGTCGTAGAAGGCAATGCTTTGCAGTTACATATCAGGCACTGCACCATTCAAACACGGTGCCGCTCACCGTCTACTGCTAGGGAACAAACAATGGTCGCGCGTCAGCCTTCTCGCCTTCATCACAACAAAGCAGCTCCTCACGCGGGTCCGACGATTTATATTGATGGTGGTAATACTAACAATAAACGATGCTTGTCATCTCCGTTAAACAACAGCGCACACGAGACAAGTTGCTGCACGCTCGCGCAACGAGCCGCTGCCCTGGAACCGGGATGGTCGGAAAGAGGCTGCCCTGGCGCAGTGGCGGGATGGAATGCTGGAGACCGCATGTGGATGTGCCTCTGCTCCTATCATTCACTCGCGTAGGCCCATCATGCCACCACGACTCCCGCCTGCGACATCCACGGTCCACCACGTATCCTATTCTCTTGCTAGCAACTGCTACGGTTTCTACTGCTTATCACACAGGCCACCGCAACGGTTTCCCGCCAGCGCCGTCACCGCACAGCGCAGTGGCTGGCGCCATGGAGCAGGCTAACATCGTCAACTACCGCCCTTCGGGCTCGCGGTCTCAGCTGCCGTGGAGCTTAAACATGACGGAGACGGGAAGGGAACCATTCCGCCAGGATACTACTAAGCTAGGAGTCGCTACCTGGCAGTCGTAGTTCGACGGTTTGGTTGCTGGCCCTGGTCAAACATGCGCATGTCTGACTCGTCCCGGGGCGAGCTCCCGGCGTGGCTGAGTGGGAGGAACAGTCAGTGCAGACCACACCAGACCAGACAGGCGTGGAGGATTCTTAGTGGGGCAAGCAGGTTAAGTGAGAGGAGCAGCAGCAGCAGCAGCAGTGAGCAGCCAGTCAGCCAACACCCAATCCCGCCCAGCCAGCGTGCAAGCAAGCACGCATGCATGCTCGCAGAAGGATGCATGCATGTCCTCTTCCTTCACCTCCAGTGCTCCACCAGCATCAGCATCAGCATCAGCATCTCATCGTCTGTCTGTCGCCGTGGCATGCATCCGCGCCTTAAGTTAGCTGCAGCCTGCCAAACCTTCGCTCGAGCGAAGGGGCCTGCCGCCTTCCGCGGGTTTTAAGGTAATGGCCGCCCAATTCCTCTGCGTCGGGACCTGCACGTCGATGAACTAAAAACTCTCCTGCGGCTCTGTGTTGTTCTCAGTCACTACTAGGCGCAGATGATGTGCCAGGTCCAGGCGAGGAGGCCCGTTCGTTCGTTCATCACACCGCCCGCTAACTCGTACATATCACCACAACCTCCGGGCCATGTTCCTGCTCGGCGCGCGCCTGTCCTGTCGTCCACTCTCTCGTCGAACCTCACGTCCTCGATCGCCATAGGCTCTGCCCAACAACCGCCTCATATCGCCACCCATCTCCGGCTCCGCCCTCAGCGCCACCTGCTTCAGAACCGCCGCCAGCCTCCGCTCCGCGCGCTGCTGCTATATCGTCGCCGTCGTTTGTCCTTCGTTTGCTGCTCCCACCACTGCGGCATGACTACTCACCTCGTGTCTGCGCAGCTGTGAGCTAGGCAGCGGCGATCCTCCTCCTTACCGAGTGGACATTGACTGACGGTGCCCTCGCCTGCAACTACTAATATCGCCGGCCAGCTGCTGAACTGCATCCCGGGACGTCTCGACGTCCCACATCGTCACCGTGGCTGCTATTCATCCTCCTCCGCACAGTCACTACCGTGGACCCTTTGTATACGACAGCATTCCGCCCTTGCGGGACTACCGCTTGGATAATCACTTCTACTCTGCCCGTCAAATCAGCCAAGAGAGCCCAACGGTCAGCCCGTCTCGCTCATGGTCCCACAAACAGGACCACTTCAAGGACTCAGGCAAGCATTTCATGTCAGAGCGGCCGTGGGAATCGACTTCTCCGGATAGCTCAAGAACATCTGCCGCGGCTGATGCATCGCAGCAGCAGCAACAAGAACGGCAACGCCAACAGCAACACCGCAATGCAAGTGCACCTGTTCCAGCTGAGCAGCAGTATGGCGCACCACCCCTTTCGACCAATATGCCGGCCGCAGTTCGGCACCCCTCAGGCAGTG
Source organism: Mycosphaerelloides madeirae (assembly GCA_002785995.1). NCBI lineage: Eukaryota > Fungi > Ascomycota > Dothideomycetes > Mycosphaerellales > Mycosphaerellaceae > Mycosphaerelloides > Mycosphaerelloides madeirae. The sequence continues at coordinate 151,643 of NHNV01000001.1, read as the reverse complement.
GCAGTATCAGGACAATGGAACTACCACCTCTGCCACAGCAGCCAAGCTCTTCCGGCGGGAGCTTCCCTTCAGCTTCAAGATCGGCTGGTGTATCGTCCATATTGAATCCAACACAGCCTGAGGGGGACAGCGGCTCTCGCAGACGCAAGGCTTCTCACCTTCTCTCGCCGGGCTCGTCTTCGGCAACTCTTCCCCCTCTGGCTACCGGTGAGCAGTCAACTTGGGCAGGTAGCGAGGCTCGTGCGCCGGCTCCCCTCATGTCTTACGCAGGCACATTGGGAGAAAGGCCACCGAGAAGAATTCTCACTCCAAGATCGCCTTCGCTACATCGTGCTGCAAGCCTGAATCAACTCAATCCACCATCCGCAACTATCAGCACCCAATATGCTCCCTTCGCTGTTTCACCACACAGCAGAGCATACACCATCGAACCGGGAACCTTGGGAGCTCCGCCATTGCCGACTCCGCCAGCCGCAGCCAGACAGAGTTATGGATTTCCAGCATCAACACCGCCTGTCCAGGCTGCTCGCAGAGCCAGTACTGGCGCATCGCGTGCAATGAGGCCTACGTCTGAAAGTACCAGTCCTAGATCTTCATATTCGTCCTATAGCCAGGCCGGACAAGCTTCGCCAGCTACTCAGCCTGCGCCCCCTTCGATGTCGGCACCGTACGGAGCGCACCACGAGCACTCCATGAGTGGTCCTGGAACTCCAATCATGCCGGCTTCTGGAGGTCCAGATCGGCAACGCACAATGGGAGTACCCATATCTTCCTCTGGTGGGCAAAACGTCTATCAGATGATGACTCTTGAAACAACGTCTGGGACCGTCCAACTGCCAGTTGACGTGCAGGCTGCATCGCGAGTAGCAGACGAGAAACGACGAAGGAATGCAGGCGCAAGCGCTCGTTTCAGGCAGAGGCGCAAAGAGAAGGAGAAGGAAGCTTCAACGACGATTTCCCGTCTCGAACAGCAGGCCAAGGAGCTCGGTGAGGACATGGAGTTTTACAAACGAGAGCGCGACTATCTTGCGGGTGTGGTTCTGCAAGTTCCTGGCGGTGAGCGACATTTTCCTCGCCCGCAGTCCCCAAGACATCGGAGGACTTCGGGACTCAGTGCTGCCATTGGTGGTTCTGGATATGCGGCCCTGCAGGAGCATGCAATAGGAAGTCCCGAAGCAGGTCGAAATGTGCGTCAGAGGACCAGTACGCTGTCGTTGCCACCACCACCGCCGCCGCAACCCTCTGTAACCGGCATGCAAGCTGGATATGCTGCGCAAACGTACGGGCAGCCACTGGCTCCCCAACCTCCACCGTCCCTGCACCAGGCACCCGTTCCGCTTCCTTCGTCTCTCGCCAGACCATCCGTACCTGTTCAATCGGCTCCTGGTCCACCTCAGCTGATGCAGGCATCGCCACACACTGGTCCTTGGAACCCATATGCTGACCGTAGGCCTCCAGGCGGCCCTCCTCCAAACAGGGATCAACGATGAGCGCTCAACAAACACCCAATGATTTAATGCCCCATGAACGGCCCACCAGCACCACTCTATGGTTTCGTTCATTCGATAATTGTACTGCACATGGTGTTTGACGGACGGTATCCCGCTACATGGCATGATCGCAGCTTCCCCCGTATCAATCTGGCTTTTGGTTTCCCGTTTGCACGCGGAGCATTGATGGCGCAAATTTGTTCTTTTCTTATCTATTGGTGCGCTGAGATACCCCCACGAAGCGTCGATTTTGAGGAGTTTGGCTGCTAGAATCTTAGATCTCACGATCCGCACTGTCCTGTGACGGTTCGAGCATGTATTTTAGTTGATACGAATCCGCATCTGACAATTGAGAGGCGGAGACCTAGAATTCGTCCTCTCTTATCTGCATCAAGTTTCGCTCATTACCGTTGTTGTATGATGTGGCCATTGGGTTGGTTGTCTGACTGCCTCCGCGAGACCAGGTCACATGCGTTGGGCAGCAGTCGAAGAAAAACAGAGTTCAGGGGAACCACGGTTCCGCCACACCACGCAAGAGCGAACGTCAGATGGCACACATGCCGAGTCTGAATCCCACAGAGAGAACAAGGTTCGCCCGCACCGCCTCACCAGTTGCTGATTCGGAATGTCCACGTTCTCCTTCAAATAGGCGAGGCGGTGTAGTCACTTCTGCAAAGGTGAGGCTAACACGGGAAAGAACAAGACCCCTGTCTCAGCCTATTGCAACGGGTTACAATCGTACGGTTTGGGTCTTCCCCATCGATTGGCCAACAACAGGTTTACAGCGCACTGTGGGATCATTAGTGCCATCGTCGACTTTTTCTCGTCGTACTCTGGCTATGTGGTATGGTTGGTGCGGAACTTTACAGGGACATCCCGATGATGACTTGTCAGACTGTGGTCCAACCACGTAATCTGATATGCATGCTCTGTTGTATGATATATGACCCGCAGGACGAGGACCGATCTTCATTGCGCCTACGACAGCCACTCGGACTAGAGCACCATTCGGATTCGCCTAGCTGGATGACGAAGAACGTTCTTCTTCTTCAGCCGAAACCCGTGTCCCAAGCGAAACCAGTTCATCTGGTCATCCTTGCTAGCGAGATATTGCAACGGCACCTCTCGTGCGCAATTCTGGGCGGGAGGTATATCCCTGGCAATGGTCAAACGGCATCTAGGGGAACTATCAAACGTTTCCCACTGCGGGTCACACGGGTCACACGGGTTTGTTCTTTCATCTGCTGCTTCTTCCCGTTCGTCGTTGCCACTACTGTAGCTTGGCACACCCGAACATGCCGGTTTCGATTGGTCGGTAAGATAAAAATCAATCAAAACGCCTTTGGGTTTGGCGATGGTTCCAGATGGCGAGGGCGAGGCGCGAGCAGTGATGACCGAGCATGACCAGTGTCCTGGGCTTTGGCTGATGAAAATGGGATTCTCACAGACATTCGAACGATCTAGACATGGTAATATGCCAACCGCTGTTTCCCCTCAATGAATAGGACTGACTCCACGGATCATCGTGTCCGGGCACTTCTTGCAAGCCATAACCGACAGGGCATATCTTGATGAGCAACCTCATCGTCAACAGATCTTCAGCACAGTAGCCAGCGCGAGACGACCGCATTCGCAACCGATCCGAGGCAGGTCTGCACGATCTCACCATCGTGTGTATGATCACCTCTACTTGTTGTGAAACAACAGGTCCGGCGGCACGCTATGTGCGATGACACGCATTTCTCAGATTCAGACGATGAGTAGCCAGTCCATGTGGTGGCACCACTTGTCTCCTGCTTCTGATGTTCTTTCTGAGCTTGATATATTGTGGCTTGGATACAAATGGTCTTGGATCTCCGTGTCCGCGTCCGCTTCTGTGGAACGTGCGAGTCTCTCGAAACGTTCTCTTAGCCATCGATCTTGTTTCAACGCAGGCTCCGACTCTGAGCACGCAACATTGCTCTCTACTCGCCGTGCCCTCCGTCGATCGAGCTGATACGTTTGATGGACACCGGTCCTGCTAACCTTACCAGCTAATCGTTGACACAGCTTGGTCGAACTGGTGAAGCAGAAAGAGATGCTCCGCGTTCGGGAGATGATGGGAGATGGTTGTGGTTGATGGACAGTTGCGACAGTTGAGCGATTGTTCCGACACCATGCCCATCGAACAGATGGACCTATTGAATCTCGTTAGACACGATCCATCGAGCAAGCAAAGAACAATACCCAGCCTACTGAAGGCCTCCGCAGATCATCGACCGTCGACGCAATATGTTGTGATTGTGACAGCCTAAGATCCGACCAATAATGCCTCGAGCCAGGAGAAACGCAACCTGATGGGCCAGCACTCAGCAATAGATCATTTCCAATGATTCACGACAAAGCTCTCACTCAACATCGTCCCAGCAGCATTCCCCTCAAAAGAACAGCCCTCATTCTGGAATACTTCCAACTCGGTAACATTCCGAGACAAACAACACAAAGGGTCCGCACGCCTCACAGCTGATTTTCCTCCACCTCGTGCCTCGTGTCGGCGAGTCCGGGCCCAAAGCTTACCCGTCAGCCCAACTGTGCCACCGAGAAACTCGCAAAGGATCGAGGTTGGCTTTTAGGGTCGGTCTCTGACTACTGGAAGGCATCCCGTCCGCCCCGACGTTCCGAAGACGTTCTTGCGATCAGACTTTCGGACGAGATGCATCACTGGATTGATTCCTGGTCCGGTGACCGCGCCGTTTCTGGACCCCATGCGCGGAGTCTGGATTCGGTGGTGATAGCGCTAGCACTCCATCACAGGTCGAATAACAACGTCTGACCTCACCGCGGAAAAATGGAGATGCGGTGCTGTGTAGGAGCCAAGCGGTGCTTAAAGTCAAAGTAAAACGTTCCTTGATAAGTTCTGAGTAAACGTTCATGATGGAAAAAGCTGATGCGTTCGAGAGACTTCATCTGCATCGTGCATGTTACTTGCAATGTGCTATAGATGCAATATCGGTGAGTAGATCGTCAAGATCGACGTCCGGGAGCTTCGCAAGCGCCTGGCGAGTGATTCTTTTCGTAGCAGCATGCGCTTTAGCCCTCGTGGGTTTCTTGCGCGGTTGCACGTCGAATAGCCAATTTACGTCCTCGTCAAGCTTCTTGAGCCTCGGAGAAGTACCGTTTCCATCGAGTTGTCTCTTCTTTGGTGCAGGCTCGCGTTCAACATCCTTTGCTCGGGCTGTGGTCGTGTGAGAAACATCTGCTGGTCGTCGCTGGCTGTCGACATTGCTGCTGACAGTAGCTGCTTTCCTCTCACCCGGAACCTTTGCTGTCTTTCTCGTCTTTTCGAGTTTCGGTTCGTCTTTGGGGATCAGAAAATCTTGCCCCTTAGTTTCGCATTTCTCCGCTGGAAATTGACTGGCCTTCTCCAGCGATACAGATCGCATGATGTTAACATTCGTCTCAGCAAGTGGTTTTCGTCGCCTCTTGGTAGGCAGACTCTTCTCCATCTCAAGAGCAGCAGTTGTCTGCTTGGCTTTCAGTACTGGCACCTGAGCGCTCAGCTCATTCTCAATCTGGTTGGCGACAATCACTCTCTTGCAGTCGTGCCGACGCCGCGCTGCGCAAAGCGTAGGGCCGGGACGCTCCTCCGGTGTCTCGACATCTTCCACGGCTTCGCCACTGATCTGCTCCTCCAACTCGTGAGGAGCATCTACCAGTTCTTCCTGCTGATCTATTGCAATCTCTGGAGTAGCCGTACGTTTCTTGTTTCCACGCGGACGCCGTGTGACGATAGGGCGGGGAGGCTCCTCTGATATCTCGACGTCTTCCACGGCTTCGGTGCTGATTAAAGCTGGCTGTACCTGCCCCTTTGCAACCTCTACAGGTTCTTCTGGTCGATATGTTACGACCTCTGGAGTAGCCGTGGCCCTCTTACGGGCTCTTCGTACCTCCTTTTCCGAGCATGGATCGCGGCGCTTCTTGTCGATAGGTGCTTCTTCCTCGATGAAGCCCTGTGTGACTTTGCTCATAGCATTCGTGGCAGCACGCCGCGTAGGCCGACTTGACTCCACACTCCCATTGGATTCAACTGGTGCTGTCTTCTTTGGCTTCACGGGTCGGGATAGTGTTCTCACTGGTTCTTCAAACTCCGCATTGATGTGAATGTCCTGACCAAGTTCCTCCGCTGCGTCTTGCGCCCCCTTGCCTGTAACAGCCTTGGAGCCTTTCCGTTTTCCTTTCTTGGTTGGAGGCTTTTTGGCTGGTGCTACGTCCTCCACATCGCTATCATTCCCGACGACTTTCGCCACTTCTGGCTCAGCGTTGACGTGGGTGTCCCCCACCTCGGTTTGCGCCTTCTTGCTCCTAGCAGTCGTACGTTCTTTGGGTCTTCCTCTCTTAGCTGCATGTTTCCTGGCCGGTGCTACCTCTCCCACGACCTCATCAATCCCCAAGGCTTTCAACGCTGCCGTCGACTCCGATTTGTCTGCCAGTGTCTTTCCCGCTCCAGCAGCTGCATTCTCAAACCCTGGTCCCGGAGAACGCTCTCGCACAATTACCGGCTCCTCCCCGTCGATGAGATGACTCGATTTGCTTCGTTTCGAGGGCGGTTCGACAGGGACCTTGTCAGACGTAGGCGGTTCTGTTACTACCGGTGCAGTAAATCCAAAAGAGAAGCCGAAGCTGGTCGTAAGTGTTCGCACTCTGCGTCACAGTTAGCAGTCATATCGTACGCAAGTCAGAGTACACACGAACCCAGCTCCTCGCTGACGCGACACGTGTCTGTCAATGCGGTTCTCTGAAGCAGACGTCAGCCGATGTTATTAAGCCATGGCAGCCGGCCGGGGAATCGCACGTTTAAATGGACTGGCCACCGACATGCTGGTAGAAGGATACGCAGATATACATGCAAGCAGTTAAGGGTGCCTATGCATGCTATCGATGCTGCGCGAGAATGGAAGTGTATGAAGATTGTCGAGGTGGAAGATGTGTTGATTCTGGATTGCCTGTTTCGGACTGAGGACTGGATGAGAAAAGTAGTGGTCCTGGTCCCGAAATCACATGCATACACATGTTGGAGACGTCAAGCTTCAAGACATATCGTATCGTACACTGAGCACTCCAATCTGCTCACTTGTCCCAACCCCAGAGCCTCTTCACCGTGTCTCCTATCGTCTCCCTTCCGCGCTCTCGTCGCTCTGCCCGATGTCGCCGTTCATCCTCGTGGTGGCTAGCAACCTGCTCGGCATACTCGATCTTCGCACGCTCCTCCGCGGCCATCAGCTGCAGCTCCAACTCTTTTTGCTCCTTCGACAAGCCCTCCAAGCGCTTCTTCATCTCTTCCTGCCTCTCCGGTGGGTACGCACTGATATTGGTCGGCATACCGCTCTCCTGCGCCTTCCTCCGGGCTCGAGCCCACGCGCTATCCTCGCCCAGCGCTTGCATCGTCTTCTCGGCCTGCATCAAAGGTGGCAGCTCCAGCGGCGCAATGCCTTGCTTCTTGGCTTCCTCCGCTATGCGCTCCCTGTCCAGCATCTCATGGTAGAGCTTGTCCGCGTGCATTTGTATCCGTTCCTCCTCTTCCTCCGTCCGTTGCGTAGCCAGGTATCCCAATGCTTTCAGAAACTTCCCCTGCATGTTATAACATCGATTGAATGCCTTGGCCTCTGTTCTGCACATATTCATCCGCTGCTTCCAGGTTCCGCTGGAGAAGCAGTCCTTTTCTGCAATCTGGAAGTCTACGCAATTCTCCACCGCGGCACGGCCGATGGCTGCTTTGCGATCCTGGTACGCCTTCACGACAGCGGCCAGCCGGTCTTGGTCTGTTCGCGACGCAGCCTCTATCTCAGCCTCTGGTCTGTAGTCTTTCCACAGGTGCGCGTAGCGGCCGTCCGGGAAGAGTGATTCTGCCGGAACCGCTGGTCCATCGTCGGGACGATCGGCATTCTGCTCCTGTTGGCTGATGCCAGGCACGTCGAGGCCTAGCTGCGACCTGAATGGAGCCGACGAGCCATGCTTGGTCGATGCGGTGTTCGCAGGAGGGGTAGGTCGAGGTCGTGCTGCCCTTGGTTTCGTGTCTTCGTACTTCAGCGGCGACTCCTTGTCGAGAAACTCTCGCAGAGCAGGATCGAGTTTCTTGTAAGGGTCTTCTCCTGGCTGACTGCCGTCATTTGCATCCCAAAACCAGCCCATGTTGAATGATGTCGAAAATGAAGACGTTCTGACTTTTAAAGCTCCGAAAGCTCGAATACATGTACTACGACTTTTGTCACATACGCTAGCAAACGGGGGAATGTGAAGAATTGCAAGAAAGAATTCGGTTCAATGTTACAGTGGCGAAGTAAATGTAGGCATACAGTGGTTTGACAGACCAATAAAAGTACACACACCATGGGGTATACTGCAACCTCATCGGAACAAGCCCGCGCCGAGACATTCTACTCAAACATCCTTCTTTTGCATGTCAAACCCGTGTCATCCCAGTCGCTGCCCTGAACTCCTTCAAATCAAGACCGTGGCACCGAAGCACGACCGTCGTCATATCCATATCGTGGCGGAACGCCATTAGTAGCGGAGTAGTAGGCCGAGCGCCGGTCATCGTAGACCGGCTGGAGGTGAGCTGGAGCAGGCTGGTACTGCTGCTCGTACTGAGTCGGAGCATACTGCACGGGAGCTGGAGCCGAGTCGATCGGAATGAGTTCCAACGGACGGCCGTATTGGTCCACGTAAATCTGGTTGGCCGGGGCTCGCTCATATTGATAGCCATGAGGCGCCTGCTCGCGCTCTGGTAATTGAACATATTGCACAGGCGCCTCCCTGTAGATAGGAGCAGGCGGCTGTGGCTGACTGTAATGTTGGTCACCTTCGTACACGTAGTGGTATCGAGGACCAGGGTATTGGGTGGGCGGTGCCGGTGCATAGGGCGCCTCGGCGTACGTATGGTGCTGGTGCTGGTTCTGCTCAAACTGTCGCGTGTTCCGCGAAAGAGCAGCTTGAAGCTCATGAACGGGGCCACTGGCCAGCGGATTGCGAGGACTGCGGTGAGAATTGTCGTATCGCGCGCTTGAGCGCCGATCCTCACCGTGGTATGCTGCTGGGGATCCGTACTGGGCATTACTGTGCGGGTCACTGCGGACCTGGCGCGGCGTACTGTCAGCTCTGTCGGTAGCGACGGTCGGTGGCGTTGCAATCTGCACAGCCGGACCACCTGTGAGGGATGCCAAGATAGCAGCAATGTCGGGCTGACTGGTGGGAGTGGCTACAGATGCGTTCGCGTCTGGTCTTGGTGGCAGCGTTTGAGCTCCAACAGATGGCCTGCGGCTTTGTATGTGACCTTGTGGAGGGGGTCGAGGAAGCCCCGTCGCTGCAGAAAGGGTTTGTAGCGCTGCTAGAGTCTCGGGGTCGAGACTCATTGCGGTCGGCGGGGAATGTCGAGCAGCGACAGGCCTACGGGCATCAGTGTCGAACTGCGATGGGTCCGGGGCTTGCTCTTTGGGCTGGACAAACATCGGCCGCCGAGGATCATACTCATCCTCGGTGGGCTCAGGCAGAGGCTCCTGGGACTCATCGCGATCGCGATGGTCGTCGACATGGCCGTTGGTTGCTTTCTGTCCCTTCCTCTTTCCCTGATTCTTCTGTTTCTTGCTCAGTCGATCCAGGAGACGATTTGGCAGTCCTTTCTCAGCCGAAGCAGCCCCCTCTTCAGGAATCATGCCAATCTTAGGCAGTGGAGCTGGGAATGCAGTAGGGAACGCAAGCGCAACGAGGGCCAATTTATCGTCGTCCATGCCCGGTGTACGGAGGAGCTCTTTGAGTATACTGTTCTCCGGCAGCTCTATCAAGTCGCGAGTCCAGTCGAAATATTGATTCTGCGTCGAATGCATGAGCTTCACGTGCGTAATCAAAGAAGACGTGTTGTAAAGCTTGGCACCACGGATCCTCATCCAGTATGATCCTGTGGAGCCGATTCCATTAGCATTCGCAGCAACGCATGATTTACAAGCCAAGCCGTGGGCACTCTTGAGTGGTCGCATGAGGGAATTCGTGGCAAGGGCGTCAGTCAACAGATCAAGCAATGGCCTCTTCTGGAATTGCTTCACGAATCGCGACACTGCGTGGTGGATGACAGTGTGGATGCGCACACTTTCTTCCAGGTCCTTGATGCCCTCCAAAGAGTCCCAGATCTCGCGGGAGTCGCTCGACAATTGGTTCAACTGGTCATCATAATTCAAGTCCATCCTCGGCTCCTGTGGCGCTGCCGATGGCTGGAAGTAGCCATTCGGTAGTGCCTGGGTAGATGGTGATGCGAACTGACTCGGAGGGTATCCTTGGTGGGGAATCGCAGCATTCTTGGCACCATGGTACGGATTTTGCTGAGTATGCAAGTTGGGAGGTGCTGGAAATGGCCCGTCATTGTTGTGAGGCGTGTTGCGAGACCTGCCGTGCGACTTGAGTTCAGACGTTCTGCGGTCGAGCCTCAGCCAATGCGCCGGATTGGTGTGGAACGGAGGCGGATCCTCTGGCCACTTCGCAGTCTGCCAGTGCACAACAATGTTGTCTTTGCTGAACGCCTGGGTGTGCTTTGCGCCGTAATGTTGAATGAGTCCTTCGAATGCGAACCATTTGGGCTTCTTTTCCTCGGCACATCCGGCACAGATGAAGAGCTCACGGCGATGAACATCGGTCAGTGGCCTCACTTTCTTGTCATGGATCCATTTCATGTTGTCCAGGGACAGGAATGGTTCCGGCGGGGGAGTTCCTGCGTCCTTCCTCTTCGGCGGTTCGAACTTGGGTAGGAGATCCAGCTGTTTGTCTTCCGCATACCGACGGTGCACGTGCATGACAACATGGATCGCAAAGATGGGCGCATTATCTCTGTCTAACAATTTGCCACCACTCCACTGGCCGTTGATATAGTCATCAGCATACTCGCCAAGCCTCTTGCGCAAAGGCTCCTGCGCCAGTTCGTATTCCTTGTCAAAGTTGTCCTTGGAAGGCTTTGTAGCCTGCTCATTTGACGTGGCCAATGGAAGCGTAGCTCGGAGGACCGCCAATTGAGATGCCCTCTCATGCTCGGAGAGTGCTCTTTCGTGCTCGTATAGTTCGGCAGCCTCTCGCTGCGCCAGTATCCGAGGTTTGAGGACTTCCCAGGCAGCGTCAGTCATGGGAGAAGCAATCTGTAAAGCTGCCTGAAACGACTCAATATGCTGCAATGCATTAGGCTCCAGCGGTGGCTCAAGCTCTCTGCACCGTCGCTCAATGTCGGCTCTCCGGGATTGCCGAGCCAAGTCGACCTCTTGGGGATTCCTCACCGGCCGGAGTTGTGGGAAGGACTGCGGAAAATGTTGTGAATGCGGTTGCAATGCGGTGCCATAGGTATTCTGGAAGACGTGAACAGGTTGGGGAAGGGGATGGACACCTGTGAAACAGGTTAGGGCCGATATCTTGCCTTGTAGTATTTGATCCACCAATCGCTGACGTGTATCATGACAGTTATCAAAGAAGCAACAAACAATAGAGAATTTGCAGCTTAAGCAAGGGAGCGAGACTATACCATCTTGAAGTTCGGAAGAGAATGGCTTACCGTTCACCGTCATGGACGGTTGCGTACCGTTTACTCCAGTAGGTCTACTCTGGACCTCCCCAAGAAGGTGAGGAAAGGACGAGGCATCATACTCTCGGAGCACCTGGGCGAGGTCTGAGCCAGGGCGCAGTTGAAGCTCCCACTTCTCCCACCGGGCAGAGTCAGCCATGGCTTCCTTTCCTCGAGCTAAGAGGCCTTTTCGCCACTCGTCAGCAGCGCCGTGGCCTAGGGTCTTTGCATCCTCTTCTTCAGCCTTGACAGCTTCCAAGTCTGGAATGTAATTGATCTTTGAGAAACGTAGAGTAGCAGGAATGCCACTAGGCAGTTGACGAACGGATTCCGAGGCGAAGTGAAGGTCTGGCGAGCGCAGAAAGCCATGCGGTACGCCTAATCGTAGACTTCCAAAACGCGGGTTGCTGAGTACTTGAACGTCCTAAACAAAGTATGAGAGTAAGCAGGGGATGGAGAGAGCACGCGACTCACCTTCAAAATTCGGGGTTCGAGACATGTGCCGCAGCTTCGTACGCCAAAGGGCCAGATGACCCGAAGGCCGTTTGCACCTGGACCTGCACTTAGATGAGAGAGACTCGGAGTGGACGTCAAGTGACGCCGACAGAATTGGCAGGTGAGCCCGCCTATTAGCTGCAACATGCCAAGCTCAGAGACCCGGGCAAGTGGCCTTGGGATCAGGGGGAAGTAGGCCTTCCTGGACTGGATCCAAATGGTCTCACTCTCCATGACCTGGGCGACGGAGCGATCCTTCTTCGTGGCGGCAGACGCCCTGATACCGGTGAGAGAGTGGTTGAAATTTTTGCAAACACGGAGGCAGCGACAAAGCATTGCAGGCGGAAGATGTAAAAAGACGCGCTGCCAGAGCTCTGGGGGCAGAGTAACAGATGGATCCTTGCGGCCATTGATCTGGTCTGATGGTGCACCAGATGTTTTGCGCTTCTTGGCCGGATCATTGGACAGAGCTGCTACCAGACTGTCAGCGGCGGCTGCATCGCTGAATTTGCGCTTGGCTCTGGTAAGGCTCGCGACGGTAGTGGCAGGAGGCTCCGGCGTGGTAGGACGGCTAGGCTCCGACATGTCCATTTCCGACGAGTCGTCGTTGTCGTCCTCCTCCTCCTCCTCCTCCTTCTCTAGATCCATGGGCGGGCTGGATAGCACGGCACCTCCCTCGGACACAGACGCCTGGCTCCCGTGTGGACTGGCGGTGGGTTCGGTCGCGGGCGCGATGTCGCCATTGTAGAAGTCGGAGGATGCGGTCGAGGGCGAGGTCGAGGAGGTCTCGCTGGGGGCGCGCTTGGGCGCGAAGTCGGCCATGGCGGGCGGCTGCTAGCAGGTGCGCGACACAGTGCAGAACATGCGCGCCGATTCACGAGGAACAGGGGCGTGACATGGCTGTCTGGCTGGCCGTCGCGGTGCTGTTGGTGAGATGTGAAGTGCTGGGACCGCGGGCGGGTGTTAGGGGCGAGGGCAAGCGAGCGGCAGAAGGCAAGAACGAGCAAGACTTGGGATCTGGAGCAGGCGTCCTGGCCAGAGATCTTATACCGGGCGATGAGTGGTGTGTGCGTGCGTAGGAAGTGTGTGTGGGTGGACGGATGAATCGAATTCGAGAGAAAGACGAGGCGAGCGAGCTTGAAGGCCCGTACCAGCACTTTCGCCCCGGGAGAGTATCTGCTCTCAATCCTATGAGGACGCACCACGCACAATTGTATGCCATCGAACCCAGACGGCCTTACGCATACGCTGCCTCTTATAATTAACTGTTAATTCACATGCACAGGTGTTCTTGCATTGTTGCTCCGTATTCTGGGATCTTTCGCCTAATTACGCGTCGAAGCCGGCTGACTACGCCTCGTCAGTAGTGTGATGACATGCAGGCGCTTGGCTTCCATCCAAGCATCTGTTCGCCAGGCTGCTGCTTGAAGTAAATGCCTTCCACTTGCACCCTTTTCTGTTGAAACAGCAACATCCAGTCGTTCTTGGACTTGGACCTTCCCACTGCGAGTACCCGACCTCGTCCTGCCTTGCTGGATTCGCACTCGAGCTTCAAAAGCCTCTGCCGGCTGTTCTCCCGCGCACCCACTCACTCCCTAGCACCGACTCACCACCATGGCCGCCCTCAATCTCTCCCAAAACGGCCCCTCCATCACCGCCAGCTACCAGAAGATCGTCAACTCCGTCCCGTCAGGTCTCCAAGCATCCTCCCCTACCTTCGGCATATGGGCCGTCTTCTCCGTCAAGGCCCCGCTCGCCAATGCCTTCCAGGCCGACTCCGGGAAAGAGAGTGTGCTGAATGTGCAGACAACAGGCGAGGGTGAGCTGGCAGACTTGATTGAAGAGTTTTCAGACGGCCGCATTCAATTCGCCTTCGTCAAGGTCAAGGATCCAAACACCACACTTCCAAAGAGCGTTCTCATCGCCTGGTGCGGCGAGGGTGTGCCCGAGAGGACCAAAGGCTACTTCACCAGCCATCTCAACGCCGTCGCAAAGGTCCTTCACGGATATCACATCCAGGTCACCGCTCGTTCAGATCGAGACCTCACGCCTGAGCTCATAGTGCAGAAGGTCGCTGACTCTTCCGGCGCCAAGTACAGCGGTGGAGGTGCAGCTCCTGCTTCGTCTGGACCTGCTCCTCCTGTTGCATCCAAGCCCGTTCTGCCCACAAAGAGCTTTGGAGCTGCTGGTGGCTTCCAACCTCTTGGATCTCGCACCCGAGCTCCCGCTTCCTCGGGTGCTGTCGATGCAGATGGATGGGGCGATGATGCGCCTCAAGTTACAAGATCCCAACTTGAGAAGGTTGCCCCGGCATACCAGCCTACAAGGGTCAACATGGCGGAACTTCAGAGTCAGAAACAGCCATCTCAATATCAACCGCCGCCGAGACCCAGCAATGGGAGTGCAGATGTCACAAGTGTAGGATACCAGCCCGTAGGAAAGGTGGATATCTCAGCCATCCGCCGGCAGGCTCAAGAGTCGGGCAGCACACAGGACGAGCGACCAACTGTGGTCAAAGGCGCCTACCAGCCGGTGGGCAAAGTCGATATCGCGGAAATTCGTCGCAAAGCTCAAGCTGCTCCTCCCCCGGCACCAACGCCCATGGCGTCGCAACCAACGGCCGACGATGATGAACGACCAAAGTCGTTGGCAGACCGCTCTGCAGCCTTCTCGCAAGAATCTCGACCGCTCACAGAAATGCCAAAGCCAAAGGTTGCCAACAGATTCGGCTCTGCTGCAGGTACTTTCGGTGGAACAAAAGCTCCAACTCCCGCTGGCTTTCAAGGCAAGTCTATTGCCCCGTCGGCTCCAATTGGCGGCGCGAACAAGTCATTTGCCGATCAGGGTGGCAAGACTCCTGCACAGCAGTGGGCTGAGAAAAAGGCGCGCGAGCGTGGTATGAGCGGTGCGGGTGATACCCAAGCCCCTGGTGCCGCCCTTATTCAGAGCCAGCAAAGCGGTGGATGGCAGAGCGGGTATGGAGGAAAGAAATGGGGGGTGCAACTTCCTACTCGCACAGGTGGCAGTGGCATCAGCGAACAGCGCACTGGACAAGAAGAGCCAGAAGCCGAGGACGCCGGACCGCCAACTGGTGGTGTCGGCTCGATCAAAGATCGGTTCGCTGGCGCCGCACCAATGCCGCCGCCGCTCGACAACGCGAGCAAGCCAAGCGCTGGTGCTCGTGGTGTGCCAATCCCAGGCCTTCCTCAACGAGCGCCGGAACCCGATGTGCCTGCTCAACAGCACCAGGACCTTCCGCCACCACCGCCAAGGCCTCAGCCCGAGATGGATGAAGATGAAGAAGATGAAGAGGTTCCCATGCCGCAAGGTTCGCCTGTGCGGATAGCCATGCCGGTCAGCCGTGGCGCGGCCCCGATTGAACCTGCAGAGCAACTTCCTCCAAGGCCTGTTCCGACAGACTCCATAGCTCAAGCTGTAGCAAGCCATAGGGAAGCATCCCCCGAGCCACAGGTTCAGGACCAAGACGCTGCACGTGGGGCTGCCCAGGCTGCTGCTGTAAGCTCGTTTGGACACACAGAAGACCCGCGTGGCGCCAGTGGGTTGGGGGGCAAGGAAGCAATTGCCCAATACGACTATGAGAAAGACGAGGACAACGAGATTGCTCTTCAGGAGGGCGAGCGTGTCACCAATATCGAAATGGTGGATGACGACTGGTGGATTGGAGAGAACAGCAAAGGAGAGAGGGGACTTTTCCCAAGCAATTATGTCGAAATAGTCGAAGGAGGAGCTGGTCGTGCTTCAGAACCACCGCCACCCCCTGTTGCGGACGAAGTTCCTCCGCCAGCTTCCTCACAGCCAGCAGGCGGTTCTCTACCGACCGCGACGGCCGAGTACGACTACGAGGCCGCAGAAGAAAACGAACTTAGCTTCCCCGATGGCGCGAAGATTCTGAACATCGTGGGTCGTGCAGTATATCAATTTGTGTACACTTTACTGACAACAAAACAGGAGTTTCCAGACGACAACTGGTGGCAGGGCGAGTACAATGGTCAAGTTGGTCTGTTTCCTTCGAACTACGTCAAGCTGGACGACTGAGCTTTGCCCTTCCACGAACGAGAAGACCAGACGACCCGAGTCATGATTTTGTAGAGATTACGGGCGACCAAAAGCAGCTCTGCATTGACACAACTTGAAGGAACGAACATTGCATTGCATTTCTCAACGATTGATTCTGCAGTACATGATTTCGAGAGTCGGTCTTCGAACAGGTTACTTTGAGCTCGATGAGGTGAAGTAAGCAAGGTTCAGGAATTATGTGAATGATTGGCTGGGGAACGTGCCGGGGCTAGCGTGAAACAGGCGCGCTCTCGAGTCACCTCCATTCCCGTCGACCGCGTTTCCAATGCACTTGAAGCTTTCACTCCCGTGCTACCTTACGCCCTCTCTGAATTCCACCTTCGCACCTTCCTCAACCTCTTTCCTTCCATACTCCTCCCTTTCCTCATTTGCATCTCCGTCATTGATCTCTGCCCACAGACGCACGTGCTGCTGCAGCCTGGACTCGACGCCTGAGGCCACCCTCCGCAACGTCGAAACCTCACTTCGATCTCGACATCTCGCCCTCTTTCTTCCTCTCACCAACGACCCTCGTCTCTCCTCCACCATTCCATGAAACTTTTGCTTGTAACCAGAAGCCAAGCCGAGAAATCCTCTGGCAAGCCCTGGAAGAGGAGGCACTCGATGACGTTGAACATCGCTCCACACGCTTGACCTCAATGAATGCAGTTCTGGATTACATCTGAGCACGAGGCGTCCAGGCCAGGCAGCAGGCCGGGCCCCGCCATCGAGACTACGATCTGGGCACGGCTGAACAGACATCACCACCTTAACATACGGATGCGAATATGGAGTTCGAAGAAGAGGTTTTGACGCAGTGCACGCAGCCCACGGACAGTTCCCAGCTCGATCCCAGGCGGATGGGTAGGAACAACTCGGGACTCTCTGATGAGGATGTTGGCGATGTGGTCGTGGTACTGCACCCAACCACGCCTGCTGCCTTTCAGCTGGTTGTCGACACGGCTCGTATCACGCCGCAACACGTTCTGCAAAAGCCCCAAGCTCCGAATCGTGACAACACCACCGATTCTGCCACACTCGACGAGCAGCAAACATTCATCTTGG
The DNA here is from genome assembly GCA_002785995.1 of Mycosphaerelloides madeirae. NCBI lineage: Eukaryota > Fungi > Ascomycota > Dothideomycetes > Mycosphaerellales > Mycosphaerellaceae > Mycosphaerelloides > Mycosphaerelloides madeirae. The sequence goes on along the minus strand of NHNV01000001.1, from coordinate 134,948 downwards.
AAAATTCAAGGCCTGCGCAAGGGCTCGACCTGGCGTGGCGTTTCTCTTCGACGCTGGTCAAGCCTCACCTCGGCTTCACCTTTGGTCGCAACCCGGCAATGTGCGACATCCCCGTCACAACCGATGCTCACAAGAGGGTCAGCAACCTTCATTTTGTCATCTACGTGAATGAATCAGGCGTAGTCATGCTTAGGGACATGTCTACGAATGGTACCATGGTCGATGATTTCTTGCTGAAGCAGAAGAGCGACAACAGAACGCGAATGTTGGTTCAGGGCACAACCATTCAAATACTGTCCCCCGCTCCGCGAGAAGCACTCAAGTTTGTCGTCCGCATTCCCACCCGCCAAGGCCACGGATGTGTCGAAGACTATGAACGCAATTTCGAGAAGTACATGGAGCGGCAAGCGGAAGCAAAGGAGAAACATGACCTCGAAAACGGGATCGACCCCGACGCCGTCCCCAAGCCCGCGCAGGGCAGACAAGGCAACTCTGTGAAGACGCCACTGGTTCACAATACTTTTGGAATGCACTGGAACGGTGGAGACATGTACAACGTCGTTGGCCATGTTGGCAAGGGTGCGTTTGCGAGTGTTTATCAGCTTGCCACGAAGATCGATGGTCAACTTTTTGCTGCCAAAGAACTGGAGAAGCGCAGGTTCATGAAGAACGGAGTCCTGGACCGCAAATTGGAGAACGAAATGCACATCATGCAATCGATCGATCACAAGAGCGTTGTGCAGTATCACGAGTACAAGGATATTGAAAATCACCTCTACATCATCATGGAATTCGTCCCTTGCGGCGACCTGCAGCAGCATCTGAATCAGTACGGTCCTTTGAGAGAGCACACGGCCAAGCAGATGGGCCTGCAGGTTCTTGAGGCTCTCGATTACCTGCACATCAAGAACATCACGCATCGCGACATCAAGCCAGACAATATTCTGATCGCGTCTCGGGATCCCGACAACTTCATCATCAAGTTGTCGGATTTTGGCCTTTCGAAAGTTGTCAAGGATAACGACACCTTCCTCAAGACTTTCTGTGGCACGTTGTTGTACTGCGCTCCGGAGGTGTTTCCTCACTACGACACGCACGTCGGCAAGGGCACCAAGAGGCCACGAAAAGCTCCCCCTCAGCAGGCAAAGTTCCACAGCTATAGCCAAGCGGTCGACATCTGGTCTTTCGGCGCTGTGCTGTGGTATGCGCTGTGTGTCAAACCTCCTTTCGAAGGCGTGGCCGATAACACCGGTCGCGGCATGTTCGACAAGATCATGATGACACCCTTAAATTCTCTGGACCTCGCTGACGAAGGAGTTTCGGACGAAGCTGTTGCCCTGCTGGTCTCCATGCTAAACACCGATCCCATGTCGAGGCCCTCCCCAGCTGATTGCCTGCGTAGTTCGTGGTTTGCAGATGTAGAGCCAATCATCGTATCTCAACAGCTCGGTTTCAAATTGGGTGCTATCACCGAAGAGACCGAGGGTGACCGAGAGACTGCCGGCGAGCCCGACGTCGCTGGACTCAGTCTGGACGAACAGCCGAGCAGCCAATATAGCGAGGTCAGCCTGAACGACTCGGACTTGCACTTCTTCGATCCCCGCCAATCCAAGCGATTCAAGGCCAACGACTACTTAGACGAAGATGATGGCGATCTGCTGGACTCCAGCCCTGAGCTCTTCGAGTCCATACCCATCATGCATGACGTTAGCCAACAATCTGCGGCAGAACAACCAAAGGCACCAAAGCTTTTCGGGGAGATCAGCCAGTCCGACCTGCAGAGCCCAGCCTTCGGTCGCCGCGTGAATAATGCTGTTGGTCAACAGGCCTCCTCTGTCGAGTCTGACGACGACTACTCGTCTCGTAGTCAGCATGCTCAGCCAGCCCTCGAAAATCAATCGCCAAGCCTGCTGGGTGCAGAGGCAATGGTTCGTGAGATGAACATGGAATCTGCATTTCCCAGCAATTCTGAGAACGGTGCCAACAGCAGCCAGCATACGCCAAAGACGCCGCCGAGCTTTGGCAGTCTGTGCAAGTCGGATGTTTCTCACGATTCCGCCCCTGACCACACGAACCCAGCTCCGAGGCCGGCACAGCGGGTCCCATTCGATCGCCGAATCAATATTGGAATACCCGCATCATTCTTCTACGAGCCGAGTGACCCGAGCACACACAACATTGAGTATGCTTCAAGAGTCAGCGGTCACGATTTCGCCAAAGATCCGGTGCTGCGGCGCGATGACATGTCATTACCACTAGCTTTCAATCGCAGTGGCAGCGACAATATTCAGAATGCAGGCTTACTTTCTGGAGCCACGAGCCTTGCTTCCGCGGCACACACCAAAACTCCATCCCGGGCTGTCTTTGGTCGACTGATCTCCACGCCTGACTCGTTTGCCAAAATCACCATTGATTTGAATTGGCGGGCTAACCAATGGGGTCGCAACCCTGAGAATACGCACTCCTATCACGACAAGGCAGATGTACGTATTCCAAAGAAGGCCTTTGCGGTCTTCTTCCTCGCATCCGGCATCCATGATATACCTAATGAAGACGACATACGCCACCTGCCTGGACTTTACTCCGGAATTTCGACCTACGCTAAGAGCGGCTTGAAGATCAATGGAGTGCATTTGGACCCAGTAGATCAAGCCACTGGAAAAGGCTCTTGGGGTATGCTGCATACGGGCGATGAAATTGAAGTCTGCTCGTTCGGTAGCAAGGATTGCCTGAAGTTCCGCGCTGAGATTTATTATGGCCAATGCAAGAAGAGGCGCACCAAGAATGGCTCCAAATTCACGATCGAGCACGAGCCCGGACGCGAGAAGCAAGCTGTTGCGGACGTTGAAGATGAGGAAGACCTCTAAGCATGAGTCCACCGCCAGAGGGCTTTCGATGGGACGATGACAGAGGTATGGCATCGTCACCGTCTGCTTGTAATTATTGAAGTTTCACAGTTGAGCTTACTCTGTATGGCGTTACGATCAGGGAAGGCACAGTGAAACTCGAAAGTAAGAAATCAGCATGGGGCGGGAGAACACTCGCTCCGGCTCCTCGTGAGAGCCCTCGTGTAGTCTAGATACAGAACACGCGCCTTTATGTAACATCGAATTAACAATGTCAACTCCGTCCACGCCTTTCTTTCATGGGTTGTCGTACATCGTAAGTCCGAGTTTTCAACTGTGGTAGGGAGTGACGTGTCTCAAAATGCTTGGTGGACGATAAGATGCTTCTATGCTTTTGCACGCAGGGCTATGCTCTCATCACAACCCTCCAGTCTCGCACATTTGAAACGAATCCGCGCTTCTTCCCCTTCTTCGACTACCGCCATTGGCCTGTACACCATTATTCGCCAGCAGTAAACCCTCACTCGATCGCAACGCCGACATCCGAATCCATTCCTTCATAAGCCCAGGATTCTTTGCCAGCGTGGCGTTTAGCATGTTGTATGCTACAATGCCCGTGACATGCGGCGTTGCCATGGACGTGCCGGAAAGCATATTCACCTAAGCAGAAGGGTGGAAGGTTAGCATATATCTTAGACAAGGAGATGTAGATGCCTCCCGGCCTTCAGACTGGCTCACCATATTCGTCGCCCCGATCCACGACGAGACGACGTCTACACCCGGCGCATAGACATCTACGCAGTCGCCAAAGTTTGAAAAGGTGGCTTTTGCGGTTGTTATGTCGACGGCGCCGACGGTGATGGCCGCGCCGTTCTGGCCTCCGGCAGAGCTGGGTGAGGATCGGCAGGCGTCGCTGTTGTTGTTGCCTGCTGCTACGACGGCGTGGATGCCTGCGTTTGTGGCGGCGGCTACGGCGGCGTTGATAGCTTCGACGGGGGCACTCGTGGCGAGGCTCATGCTAATGACGGAGCCGGTGAAGGATTGGTTGTTGGAGGCTTTGCGGGAGTCGTGGTGCTGGATCACGTAGTCTATGCCGGCGATGACATTGCTGGACCAGCCTGAGCCGTCTGAGTCGAGAGCTTTGATCCCGAGGATGTTTGCGTTACTTGCGACGCCGAGGATGTTTCCTGCGGCGGTACCGGCGACGTGAGTTCCGTGGCCATCGTTGTCTGTCATGTCGTTGTCGAAGGTCCAGAGCATTTGCGCTCGGCCGCCGAAGATTTGATGAAGTGTAAAGATTCCCGTGTCTATGATATAGACATCCGCACCAGACCCCAGGGCCGAGTCTGCATATGAGTATGTGTAGTCCAGGCTTTGTGGATTTCCAGATAAACTGGATGAAGTGGAGATACTCTGCAGACCCCAGGGCGCGTCTGGTCTCGAATCATAAGTAGGCAGGGAGCCTCTGGTGACTGCCACTGCTTTTTCCACCGTAGACACGTCGGACATGTTGGCCAGAAGGCCTAGACAATGAGCTTCCATTGATGCAGAGAAACCTTGAAACGCGCTGTTGTTGAAGACATGGTGGACATCTGGGTGCGATTCGTAGAGGTCGAGTCTGGCCAATACCTCTGCGACTCTAGGTAGAATAGAGGCATTTTTGTCGATGATGACGATGTGTTCTTCTCCTCCAGATTGATGGGCTGAAGCAGGTGTTGCGGCTCGTGTTGAAGTGAAAGGTGCCGAAAGCACAGGTCGAAGAATGCAAGTAAGGCATAAGAATGGACTGGTGATGCTCTTCATTTCGACAATAGTTTTGCTGTACACGTTCGGGGAAAGGAGCGACAATTTTTCTTTTCTAATGAACGAAAGGGTATCTTCTGCGCCGGCGCAGGAACGTATTGCAAGCGAATGAAAGCAGCGAAAATGAATGAACGACACGAAGTGCACGGAAACGGGAGAAGTGAAGGCAGATGGGTTACTTACCGGTCTCCAGAACACACAGAACAGGTCTTTCAGATGAAGGCGAGCAGGATTCACTCGATTTGGCGAGACGCGACGAAACGCGGACACAGGCGTTTCTTCAGCGAGTGACAAAGAGGGAACAGGAGAGGTCTCAGATCAGGAGGAGGGAAAGCGCGCATGTTCCTATCAGGCGCTTGGCCAGGGCCTAACCTGAAACAAGTGCTGAGTCGGGGGCGTTCGGGCGCGGTTGGAGGGCTGACTGGGCGGGGCGGTGAGTCGAGGACTATCTTTGATAACCGTATAGGTAGAAAAGCCAGGTATGGTGGTTGGGAGGCGGTGGGAGGTGCGAGGTGGTTGAGAGGGAGTTGAAGTTGTGTGGGTTGAGAAGGAAGTCGGTATCCGAGAGATGCATCTTTCTGACCTCACCTGGCCACCTCGCACGTGTCAGCCGCTAGGCTGTACCGCCGCCGGCCAACCACGTTTCAGCGGCGTCGGTTGACGAGGGCGGGTCGAGCCTTCTTGTTGCAGTTACTGTGCTAAAGCTACTTACGACCGGAGCTGCGCACTATGTTTTCTTCGTCGCCTTCCTTTGGACCGCCCGATATTATGGCTAAGTGCATGACTATTGCGCACCACCTCTGATACCACACAGCTAAGTACATATCTCGTTACATGCGCCGTGTAGTGCATCGTGTGCTTCCCTCTCCTCCTCCCTCTGCCCGTTTCTGGAAAGCCCTCGTGCTCTTCTACCGCCCTCTAAACTGCTGACCCAGCTTCTCCCGCCCTCCGACATCACTGCCATTCCTACTCCGAGATCCTTATATCATCTGCCGGGCTGCCGCATGTGAAAGATTCGTTGCCTCCTCTCGTCCAGTCTGCAACCAGATCTCCAAGCTCCCGCGGACATGGCTCTTCAACCACCACCCAACGCACGCGACCTCCTCCCGCCGCTACTCGCCTGCTTGCCTGCCTCATTCGTTTCGCCCAGACCTTTACCTGCGCTCCTACCACTTCTTTCCCCACTCCTCAGACAGCGCTTAAACTTCTTGTCCGACAATGCTGGAAGCGATGGTTGGCTACCACTCCTATCATGGGACCCTGAGGTTGGCTCGAGACTTCCGGCAGTTGTCGAGCGAATGGACCTTGAGCCACATCCTGTGTCTGGCGAGTTGGAATTGGATGAGGTTAGACCAGCAAAGTACAGGCGGCTAGACGAAGAGACGATGCAGGCGAGGCTGGACGTGGAACAATTTGCTATTCTACCCATATTCGTGTGGTGTGACAAGGATGACCACAGCGGCACAGAACCTGGGTGGAAGCTGGCCGATCTACGGACATCGGAAGATCATGAAGACGATGCGGAGTGGTACGATTCCCAGCCAGAGGCAAACCATGCTGCAAATATACCTGCGGCAGCTGTGCCACAATTGAGCAACAGATCCCAGGCTGAGGCGGCGCAAGAGACAGACGATGACGACTACTGGGGCCAATACGACAAGTCTGCTGAAGAAACAGGAACGCCCGCGGAGCCGTCAGTAAAAGCTGGCGCTAAAACAACTGATGCAGACTACTACGCTCGGTATGGCGAGGAAGTGCAGCCAGCCATGGACTCGCACGATCCTGACGAAGTGGGAGGCGAAGCTGGCCGCAGCACAATAAAGGGTGACTCATTACTACAACCCGAACCTGCGAGAGGGCCCTCGAGCAACGAAATTGCAATGCAAGCCGACTACCTCCGCTCCCTGCAACCACACACTAGCTGGAAACCCCAGGACTCTGCCTTCCAGACTAGTCTGAGCGGTGAACAGGAGCTATCGATGCCTCGACCTATATCTCCTGCGGGCTCTAATCAAAGCATCGACAAACTGGAGGAGCGAGCAGCCAGGATGAGCACACGTAGCAACAGCTCGGATCGGGCCCAGCTCGCGGTTCAACAGCACATCAGCACCGATATCAAGAGTCTGTTCAGACTCGCCAAAGCGAACGGGATGAGCCGAGCGGATTTCTCAGACCTTGTGCAGAGAGAGCTGGAGGTACTGTCAATTTTGGATGACGAATGACTACTTGCTCGCATTATCGTAGCGTAGCATTGCACAGAGTGATGGATTAGCGACATCTTGTCAATTAGCGATGGCTGCATATTGTTTTGACGCATTTGCATGTCGGCTGGTGTGCAGGACCTGGCAATATTTGCATTTTGAACTGGAAGCGTTTGAAGCGAAGTATCGGGTAGGAATACTCATCATGAACGAATTTATGGTTCGTCGTTACCACTTTCATTCATTCATTCATCCACTCGCGGAAACTATCATCAAAGTAAACCCCGCATTTTCACATGTCATTACTTATCGAAGGTCATCATTGCGTGTGATCATCCACACGTTCACCCCATATTGATTGATGTCCAGATAATTGCATTATATCCCTGCCCATATGAAAGAAAAGACGCCCAAGCTAGAAACAACCAGGTATATTAAAGACACTCCGGAATGAATCTACTGAATACACTCCTCAGTGACAATAAGCCATATCAGCACAAACCTCCTTCTCAACATAATAGCCCGTTCCACAAGATCCAACCGCACTCCAGCCTCCACTCAAGCGCACATGGAAATTCGTATTCCACTCCTGGCCATCGCAAGTATCCGTGCGACCACAGATCAGCATTGCGATTTCGCTTTTTGCATACGCTGAAATGCCAAAGAAGGTTAGCAGGATGAGCTGGGATTGTCTGTTGTGGGGAAACGTACAGCCTGAGTTTACGAGAGTCTAGCCGCAGACGGTTGAGTAGACGCCGCCGCCGCCGCAGCAGTTTTGGGCTTGGGCGCTTGTGAAAGCGGTTGCCATGAAGGCGAGAATGGTGGTGAGTTGCATGGTGGATTTTGGGATGGCGATTGTTTCGTGAGTGAAATGTTGTTGTGTTTGAGAGGTGAATATGTTGATCAGTGCTGCTTCTAATGTCAGTAGAAGGGTGAACTATCGCTTGAATTTGTCCTGAGGCGAACAATTGTCCTATCGTTCGAGTCTCGGGCGGCCTTTGCAAATGGCTGTGCCTCCTCTCAATGGTACTGTATGATCGAGTCTCACTGAGGCGGTTCGCCAATGCGCCATAGCGCTGAGGTCTTGCAGCTGCCCAAGCTTTTTGGGTAACCGGATACACCGCTCGTATCTCCATTGGCGTAGGAAGTCTGGCAAGACGAGCCTCTGCTTCTCGACAGGTTGGACATCCGGGATCGCCGAACACTGGCATTGCGGTGTTGACAAGCGTTACTGCGAGAATGGTTTCGAGCCGTGAAGGTGGTCCTGGCAAGAAATGAACGCAGTTTATGCCGTGTACATTGAAGCTACGCACTGCCAGGTGAGAAGATGAGGTCAGCTTCAACTTCGTTGCAATATGGTATTTCAGGTAGCTGGCGAGATGGCAGCGTAGAATTCGTTGCGTGGTGGGCATGGCCGTGATGCAGCGACCAGCGAGCGAAGGCAAAACCGGTTCAACGTAACAGGTAGCTTTCGATACGTCTTTTCAATGCGTAATTGGCCACAACGAGGTTCGCGAGGTATTTGACGGCGTGAGGTTGGTGAAAGGCGGACGTCACGGAAGGGGAGAGCAATGAGCGGGAGTCATGCTCAATATTGCTATTTATGTAGGTTGCTGTCCTGAATGTCGTTATACATGTTAGCCATTACAGCATCACAACACCTACACCTCCCATTTTGTTTGCATCCAGCTGGTTCTTCTCGTCAACCCCGCCGTTCAAGCGTGCGGTACGCCAGTTGAAGAGATAGAAGTTGAGTTTGCCGTCTCCTGGCTCGAACTTCTCCTGCTTCAGGAACAGCGGGTTGTCGAGCAGCGAGAGCGCGTTGAAGACGTGAAAGTTATCTCTGTTTGCGAGAATCAGGGCATCGTGAATCAGAAGCTGCAGTCTCGCTTGGAGTATCTCTTGAGCTTCCTTGGCTTTCGGTTTCGGGTTTCCAGGGAATGCGGCCTCAGTGGCGTAGTAGTAGAGGTATGCAGCTCGGATTGTTTCCCTCTTGCTGGATTTGAGCACTGTGGACTACTCAAGGTCAGCAATGTACAACTAATACCCACGCATGAGCGCATACCTCGAGAAGATAGTATGAGATGAAGTCGGTGAGTCTTCCGTTCTCTTCTACCACGTAGCTCCATACGACGTCTTTAGACACTTCGGAGCAGAGGAAGTGCGCAATCTCCTCGTCGGTCCATTCTTGATGTAGCTGAAATCTTTGGGAGTATCTCACCAGCAGATCCCTTACTGCAGGTATGTCTGCAGGTCTCATGGGCCGCAAATGCTTGATCGCAGGGTGTGACTCGACCTTATACTTGTACTTCTGCCTGAGCGCGGATGAATGTGGAGGCATGTGACTGAAACCCATCTCGAACAGATGTTGCCAGTCAAGAGAGCGGTGGAAATATCGGCAGGTGGTGATGGGTGTTGGTAGTACCGTTCCAGCTGTGTACAGGGCCTGGTAGATGTTGTTGAGGTAGCATCGTCGTGTGATTTCCTTGATGAGAACGGGAGCCAGGCGCTTGTTACGAAGCTTCCTATGAATCGCTAGGAAGTTGATCTCAACCGACTTGACCTGGGCGTCTCGGACCCGCAGCACTACTGGAACGCCTGTGATTGAAGCCACAAGCTTGCCCTTCTTTCCATCTGCTGTCGATTTAGTCCGCACACCAATATGCCACTCCTTTTTCCATCCTGGGGGTTTAAGTGCCCAGCAGAGGAACTCTGGCGAGTAGTTGAAACGGAATGATCCATCGGTGTCCTCAACGTAGTGGTTGTAGAGGAGGTCGTAAAACTCTTGCAGCTCTTCCTTGTTGTCCAGATCAATGCCACACCACTCGAAACCATCGACCAACTTCTCTGGCTCCTGCTTCGCACTTTTCTTGCAGATCTCGTTTGGCAGGATCGCACCCTCTGGCAGTTTCTCGCCTTCACCGTCGCTGGTAGTCTGGAGCAAGTTTGGCTCCTTGAACTTGGGCACGGGCTGTGTGTTCCAGAACTTGTATTCTTCTGGCGCCTTTCCCTCTTTCTCTTTCTTGTCCGGTGAGGACAGTGCGAGCTGTTGCAGCAGTGAGGGTATGTCATGGACTGGTATTGGGCGTGTCTGTTGCAGAGCGCTCGAGGAGGACGATCCCGCATCTGTTGTGTCTGCGGTAACTTTCTTCTTCTTCTTTCGAGACTTTCTCTTCTTCCTCGAAGATGGGCTCGCTGGCGTACCGTCTGCTGCAATTTCATCGTCCCCTTCTTCGCCCTCTCCTTCCTCTTCGTCACCGTCTTCTACCGTTGCGCTGACTGCATCGTCGGCGGGCATCGGTTTTGCTGTCTCCCTGTACGCCATGGTAGGAGTAGCGCTGGCTTGTCACGTTGAGACTTGGTAGAATAGGAAAAGTGTCAAGTGTGCAGCTGCAGCTTCCTCGTGAGAAATGCATGGTTACGTCGAGCAAAACAGTGGGGTTTGAGAGCAATAGCAGCCTGAGGCCGTCCAGCCCGTTTTCACAGAGACGATTGCAGTTTTATATTGTTGAGACTGATATTGTTCTACCCCCAGCGGTTACGAGCGCTTGTTCGGAGCATCAATCACGCCGTCAACATACCATTTTGCGCGCGTATGGTGTATGCCTAGGCACTGTCGTAGAGGTGTATCTTGCAGTCCAAAGCTTGATAGCCTGTCCAATCGCTTTCGCACGTATTTGAACGCTGCCACTAACAAGCCACCAACAACCTACCAGGCAAACTGCCCGCCAGACTTGCCAACTTATATGAGTGAGAAGCTGCCCACGCCGTTTGCTTCCATCATAAACATCATCATTCTTGATCGCTCTTCATCTGCAAGATTCGACGACCATGGGACTGTTTGGCGGCAAAAGCTTCAACCCTGAGAAGGACATCCCTAGCCTCGACGGCAAGGTGATTTTAATCACAGGAGGTTCGTGCCTGCAGACACATCATCAACGCCGCATCTTGTGCTGACATTGACAGGAAACACTGGACTCGGCAAGGAGACAGTCTTGCAGCTCGCCAAGCACAATCCAAAGGAAATCTTTCTTGCCGCGAGAACTCAATCCAAGGCCGAGGCTGCCATTGCGGAAATCAAGGAAGCGATTCCGAATGCCAACATCACCTATCTTCCGCTGGATCTCGCCTCCCTGCCTTCCGTTAAGAAGGCCGCCGACGAGTTCAAGTCGCGATCGGGTAGATTGGATATTTTGATCAACAATGCCGGAATCATGGCTACGCCGTACGAGAAAACCAAGGAGGGCTATGAGATTCAGTTCGGAACAAACCACGTCGGACATGCTATGTTCACAAAACTCTTGCTGCCCACACTTCTGACAACCGCTGAGCTGCCTGGTGCCGATGTACGAGTGGTCAATGTCAGCAGTGCAGGGCACATGATGGCGCCTGGAATCATTTACGACCAAGACAAATTGGAGACATATCACACTGCGCGTCGATATGGCCAGTCAAAGTTGTCCAACATTCTGCATGCCCGGGAGCTTCAAAGACGTTACCCGTCAATCACAGCAACGGCCGTTCACCCAGGTGTCATTATGACGGATTTGTACGTGCCACAGAAGAAGTCGAACCCGCTTGCGCGAGTCGTGTTTCCACTGATGGGAGCTGTCACTGTAGGCGTGCCTTACGGCGCCAAGAATCAGCTCTGGGCTGCAACGGGTGGATCGAAGGATGAAGTGAGATCGAGCCCGTACTGGACGCCCATCGCGAAGAAGGATGGAGGATCGTTTTGGTACGCGCAAAAACCAGAACTCGCAAAGGAGCTGTGGGACTGGACTGAGGCTCAATGTGACGAGCAGCTGAAGAAGATGGAGGTAAAGTCATAGAGACTTGCACGTGTGGGCGGTTTCTGTACTTTTGTCGATGTAGAATAGTCTGTAATGAGACAATAATAATGGCTGTGTTGTTGGTGAGATGGTTTCCTGTGGAAGAGGGGTCTCGCAACGAGCGTCTGAGCTTTTTCTGCCAAGCCCGCACAAAACGGCAGGAGCCGAGTCTGTCTGCGAACTTCGAGCAGCAAGCACGAGACGGCGACTTCACTCCACTTCCAACTACACCGTGCTCGCCATCCGCCCGCCGACTGCTGATGAAAGTGCTGCCCTGATCGACAGCAACTGAGGCAGTACCACCACTCACCACCCCTCCACTTCCGACCCTCGCCGCGCAGCAGCAGCGGCACCGGTTCTACAGCCAAGATGGATACAGAGAAGCTGGCCCGCATGCAAAATGCCGTGCGCATTGGTATGTTGCTCGTCCCCTCCTACAACAAGCACAGGCTCCCGAGGTGTATTTCAGCAGTAATGGATGCTAATAAGTCACAGGGTAAGCACTGCCTCCCGGACCGTCCTTCAATCAAACAGCGGCGCGACAACTATATTACTACAGAAACATGGACATGTATTAAGTCTGACATATCACTCTACAGAGGCAAGGGCACCCCGAGAAGAAAGATCAAGAAGGTCCACAAGAGCTCCGGTACCGACGACAAGAAGCTGCAGACTACTCTCAAGAAGATGAACGTCCAGCCCATCCAGGCCATCGAGGAGGTAAACATGTTCAAGGCTGATGGAAATGTCATCCACTTCTCTGCTCCAAAGGGTGAGTTCGACCATATCTGGGAATAATTTAGGATGCTAATTCGGCAACAGTGCACGCATCCGTTCCGGCCAACACCTTCGCAATCTACGGCAACGGCGAGGACAAGGAACTCACCGAGCTCGTCCCCGGAATCCTCAACCAGCTCGGCCCTGACTCATTAGCCTCTCTCCGAAAGCTCGCCGAGAGCTACCAGAGCCTGCAGAAGAGTGGTGACGGGGAGGACAAGAAGGACGACGATGACGACGATGAGATACCCGATCTCGTTGAGGGTGAGAATTTTGAAGGCAAGGCCGATGTCGAGTAGGAAAACACATGATTCTACGACACGATGAAATGCAAATCACCACTTTTACCAAATGATTTGGCGCAGGACAGCGGGATGGTGATTGCATCGGCAATGGCCGGAAGAGCAAAAGGTGTATGTTTTTATCTGCCCTGCTCTTCCTTCGAGAGATCAATGGAACTTCATCATTTCGCACAAGACTGGCGAGTCGCGGTTTGTACATGTTCCAGGCGCTGCTGTCTGTATATCAGATCTGCGGCACGAAATCAAAGGCCTTGATGAACGAAGTGCAGCATCTTTCTTCGGAAACATCTGTGGATATCGTTGCGGACTTTCACTTAATTTCTACGGGAAGCTTCATATGCTGCTGATATGTGCAGATACTTGTATAAGCATTAGCTGCATGGCCTGCTTGTCATCAACAGGAAGACCCCGCGAGAGCAAGGCCAAATAAACTTCATGCAACAAAAAGGTGAGAGTCAGGTCTGGCCGTCGCAAGTCTCGCGAAAATGATTTCATGTGGCATCGCTTGGCATCCTGCGGCTGATCCGCAGTCTTTAGCTTTAACTTAGGGCATGACTGTCTAAAACCATTCAGGTGAGCACTTATAACCTCGACCTGCTACTTGCATACCTCGTGTTGTATCTCTCGGAACCCAGGATGCTTGGTCAAATTGCAATTTCCCTACATGTCTTGAACTTTCTTAGCCGATTAAGAGATGAAGCTAGCACCTCTCCTATCCGCCGGCGCCGAAATATGTCACATCGGATCAGAATGCTTTCAAGGGGCGACGACTCGCTTCATTAACGACTGGGGCGCTCCCTCCTTCAAATTCGTCGTCAAAGTCGCGAGTGCGGGGGACGTGCAGAATACGATCAGGTATGCCAACGATGAGGGTCTGCCTTTCCTCGCTGTTTCTGGCGGACATGGCTTCACTGAAACTCTGGCGGACATGGAGGGTGGTGTTGGGATCTGGATGAGACAGCTCAATGGTATCGAAGTTGCGGAGGATGGGAAGAGTGCTGTCGTTGGTGGCGGAATTACGTCGAAGGAGCTTCTTGATGGGGTTTGGGATAAGGGGAAATTGGGCGGTGAGTTCGAATTGCGATCTCTACATTGACAAGATCTGATTTGGCCTTCAGTCGTCGGTGCCTGTGAATGCACTGGTGTCGCTTCTCCAATCCTGGGTGGCGGGCATGGATTTTTACAAGGCCAGTACGGTCTTATGGCCGACAATCTCATCTCAGCGGATCTTGTCCTTGCGAATGGAACGTTGATCACCGTCTCGGAATCACAACACAGCGACCTTTTCTGGGGAGTTCGAGGTGCCGGCCAGAATTTTGGGATCGTGACGATGTTTCGATATAAGATATACGATCGGTCGCCGGAGAATGAAGTATGGGCTTATGAGCACTTCATTTTCCCTACGGAGCGATTGGAGGATGTGTATGAGGTCGCCGAAGAGCAGAGGAAGAAGTCAACTGTGGAGCTGGCACATTGGGGACTGGTGCTGCCCGTGCCAGATGTTAATCCCAACAAGGTATGTTCTCATGGCATGCAGGACGAACCAGAATTACTGACCATTCCCCCAGCACTCCCTAATCTTTACCCTCCTCTACCAATCCTCTTCTATCCCACCAACCTATTCTGCACCCCTCCACGCCCTCTCCCCCCTCACCACCATCCCTGGCGTCACACCTTATCCCGGCCTCTCGAAAGCCATGTCCATGGACCTCACCTCCCTCGTCTGCCAAACCAACGGCCCAACCTTCCAATCCCATCCCATAAACATAGCCTCCTACCAGCCCGCCACACTGCGTGCAGCCGTCGATATCCTCACGAACTTACCTCCCGACCTCAATCGATCTATGTTCATAATCGAAGGCTACTCCAGTGAAGCCGTGCGCGCAATCCCCGATGAAAGTACTGCATTCCCAGACCGCGAAAGGGGTTTGTTGTTGTCGGCTTTTATGATGTATCCGCGTGGAAGACCGGATTTGGATGAGATGGCGATGGAGTATGGGAGGAGGATCCAGGATGTTGTTGTTGAGGGTAGTGGGGATGAGAGATTGCATGCATATGTGAATTATGCTGCGGGGAGGGAGGAGTTAGAGGAGTTGTATGGGTTTGAGGATTGGAGGTTGGAGAAGTTGAGAGGGTTGAAGAACGAGTATGATCCGCTCAATCGGTTTAGGCATTACCTGTCTCTTGGTGGTGAGAAGACTGCAGAGCAAGATCGTTCGGGAGATAGGATGGAGCTGTGATCGAATCTGGTCGGAGTGTTCTCCTCTCAGCATTACTATCTACCATCGCCTCCCTTTCACCTCTCTCGCAACCTCCCAGATCCTCTGCCCAACAATCTCCGGCCAATCCACATGCGGGAAATGCGCACTCTCCTCCACAACAGCCTGCCTAACCTGCGGCACAGTCTCATCCAAATACAACATCCACTTACTCACCTCCCCCTTTTTCATCGACCTCCTCACTCCTCCCACACCACCCGTATCCGAACTCTGCAAATTCACCAATCTCGGCTCTCCCTCCCTTCCCAGCAACTCCATCGTCGCCGCCATGTGCTCCCGATCATACGCAATCATGCTATCCCGCAGCGTCTCGCTATACACCTTCTCCCTGCTCGCGACATGCGCGACCGCAGCCTTCTTGAATGCCTCTGGAGTCTTAGGCGAGAACATGGCCTGGAAGACTTTGGATTTCAATGTAGCGACTTCGTCTGGCGTGAGAGAAGCAGACCGCGGATCTGCTTTGTCGAAAGCGATGGTCGGGCGCGTGCGGTAATCGCTTCCGTCGATGAAGACGAGCGCTCGCACGCGCATTCCAGTTTGGGAGGTTTCTTCTTTCAAGAGACGCCAAATTTCAGATACGATTCGTACGCCCATGCTGTGGCCCACGAGTACGACATCCGTCAAGTCGGTTTCGCGGATCAGGGCGATGAGAACCTTTGCGAAGTCGTGGATCGAGGGTGTGAGACAGATGTCTTTGGAGGTTCCGCCGTGACCGGGCAGATCGGGACATATTGTCAGAAAAGCCGGAGCTTCTTTTTCTTTAAGCTTGTTGGTCAAGTACTTGAGAACGCCGTCGTAGTCAGACTTTTGGCACCCCCAGCCGTGGATCAGAATCAAGCCGAAGTGGTTGTTGGTGTTGCCCAATGTGGTGAGTGCGATGCCTTCTTTGCTTGTGCTTGATGAGGCCATGCTGACGGAGTAGGTGATCGAGGTGATGAGGCACCTGTGCAGATAGATATGTCGAGGCTCGGTGTAAATCCCGCTGTCCAGCCGAGCTGCGATGTAGGTCTAATTGTGAATGCCTTCCCTATTAAGCAAATGTCACAGCATCGGACAAGCGAGGTGCTCTGTCATCATCAGCGTTCGATGTGGGGCAGCTGAGACGAATACCAGCAGTAACTACCCTCTCACCCTTTCTTAGAGGCACTATATGTCCGCTACTCCAAATACCACGCTGTTTAGTTGCTGAAGGTTGCTCGGTACATCAGCCATCAGGATACTGTGAGTGCACTGATAGCCCCATTTTGCAGCACCTCAAACTGCAGCCCTGGAAAAGAGTACAACTTGGTATTACCAAGCCATTGCTCGCTCCCACCAGCTTCTATTAGATCGTGGTCTGCATCGGGCAAAAAGAAGCTGCTGTCGCTTGGTCCAGCGCCCCAAGTCCGATTCACAACCTTCCCCCTGCCCATCTCCGTCTCAGGCCATACGCCGTGAAAGGCCTGAAGTAGATCGGGTTTGATGTCTTCGAACGAGTGCTCCGAGTTGAGGACGGAACTGGCCCCTCGTAACCGGATAGACCATCTGAGTCGGCGGTGGCGATTGAACGAATAACTTCCAGGAACATTACCGTGCATAACTACCTTCAGCACGACCAAGTGTGGACTTGAGGATAGAGGCGTTAACATTTTACCCTCGCTTGCAGTGGATGTCTGGTCGCTGAAAGGTCCTACGAGAATATCCATGCCGTGGCTGAAGTAGCACCAGAACGTTTCTCTGCCGGCTCTCTCAGCTGGGTCATCTTCTGCATCTCCAGAATCGAAATCGGTGTCGAAAGTATCCGTTCCAGTGGAGGAGTAACTGGAAGGAGGTGTGGGGCGATGCATCCCATTGGAGAGTGACCGGGAGTTTCTCCGTGGTCGCGAATGGCTAACTTCCTCCGTGCCGGTCTGAGTATCTCGCTTGTGCGTCGCATCCGGTTGCCCAAGCTCGGTCACCAAGTCTTGAGGCGTCGTCTGGCCCAATACAATATCGAAAGGCAACGCGGGTGCTCTGCGGAGTAAAGATATCTGACCTGGGCCTTCGAAGCTTGCTCCTTCGATCTCAGCAGGAAGATTATCCCGTGGTTGCGATGCCAAAGCTGGAAGACGCGGTCCCGATGGCGTCTTTGTGAATAGAGTCTGCCTTGCCTCTGGCCAACTGCTGCCGTCGAAGATGGCCATGGTGGACGCAGAAGACGCCGCATGCGAGCCAAGAAGGGAGACGTGATCTTTCTCGGGCGAATATGCCTGATGCTGCAGGGGAAAACTGAAAGCAACTCCTGTCCACGAAAGCACATACGTGCCAGAGCTTCCGGACTTGGGAGGGATGTATTCGCCGGGGTATGAAGCGCCGAAGAGCTGATAGATCCTCTTGAACGATGCCGACTTGCCCTCCTGTTTCTTAACCAGCTCGCTGCCTTTGTACGCTATTCTCAGCTTGGCGAAGTCCAACACTTCTATCAGCCGTAGCCGCTGATCGCATGCATCGAATCGTAGGCGGGTGCCGTTGTGTGGGAGGACTACGACTATGGGCACTTCGAGGGGTCTCTGTTGCGAGATGTGCAGGTCGATGGCTGGGAAGTGCTCTTTGTTCGCTCTCGTCGTGGTCAAGACTTCATGGAGGGATGACCCGAGAGCTATCAGACGTATCAGTTAGCATACTTGCGCGCAGCTGGGAGCCATAGATGGGTGAGCTTACTGAGGAAGCCCAGCGAATGACCAGGGACAATCGCAAGCGGCTCCATCGTGTCCGCAACAACCGCTCAAGCTAGAGAGACGTTCCGGGGAGGATGTGAATGTATTTTAGTGGATGTGAGACGTGAATTCGTGGGAGTCGGTCAACTTGGTAGGCGCAGATGGCTCATGGCTTCCATTTGTTTGGCGTGCCCACATGCCTGGATCGTGGTCATGTGGTGGAGGCGCGCGACATGTTTGTCGGATCTGGGCGGTGATAGTGGGCAGAAGGGTATAGATGCTGCAAGATAAGCTCGCCTGATGGTACTGCCGGATTCTGCTTTGTCCACGTTAGTTTTTAATACCGATGAAAGCTATGAACGCGAATGGAAGTGAATGCACAGGTGACGGCGTCGTGCCTGAGGTTCGTTATCGGGAAGCCGCGATAGAGCTAGCGCCGGTCCGAGCCGTTTGTTTACGCCCGTGTTTTGGAAGCAACGAGCCCAAAGCTGCAAGCCTTCTTCCCTGCAACGCCTTTGCATATACACACATACCACCGCTCCCAGTAATGGCAGCGTCGCATGCCACCAAAGGTACTGGCCAAACGCGCAGAGTACCCACCATGCGACCTCACGCCGGCCGACCAGGCCCCAGCAGAGCGCAAACCGCAACCCCCACACTCACCGGGCGATTATCGCCCGCAGACAGCATTGCATCGTCGAGAGCACGCACGCCCAAGCGAAAAGCCGCCACGGACATCGTGTTGGAAGGTGGCGAAGAGACAAACATCAATGTCGTCGTGCGATGTCGAGGCCGAAACGATCGCGAGGTCAAGGAGAACAGCGGCGTCGTTGTGTCGACAGATGGGGTCAAGGGCAAGAGGGTGGAACTGTCCATGGGACCGAGTGCTTTGAGCAACAAGACATATCAATTCGACAAGGTGTTCTCGCCAGCAGCAGATCAAGGAATGGTGTTTGACGAGGTCGTTATGCCTATTTTGGATGAAGTGAGTTGCTATCATTCCACTGCGCAGTTTCAACGCTGACAGGAAACTAGGTACTGAACGGCTTCAACTGTACAATCTTTGCGTACGGCCAGACTGGAACTGGAAAGACATATACCATGTCTGGAGACATTGCCGACATTCTTCCCGTTCCAGAAGCAGCAGGAATCATTCCGCGAGTATTGCACACGCTGTTCGCAAAACTCGGAGAAGACGCACAGGAAAAGAGTGAGCACAGCGTCAAGTGCTCTTTCATCGAGCTGTACAACGAAGAACTGCGGGACCTGCTCTCATCAGATGACCACACCAAACTAAAAATCTTCGACGAGGCAAACAAGAATGGCCGGACTACGACGCTAGTGCAGGGAATGGAAGAGAGCCATATCAAGACGGCTTCGAAGGGGATCAAACTCTTGCGCGATGGAAGTCACAAGCGACAGGTCGCAGCCACCAAATGCAACGACTTGTCGTCACGGTCACATACCGTGTTCACCATCACCGTCTATATGAAACGAACGACAGACACTGGAGAGGATTTCGTTTCATGTGGCAAGCTCAATCTGGTGGATTTGGCTGGATCTGAGAATATCCAGCGCTCTGGAGCGGAAAACAAGCGTGCCACCGAGGCCGGATTGATCAATAAGTCGCTACTCACGCTGGGACGTGTAATCAACGCGCTGGTCGATAAGGGCAGCCACATTCCTTACCGAGAGTCGAAGTTGACACGCCTTCTACAAGACTCTCTTGGGGGCCGGACCAAGACTTGCATTATTGCCACATTATCTCCAGCAAAGAGCAACCTGGAGGAAACTATCAGCACCCTAGATTATGCTTTCCGAGCCAAGAATATCCGAAACAAGCCACAGGTCAACCAAATGCTGTCGAAAAAGACTTTGCTGAAGGAGTTCACCGCCGAGATCGAAAAGCTGAAGTCAGAGCTCATTGCGACGCGACAGAGGAACGGCGTGTACCTGACTTCGGAATCGTACGAGGAACTTACGACAGAGTCCGAGTCGCGGAGGATATTGAGCGAGGAGCAACGCGACAAGATTGAGACGTTGGAGACGAATCTGCGGACAAAAGTGCAAGAGCTTTTCATCCTAACAAGCAACTTTCAGACGCTTAAAAAGGACAATGAACAAACGAGGAGCATGCTTCTGGGCACGCGAAACGTTCTGGAGAAGACGGAGATTGTGCTCCACCACACGAAATGCACATTGGCTGAGGAGGAGCATCTGCGGAAAGCGCACGAAGAGACCGAAGACAAACTCGCGGAACTAGGCGGCGATCTACTCAGCACGCTGGAGACCACAACAGGGCATGTTGACAAGCTTCATTCGAAACTGAGGAGACGGTCCGACTTGCAAGACGTCAACAGGATGCGATGGGCCGACTCTCAAAGCCAGGTATGTCTCGCTACGAATACCGTGGAGGACCGCATTGAGTCATTGCGGACACAACAGGAAGGCCTCCTTGTCGCGCTATCGGGCCGTATGCAGTCATTCGTGACGGATGAGATGCAGGAGTTGAGATCTTCGCAAGAGTTTCTCCAGCAGAAGGCAGCTGCATTCGAGGCTTCGGAGGCTGAGGTGAACGCACAGACAAGCAAAGCGAGGAATGATATGAACGGCGTTCTGGAAGAGATTGGCACGCTACGGGAAGACGTCAAGCAAAAAGTTGGCGCTGGACTGAACGATCTATCCGCCGCTGCTCAGCGCATCAGTGCCGGCATCTTCACCGAGTTGGAAGCTTTCCATGGACAGCTTCAGGACTCACATGTGTCGCTCGGCCGGGAGTTCAAGACCTTATTCGAAGATCTTATAAGTCGGATGAACGAGCAGCAAGCAGAGGCCCAGAGATTGCGACAGGAATTGGCTGATGCCAACGCCAATTTCGTGGCCGCTGGTCAATCGACTCAGGAACAACTCAAGCAGGCTGTGGAGGGGGAGAAGGAGGTTGCTGCCAGAGAAAGGGAGACATTAATCTCACAGATCACCTCCCTTGTTAACAACTCTGCGGCAGCGCAAGAAGCCCGCATGTGCGGGTACCTCGAAACCAGCAACAAGCGCATTAAGACTTCCGAGGATGAGTATCGGATTTCTCAGCAGACATACGGCAACGGAATGGACTCGTGGGTATCTAATGGTCAAGCCCTGATCGACGCGTCTATTACAGCCCGAGACACGATTAAGACCAAGCTCAAGGCCGACTGGACAGATGCGAACGACCATACCACTAAGATCGCCGAGACCACGAATGCTGTGCATGGCGAGACCGTCCGAATCGTCGATGGGCAGATGGCGCAGATGGACAGCCAGCTCATGGCACTTGACGAGATCGTGGCGCGAGTCCGCAGCCAGAACCAAGAACACCACGAAGCACACACCAGCAGTCTTGCTCGGCTTGCAAGCAACGTGCAAGAAAGCTACCGCAATATTGGCGACCATTTCGAGACTTCTTACAGCCGAACACAGGCTCTCGATGTTGACATGCAAGATCGCGCCAATGTTCTAACGGAAACGCTCTCCGCAATGGACCATGACAGCGATATCCGCCAACCTCTTCACAGCCTCCGCGAGACCCTTGCCACTTCAGGCATCACAGAATACGCAACCACGGGTGAGACGCCGGCGAAGATGCAATACACATACCCAACAGTACTGCCACGAACCGAGAGCCACCAGACACTTCTCGACCGGATGAGAGGCACGTCGTCTGAAGAGGCGCAGCGTCCAACTTCGCCAGCGAAATCGCCTAAGAAGCATTCGCCCACGAAGTTGAGAGGCAGCTCTATGAAGGGGTCATCGAGCCCGACCAAGACCAACGTCTTCGCAGACACTCCGCCAGCATTGACTCTGATAGCACCGGCATCCGCTCCAGTGACCCGTCCTCAGACAGCAAGTAGCAATAACAACAGTTTGCGCGAACTTGATATTAACGTGACAGCAGCAGGAATCACAGCTGTCGCCTCTGGCATTACGGACGTTGTTCAGGCGGGATCTGAGACAAGCAAGGTGCCACCTCAACCTCTTAAGAGACATCATACTAACCCGCTCTCGTCGTCACAGGTCGACAGCAAGCTGCCCATGAAGCGTAGCACGCGCATGACCGTAGCTGGAGGGCTGTTGGCTTCGTCGGAAAGGGAAAAGGAGAACGTGAACTTGAGTGCCAGCGTGGGGCCAGGGACTGGTGGGCGCAGGTTGAGAAATCGTGGGAGTGACTGATCGCATCGGACGTGCTGACAGCCCGCGTGGGTGGTCTTGAGAAGCATACCAGGCGTTTGGCTCTGGACGGCTGTTCATATGGGTCGAACGATTGGATATTCTCTGTCGGACAGTGACAGGTGTTGCTTGGATACAATACATAACTGTGTAATGCTCTCGAGACAGAATAATGACATTGTCACCAAGTCGTTCAATGTTGAGTTAACGGAGCCGGTGATAAACTTGTCTCCTATCCCGCACATGCCTCATACCAGTCGCACCTCAGGCAAATAATGGTGGTAAGGTGGGAGGTCGCAATGAAGGAGCTGGTTGGCCGAGTTGAATTGACTTTTGGCCACATCGAACCACTATTTTTTGGCATCGGCAAGCAAGCTAGCACATGCAGGGTTCAAGGAAAGACGGGGCCTCTCCATACTGTTTTCTTCCGCGCTGCAGCTACTCTAAAATACTACAAGAATCTCCACCTCCACTGTCGAAGCGCCGAGGGAACATTCCAAGCATCACAGGCACTCGCCACTCACCCAACACTCGCAAATGCCTACCCGCTGATACTCCTCTTTCACCATCGCCAGCTCCTCCACCACCGCCCCCTACACCCCCCTACCATATCCTCGCTTGGCTTGACACGCCCAGAATTCTAATTCATCTGCCGCCCGCGACCCACACGCCGCAAACATGCCAAAAGCCTCCGAGGTCGCCTACTATCTCTTCCACCTGTCCGAGCTGCGCGCCATCATCCAGTGGAAGACATGGCACAACCCCGTGCACGAGCGCGATGAGAGCAAGGAGACAAACGACCTGAAGCAATGCTTCCGTTTCCTCAACTTGACGTCGCGCTCCTTCGCCTCTGTCATTCAAGAGCTGCACCCAGAGCTGCTGACGCCTGTCTGCCTCTTCTACCTGGTCCTTCGAGGCCTCGACACGGTTGAGGATGATATGACGATTGACATCTCGGAGAAAGAGCCGCTATTGAGAAGTTTCTACGAGAAGCTTGAGGATGAGAGCTGGTCTTTCGACGGCAATGGCCCTGCCGAGAAGGACAGAGAGCTGCTCGTGAAGTTCGACTGCGTGACGAGGGAGTTCGCCAAGATTAACGACGCATACAAGAAGATCGTAATGGACATCACCAAGCGCATGGGCAATGGCATGGCAGACTACGCCAAGAACGCGGATCACAATGCTAATGGCGTCAAGACCGTCAAGGACTACGAGCTGTACTGCCACTACGTCGCTGGACTGGTCGGCGAGGGCCTGACGAGACTGTTTGTCGAGGCGAAGCTCGCCAACCCAGTCCTGCTCCAGCGACCTGAACTCATGGAGTCTATGGGCCAGTTCCTGCAGCAGACGAACATCATCCGTGATATTCGGGAAGACCACGAGGACAAGCGCTATTTCTGGCCGAAGGATATCTGGTCCAAGTACGTGGACAAGTTCAGCGACCTGTTCGAGCTCGAGCACCGCGAAAAGGCATTGCAGTGTAGTAGCGAGATGGTCCTCACCGCACTTAACAGAGCGGACGAGTGCCTCTTCTACATGGCTGGTGTCAAGGAGCAATCGGTCTTCAACTTCGTCGCAATCCCACAATCAATGGCCATCGCGACACTGGAGCTTTGCTTCCAGAACCCAGCCATCTTCGACAGGAACGTCAAGATTACCAAGGGATCTGCTTGCCAACTTATGATGGAGTCCACACAGAACTTGCAGATGGTCTGCGATGTCTTCCGGAGATACGCCAGGAAGATCCACAAGAAGAACAAGCCCAGCGATCCGCACTTCCTTGAGATCAGCATTGCATGCGGCAAGATTGAGCGTTTCATCGAGAGCATATTCCCGACTCAGACACCGAGGACTCTTGCACCAGGCGTGACAGGCGCGATCGATTCGGAGACAGAGGCCAAGCGCAAGGCAGAGGAGGCCGAGGCAAAGCAAGATGTGTTCTACATGGCCTTGGCTATCATGGCGACACTTGCGATTATTACATTTGCCATGGTAAGCAATCATCATCCTCATACTAAACCAGACAGCAACACTGACAGTTGTGTAGATTGGTGCGGCATGGTTTTTCGGCGCTCGCTTCGACCTCGCCTTTGCAGAATTGAAGAAGGGCAACTTCTTCCCACCCAAACAGACTGGTGTCGTCGAGAGCGCAGTATCCAGCAAGTACGAAGGCCACGGCGAGTTGTAATGCTAACCCTAATACCCTTCGCTTGTTGCACGTCTGTTCTCCACGACACAGAATACGCGCCAACAGATAGCGCCTCATTGGAAGCGGAAGTAATATTTACCTTTTTACTGCATCGGGCGTCGCAAGGCAGCGAGCTTCCTTTGCACCTTCTCATCCTCCCTTACACAGTCATATCATGGAAACAAGCACGGATGTCAAATTACAATACTGCCTTTACTCGATGGCTTATGTTGTGCCGCTTTTGAAGTGCGAGAAGAACACCACCATACTGCCTCGCTCCTCGGAAGAGTTGAGGCCGCCTTGAGCTGAGATCTGCGATTTTTAGGATTTAAGCTCCAGGGCGGAAGTGCAGACATTCACACCCACTACCTTTGACTCTTACTTTTAGGTGCGAATTATCACACGACGACAACGCGAGGTTTACGCCCCAATGCGGCAGCCAGTTCGTGGCACCAATGCACTGAGCTCGGACGTGTTGCCATCAAGGCACGAGGCGCTTGCTTAGCCTTCGCGCCAACACCCAAGGCTGCGGCACGTGATTGAGTCATCCATCATTGCTCGCCTCGTGTTTTGGGAAAGAGATGGACGAGTAGAGAGATTGGTTTGATGGCTTTTTGACGATTTGAGTTGGGTTGCCCTGTGCTGCCTTGTCTGTGCCACGGTTTGGGGAAGAGGTCATAAAGGTATGCTCGCACCGCTTTCTTGTCTCGTTGGGCTGCCTATGTATACCATCATTTCATATACCGCTCTCTTTATCTCAGCCTCATTCTGCTCAAAGGAAGAACAACATGGAAACATCACTATCCTACTCCGTCAGAGGCTCAACCCGAGAGCGAGCAAGGTTCCACTACGAGTCTTCAATCTCGGTATGGCAACCGGCGCCGACAGATCTTGCTCTCGACGATGTTCTCGCGGGCTATACTCAAAAGCTCAGCCTGATGGGGGGAAGCGGTGGCAGCAGACCGCGACTCTTCGATCGACCGTCGTTCGACGACGAAGACCGTTACTCCTCTATCACGCTCAGGAGTCGAGACGGACGGATTCAGGAACCTGTGTATCCAGGCACGTACGCCGGCAGCAGCGGGGGATATTCGACCTCCCGGCACCCGAAAGCGATTGAGTATCTGCCTAGATCGTCGGGCAGCGGGAGTGTTTGTGTTTCTGAGGTCGAGAGTCGGCGGAGCAGCGGCAGCCGGCGGAGAACACGGGATGGCTTTGAGGCTTTGAGGTATGAAGAGGCCAGACGACCTTCTTCGAGGAAGAAGGAGGAGTACGGTGATGACGATATGTCTGTGTGGCCAGAGGACTCGGCGTCGCAGGTGTCGTCGCAGCAAGCGTGGACAGAAGTGTCGAGAGGGCGGTCGCGGAGACAAGAGAGTTGGGTTCTTTCGAAGTCGAGGCCAGGGAGAGAGTATGGAGGGCAGGCATCGGTCATCTATGAGGATGAGGATGAGTTTGAGCCGTCGTCGCGAGGATACACGACGAAAGATATCACGCCTTACACGGGTGGCGGCGGACGGTGAGAAAGAAACACGGAAACGACAGATGTTTAAACAATTTCTTTTGGTATAAACTTATTGACAACAGAACAGAGAGCACAGGGGTGTATCAAACAGGTCGATTGCGAATCCTAGTAGTACAGACCTACTTATCGCGCCAGGCGGTGCAGCAAGTAGAATGTGCGTTTTCCAGAGTTCCTTCAGTCATTTCCTACCCGTACAATATTGCGGCTCTTCAAGGCACGCAGTGTTTGCTCTTCAATCGCAAAGTGGGGTATCTTTCAGAGTCGAAGTCGTGCAAAGTCTGTCATTGTTCGTCGTGCTGGGGGGAAAGTTAGTTGAGGTGGTGAGTGAGGGGAGGGGTGAGTCGTACCTTTCGATCATGCGTAGTAGTACATTCTCGTCCGTCCCGGGAGGGTCAGTCGTAATGGTGAAGCTGGGGGTGTTGGTGAAGTTGTGTGGCTGCTGGTGCTTGATGGGAGTCGAGGCTCTACCGACGAGTGCTGCCGCTGCCGCTGCCGCTGGCGACGCCATCGCCGTTGGCATTGCCCCCACGCCGGCTCGTGTTCGAAGCGCCGCCAGACGAGCCCGAGGGGCGGTTCTGCGGGTTGGCAGGAGTGTTGGGTGCAGCGGTCTTCTCGCGGTAGACTTGACGGCACATGGGGCAGCGGCCTTGACTGGCGTCGGACTGGAGCCAGTCGGCGATACAGTGCATGTGGAAGCAGTGTGTGCACTCGCCGATGGCTAAGTAGAAATTGGGCTGTCAGCATGTGATCGACGGTCGATGATATATATATCGAGTTGCTACTCACTGATGGGGCAGTCCTCGCCGGGGTAGCGGCACTTGGCGCAGGTGCCCTCGAATTCGACCCGGCAGATGCCACAGGTATCGTCGTGGTCTTCGGGAAGGTCCCACTTCCACTCGGCGACGGCGTGGAAGGCCTTGATCTTGACGTGCATCTTGGCGGCGGCGGGACGAAAGGTCGAGCTAGGTCTGAAGAGATGAGGTAAGCAAATGAGCGGAGCGTGAGCTGCTATTCTGGTCGGTGTGGCTTGAACGACAACAATGGCAGGCACGCAGGTTGTTGATTGTAGGTGGAGGAAGGTGCAACAAAATGGTGGTGGTTCGAGACTTTCTTATTCGAGACGAGCGGATGTGCGATTCGTCGGATCAACGCCAGCTTAGATTTTGGCCCCTAAGTTGCGGCGGGCCGAGCTCGCTTAGGCTCGGCTTTGCCACGCTAGCCGGACGTGCTTGCTGCGTGCTTTCTGTGGGCCATCGCGTGCCGTCGCTGCACGCTTTGGGACAGCTTCCTCTTGCACACTGCTACGTATTTCCGTACCTCCAACACCCAAGTCGCAAGCGGGCGCAAGGGAAGCTGTGAACTTGCGTAGCCGCCCTTCTCCACTTCGTTGCCCGTCTCCTCACCATGACGCCGTCGACAATGCGATAGGCACCCAACAGGAACGAATCCATCTGCTGTCATGGCTGCCACAATACTCCTACGACATCCAGCATTGAAAAATAATCTCCTCGATCCTGCTTTCAAGCGCTTTTCTCCAATTATGTCGCGATCATATTCCTTCGACTCGTACCTCGTCACACCAGCAGAGTTGGACAAGGCACTGCAGAAGAATGCCCCTTCCCGACTGTCGACCTCGCCGAAAACGATTCCTGTCTGTGGATCCTGGTTCTTGCCGAACGATCCGGAGAAACGAACTGGATATGAAGTGTACAAGAAGGCACATATCCCAAGAGCACGCTTCTTCGATTTGGACAAGGTTGCAGACACTTCCAGTCCGTACCCGCACATGCTGCCCAACCCAGAGGTGTTCAGGGACGCCATGAGAGAGTTGGGCATTCAGCGTGACGATACGGTTGTTGTGTATGATTCTGCCGAGCTTGGCATATTCTCGGGTCCTCGCGTTGCCTGGACGTTCAAAGCCTTTGGTCATCCAAGTGTGCATCTCCTCAATAACTTTCGTCTTTGGGTTGAGCAGGGTCTTCCGGTGGAGGAGGGAGAGCAGAAGCGCTTTGACAAGAGCGAGTATCCAATGCCTCAGCTGGATGAGAGCAAGGTCGCGAGCTTTGAAGACGTCAAGAGCATCGCTCGAGATTACAACAAGGAGGGTAGCGAAGGAGTGCAGATATTGGACGCTCGTTCTGAAGGACGTTGGCGTGGAACCGAGCCGGAGCCTCGACCGGGTCTGTCTTCTGGGCATATGCCAGGCAGCATATCAGTCCCCGTGCCATCTCTGCTCGATCCCAAGACCAAGACGTTTCTCCCTGCCGAGGAGCTCAGAAAGATCTTCGAGGCGAAAGGAGTCGACCCGAAGATGCCAATCGTCTCCAGCTGCGGTACTGGCGTTACTGCAACGGTCATCGATGCAGCTTTGACGGAAGCTGGCTATGACGAAGGCGACCGCCGCATCTATGACGGATCTTGGACGGAATGGGCACAGAGAGTCAAGCCGACCGACAATTTGATTGTCAAAGAAACTTAGCATGGTGGGACTACGCGTTCAGGTTGAATAGTTGAAGCGGTGGCGTTGAGGAAATGATGCACTGTAAGATACCACTCCAGTTCCATATCGGCTTTGACAGCGGTCGTGGGAGTTTGAGGCTTTCATCTTTGCATTTGCCTCTGTACTAAGAATGAAGACACTTTCCTTGCAGTCCATCATGCTCCAATAGCCAAGAATCTTTGTGTTTCACTGACTCTTCCAACTGATAGACCCGAGTCTGTGGTGACTTGCTGCATGTGTCTGAACAGGGCTTACAACAAAAGGACATTGATGCGTGCATGTGCAGAAGGATCCCCAAGCTCGAGCCACCGAACGATCATGGGAGAATTATTCTAGCATAGGCTGGAATGTTTTTCTCGCCGTCGTTTGCGCCTACTGCTTAAAAAAGGTTCGTGCATATGTAATGCAGATGCACAAGATTCACTTACACAAACCCCAGAGATCGGCACGCGAACTCACCTTTATTCGAGATCACGTCAACTCCTAGATCCTTTCCACCTCGCGCACATTCATCAACTTGCGCTCCTCCTCCCTCCAACACCGACGCGCTGAGACATCACTACCAACACGATGCGTCTCCTCGCCCTCACCGGCCTCATCGGCCTCCCGCTCACCCTCGCCAGTCCTCTCCTCAACAACAAAGCCACCACCACGTCCCTCAAACTCAGCGAAGCCCAACCTTGGCACATCACCAACCTCATCGTCTTCGAAGCCAAACCCAGCAACAAGAAAACTTGCTCCTCCTACATCTCCTTCGACTTTCAAGACACGAACAAAGGAGGCCTCGCGCTCAATACCACATGCATGCGGAGTGTTCAGTCGAATTCGTCGTTGGTGGATGCGAGCTATCAGAGCTGCGAGAGCGAGTATGTCCATTTCGTGTATAACGAGGAGGAGTTGACGCTGGAGCATTTGTATCATGATGAGAGGTAAGCTAGAAGTTGGGGTTGGGTGGGAGGGGTGTTTGGGGACTGATTTTTTGGGGTAGTATTGGAGATCCGCCGTATGATGGCGCTGTTGCGTTTGGTCATGCGGGTTTGAATTTCACAAAGACGAAGGTGGAGGAGGGTGTTTTCAAGACGCTGACGGAGCTGTTTGTGCCTATTACGTTGCTGTCGGGATGAGAGTGGGATTTATATGCACGACAACAGCGTTTGCTATGGCTTTGGCTATGGGGATCACGGCGGCGATATGATTACCAGAATGGACCGGTAATGGATTGGAGATATGGAGATGGCTGTATCCTTGACTACACCCCATGAGCTGTGCACACCCTCCTGGCAACTCATTGACAGAGCGGTACATCGTCGAACTCTTTCCTCATATACTTCCTCAGCTCCTCCAGACCATTTTTGATGATCTCCGTCTTGTTGACATACCCAAACCGCACATATCCTTTGAACTCGTCGCCGAAACCCACATCGCCCGGCAACAGCATAACGCCTGTCTTCTCTTGGACGTCTTTGCAAAGCGCTGCGGCATCCACTGGTACGCCATCTCGCTCGAATTTGATGAATGCTGTCGTTCCAGCTACCGGTTTCACCCACGAGCAGAACTCATCGTGCTTGAGTACGAACCGTTCCAGCAGCTCCAGATTTGTCTTGGCGAGCTGGATGTTCCGGCTGAGAAGCGAGTGTATTGTGTCCGGCGATAGCGCGAACGCTGCAACGGCTTGATCCAACTGCGAGACTGATATCGTGGTGTAGTCTCTCGTCTTGGCAAGTTCAGCAATGAGCTCTGGACTCCGACTCGCGATCCAGCCAACTCGAATTCCAGCTAACGAGTACGCTTTGGACATGCTGCCGATGACAATGGTGTTCTTGTATCCTAGCGACATGGCCGAAGGAGGGAAATCCTCAGACATGGGCGTGATGCCGTGGAAGATGGGTCGATAGACCTCATCGGCCATAAGGACGATATTCCTTGACTCGCAGAGGTCGACGAGATCCTGGAGGAGTTTCTTGGGAAGAATGCAACCGGTGGGATTCTGTGGGTTGTTGATGATGATCACCTTGGTGTTTTCTTTCACGAGTGCCTTGAGATTTTCGATGTCTGGAACCCATTGGTTTGATGGATCGGATTTCCAGAGATCGACTGAGGCGCCTAGGGTGGCTGGGATTGTGTATAGTTGCTGGTAAGTTGGGTAGTGGCAGATGACATGGTCGTTAGCTCCGATGAGAGCGTAGAGGGCCAGGTGGTTTGCGGCTATGGCTCCGGGAGTAATGAGGATGTTCTCTGGGGAGAGGGGAGTTCCGACTTTGGAAGAGTAGAGACGACTGAGGTTCTCGCGTAGTCGTGGGATGCCGCGAATGTGGCCGTAGGTTTGTTCGGCGTCGAGGCCGATAATGTCACCAGCCTTGACTTCTTTGTTTTCGGACAGGGAGACGAGCTCGTTGATGGAAATGCTGGCGCAGCAGGTTTCGGCGATGTTGTATTTTGCTGTCGTTTCGTAGTCGTCCATCCACTTGAAGGCTCATTTAGTGGGGCTGTCGAGTTGGGAGTTGGGAATGGTGGCTTACCTGCTCGACAGCGAACGGAGGGATGGGAGCCATGGCGGGACGAGTATGAGGAGAGGAATACGGGGAAGGAAGAGAGAGAGGAAATGGAGCAGATGAAGTGGCCTACAGCTAGCTTTTGGTTCCTGAAAGCACTCCGCTTCGTTCCACGTTACCGTTCCCGCCTGCTTGTACCGGTAGGGCGTGCTTCTCGCTCCCTGTTGTACTTCTTGGTAAAGGGCCACCAAACCACTACGATCGGAAGATGATAGTATAACAAAGTGATAACGATAATATAACAGATGGTGATGGTGATGGAATGATGAATAGCGATGACAAGAAAGAAGTGGTTAGATGGCCGGGATGAAGTCAGGTACCACGTGGGCTCCGCGGCTAATCCCCACCTTATCATCGATCGGCTGGAGCTCATTCACCTCCGTCACATGCTCTCACTCCCAGCACTGCCTCACAGCTTCATCTTGATACATACAAACACTCGCCTGACTTGGTACATCGCTGCACACACGGCAGCTTTCACTCCTTCGTCTGTTCGCTGCCTTCTCTTCATATTATCCATCTCCCATGCGTTGCCCCAGCGACAGCTAGAGCTCTGGCCTTCTGCCTATCCACCGTCTGCTCCCGCCACGTATCGCCTTCGACATGAGACGCTCTCACTATACGACGTCGCTCCTGACGCTGCTTTATCTGCCTTGGGCTGCCCTCGCCAGCTACAAGGCGAACCAGTATTACTCCTCAAACGACGACCTCCTCCTCCAATCGAACCCGTTTGCCTTGTATGACAAGCGCCCGGAAGACTGCCCGCCGTGCTTCAACTGCAATCTCGAAGACAGTGTATGTCTACAGTTCGGCAACTGTACAAAAGCTAGCGGAAGATGTTCGTGTCCACCAGGCTTCGGCGGCGAAGATTGTGCTCTGCCACTCTGCGGCTCACTCGCCGATGGAAACAACCGCGCTCCAAGAGATGGCAGCAACCCTTGTCAGTGTAAAGAAGGCTGGGAGGGTATCAACTGCAATGTGTGCAAGACACATGATGCCTGCGATGCCATGGTCCCGCAAGGCGAAGGAGGCGTGTGCTACCAAGAGGGCGGACTCGTAAAGGAGAACTTCCAGATGTGCGACATCACAAACCGCAAGATTCTGGACCAGTTGAAAGATCAGAAGCCCCAGGTGACATTCAGCTGTAACGCTGAGCGGGCAGATTGTAACTTTCAGTTCTGGGTCGACCAGCTGGAGAGCTTCTACTGCGCTCTCGACGGATGTGATGCAAGCTTTGTCGCCGCGGAGAACAGGAATACGACCAAATACCAGTGCAAGAAGATCAAGTGCGCGTGTGTACCTGGCCGTATGCTTTGTGGGAAAGAGGGCAGTATCGATATATCCGACTTCCTCGTCGAGGAGATCAAGGGCCCGGCAGAGTTCAAATCGATAAGCACCCATGGTGGTTCCAGCGATGATGGAAGTAGCTTCTCAGAGCCTGCCATGAACGACTTGATCGCGAGCGTCTTCGGCGACAGGAGCATCTTGCTTAAGTGCAACAGTGGAGAGTGCCTATACAAGCTGGATGTCCCGGGGTACGAGCGCCCAATAAAGACGATCAACACGCCACTCATTGCGGGCGTGATCGCTGGCTGCGCTCTTTTCATTGTAGCCGTCATCCTCCTAGTCTACTTCCTCTGCCGAAGAAACGGGCAGCGCCATTGGGGGCCTATTCATCTGTCGGACGATGAAGAGGAAGAGAATGCTCGACTCTTGGCTGATCACAAACCTGCGGCGTTACTGTTCGAGAACGTATCGTACAACCTGAGGGGCAAGCAGATTCTATCTGGCATTTCGGGCGCCGTGCATCCCGGCGAGCTGTTGGCCATCATGGGAGCTTCCGGCGCTGGCAAGACGTCTTTTCTGGACATTCTGGCTCGCAAGAAGAAGCGCGGCAACGTTGCAGGTGATTTCTGGCTCAACGGTAACAAAGTTGTGGACGAAGACTTTCGGGGCGTTATCGGATTTGTTGATCAGGAAGATACCATGCTTCCGACTTTGACGGTGCATGAGACGATCCTGGATTCTGCCCTGCTGCGCCTACCAAAGCAAATGAGCCGTGCTGCGAAGGAACAAAAGGTAGAGAATGTTGAACGGCAGCTTGGGATCTACAAT
Source organism: Mycosphaerelloides madeirae (assembly GCA_002785995.1). NCBI lineage: Eukaryota > Fungi > Ascomycota > Dothideomycetes > Mycosphaerellales > Mycosphaerellaceae > Mycosphaerelloides > Mycosphaerelloides madeirae. The sequence goes on along the minus strand of NHNV01000001.1, from coordinate 102,153 downwards.
ATCAGACATCAGGTTATTGGTTCTGAAGAGGGCAGCGGCCGTGGCATTTCTGGTGGCGAGAAGCGGAGAGTGGGCATTGCCTGCGAACTGGTCACAAGTCCCAGCATCCTATTCTTGGACGAGCCTACTTCCGGTCTGGACGCATACAACGCATACAACGTCATTGAATGTCTTGTAACACTGGTCAAGACGTACAACAGGACGGTCGTTTTCACCATCCATCAGCCACGCTCCAACATCGTCGCTTTGTTCGATCAGCTCATTCTCTTGGCGCAAGGTCGAACTGTCTACAGCGGACCTTTTGGAGAATGTCAAAGCTACTTTGACGGCATTGGATACTCATGCCCACCCGGCTTCAACATAGCGGATTATTTGGTAGATCTTACCATGCACTCCGGTCTACCGCCTGACCCCGAGGACATGGATACTTTGTATCCAGAGCGCGAAGGCCGAACGACTCGTGCTAGCTCGACAATGGCGGTGAAGAGCATACCCAGCGTCAGTAACGTCAGCGTTGGAGAGTCGGTAGGCTCTGGCGGTGGAGACGGCTCCCTACGACCGAAATCGAAACGAAAGACTAGCATTCGACAGCAGCAGGAGAGGCAGCTATATTCCAGAAAGAACACAACAGACTTCCCCACGGCTCCTAGCGTACGCAGTGAAGGCGATAGCGTTCTGGAGAGAGATATCGAAAATAACCAACAGCAGTGGCTCAAGCTTTCACGACAGCAAGGTATTCCAGCACCGCAAATTTCGGAGGACTCTCAAAATCTTCTCCCCGATGCCGATGGTGTAGTCACGAATCTGGACTTCCTGGTATCATCATACCAGGGCTCGGAAGTCGCTTCTCAACTGCGCAGCGACGTTCATGATGCCGTCTCAACGGCGGACAACAGTAACGGACATCCCAACGGAACACCAAATGGAACCTCTGCTAGCCGAGTCCAGGGCTACAAGAAGCCATGGCTCCACACGCAGTTCATTGTCCTGTCATTCCGCACCTGGCGCAACCTCTACCGCGATCCTATGCTCATGCTCACCCACTACGCCATTGCCATCGTCCTTGCTGTTTTCACAGGCTTCCTTTTCTACGGCCTGACAGACGACCTCAAGGGCTTCCAGAACCGCCTCGGTTTCTTCTTCTTCTTACTCGCTCTTTTCGGCTTCAGTACTCTGACATCCCTCACCGTCTTCGGACCTGAGCGCCTTCTATTCCTACGAGAGCGTTCCAAGGGCTATTACAACCCTCTGGCGTACTACCTTTCCAAGGTGGTCTTCGATGTCGTCCCTCTACGACTCATCCCACCTATCATCACCGGATGCATCGTATACCCCATGACCGGCCTTTTACCGACATGGCCTGAGTTCTTCAAGTTCATGCTCTTCCTCGTCCTGTTTAATCTCGCTGCAGCGATGATATGTCTCTTCATCGGGATCTGTGTCCGCAACCAAGGCGTGTCCAATTTACTCGGCGTATTGGTCATGCTTTTCAGCCTGTTGTTTGGCGGCTTCTTGCTCAATCACGAGACGATACCCAAGCCTCTCTTGTGGTTGCAGATGGTAAGCCTTCCCATACAAATCCCCCCTCGCACATCTACTAAATTTTTCTTCCTAGCTTTCAATATACCACTACGCCTTCGAAGGTCTCGCTGTCAATGAAGTCCGCTATCTGACGCTCATCGACAAGAAGTACGGTCTCGACATCGAAGTGCCGGGATCAGCTATCCTGTCGAGTTTCGGGTTCAATGTGCTGGCTTTGTGGGAGGATGTCATCGGGCTGGCCGTCTTTTGCGGCGCGTTTCTGGTACTGGGATATTTGGCTCTGCACTTTATCCTTGTGGAGAAGAGATAAAGAGATTGTACAATGTTTTGAGAAGCGATGCATATGTAAGCTGGCGTTTTGGGAATTGTGTAGATGGAAGAGGAGGGGAGATCATGAGAAGGCCTTATTGACTTGGCTGCACTCGAGCAGGAAGGATACATGTAGCTGGGGAGGACTTGACATATGGGTATGGCAGAAGTCCTTCGATCGCCTCTTGATACGAATCGTAACCGCCTAGCCTTACTATGATCTATGTGATCTGGTGATTGAAAGAAGAAGCAGGTTATGATATCACTGGCAGCGTCCATCTCAGCTGCAGGCGCGAATCGTGCACGGGCATCTTTGAGCAAACTTCGATCCGAATAGAAATCAACAGAGCAACTTCAACAGAAAAAAGGGTTCCCGCGCATGAGTAGCGATGTTCAACGCCGTGTTGACTACTCTTCAGAAAGAGATCAGTTGCAGGTTGATAGGCCCAAAAGCCTCCTCCTGCTCCACACTGAGCATGTTCTTCGTGCCGAGAGCGAGAACATGCAAGAACGCCTGCGCCGCGACGATATTGCTATTCGTTTCCTGCGGCAGGAGCTGGTGGAAGTCGATAGAGGGAGCGTCATCCTCATCCTCATCGATGGCAGACTGCACAAAGTCCAGAAAATTGGCGCTCTCCGCGCCTAGAGCCGCACGCTGCCATTGCGACTGCACAGCTGTTTGCGTGTCGACTTGGGCAGCGGGACCGAACAGCTCAAAGGCTTGGTCGCCGGTGAGATCGGCCATGTCGGAGTTTTGCAGCTGGAGGGCGTCCATGTCGTCTAGGCCGAAATTGTCGCCGCGGCCGATGAGAGGGGAGGCGGTGGTGAGGCGGCTGCTGCGACGGTTGAGAATGTTGAGTTGAGGCTGAGGGCCGCCGCCAAAGGAGCCTGAGGTCGGATGAATGTCTGTTGGTCGGCGGGAGCCGGCGCTTTGGTTCCAGGGGAAAAGACTGGAGAGGTGGCGGTCGTCGAGAGGTGTCGGGGCGTCTCGGCCTTGCTCGATAGTGTCGTCGTCGTTCTGGACTTTATCGTCGAAGACACCTTGGAAGCCATCGTCGAGGAAGTTGCGTCCGATTTTGTCGGATGAAGGTTCGCCGCGCGAGCGCATACGCCGGCTGTTCTCGGACAACTCGTCGTCTTCTCTCTCGCGCTTCTTTCCAGGGTTGAGCAGATCGATGCCAGTGAACGCTTTTACGATGCGAGCGCCCGTGAAGATGTCGAGCGGACCACGCATGCCTTGGTCGAGTGCTCCGAGAACCCAGTGTGCAGCATTCTTCTTCGCTATGGCAGCCAGCTTGTGGTTCTGCTTGGAGCTTAGGGCTTCGTTCATGTTGGCCAAGTACTCTTTTTGCCAGCCGGAAAGAACGCTGCTGCTCAGGGTTGTGGCGCTGTCCAAAGCCATGGGCTTCTTCTTTCGCTCTTTGCGTTGGGCGAGGGGGGCAGAGGCAGTCTCGGAAGTTGTCTCTTGTTGCAAGTCTTGGCCTAGGCGGTCATCTCTCATGAGGCCGTCTTGCATGGGCATGAAGGCATCTTCTACCTGGTCTCCTTGGCCGTCCTATTCTCGGTTAGTAAGGTCGACGAAGAGGACAATATCGTCAGGACTTACCACAGGATGAGAGCTGAAGCGGTCGCTTCGTGCCTTATCACCTGGTCCGGCACTGACGGACTCCGTGCGATCAACGGCGCCAGATGGACCGCGCGGCTGGCGCACTGGGCCTCTGTCAATTTGCATAGGGTCATCGAAGTCCTCCATCAAGCCCAAATCATCGTCGTACATCATCTGTGGAGGGTCCACCCAGGACCCAGGATCATTGTCGCCACGAACGCCGAGCAAGTCCAGGCCGCCCACTGGTCCGCCGACGAAAGAGCTGTTTGATGGCGGCAACATCAGATTACCTATGCTCTGACGAGATGCCATGGTGAGCTGAGAGCTGTGTTGAGAGAGCAGCGAGGTCATTTCGTCATTGGAGGGGCCGAAGGAGACGTCGTCGAGTGGCATCAGGTCCATGTCCAGCAGGAAGTTTGGATCGTCGGGCAGCATGAGCTGTTGTGTGCTAAAGCAAGAACATTAGCGTCTGTGATAGCCGTGTGTAAAAGCAAGGTCGACTCACCTTCGCTTGTTGGCGCCCTCAGGCTCCAAGTCCGCCTGCTTGATGGCTCTCAGCATAGCACGCATATTGCTGCGAGCGGTCTCGGCATCGTTCAAGACATAGCCACACTGCTGCGAGTAGACGCGAGTGAGACCATAGCTGCCGCTGCTGTCAGCGATGACTTTGGCATGATACTCAGCCACGAGCACTCACAGCAAGTTGCTTTGCAGCCTCAACGCCATTGGCGCATCCGGAGTGACGATGATATCGCATGCTTTGGACACGTCGACGTCGAGAATGGCCTTGCGCGAGACCTTCTTGAGCGAGGACTTCGCGCCGAGGGTTGCCATGAGCCTGTGAAAGCAGTCAGCAACAGGTAGTATTGGCTCGCCGGACGTGAAAGGACTTACCAGACGGTCGCAACGCCGTACTTGCGCGAAGTGAGGACTGCGTTTACTGTCAGCTGGCACGTGAAAAGAATGCGAGCGCGACAAACGCACCTTCGTGTGAATAGAACATGCTGGCGTTGCAGTGCTAGATGACGTGCACGACGTGAGGATGTCACACGCAGTGGAATGTGAGGTGAGTGCGCCAGTCGCCGTACGTCGTGAATGGCGGAAGTTGAGGTGGGTGAAGTAGAGGAGGATGTTGTCAACCGGGATGGGCGGCCGCCGCGATCTGAGAGACCCACTGTCACATGTCAGAGCACCAAATCAGGAAGGGACGGGACGGAGTGGGATATCTCTTGGCGAATGCTAATCAATGCATGCATCTGTTTTTCGCGCATCGCATTCATAGCAGCCTCCTCACACTGCTCTCTGTCTCGTCATCCACCATGCCATCACACATACCCTCATTCTTTGCTCTCAATCTTGGGCAGCTCCACCGCCCTGTACAGCAGGATGAGCGCACTGTGGGTCTCACCGCCTCCAGACAGAGTCTCGATCTTCTCGCTCTCCACCTCCTGCACCTTGTCATCGTTGAACCACCACCACTTGCCATCCTCAATTTGGCCGGCAAGCGCAGTCTTCTTGACGTATGCAGTATAATGGCCAGAGTCTGCAGAAGAGCCTTGGTGGGTGACTACGCCGCGAAGCTCGTACAGACCAGTCTGGTTTGCAGCTGAGTCTTTCGCAAGATCAGCATGGACGAGGGAGAGTAACTCCTTCTTGGCCTTGAGGATGTCCGCAGCCTTCTCCGCCTCAATCTCCTCGTCCGTCTTGAACTTCTCCTCCGTGCCGCCCATTAGAGTATCTTCGCTTGCACCCGCCGCTTTCTTCTCAGCACTCAGCGTAGCCTCGTCCGCTGGCCCCTTGCCCTTGGCTTCACGTTCCTGCGCTTTCTCCTTCCTCTTCTGAAGCGGCTCGCTGCTGCTCGAGCCGTTGGCAGAGTCCTCCATTTCCTTGCGCATGCGCTTCTGTCGCTTCTTGGCCCGCTCGACATCTTCCTCCTCCTTCCGCAATTCACGAATCTTGTCTCGGACCGGAACGAGCTTCTTGCGCAGGTCTTCGGTGCAGAACTCGAGCACATCGATCTCGTGCTGGAAAGTGACCTTGCGAAGAATCTTGGCCTTCTTTTGGGTGTCTCTACGCCAGAAGAATCGTACGAAATGGACTGGAAGGTACTTCGGCAGTCTCGAGATGCGAGATGTGCGCGTGTAGCTGGCCTGTCGATTCAGCGTGGAAGACTCCTTCTCGATCTTCTCGTTGAGCGCGATGCTGATGCCTTCTCGAAGGTGGTTGGTCTCTCCTTGGATGTTGCACTTGAGGTCATTGAAACTCTCAAAGTTAGTGATCGATTCCTCCTCAGGTGCCTCATCGCAAGTCGTGGTGACTTCGAATTGTCCAGCCATGAACTTGTCTATCCAGCTCTTGAATCCAAGCTCCGTCGCCTCGTCCTCCTTCAGCTTCAGAGACTGGCTCAGGGTCGAAATGAGCTGAGACCAGACTTCTTCTGCATCTTGCTGAGCATAGCCATGCCCGTTCTTCGCCCGTTCTGCAAATTGTGGGAACTTCTGTCGCAGTGAAGTGAGAAACATCAGAGGAGGAAAGCCTTGCTGCGTCTCGCCCATTTCCTTGTACAGGTTTCCAAGTGCAGAGGTCAAGTCTCCGCCAGCGCCTAATCCCCCGATTCCTGCCTGTGCGAGTTGATCCGCGGAGAACAGGTTGGATGACGATGGGCCAGCAGTAGATGCACTAGGCTTGTATGTCTTCAGCTCCTCTACCAGCTCCGGAACTGCTCTCAGCGTCTGGAGTGTCGCGTTGGCGTAGCAGGTGTTTCCCATGTTCTGCAATCCCGCTGGCGTTGCCCCCACCTGTTGAGCCAGCTCCGCTTCCGTCAAATCCTCTGCAAACTTGATCTTCTCCTTCGGCGCCTCAGCAACAACCTTCTCGGAAGGTGTGCCTACCAGCGTGATCGTCGCTCCCGCCTTCAGTCCTAACGAGGATAGTGGTGTATCATCCTTGACCATCTTCTTCGCCAAAACCTTCTGGTTCTCGGGCTCGACATTGGTGAGGGAGTAGAGCTGCATCTTCAGTTCTTCTCCATTCGAGTCGGTGTCGATTTCGAGGTCGTATGTCTTGCCTACATGCTTGACCTGTTACACATGTACTGGTCAGTAAGAAACCCTGCCGTCCACGACATGTTTCGTGCTTGCCTTGATAGCTAATGGCGCCATGATTGCTCAGTTGGCGGTTCTGATGCGCCAGAGTACACGTGATGGGGAGCCTTTCGGAGCGGTAAGATTGATTGTGAAGGTTGGGAGGGTGTGGGCAGGCAAACAAGTTGCATGGCGTGGAAGCAGAGAGATGCACAGTGAAGGTCATCACATCACGGGAAGCAACGCATGAGTGCCTGAGGCCACAACGTTGCATATGAAGATTGAGAATGCCATCTAGCATCTGAACATTCTCGGTAGGTCCTCTTCTACGACCGTAAATAAAATGTCGGCCGCATTTTTCCCTTACTTATCTCTGATCAGCATTTACAGGAAACGGCCAATGTAATCCTCTTACCTCATCGTACCAGGCTCGGGGTATGTTGCGAAGACTGACACCCTCTCGATTAAAGCCATCTATGTCGCAGGCGTCGTCAAAGTATTCACCTCCGTCTCGACCTACTCGATTGAACCCGTCGCGGTCTATCAAACTTTAGTACCAATGTCTGATACAAAGCAAATCTGAGTTACTTACCACGGCCGAGAGCGTTAAAACCATCGTAATCGTATCCATCTCAATCGAAGCCATCCCGAAAGCCCTCGTCGTCTATAATTAGTCAGTCAAAACTATTTGAAACTCGCACATGATACTCACTGTAACCATCTCTGTCGAAGCCGTGCACATCGAAGCCAGCTACATTATATTCGTCACGGTCGAAATTGTCATAGTCCTAACCATACTCGTCGAGCCCGTCTTCATCGTACCCCAACAGTCCTTCACTGTCATCTCTCCAGACTTCATGGCCGTCGTGCTCATAATTCGGCTCCCAGGGAATGCCTTCGCGATTCACACCAGTTGTCGGATCATATTCGTTCTGATTGAATCCTTCCTCGTCGTAGACTGGCTTGGCATACTTGGGATATCCCTATTCACAGGAAACGAGGCCAGCCGACTGAGGACCACAAACGAGACAGAATTCGGCGCTAAGACGGCAAGTCATGCTGTGGGGTCAAAATAAGTACAGTTCCTCAAACTCCAAGCGCTGTCGTCACTCACTGATTTCAGGCATCGGACTTGTTTACCCTATATACCGCAGGAGAAGCACTTGTGCCACAGCCAACGATTTTCTTCCGGCAGTGACTCAACGAAAATCATAATCTCCTTTTCAGATTCGCCATCTACCTGGCAGAAATAGGGTTCCTTTCCTTTTCGCGCAACTCTTGCAAAGTCGGCAAGTGACATGGCTGCAATAAGGGCAAATGACCGCCAGTCCATCACCGTGAGTCTCGGCGTTGAGGAAGCGCGAGTGTCCCTGAGCAATCTGGCACTTCTTATCGGCGCATCAGGTCCTCACGGTCGACGGAATATTGTATTCGTCGGTCTTATCGTAAAAGGCGTCGAGTTTGGCTTCGAGGTCCGCGTCGCCCATGCTCAGCAATCGAAACACCCTCTCGGCAGGGATATGGAAGTTCTCGCCACCTGGGCAGACCAGAGGGTAGTGTCGCTCGTCGTACGTCGCTATCTTGACGATCCGGACAAGACATTCTTGACAGATTCCATGTTCCTCGCGGCCAGAGTAGAGCACATGGCTTTTCGAGTAGTTATCGCAACAGATCGTGCACTTCTTGGTGTCGAACATGATCACTGGACAGTAAGCTGCTGTTCCAACGTCTATTGAAGAGTGTGTCTGCGATTGAGAAAGTAGAGAAAGTTATTGAGCTGCTGGTGCAGAACAATAGAATTAGTGAAGGAAGTGCCCAAATCGGCGGCTCAAAGACTCGACACACTTTTCTCTTCACCATTGTAACTTTTGGACATCCAATCGGCGTAGGGCTCGGAGACTGCACTCAAGCATTGAACATTGTTTCGAGAGAACATATTGCCTCTTTGTGATGTAAATGCGGTATAGCCAGGAAAGCGACAGCGGTATACAAGAACACCGGAGGTAGGAGGATAGTGTTGCTGAAGCTTGCAGTATACAAGTGGCAGAACCAGGTAGAGCAGTGTCGTGAAACAAGACCGTGAGCCGGCTAGTCCCAAAAGTCCCAAAGTAAGGGAGGGCATGTCGTTAAAGTATCTCCTCCATAGCTTGCTGCTTAAGCAAACCGCATCGAGATGATCTCTGGCTCCAACGAACGAGTACATGCAGAGCTCCCGAGGCAATGAGGTACGTCAAACACCTCGTATTCGGTTTTCGTGGGAGTTTGCCAGGAGACCAAGCGCTTACGAAATGACGAGCGGTTCCAGGTTGCTTGCATGAGCGGGTACTCCTTGTCAGGTGCTGCAAACGATCTCCATCTCGCTGATCGCCCGAAGTCTGGCTTGTATATCGTCGAGAATGGAGTGATATGTGTTGGCTTGTCCCTCCTGATCACAGATGGCATAGCATCAAATCTGTCAAGGTCTTCTGAGAACGCACCAGAGACCAAGCACAAATCCGAGGAAGAATCGAACCGTCCCAAAAACGCGTCGCCAGACATTTAATGCAAGTATTAGCATCCATAGTCTTGACCATGTTCATGCATCTTGCTCCATATGCCTGTCGTCGAGGCAAGCTACCGGAAATCCTACCCAATTCGGAAGCTCAATGGAGAAAAAGGCGTAAATTCTCTTGGCCTGTGGATCTTGATACGGTAAGAAGCCCGATTCGAGACCTTGTTAATGCCTGATAAAGGGTATGGTTGCCGACGTCCAGAGAGCCTCATAAGCATACATTTCACGGTGGAGCAAGCTCTCGTTTGACCAGTCGTTCAATATCGTTCGCAAGTCGGCAAACAATCGATCGAACTTTTCAGATCGCCTACGGAACCACAGTCGTTCTGGTATCGGTCGTTCACGAGCCTCCGGATTAATATGAGCTCCAGTGCAGTTGCAGATATATCGGCCACCCCGGCGACGGAACATGGGAACCCTCCAGCAAAAGAATATTCTCAGAGCCCATCAATAGTCCGCTTCAACGCGAGAGATCCCACGATGACGACTGATCTCCTGATCTCGGTCATTGAGCGAGACGGTGGTGTGGTTGTCGAGAATATCATCACCAGAGAGCTCGCAGTCCAGATAAAGACGGAACTGAGACCCTACTTCGATACGGATGCGATTGATCGATCAGGATTCTTTCCAAGCACGACGCAAAGAGCAACGGGTCTCTTGGGCCGGTCTGCTGGCTGCGTAGAGTTGGCTATGAACAAGACCTTCATTGACGTGGCGAACAAGATGCTCTCGTCGACGTACACGTACTGGGATGGCCAGGAGCAGTATACGTGCACGGCTAAGCCTATCATCTCCTCGACGGTGGGATTCAGAGTCAATCCAGGAGGGAAGCAGCAATGCCTTCATCGCGACGATAGGTGAGAGTCTTTAGGTCGAGCCCGAGTGAGTCATTGTGCTGAAATCTTTCCACAGCGATTATCATACGAGAAATTGCGACATGCCGGCGATGATTGGATGCGTGACAGCGCTCACAAAGACCACACGAGAGAATGGCGCAACGATATGTATTCCACGGTCGCATTTATGGGGGCCAGAACGATGTCCGCATAACCACGAGGCTGTGCCGGCGGAATTGGAGCCTGGTTCGGCTCTCATCTTCGTGGGGAATCTTTACCACGCTGGAGGAGGCAACACCACGAGGTGAGAGAGCAGCAGCGGTGTGTTCTTAGCTAGCCAGGCTGATTAAGAAGCAGAGACCAAGCGCGAGAAACAGTCGGCATATTCCTCTGCAAGCCTTACTACCGCCCAGCAGAGAATCAATTCTTGATGGTACCTCCAGATAAGGCCAAGCATCTCCCGCCTCAAGCTCAGCGACTGTTGGGATACGGTATCTGCGAGCCGAGCGTTGGTTTTGTCAATTACCAGGTAAGTGAGCTTGAGTAGTGAAAGCGGAGATTTCTAACTGGTTGCAGGACCCTATGCGTGTCCTATTTGGCGTTGAGGATGAGGAGACAATCGATATGTGAACTGCTGCAACCCAGCGCAGGCAGGCATCTTCATCTTAGTGCACCATCCCGCGGTCGTCGTATTTTAATGAGTCAGATTACCAGGAACGTGAAGCCTCGAGCGGACTCCTCTCGGGCATATGATATCCAATTCGGCGTAGCTGTTTCGCTCATCTTCCAAAACCGTCTGAGAAATTCCACAGCAGGGGCGCAATTTCGCCAGCCGGTCGATCTCATGATATGGTCAAATTGGGTCTGGATAAGGCTCTGTATGTGGAGACATCCTCTGGCTTCCGTGCCGACAAGAAACAGCGGCCAGACGAAGTTTTGCAAGAGGGGGCCAGTGTCCTTAATGCGGTGGAAAGCTGCAATGGTGTCATGCATACAATTCTGTCGGAATGAGACATGATTCGAGTTTCCCAATAGGGCCTGGCAGCCATAAAGAATACCAGCGTGTCGGAACATGTCAATTCCGGCGTCGAAGTCCTTGTGTAGACCAGCACTGTAGTTTTCCAACATCTTCTGTGAGAAGTGACGATCTCTTTGCCGACAGTACTCGAATCTTGCCTGCAGGACTTCGATACTGGCAAGCTCCGGAACCTCGAACGCGAAATCGCAGGTCCTCTCAAGAATAGTAATTTCTTGTATGAGTTGAAGATATTCAACTAGAAGGTCAACATCCTCTGGTGGGATGACGTCGCCGGATATCTGCTCGCCGCCGTCAAATGTTGTACATGAAGCGAGGGCGTCATATGTAAATGCTTCCATGAGCAGACATCGCCATGTCTTGTCTTGCATTGCCGGAGAACCAGGCGACGCTGCCCACCGCCGTGTCATAGTCCTGACTCCCTGCCAGTGGAGATGCCAAAGGCGACTGTCAGAGTGAATCATGCCCAAATTACATAGAACAATGGTTGTCGCCAAGGTCCCGTTGTAAGGACCTTCTTGACCCATCGCATTAGCCCTGCCCATCTCACTTCGCAGATCTTGAGTAAGCAATCGCAGACTCCGATCTCGGTACTGATCAGAAGTGCTCCCGTCCTCGAAAACCCAAATAAGTCCCGTCTTCGTAGCGAAGTGTTCAGCAGCCAGTGCCAGAAGAGACAAAAGAAGCGGTTGACATTCCAAAGCCAAGGGAACTATGATGGTTCGCCATTCATTTTCAGGACCATCAACCCATGACATCAATGGAGCCACGATATGGTCAAAGTACTTTAAGAGGTCTTGCTGTGAGCGTCCCAGGAGGTTGGCGGGCAGAGTGAACGAAGTGTAGTCTTGGTTGGAGGCAAATCTGTTGCTTAAAAGCAGATTTTGCCCATTGCAGGTGATGAAAGTCTGAGCGACAGGGCTGGCGACGCTTTCGGTGGGCGTGATGGCTGGTGATTGGCTGCGACTTGTCAAAGCTTCTGTTGCTGAAGAGTCACTTTTCTTGGAAGGACTGGGAGTTACAGGGACTGCCTTCCCACTGAGTCTGCCGCGCGAAGCGACGCCAGATCCCCAACGAATTCGAAGACCATAGCCAGGGCACTCAAGCGCCTTAAGCTGGCATCTTTGTGGACGGGTCAGCAACGACGCTCAGGACTCAGGCAACAATGAGTCATGTACTTCTTGCAGGTAGGCAGACTTCGATCGCAGCGTATTCGTCGTCGATTGCAGTTCCGGCAGTCTGAACGGTACCATCAGCCTCAGCGACTGGAGACATTATAACTCGTTACCTTTGACTGCTCGCGGTTCATGCGGGTTGAGCGAGGATAGACGGAGGCTCATCTTGGCAGATTAAACTGCAGTTCACGCGTGGTATGAGGCCGAACGAGTTGTCAATGCGTGGCACTTGGTGTGATGGTCGGTGTAGCTCGCAAAACGCTCTAGAAATACTCCAGCATTGCCTCACGGCAGTTCCTTCGCAGAATCGGCCAGCAGATTCGCGGACGGCCTTTGAGTCCTGTGGAGGCTGGGACGGCATGCGAGAAAGCTAATCCTGCAGCTCCTCAATGCAAGGCCAGCGGCTCACGAGAAATAGTAGAGACATCGTGCCACTACGTCGATAATGATATATTTCCGTACGGATGGCCTGGTAGGACCACGAGCTGCTTGAAATATTTCCGGTATGCCTGGCAAGAGCCCGTTCTTTGAATTTGGCCTTGGCCATTGGAGTTTCGCACAGGAAGCACCGAAGCAGGAGAAAGAGTAGAGACGCTCGTTAGGCCATGGAAGATATACCGCTTTATCCAGGCGGTGTGTTGGATGGGATCTTGCTCTTCCACAGGACAGAAAAGCTCATTGCATGGGTGTTCACAGTGTTGATGTTGGCGAGAGGTTGAAGAAATGGGAGTAGGCACGACTATGACGCGAAAGTCGACGTCAAAACTCGTGTAATGATATCGACCTCACCTGCATTTCCTTGCTTTCGACCTCACGTCGACAAGTGTCAAAGGTCGACGACGTCTACCTACGTACACCCTTGCATCTGAAATTATTGCCGTTGATGTGGCCAGGAAGGCCATCACGTGTGTCTGCACGCCCATGCCGTTCGCAGCAGCTTAAGACAGCCCTTTCTTATCTCCTGTTCAAAACTCCATCTGCGCTCTGCACCAACACGCTCTCATTTCAACTATGGAGCCTGCGCAAGACACAGGTGAAAGGCCTTCGGGCGTCAAGCTACGCTCATACCAGCAGGAAATGTGGCAAGCAAGCGTACAGAAGAACGTTATCGTTGCTGTATGTCCACCGTATTCTACCACCGGACAGAACCCGACTGACCGTCTCGCAGATGGACACTGGCAGTGGGAAGACGCACGTTGCCATCGCTCGCATCCTGACGGCTCTGGAGAGTTCGGACAGTACCAAGGTAAGGACTCCTTCTCGGCGGCAACATCCTCTTGGAACATGCGCAACGTCTCTAATCCGTCACAGCTGGTATGGTTTCTCGCCCCGTCCGTCGCCTTGAGTACACAGCAAGCCGAAGTCCTGTCAGAAAACCTTCCGGCGTATCGCGTCAGAACCCTGACTGGAAACGATGGAGTGGACAAATGGACCGATCAGCGACTGTGGGACGCCGCTCTTGCAGACGTGAGAGTAGTTGTAGGCACACCTGCAGTGTTATCTGACGTCCTTACCCACGGTTTCGTGAATATAGCTCGACTTTCGTTGCTGGTCTTCGACGAGGCGCATAGGGCCAGCAAAAGACATCCGATGAATGCCATCATGCAGAATTTTTACCACTCAGCGAAACAGCGAGGCGCCAAGGTGCCGGATATCCTGGGTCTCTCTGCCTCGCCTGTCATGAGCACCAAAAAGGGCACTCTCGAGTATGTCAAAAGTGAAATGAATTATATGAATGCGCTAAGTCTGAGCCTGGGCAGGCAGATCGAGCGGAACCTTGACAGCGTCGCGGCGTCCCCGAAGCAGCATCGCGCCGATCTGGAGGCATATGTCAATCCTCCAAAAGTCGAGGTCATTCCGTACGAAGAGGCCTGCATTGATGCATCGATGACCGCTGACCCGATGTGCAATGCACTTCACCAGGCCATTGAATCTTACGACATTGAAACTGATCCATACGTTCTGGAGTTGAAACAGGAAGGCGATGCCAGGTCACGGAAGTTACTCGCGAAGATACTGATGAACAGAAAGACATACACCCTAGACCAACTCCGGGCTCTCGATCTTCGCGCCTGCAACATGTCGTTTCAGCTTGGGTCGTCTGTGGTCAGTCTATCGTATAGGACGTACTTTGGTGTTGATTGACTGACAAGTATAGGCCAGATGGTATATCTCAACTTGCGTCAAAAACTACAGAGAGGCAACTCGCTCTATGGCTGATGTCACGGCTTTCATGCCGGATCTATCTATGAGTGATCGTACCCATTTGAACCGCGTTTTTGACGCTATCGAGGAACACATTCGCCACTTGAGCCCAACTATGGGCAACCCAGAGTACGGAATTACAAACAAAGCTTCACAGCTGATTGGAGTTCTGACCCGACATGCCGGCGCTTCTTTGAGAGGCATAGTGTTCGTTGAGCAGAGAGTGCAAGTGACCGCACTCGCCCACCTATTAGAGCAACGGCCTGAGATCACGGCCACATATCGTATAGCAACATTCGTGGGAACCTCAGTCTCCTCGAATCGCAAGATCGGCGTCGCCGATCTCGTGGCAGTCAAAGACCAGCAAGAGGCTCTAGAGTCCTTCCGGAGAGGCGAAAAAAATCTCATGATCGCAACGAATGTACTCGAAGAAGGCTTGGATGTTCCTGCGTGCAATTTCGTTGCGTGTTTTGATCCTCCAACGAACTTGGTCTCTTTCGTCCAGCGACGTGGGAGAGCACGACAGAAGGACTCGAAATACTTCGTATTGATCTCACAAGAAGACTTAAAGAGAAACAACAAAGATTGGGCAAGCCTCGAGGATCGCATGAAACGAGCGTATATGGACGAGAATCGTCAGGTTGCAGACCAGTGCGAAGACGATGATGCGATCGATCTATCATATCGAGTGGCCAGCAGTGGAGCTCTCCTAACTTCTGAAAACGCAAAGTCGCACCTATACCATTTCTGCAGCGTCGGTACATCACAAGTCAGCAACTATGTCGATACGCGACCTGAATTCGACACGATTGAGATCGTAAAAGGGAAGAAGTGGACAGCGTCGGTCGATTTGCCACCATTTGTGCATCTTGACCTTCGGCATGCCAGCTCTTCCAAGCCGCGATCATCGGAGACAACTGCGATCAAAGACGCTGCTTTTCAAGCATATGTTACCCTACACAAAGCAGGTCTTGTCAACGATAACCTTCTTCCCTTGATCAAAGACTACGGGCCGGACGCAGGACAGCAACATCTTGATCAGCCTTCTCGGATTCAAGTATCAAAACGCGAGCCATCTTGGAGACACGTTTGGCAAGATATCAATCTGAGCGATGCAGAGTGGTTTCAGCACTCTGTGTCTATCACTTTGCGAGGAGAGCTGATTCTCGAAGTGGTGGTATGGGCACCGTGCGAGATTCCCATGCTCGAAACGTTCGATTTGTATTGGAACGAGCACGACACCTACAGTGTCACAATCAAGAGGCTTTCTCATATCGGTGTCACTCACTTCAGCGACTCTGAACGTTCACTTCTCAGAAGCTGGACGAACTTGATACTCCGTGTCGTCCACGGAAGCAGAATGAAAGATGACCCAGCGGATCTCCCAGTCCTCTTCAGTCCTGTAGGCACACAACTTTCTGGGGATTGGCTCAAATCATGCAGTGGTGGGGTTCGCAAGGCTACGGATGCTCGCCAATCCTCAGAGCTGTGCCTCTTGACTGTCAGTGGCCAAATTGGACGCTTATACTTCTTCCAAGGCACGCAGACCGTCCAGAATGATAACGGAATACACGTGGAAGAAGCCATCGTGAACAGCCTTCCGAAGCGTAAAGATTTTCTGCACCGTATACCATTGACCAATATGGCAGCCGCCTACACTACTAGACACACTTTCCCTCTGGCGGACTGTACCTTCAGCAATTTGCCGGCGAAATACGCTATCTTGTCCGCCTTCTTGCCTTCGATATTACACCGGATCGACACCGCTCTAGTCGTATGCCGACTACAACGTGGCCTACTCGCTCCGGTCGAGATCACGAACGCCAATCTCGTGCTAGAAGCCATAAGCTCGCCTTCGTCGGGTGAGGCGATCGACTACAATCGGCTGGAGTTCCTTGGAGATACCATACTGAAGCACATCACAGAGCTCCAAGTCATCTCCCAACACACAAACTGGCCCGAATCATACCTCACCTTAGAGGTAAGTACGAAGGGGAGAAGGTACACAATGTTTTAGACACTCGCTTACCTTTCGCCCTTCGCTTTTAACAGCGAGACCGCATCATCCGCAACGACAATCTCGCACGTGCCGCCCTGCAAGCAGGCCTCGATAAATACATCCTAACAAAACCCTTCACCGGCAACAAATGGCAACCCCCAAGCATCCACGACTCCCTTCACCAATCCCCCTCAACACGAGAAGTATCCACCAAAACTCTCGCGGACGTCATTGAAGCCCTCATCGGCGCAGCCTACATCTCCGGCGGCCTTCCCAGCGCCTTAACCTGCATCTCCACCCTGCTCCCCTCCGAAACCTGGAACCCATCAGTCCATTCCTTCTCCATGCTCCTCTCCGACCTCAAACCAACAACATACTCCGACCTCTCCCTCCTCTCCCGCCTCACAGGCCACACCTTCAGCCAACCCACCCTCCTCGTCGAAGCCCTCACACACATGTCCTTCCCCTACAACCGCACAGGCCTCTCCTACGAACGTAAGCCAATCTGAAGGCCGTAAGGTATCCCCTTGTCTCAGACATCTGCTAACCTTCTACTCTTTGCATTAGGCCTCGAATTCCTTGGCGACAGCGTGCTCGACCTCCTCATCACGCCCAGACTCTTCGCCCATAAGCGAAAATTGAAGCATTGGGAACTCCACCGCATCCACGAAGTTCTCGTGAACCGCCATTTCCTCGGGTTTTGCTGCATGCAATACAGCCTCGAAACCCCAGTCTCAGACGTAAACCAAGATGGCCACATCGTCCAGAAAGAAATCCAACAAACCCACCTCCACTCCTTCCTCCGCGCCAGCTCCGCCTTCCTTCCCCTCCGCCAAAAAGCCCTCAAAGCCTTCTCAATCCTCCAACCAACCCTCCTCCACTCCCTAGAGAACAGCAAAATCTTTCCCTGGCCCGCCCTGCTCGCACTCAACGTTCCAAAATTCTTCTCCGACATAATCGAATCCCTTCTCGGCGCGTTGTTCATCGACACTCAAGGCGATCTCACTGTTGGCGAGGCCTTCATCGAGAAACTAGGGATTCTGAGGGTGATGAGGAGGATTCTGGATGAGAATGTGGAATGTATTCATCCGAAGGAGAGGTTGGGGATGGTGGCGGTTGGGGAAAATGTGAGGTATATCAATAGTAAGGGGGAGGATGGGATGATGAAGTGTGTGGTGAAGGTGGGAGAGGAGGAGGTTGTAGAGGTTGGAGGGTGTGGCATTAGAGAGGAGGCGGAGGCTAAGGCTGCGTGGGAGGCTTGTAGGATTTTGGAGGGAAGAGGGGATAATGAGGAGAGGGCGAGGAAGGGGAAGCTTGATGTGTCAGCGACGGATGTAAATGAGTGATAGACACGCAGTTTTAACGATGGATCATGGCTGGCTCGTTGGAAACTCTCTTGTTCATACATGTCTGTATCCGAGACAGGCAGCACATCAATTCGTTGGATGCCGGCCGTGTCCGCTGACGGCAAGGGTATATTCTACAAGTTGGTGAGGTAGTCCTCGATCTCTTGAGGGCTGAGCGTTCGGAAGCGTGGTCCGACGGCGCCTATTGACATATTAGCAATCATTCGCGTGATGACTTGGGACTGTGGTATCAAGCTTACCTTCTACACCCTCGTAACCAAGCAGGTGGTTCGCAGGAGGACCCACGATACCGATCTCGACAGTGTCTCCATTCATCTCGCCCTCAATCGTCTCCTTGAGCGTCAGCAGCGCAATGTGCACCGCATCCTCCAACTCCAGACCCTCCGTATACCGCTTCTCCAAGAATGTCTTCGCACTCGTCGCGCTCTTGCCAATCGCAGTCGCCTTCCAGGGAAAGTAGCTTCCACTCGGATCGACCTGGTATAAGCTCGGTCCGCCCTTCAGAATACCACCCGTCTTTCCCGAAAGCTTCTTCTTCTCATCCTCATCCACAGCCATCTCTTCTCCCGCCTGCTTCTCCTCCTGCTGCGGCTCCACGCCCTCGTCCCAGCCTGCAATCAGCAAGCTCACGCCGTACGGCCGCACACCACCGCTCTGCGTCGCCTCTTGCATCACACGCGCGACATCCTGCACCAATATCCGGGTGGGTGGATACTCGTTGTATATGCGCTTGTAGCCGGTGTGGCTGACCTTGCGGGCCTTGTCGACGAGCACGCGGTAGTCGGGGCCCATGCCGGAGTAGACCATGCCGATATTGGGGGTGATGAGGGAGACTTTGGATGATGAGGAAGCGTCGATGAGGGGTGTGGAGGACTTCTTTTCGGTTGCGAGGACGATGCCGTTGGCGGCTTTGATGCCGAGCGAGGTTACGCCTTGGTTGACTGCGTTGAGGGCATATTCTGGGGGATGTTAGGGTGGGGATTGGTCGCGTGGTGGGTGGTAGATGTTACCAATTTGAACCAGCTTTCCACTGTGAGCCTGTTAGTACATGTTGACATGTTTCGAACAGCTTGAAGGCATACCTGGGCGAGAAGGTGGTGAGGGAGAAGGAGTATCGGTCGGCCATGTTGGCCTGCGGGGACGAGGCGGACTAGTCGTCTGGACGAATCTGGGTCTAGTGGTTCAATTTGCAGCTGTGGTGGGTGTGAGCTGATGAAGTGGTGGAGGTGCGAGCTTGTGATGGAAGATGAAGTTGCGAAGTGAATATGCAGTCGACGAAGCTCAAGGCAGCTGGTGAGTGTCGCGTCGAGCTGTCCTGAGGCATCAATTTTACGGCTGAGTCAGCCAGAAGTGACTTCTCCTCTCTTGACAGCTCTTTTCGCTTCTCGCTTCCCGCAGCAACGCCTGCACAAGGAATCGTTGTCTCACCTGCACACTTCACGTCATGAGCATACACTAACCACCATATAAGTACCAGCGCTGTAACCTCACTCCGAAATCCCAGCATGGCTTTCTCCACCGGCGCCGAGTGGTCCTTTCCCTCTGACCTCCCAGGTTCATTCAACGCAGACAACGAGACCCACGACTCCGCCTTCAACACCTCCGCCTTCGACGCTCCCGCTCCCAAACCAGATACCAAATCGGAGCCTCCTCAAGCAGAGCCTCCGCCAAAGCGCAGACGCACCCACTACCCGCCACGAACATGCCGTATCTGCTTGGAAGTTGTGCAGCCTACCTTTCATCAGCCCGCCGAATTTACCCTCCCCGCATCGTTCCAGCCTGAGCCTCGCGTGACTTACGAGAGCGAAGATGGCGGTCGACTCCTCAGTCCCTGCAAGTGCAAAGGCAGTCAGAAATATGTACATGAAGAATGCCTGGGTGCGTGGAGAAGAGCAGACCCGCTGCAGAAGCGCAATTACTGGGAGTGCCCGACTTGTCGTTACAGATACCGCCTGCAGCGACTCACGTGGTCCAGCTGGATCAGCTCGACATCCACTCAATTGTCTCTGACGCTGTTTATCTTTGTGTCTGCTATCTTCATTCTCGGCTTTGTCGCCGACCCCATTATTGCGCTTTATGTGGATCCCGTGTATACCATTGCGAACGCCGGAAGCAGCCGAGCTGGGTCTCTGATCTGGGACGACGAACCCGTCACTTGGTACGAGCACATGGTCAAAGGAATGGCATCGCTTGGATTGCTCGGATTCGCCAGATTTTTATTCACTCTTTCACCCTTATTCAACGCTCGGGGCACAGGCTGGGGAAGAGCTACCGTGGGCGGCACTGGTCGAGATCGATTGAACCAACTCAGCTGGATCACTATCGGCGTTGGCATCGTCACCTTCCTATTCGCTGTATGGAAAGGGGTCCGAGCTTGGAGCAGACGCACATTGGAGTCAGCTGGCGAGCGCGTACTTGACGTTCCAGGTGCAGCAGAAGATGATGACGAAGGTGATTGAGCAGAACGAAACTGGTTGTCACGAAGCATATCGCTCTACATCTCACCTTCCAACTCACCCGCAACGGTAGGTTCCTCCCCCATACCCCTCCACTCCCCTTACAACGCACTCTTTAAGTTGGATCACCTGATTCAGTGGCGTTTCAATGTGTCTATGTGCGAAGATCAATCTTTTGGCCAATGAGAACCCCGCCTCTCTTCGGGAAGGTTTGCCTCCCTCGGCGTTTTGTCTTGGGAGGCTCGGGCGGACCGTTTGGTTTTCTCCGCCAGCTTCTACCTGCTTTTGGATTTCCAAAAGCTTGACACAACGTCGCTCCACTCGAAAGGGTAGGACTGTGAGTTTTTGAAAGACGTGCGTGAATGGTCTGGTACAAAAATGAATTTCCTGTCGATTTCAAAGGCGAGCGATACGCAAGGAAAGAGTGTCTGACTACGTAAAAGAACAAATGGAATCTGCTCTGGTGCAGACACACATCCAGCCTCCTGCCCTTCCTCTCAAATCAATCATCCTCCATCCTCCATCTCCTTATTCATTCCCCCATCACCTTCACTTTTGCTCCTCCTCATCACTCTCCTCACTCTCATTATCCGACGACAAACCTCTCCCCGACTTCAAAGTCGGTTTCCGCTCTGGATGCAACGCATTATAAAAGTTCGCACAAATGTTCAATCACGCCGCTTCCTTTTTGTAGACCTGTTCTTGTGGATGGTCGCGGGAAATCATTGGGAATAGAAGGTAGCGCCTCAGCCGCTTCTTTCTCAGCTGCTTCTTTCTCCTGACGCACACGGTGCATTTGGGCGGCATAATTGTTGTCTTCGTTCGGACGCCGGTCCTCTGTTGGATAAGAAGGACGTTCAGAGCATGTATTCCAATTATTTCCGCCGCGCGGGTTCTCGCCCTGGTAGCCACCACCACGAGGGGTACTATCCTGGTAGCCACCACCACCACGAGGGGTATTTGCCTGGTAGTTGTCACGCCGATTGTTTGGCTTGTAATCACTCCTGAAGTTCTTCCTCTTATAATTGCCACGCGGGTCGTTGTTCTGGTAGCCGTTTGCGTTGGGTCCAGATCCGGGCGCTAGTGGTCTTTCACCTCGTGAACCTTCATGGGGTGGCTTAGGAGTATTCTCAGCCCTGGACCAGTAATTATTGTTCATGCCATCGCCCGTAGCCCCGCCCCGGGGGGGGGGGGGGGGGGGGTTTGGACCTTGAAAGGGTTGCGGTTTTGCAGTGGGCTTTCCAGGCGCTAGGGGTTTTCCGCCCTGTGGAGCTCCTCCTGAGCGGGAGGTGGGCCTGAGGGGCCTGAGGGGCGTGCGTCTGGTGGGTTTGCGGTGGGCTCTTCAGGCGCTTGGGGGTCTTGATAAAGAGTCTCGAACTATGGATCAACGGGCTCATCATCTGGGTGCGCATGGGCAACGAGTTTGTTCTTTTTCCCCACCAGTTCGACCGCACAGGATTCTCTCTTCCTCGAAATCGTAGTGATCACTTTCTGCAGGGTCGCTCAGAATGCATTATTGGCATCGGCGAATTTTCCTGAGGCACATTCTCTGCGGACCGTGTTCTTGTCAGGATGTAGAAACATTGACAATTTGCGATAGGACTTCTTGATCACATCTTGTGTTGTGTTTCGACCGACTCCAAGGACTTCGTAGTAGCTTCTCAAGATTTGATCGGGAGGCAGAGGAGCCTCCCGTTGTCGAGCTTGCTCTTCCTCTTGAGGGTCCAGCTATCGAGTCCGTCCCTTGGGGCTTTTCAGGCTCCGATTACAGCTCCTCTCTAAATGGATCCGCGGCTGGTCCTCCTTCCCCCTTCCTGCGACGACGCATGTGGGTCACCTTCTGACGCCGACTTCTCTCCACTGGGAGCTGCAGAGTTTGACGCAGATGCCTGATTCCCGGCCTCTTTCGGTGTGGGAACCTGCTCACCCATGCTCGCGAGTATCAATTGTAGACCACGAATACGTTCCTCATACTCATTTTGGGCGGCCTTGGCTTACTTCTCAGACTTGAGAGCTTGCTTCCTTAGGCGCTCATCACAGGTTTCCTTGGCGGCCTGAGCAGCCTCTTTCTGCTCTTTTTGGAGGCGTGTAAGCTGAGGTTTTTGAGCATTACTCTTGTTCTCCAGACTCCCGATTTCTTTCTTGCCGTCAGAACGTTGATGTTCAAGATGGTTGTACTCAGCCGCGTCAGTGGCCCTCTTCTTCTCGAGAGCTTACTTTTCTCGCTGCAGTGAATCGATGTACTTCCTGAACTCGGCAGCCTGCTTCTCAAGGCGCTTCTCACAGGGTTCCTCGGAAGCCTTGTCCTTTTTCTTCTTTTCAAGAGCTTGCTTTACTACCTGCAGGGTCTCGATGGTTGTCTTGTCGTTGGAACGTTGCTGTTCAAGACGCTTGTTAGAACCATCGGTGTCGGCGATCTGATTCTCAAGAGCTGGCGTTTCTCGCTGCAGAGTCTCGATCGTTGTCTGGTCTTCAGAACTCTGCTGTTGAAGACGTTTGGTGTAGTCCTTGGCGTCTTCGGCTCTCTGATCTTCAAGAGAGTGCTTGAGTTCGCGAATCGCGTCCTGCAGAACCCTGCGCTGCTCGGAACTTCTATCAGCCTTTTCTTGCAGACGACCATTGCCCTCTTCCAGATGCTCATTGTCAGCAAACGTCTCAGCGGACTCTATTCGCAGCTTCTCTGTAACCTCGAGAGTCTCTGTTGCGGCAGCGTCAACGATAGCGGCGGGCCGTTCGGAGGTTCGCTTGAGTCGAGCGATCTGTCTTTGAAGCCTAGTGATATCCTCACTGAGCTCACGGACTTCTTCTTCGAGCTCATCATTTGCCACGTTTGGGTTTTAAGGGTCTCCCTCGACTGATAATCGGTCTTGTACAAAGCATCCCGGATCTTGTTGCTATCCTTGAGGGCCATCTTCATTCTCTGAAGCTCAGATACTGTTTTCTTGTGCTTCCGGAAGTTGTTCTTGGAGCTGGAAAACATCGTCTTCTTCCGCCTTCTTGGCTGCCTCCAGAGCAACCTTTGCCTCTTCGCACTCGCGCAGTGCACTGTCATCTGGTGGAGAGGCTGATGTTGCTTGAGCAGATACCAATTATTTCTCCAGCCGCTGGCTTTCCTGTCGTTGGGTGGTGTTCTGCTGACTAGCTTGAGAATATCGTCATCTTGCTTGTGCTTGGAGGTCTCAAGAGCAGTTCTGTCCTCGGTGCGTTTCCGGAGCGCAATAGTATCATTTTCAGCCGCTTCCTGATGGACCCGCATCTGCTGAATGGTACGCTCAGGTACTTGATGATATCATCTGCACTGGCGCCTCCCGTGGGAGCTCCTTGATATCTTGTCTGAGACCGACGATCTCCTGGTGGATGCCCCTGCACTATTCCAAGTGGTTTTGCAGCTCTGTCTTCTCATCATCGCACTTCTTCTCGAGTTCCTCCTGGAGATCAGCCTACGCTGCGGACGGAATGCTGCTGTCTTGATCTTGCGAGTTGGGCATCGAGGCTGGAACTGACTCGCTGGAAGTCAAGTCCATGAGTTGATGTGAGGGACGCTCAGGCGACTCTGCCGATTGAGGCGCCGGGTCTGCTGCGTGATCGTAGAAGTCGTGGTTTGCAAGCTCAGTCGACTCCTCTGCTACTGCGGTCTCGGCGATGTTGTTGGCCGCAAGGTCGACAGTCGTCTGCTGCCACGTCGGCTCTTTGCGAGGTGCAGGGGCGGATCCTGAGAAGAGATTGGGAAAGCCCAAAAAGCTGCCCGATGCAAATGTGAGCCCTCCGAGTCCGGAAAGGACGAAGAGGCCCAGTTCGAGCAAGACGTGATGCCCTGGTTGTGAAGTGTCCGCCTCGATGCGACAGGCGAGACTGTGTCTATTGAGCATAGAAATGTGCGGCGTTTGCTTCGCAATCGCCAGCAAACTCGAGGGCCTGTTTCGCGACGGGCTGCGAAGATGGAAGTGAGTAAGAATGAGGTCTCGAGCCAATGCGGCGGGAGATGAAATATAACGTTACGTGCGCCTGGAATCAGCGTGTATTGTCGACGCAGAGCAATCTGAACGAACATGAAAAGAGGAGACACTTATTAAATTCTGCAGTGGTGAATAGCATCCAGGTACGCCCCACTAAGTACCAACAAAGCGCCATTGTCGTCTTCCTGCGTCTTCACCAAACATCACATCGTCTTTTTCCGGCGGACCCCTTTGTCATCCAATTCGACTCTTTTTGTGATTCACCTACTGCAGCGCAGCTAGAGCCGGACCCAGCTGGGTAGGAGAGTCTGATTCGGGCGTCCGGGGACGTGGCGTGTTTGTTATTATAGAGTAGAGGGTCGTCGGCGGGTATTGGAATCGCGCGTCAGGTGTGTCTTTAATATGATAGTTCGGAAGTTGTATGAGGGGCACTCTCGACGTAAGAAACATAACGCAGAAGCAGGCTATGTATTGTAATAGAGACGAAGGTGCTCGGGCCGTGAATAGGAGGGCAAGATAGACGATGGAGTGAGGTGAGGTCGGGACAGAATTGGAGCACAGAGTGCAAGCGTCCCCGCCCCAGCCATCGGATAGAATACGGCTTCACGACGTCGGCAGTATATAAGACATATGCTTCCATCTAAACGGACTATATTATATTCATATTCATCATAAAATATCCTCTGTCTGACAGCAAGATTTTCACAATGAGTCAATACTCCGCCGCTGTCCCTGCCGGCGACCTGCTCGCGCCCGAAATAAAGACTTTCTTCGAACGCTTTTACGACATCTCGGATACGCCGGACGGCCATGAGAAGTATGCCGACTTCTTCACCAAGGACGCCAAACTGATCATGGCGTCCAATTCCACCACGGGCAGAGACGGCAAGCTTCCTCCCAAATCTCCGCTGTTTGGATGCACGCTAATGTCTCCTATATGCAGGTATCATTAAGATGCGCCACGGCATGTGGGAGAAGGTAGCCAAGCGATCTCATAGGCCATTGAAGCTGTTTCCCTTTGGTGCTGGCTCAGACGATATTATGCTCTACGGCGAGGTCGACTACGAGCTCAAGGATGGCCGCAAAACGCTTGTAGAATGGGCAGCGAGAGCGCATTTTACCAAGGCAGAGGGCGATCTCAGAATGGACTTCTATCAAGTCTACTTAGTACGCATGGCTTGCTTGCCTCGATTACAATCGTACGCTAACTTTTGTGCAGGATAGCGCTGCGGTGTCTCAAGCGAAATAGTTATTTGCAGGCTCCTACATCCACTGCAGTTAATAGGAAGAACTGATCCAACTACTACTCTGTGTATACTTGATACACGACCGAAAGTCCTCACATGCTTTGCGATTCTGGGAATGCTTTCCATTCACGTCTCAGGAATAAATCACTATTGTGAGGGCCTTCCTATTGTGACAATCACTATTCACGACTTCGCTCGTCCTACCCAAATTTGACCTCTTTCGGCTTGCAGAGCAGCTTCACGTTCGATGGGGCTCGGAGCTCAAACTGACTGTACCTACAAAAGCTTGTATCGCTCTGAGCAGTCTGCCGGCTCTGTTTGGCGCAGCACACCCTCGCCGGCATTTGTGCGTCCGGTCACGAATCAAGAGCTCTCCGAGGCGACCACCGACCATGCCGCCGACCATGCCGCCATAGTCGCCGCAGCTCCTACCAAGTCAGTGGAGCTTCGAGAAGACGATAGCGGTGCTCCCGCCTCACAGACGGGCGGATTTTGGCGTGGACGTGAGGGCACCACTCACTACAAGTGCAAGTGCGCGAATACCCGGGAGTGCCACGGCAACCCCAGCCAGTATGATGAGCGTGGCTTGCTCATCAAGAAGGAGCCCTTCCCCTATGGTGGCAAGGATAGGGAAAAGGAGGAGAAGCTCAAGAAGCGTGCAAAGCGAAAGACGTGTGCGTAGCTTTCTGGGTTGGCAGGGGCCCATCGGAGTAGAGTGGAGAGACTATTCGAAATTGTTGAGAGAGGAGTGGGCGTGCACACCGATGAATGTGGTGGAAAAGGGCAGTAGAGTACCACCGCTCTTGCAAAAGTTGTTGCCTCAGGCAGTTAGAAAGCGACTTCATCTCAAATCCTTATTTCAGATCTTCTTTTGAAAATCAATGTCCCAGCCTCGCAGCGTCAACTACACATACGCAAAGCTCCGGTTCTTCTCGAACCTGTTACTGTTGATCCAAGGAACCTTCCCGAAATTCCGAGTAATCAAAACCGTTGTCGACATTACCGCGGACACGCCTTTGGATGACGCGAAAAGACGGGAGATGTACAAGAGAGAGAGCATTGACTGTGATATTGTAATGTCTCGAACGTAATCGTGCACGCTTGGAATGTTGAACGTCGTCACAAAGGAAGCCTGGAATACGGACAAGCCCATTGTCGCACTGCCAGACATCTTGTGCGCCACGCCGACTTTTTGCAAGTTGCCAGACTGAAAGAATACAAGGAGGATACAACTCGAGGCGTAGAGAATAGGGGGAAGATACGCATGCATACTATACCAATGGAAGCCATTCACATACATTCACTACAGCATCATCCAAGAGAAGTTACAGCAGCGCCGTCTTCTCCGTCGACACTGCTGGCCCTCGGATCCTTCATGCTTCGAGCAGCGCGGACTGATGGTATCACGCGGAGAGGTGTATGCTAGGACATCACACCACTGGATGAGCGCCGTCTTCTTGGTCAACACTGCTGGCCATCACGACCGTAACTTCCGGGGCAGCGCGGACAGGATATATGGAATGGAGAGGTGTATGCCAAGGCATCGCCCCAATGGATGACATTACCTTACATCCGCTGCGACTTCACTCGGGGAAGCTGGCAGCGGGGCTCTCAGTCGACACTGCCGGCCATCATGACCACGATTTCCAAGGCAGCGTGGTCAGGATCTATCGAATGGAGATGCCGTTGTTGAACATGAGAGGCGAGACTTTTGATCGTTGAGATAACCACGGGGCCCCGGCTTTTGCTGAACGAGCATTTGACATGACAGCAGATGGGCTGCCCCACACTACGTCCTGACACTTCATCTCCAGCATACGATTCATATAGCGCCGTCTGGTTCTAGAGTGGATGGCGGAGTAGTTGCCACTGTTCGTTGAGACAGCTATGGATATAGGGCATCCGGCAGCGGACGAGACATATGACGACAGGTATATCTCGAGCATGCGGCTCCAAGAGCGCCATCTGGTTCTGGAGACGTTGGCGCAGTAGTCCGTAGTGTTTATCGAGACAGGCGAAGATATGGGTCCTTCGACAGCGGAGAAATGGCGTGTCACATTCATACACCCGGCTATCTCAATAGATAGTCTAGAGTGCCATACCATTATCTCCGGAGATGGGTAGCTCTCCGGAACGGTAGGCTCGAGATGTACCTGTTGTCCTATGCTATTTCCTCGCTAGCCCACGCTTATATCCCGAGCCGTCTCTATAAGAATCAAAGGCTACTATGCCATATAATCTAGCAACGGGCGACTCTTCGAAACCATACGCTCGAGACGCACCTGTTGTCATATGCCATTTACTCGCTATTGAACGTCCATACCCCAGGCCATCTTTACAAACTCATAGCCCGTCATGCCGATTCCATCCAACGACGGCCGACTCTCCGGAATCGTACGCCCGAAAAACACCTTTGGTCACATGCCAAGTTCTTACTGGCGGACGCTCCTATTCAGGCCATCTTTGCAATATCAAACGCGACCATGGCATTTCCTTTACCTATGACTTACACTCCGGAACCGTACGCTCGAGGTGCACCTGTCGCCACATGCCCATCTCACTGCTATCGAAAATTTTTACCCTAGGCTATCTCTGTAAATTCAATCCTACTATGGTATGGTAACGCTTCGATACAGGCCATATCTGCAAGATCATAGCCTACTACGCCATTCCCCTCAGTGATAGCTGACTCTCCGGAAACGTCTGCTCGAGACGCACCCGTTGAAGTTTACTGATATTCTTACAAGTGCATAGCTATACAGTGGAGCGGCTGACTAGTTGATCCTGGAGCTCGGGCCCTATGTGTTTGCGATTGCAATTGAAGAAGCAGGTCTCTTGTCTACAATGGCAGAATGAGACACTCCTGGCACAAAGCATCGTATAACATTCATGCTTACATTGGAAGTTCAACTGTATTCCAATCCCTCTTGATCAATATGCGGACACTACAAGTCGATTCTATAGCTTCCGAGGGTGATTGTGGGAGGTGCGCATGTTTGGTGAGCGTCAAGCTTCAACATTCACTTTCTTTACTAGCGCGCTTCTCCCGTCATCCCGCACTTTCCTTCCCGCACCTACCTTTTCTCCAACACCGCGCGCGTCTTGCTTGTCATCCTCGACAAACACCAATACCAACACCACCTCGCTGTCACCACACGGCGCGACATCACCACACCTTCTCACCCAATTGCTCAACCTCCTAGCACCAACTACACACCACAATCGCCTCGAGCTGTATCTCCGCCCGGCGCCGCCGCCGCCGCCATGCCGCCACCCAATTCGGGTTTGGGCGCCACTGCTGCTGTGGCTATATTGGTGACCGCAAACCACTACCTGTCACCTCTCGAGGATGGCGCGCCGGTCTTCGCTCCTGTGCCCTCGCCAGCCGTACGCGCCTTACATCTCTGTGCTCTACCTTGCCGCAGACGTCCTCACTGCCTTGCCAGAAGTGCCTAGCAGGCTTCACGTCTCGCCTGAAGCGCCTGGACTCGTTTACAAGATCGCTACACAGTTGCAAATCTCACGCGGAACATCTTGAGAGTGGGGCAAGAAACCAGCAGCCTTTCTGCAAAGGTCAAGGAGCTGGAAGCACAGCTTACTTGCCTGACATTCATATTCAGCTACAAATCCCAGGATTCGAGGTCTGCGCCGACTGTGGAAGCCGATTTCCAGAGCTGAGAAGCATACAGTGGAGGCTGATATCCAGGCAAAGGCCGACGAAATTGCTACACTCAGTGATTGTGTTCAGCAGCTGGAGACGTCCAACACAAGGCTCGAGGGCATCTGTCAATTCCAGACCAATGCTAAGATCATCTCCTCGAGCAACGGCTATCTCATTCAAATTCTGAAGAAAGAGAAGACCACCCTCAGTGAAGAACTGGCTCAGTCAAAAGCTACTCTAGGCACCAAGGACGCTCGAATTGAATAGCTGGAAGAGGAAGCTGAAGTTGGCAAAGCAGAGCTCGTCAAGTCACAGACAGCCATCCGAGTTCGCGAGGACAGCATGAAGAACCAGAATGACCGCATTGAAGGATTCGAGAGCGATATTGAGGAGCTTCGATCAACCAACACACGGTTGTTGCACCAGCCATCCACGTCTTCAGAGGCGAGTGATGCGCGAATTCGACGGGTCGAGGGAAAGGCCGCAGCCAGCAATGTTGAACTCGTTCAGTCCCAGACTGCTCTGACTGCGCTTCGGAAAGACTACGATACGATGCTTGGAATTAATGTGACAGTCCGCAGCGAAGAGTCGGCGACTCGGCGCATCAAGGACGTCCACATCCAAGAGCTGCTGGAAGGGTCCAAGATTCACAACAGCGAGCTCGAGAAATCTATGGCCAATGCGAAGGCTCATGCGGCCGCCATCAAGGCTAAGATGCACACATCTCTGAACTTGAGACTTCTTATAACACTCTATCAGCGCCAACGGAAACTAAGCTTGACAAATTGCGGATCAAGATGGACAGCCTCAAGTCTGAAAAGCAAGAGATTGAGGATACTCTGAAGGAGCTCGATACTGGTTCGCAAGCTCATGATATGATGAAGAGACAAGAACTTCTGAAGTCGCTCAAGGCTGCAGAACAGAAGATTGAACAGTATTGCGGCCTACCATTTGCTCTCAACGGAAACCCAGTGGCTGGGTACTGGAAGGATGAACTGGCGAAGATGAAGTGGAAGCTGGAGAAGCTTGAGAAAGAGATGTCAAGCGAGAAGCATGAGCAACGTCTGGCAGAGCGTGACCACGGTCAAAAGCCTGCTGCAGATAAGACCACGGATGCCATATTCGCTGCTGATATACCTGAAGCTATCCTGGCCTCACTCGGTCAAACAGCAGCTGCGCCTCACAGCCAAGCGCGAAACGCGGCCCAGGCGAAATCAACTGGTGTCTTTCAGCCATTAAAAGACTCCATCCTCTCGACTTCGCTCGTACCTTTCCCTCAAAGTCCATTTGTCTACCCTCCACCGAAGAAGATCGAGTTCTCCCTCGGGGATACTGGTTTCTCTGGAGTCTTTGGTTAGCAGCCGCCAACGAAGCCAGCTGAAGCAAGCCCGGTGAGCTCAGCAGGAGACATCGGTGTGAGCGTGCATGGCGAAAACAGCGACGACAAAGACGACAAAGACGACAAAGACGACGAAGACCCAGAAGGCGACCTTGAAGCTGCTGCGGATAGGACCGACATACCCATGACCGAAGAAGACTCGAGCGCAGACGATGGAAAAGCTGAGAAAAAGGTCTGCTACTTCAAGCCCGGCAAGCCATGCACAAGTCCACAATGCATCGGGAATCCTGAGTACTATGGTGAGGAAGGGAACGACATCACAGGGAGAACGTATCGCTACGGAGGAGACAAGTTCGCAAAAGCGGATAGAATGACGAAGAACAACCGCGAAAGTCGTCTGAGGAAAGATGCGCTCGGAGAGGGGCTGTGCTCATGCTATTGGGTGGCTCGTAGAACGTCCTAGGGAACGCGCAGACCGAGGAGGAGCTTGAGTGGGGCACCAAGAAGTGCTGTAAGAAAGGGACAGATGTGACCACTTGCATAATGGACGTTCTCAGTCGTGAAGACGAGAACGTCCGGTGGGTCAGAGCAGGTTTGCCTTGAAGGCAAGAGCATCGAAGAGGCGCCGCAAACATCAACGATCTAGAGGAATTTCCACCCATGAAAGGGGAAGGGACATGATGAAGAAAGTTGTCGTGGCATCAACGATCTGAAAGCACTCCCATGCATGAAGGAGGGAGTGGGATGAGATTAGCGAGTTATGCTGCGGCGGCAGATGTTAGAAGCGGTTGTTTCGGTCGTATTTATGGCATCAAATTTTTTTGTTTCGCATCACGTTCTCTTTTCGTCCCATTCCTCTGAGCTTGTCGAATAGTCGTGTTGATGGTACTTCGTGCGAAGTGAATGTTGTTGTTGCTATGCGAAGTCAAGAAGGTGAGGTCGTGCAAGGGATTCGTCTGTGCTCCCGCAAGGCCTGTTTCTCTCCCACTCTCTTCGCTGCTACTCTGTTCAGCATACCACAACAACATGCGACGGCGATAGCGCAAGATCCTCCTCCCTCATGCCATCTCTGCTATCGCGCTACCAGCACCATGTCGCCGCCCGATCCCCACTAACGACAACCCTGCCACTCGCCCTCTTCCTCGCCTCCGTCTTCGCCTCCATCGCAACTTCGACCAAGCACGCCCTATTGACCAGCGCGGTAGCTTGGGTGGCACTCTGTACACTTGCAACGTTAAGAGTACCGGCAGGCTCGTTACTGGATCTGAGTCCAGCGCAGCGGCTGGCATGGAGCGCAGGAGCTGTGTTCGCATTGGCACAAGTCTGCGAGCGGGCGGTTGACGGCAAAGGCATCTGGTGGGCAAAGGTCAACACTCCCCAGTGCGACGCGATCATGGCTCTGACTGAGACTGGACATATAGGCCGTTCTTCCCTTACTGCTACACACATCCGTAAGAGCTGGCATATTCGACAACCATGACTCCAGCAGTCATTCTCCACCCGCGAGCCCAACGAAACCAGGCCCGCCTTCTTCTACATCCGAGTCAAACAGCCTCCTTGCGATAGTCACCCTGTCCGGCTTGGTTGCAATGTACGCGCATTCTGGCTCCATCACGGTAGTTGCGCTTGGGCTCTCCTATTCCGTGCTTCAAGTTGTGGCATTTCGTTTGATCGAACGCGCGCGAGATACAGCTCAATCGCACAGGCAATCTGGCGGAAGCGTCATCTACTCTGCGAACGGTCTCCTCGCGCAGCCGACCAAGCCATCGTTGTCTGGAGAAGAGCAATGGGCATCACTCGTAAGAGACGTTGCATTCGCGGCGGCAGTCTTCACTGGCATCGCTTCCCTGTCCTTGGAGAGTATGCGATTCGGAGGGCTGTCGTACTACGGCCTCGTGGGTCAACTTCTTGGTGACAACTGGGTCTTTGGTCAAGCCGTCTTGTCAATGATCATTGCGGTGCTGACGATAACAACACATGTGATTCTGCTTGGCACGCTGCTTCTGATAGTAAGTTGCGCCATTGCATCTTCTCTGCCTGCCTGCGATGTCTTGTTCCTGGATTGCATCTCGAAGTTTTATAATTGGGAAGCCAATCGTCGCTTCTACTTCCCGAATCTGCAACATGGAACGCTAGGGGCGAATCGCTAACCAGGGTCAACATAGATCCAGCAGCAAGGAGCTTTTCTCGCCAGCTTCATCCCACTCACCGCAGCACTCGCGTCGCAGTTGCTCTGGGCATTCTCGCTGTCTCGACTATGGTTTGCCACGATTTGCACGACCGCCCTCTTCTCTGTCCTCGATGAGCACGACTCTTTCGCGGCCAATTTGAGGATGAAGCTTCGAATCAGCAAGCTCCTTACTGTGACAGCAACCGTGTCGTTTGTGCTTTTCACCTTCTATTATCTGCAACAGCCCATACGATCGGCAGCCTTGGGAGAGCCGCGACCTCTGCCAACCAATGGCCTCGAGACGACACCGCCCATCTCACCTCTACAGCCCCTGCGACCATCAACTGATCGCGTCCACCCCATCAAAAGCCTGTCACAGGACGCGCAGGCGTCATGGAGCGCCAAGCTCAAGTCTCAATCGCAGAGTCTGGACGCCGCGGTGACAGAGTACAGGCGCAGATTTGAAATGCCTCCCCCGCCTCATTTCGACAAATGGTACGAATTTGCGAAGCGCAAAGGCGTGCAACTCATCGACGAATACGACACAATTTACCACTCCCTACTTCCCTTCTGGGCATTGTCACCCGAGGTGATACGAGGAAGAGCGAGAGAGGCAATTGGATATGCCGATAACATGATGATGGGTCTGATGATAAGAGGCGGGCAAGCGAAGCATGTGCAAGGAGGTCCTGAGTGGCTCCAGCAGGCTGCTGTTGGGATGATGGCAGAGTTTCTGGACTACTTGCCGGATATGGACCTGGCGTTCAATACCCATGACGAGCCTCGAGTGGTCGTTCCACATGACGAGCTATCTCGGATGGTTGAGGTTGCACTGCACAAAAGCATACCCCTGGCTGCGGCTCAGAAGGCTCCAAAGAACGCCTTTTCCGCCAAACCAAAGGACGTTGAGAGTGGCTTGCGCCTGCCAGACATTAGCACAACACGCTTCAACGTGTACGCACATCAACCGGTCTGGCTTCCCTCCCGGCTCTCCTGTTCTCCGGATAGCCCTGCAAGAGCTGCTTACGAGTCCAACGCTCCTGACAACTTGACCGCCTACGCATTGGGCGATCTTGGCTTCATCTACAACCAATCCGCCTTCTCCGACGTATGCAATGCGCCCAGCCTCGGCCATTCGCATGGATTCTTCGATCGACCGAACGCCTTCAATGTAGTCCACGACCTCTTCCCCGTATTCAGCCAAA
The DNA here is from genome assembly GCA_002785995.1 of Mycosphaerelloides madeirae. Lineage (NCBI taxonomy): Eukaryota > Fungi > Ascomycota > Dothideomycetes > Mycosphaerellales > Mycosphaerellaceae > Mycosphaerelloides > Mycosphaerelloides madeirae. The sequence goes on along the minus strand of NHNV01000001.1, from coordinate 68,410 downwards.
GTAAAATGTCGACATTTCAGGACATACTCTTTCCCAGCCCATGGTACTGGTACGGCAAGGTTCAATACAAGGAGAGCACCGACGTGGCATGGGCGAAGAAAGCGAACACATTGTGGTGGCGAGGGAGCACGACTGGTGGTTTCAGTCGCAGTGGCGGCTGGAAGCGACAGCATCGCCAGCAATTCGTGCGGAGAATCAATGCGCTGGACATGGCCAAGGTTCTCACTAACAGCAAAGCTGGAGCTACAGACGAGGACCCCAATGCTTCCAAGTGGATCGTCAAGGAAGTCCAACGCCAGGACTTTAAGGAACTCATGGACGTGTACTTCTCCCACCTTGGACAGTGCGACCCGGGCGACTGTGACGCGCAACGGGAGTTCTTCAAGATTGTCGAGCCAGCAGACCAGCAGGACGCTTGGAAACAAAAGTACCTCCTGGATCTCGACGGTAACGCATTTTCGGGTCGATTTTACGCTTTCTTGCAAAGCCACAGTTTGCCATTCAAGATGGCGGTGTTTCGGGAGTGGCATGCTGAGTGGATTCAGCCTTGGGTTCATTACATTCCTCTCACTTTGAAGGCAGACGAGGTTTTGGAGGCTGTTAGATATTTTGATGCTGAGGAAGAAGGCAGGTCGTTGGCTGTCACGGTCGCAGAGGAGGGGAGGGATTGGGCTTTCAAGGCGTTGCGAAATGAGGATTTTGAGGTGTGGTTGTTTCGATTGATGCTCGAGTAAGTCTTCCTTGCGACTGCGTGAATCAATCTTTACTGACTTGTATGACAGGTACGGCAGGGTCATTGACGATAACCGGGATTTCATAGGCTACTCAGGGTCGTAGATGCTGTATATTTATGTACATTTCAGCGAATGTATATGCATATGCTATTAACCTTGTTGCAGCGCTCCCAGGATATATACTAGAGTCTAGACTATTCGGTTATCTGCTAACTGCCTCTCCTGGCAGCCGATGCGAAAGATCAATGACGCTAGATCGCGGCGTGCAGCTACCTTGTCTGGAGCTTCAGTAGTACAGTTTTAATACTCTGAGCTCCTAGGGCTACCTTCAACCGGTGAGGCCTGGCCGGTTCGGTCTCGGAATCAGTGCCTTGGCAAGATAGGATATATGTGGCACAGCAGCTGTTCACTATTTGACTCTGGACGAAGATTGTAGCTTACCAGCGACAAAGCCCTCCTTGAAACCATGGCCAACGAGCGAGAATACGATATCATCATCATCGGCGGCGGTACTTCTGGCTGCGTCCTCGCCAACCGCCTCTCAGAAGATCCCAATGTCTCCATTATCGTCCTTGAAGCAGGCGTAGATCGTTCCTCGGACCCCAAGGTCTACACCCCAGGACTCGCAGGCTCTGTCTTCCTCGACCCAAAATATGACTGGATGTACCAGGCTGAACCGGACGCCGGAATCGCGGGCAGGCAAATGAAGCATCCCCGAGGAAAGGTAATAGGAGGCACGAGCGCCATCAACTCTCATGCCCTGATTTATCCGAATGTCGAGGGGATGAAAGCCTGGGGCGAAGGCTGGGGATGGGAAGACATCAAGCCTTATTTCAGGAAATTCCAGAGGGTTTGTGCACCTACTGAGACTGTGAGGAAGGAGTTGGGGACTATCATGCCGGAGGGGGAGACGAAGGGGCCGGTGCAGGCTTCTTTTCCGATCAATGTTCCGCCACTCTACACGGCTTGGCTGGAGAGTTGGAGGGCTTTGGGATTGGAGAATGTGGCCGATCCGTTGGAAGGGGGGGCGCTAGGTGGGTATACGTCTACGTGCCATATTAGTGGCGATAAGCATGAGAGGAGTCATGCAGGCGTGGCGTATTTGGATCCTGTGAGGGAGGTGAGGGGGAATTTGAGGGTTGTTGAGGGGGCGCTTGTGGAGAGGATTGAGATGGGGAAAGAGGGAGAGGATGTTGTGGCGAGGGGAGTGAGATACTCACTGGATGGGGTTTCGAAGGTGGCTCTGGCAAGGAAGGAGGTGATTCTGGCTGCTGGGACTTTCGCCTCGCCACAGTTGCTCGAGCTCAGTGGGATTGGTGACCCGGCCATCCTGCAGGAACACGGCATTGATGTCGTCTGTGCGAATCAGTACGTTGGATCCAACCTTCAGGATCATATCCGCCCAGGCTTCTCGTTCGAAATGGCAGAAGGCATCCTACCTCCTCGCCAGCCTTTCCCCACCGACGAAGCGCGCAAAAAATACGAAGAACATCGCACAGGACCACTAGCAGAGAATGCCGCCTTTGCCTTCGCATACTCGCCTCTCCTTCCCTTCCTCACATCGACAGAACAAGACGAGTTAGAAGGCCTCCTAGACAAACACCTAGGAGCCACGGACCCCGACCCCTTCATCGAGAACCACAAGAAATTCGTGAGGAAAATGATCCTCTCGCCCAACGAAGCTACAGCCACAGCCTTCCTAAGCCGTCGACCCATGCCCGGCCTCGAGGAAGGCTCAACAAAGAACTACCTCACTCTGAACGCCATGCTGTCGCACCCCCTCTCCACCGGAAGCGTGCATATTACTTCTCCCTCCCCAAGCGTCAAACCAAAGATCGAGTTGAATTACTACTCCCACCCGCTCGACATAGCCATCCACGCCCGGCAGATCCGCGCTCTTTACACACTATCCCAAACCGCGCCGTTATCTACCTACATAAATCCTAGCGGTCAAACGCTCCCGCCAGGCTACTCCATTACGACGTTCGAGGGCGCGGAGAAATTGATTCGCGAGCACGCTATGACGAATTACCACCCTTGCGGGACGTGTGCGTTGGGGAGAGTTGTGGATTCTAGGTTGAGAGTAAAGGGAGTAGGGAGATTGAGGGTGGTGGATGCGAGTGTTATCCCTATTGTTACGAGGGGAAATATTATCGCTACGGTTTATGCGGTAGCCGAGAGGGCGGCGGATTTGTTGAGTGAAGACTTGGGGATAAAGCGGACGACGTAGGAGCAGGAGTAGGAGGAAGTCGGTACCGATGAGTGACTGTGTGCCACTGATGGTGAGATTCCTACGGTGTTGGAAGTCGCATGTTTCTCCACTGGGATGGTAAATGATGTGTTTGGCTCTTTCTCATCGCTGATCGATTCTCGTTGTTTCTCCGCGCTTTGCTTACATGCTCGTCGCTCCTTCGTTAATGTCGCTATGCGGTGCCTCTCCGACGAAATCTCCAGTTCCACTCGCAATCTTTCCACGGACTCCACGGACAAGGACAACGGATCATCCAACCTACGGCCGTATCCGCTGGAGACCTGCGAGAACAGACACAAGCGTGTCGGCTTCATCTTCTATCGCGTTTCAGAATGAAAGTGATGAGACTGCCAGACCGGGATTGCTCGCCCATATCGATGTATACTCCACAAGCTCTTGAATCATGATCGTAGAAAGGCAGTTCAATTCAAGACATTTCGCCGAGATTGAAAGTGAGTGTTTGTGAATAATAATGCTTTCAGGTTTGCATGCTTCTTGTGACTGCTGCTGGTCCTTGTTGAGCAAAACCGGTCTGTGGTGGACGAAGCTTAGTCGGCGATGTAGATGGTTGTCTGTGCGGATTGCTGGCTCTTCGTTTAGCTGCGAAGCGTGTCATGTTTTTGTTACTAAGGACATCCCTCTTTGCTCGACTGGTACAATGGAGCTGGGGCCTTCTGCCATGCGTCGGCATGGATGATGGAGTAACGAACTCGGCAGTTCCTAGTTCTCGTGCGGACTTCAGGTCTCGACGCAGGCCGTGGGTGCTCGTCTCCGAAAGGAAAAGTCAAAGTTTTATTGACTTACGTTGTGACTGACCAGCTTGAGGAGAAGGCAAATGCGGCAAGGGGCCATCTTCAACCCCCGTATTTGGAGCCTGTTGAGCAGCCACTGTTGCCTCGAGAGACCTCCGATCATCCTTCTACGCCTGTGAGTGGTCACGGACTAGTCTTGCTCAGCGCCATGCCGCGGAAGAGTAACGCCACGAGGAAGTCGCTCGTGAAGGAAGGCTTGCGGTCAATACTAGAATCGAACAAGCTTGGCAATATCAACCCAGCCATCATTCCAAATACACTTGAATGGCCATAGATCTGGTTCAAGAGTCGGCACCAAGAACTAATCAAGGGCACGGGATGGTTCATTAATAGCTTCCCGATAACGCCACATGTGAATGGCGGATACAGCTCTCATGAAGTGAGAGAGGATGAGACATATTATTGTTGTTGCTGCCGATGGCCAGGACTGGTCATATCGTCCTCGGTTCCGTGTATAGCCGTAGGGCAACAGAGTCTAGTTCGTATTGTTGACTTGCCAGGGCACCTATAAGGATGCAGAGAAGTATATTCTGCATTCTGATTGTGGGCAGACATTCGAAGCTTATTTTTCATAGTTGCGACTAAGCTAAGCGGTTGCAGTGGTCCTGGAGGAAGTAGAGGCTTGTTCTCTAAAGATAGAGCTGTCTGACGGCGGCGCACGTTGTTGGACTACTCGAGGTCATTGCTGTTGTTCTTCTAACATCCCGTGGGCGGCGATGGATGAAGAGCTGTGAAGCTGGTCTCGACTGTGATAGGTTACAGTTATAGACCAGACGCTCCTAGTCTGGACGACAATTCAGGATTCCCGATCGGGTCAGAGGGCAGCGAGCTGAGTGGATATAGTCGAAGTTCTGATGGCCAGTCGGGTGTAACAGGGTTGGTGTAGCTTCGGTCCCGAAAGAGGCCATCGCAAAAGGTGACGCTGCGGCCGTCTCATATGGAGCAGACGGCTGGATTTTGAAGATGAGGCGGGGGAGCAAGCGTTGACAAGCGCAGGATATGGCCAGCAAATGACAGCGCTGGAAGGCATTCAAGGCAGAAATCGCAATCGCAAAGCGCGGATCGTAGATTGAAATAGGTCAGAGGCGCATTCAGATCTATGACTGTTGTATAGCACGTTGAAGTTGGTTGAAGAGATGTGGTTGAGCGTTGCGTGGTTAAGGTTAGGAGAAGAAAAGAAAGAGGCAGACCAACGACAAGCGTTCGTCTCGCTTCAAACTCGAAAGGTCGCATAACTAGCTCTCTTCCGGGCTGCCGAGAGCTCGAAGATGAAGACGAGGCGGTGTAGTAGTGATAGTATGATGCAGAATGTGCATGTGTTGGACATGTCGCGAGCCGAGATGTCACTTGTTACAGCTTGAATCATACCAGAAACATAGCGAAGTAGGATGATGAAGGAGGACGAACGTGTGAGAGGTTCAAATAGAGTCTGATCCGTTGCAATGAAGATGAAACAAATTGGCAGATGGAAGGTTCAAAGGTTGGCATGCCGTGGCGGTTGCCGTTGGCGGACCGCATCGCATGAGAAGTGTATTTCCCGTGTCGTTCGGGCCGGCTGCGATACGGGTAGTTGAAGGGCAGTGTGGAGTGCTGTGTGTAATCAGAGACGTGGGGATGTTGGGCCGCAATCGGATACGGCGACGATGATGTGCGGAGGTGGAGGTGGTGAAGAGGGGCGAGGAGGAAGGGAGGGAGGGAGGGAGGAAGGGACGAGGCGGCAACAACGTGTGGGGACACGAGAAAAGAGGCAGAAGTTGGCCAATTGGAAAAAGCAGGAGCGGGTGGCCAATAGCATTAAGGACTAGTGCGGAGTCCGGCATCACACAACACGCCTTCGGGCGCTAAGCTTCCGAGCCATGCATGTGTGCGTAGAAGTGAAGGGGAAAGTGGCCTGGCGATCCCTGGCCCAGACGCAGCAACTCAATTTGCGAAATCCGATCATCACGGCGGATCAGAATGCATGCGGTCATTTGCCGCGGCGGAGGCCATTTGCCGGTAGAATGGTATTGTTTATTGCCCGCGATGCGACGTATGTCAACGGATGCGGACAGACGCCAGAAGCGCAGCAGCAATAAATAGGACACCAGTCTCTTTAGCAGCAGCACGACATTTCTGATACTCGAGCAATGGCGACACAGAATAGCGGCTCTGGCATGCGATTGGCGAGTCGTTGTCAGCCGGTTCGGCCCCAGCGAGGAAGAGGGATCGCTAGTCTCAGCGTCGTGCAGACGGAAGCCCTCCCAGCAACGATGATTCGCAGCTCGTCTGCCACTCACGCCAAGCTCGCCTTGCAACGAGACCAAGACTCCACTCTGCATGTCGAAAGCGGTCGCAGCGCTGCGGCCGCGTGGGACAGCAGCGGGCGCCCGGCGATGATGCCACGCCTTGCTGTGCGACTGAGTCCAGACATACCGTCGCACCGGACGTCCTGTCGCGACAATGCTTGCTGTTGCCCGGCCATTATCGCGTGTCAATACGAGATGACAATGGATGTGAGGTCTGCTGAGAGCTTGGCCGGCGAGCGCATACCCGGCAGCCCAAGGAAAACCGACTGCCGTACCGTAAGAAGTCGGGTCGCTTCCGCTGCCGAGATTGAGAATCTGTCTAGACTGGATGTAGAGTGTGAGAGAGCGGTCCGTTACGGTATGCCATGGATGGCAATGCGGCATGCTCCTTCGACGCCGCCACGCCTCAGCCATTCATTGCTAGCTGCGGACGCAGGGCAGCGCTGCCGCCATTCGAACCTCACGCCGAAGGAGGGGTCTGCACTGTACATTGACAATCGCGCATCTCCAACTCCAACCGTACGACCACGACCGCCCGTTTGAGACTGCGATATATGGATAGCACCGTAACACCTGGCCTAGGCCGAACAGCGCAACGGGATCCCCCAGACGGGCACGGCTCCCTTCTCACGATTGCACCCCACCGCACATGACTGGGCCTCCGCAGCGGCCACTCACGCTGGCAGACACGCAACAGAAACAGCAACTGGCAGCGCGGATGACGGCGATCGCACGGCGCAGGGATGCTCCTCGAGGAAGTGCGGTACTCTTTTCCTCGCCTTAGTGCCAACTCTTGCCCCCAGTGCTGCTGCAGCCAGCAAGCAGGTCTTCTGCGTCTAGTGCGCGCCCAGGGCCGAACCGTTGCGTGGACTGCTAGTCTGATCCTGCTCTGCGCCTTGTCCTTGTCTGCTTTGCTTGCCTGCTTGTGCCTCCCATCTCCTCTGCTGCTGGCGGGCGTCTGTGCATCGCGCCGCATCCACATGTATATGCTTTGGCCTCCTCCGTAACGTTGATCTGCCTCTCTGCTGCTCTCCGAGAACCCGTGCCGTCCTCCTCCCACTATCCCGTACTGGTCTGTCCGCTGATACACCTCCACCGTCTGCGCTACCACGATTACTTACATACATACACACCCTCTTACTGCTGCAACTCCTACTTTACCCTCCTCCCTGCCGCCGCCCCGCCCGCCACTACTCCTACCTCATCACCATCACCTCTGCTCCCGCAGCCTCACTTCGCCTCGCCCTGCGCCTGGTCCTTCCCGTCTCACGTGCCAATGTCCTTTGGCGTCTAGACAGCTCGACAGCATGCCCTGCGCTGCCTTCTCCCTCTCCTGCACGCGCCGTCTTGCCGCCGTAAGCGTCAAGCCACAGCAGCGTCTATCCGCAGCGGCGCTTGTTTCCTTCAATTCTCCCAACGACTGTAGCGTTCACCAACGTTAGGTCTCCCGCAACCTGGCGACGCTGCTTCAGCCCTTCCCGGGGGTCATCGGTGTCATGGCGGACGATGACCGAGCCTCCGCATATCGTTCTTCGCCGCCAACCCACTGGAGCCAGAGCTCACACGTCTATCCGCACTCTCACCACGGGACCCCGGCACAGGAGTACCCGGGCTTCACTTTCGCCTCTCCGCAAATTCCAATGGAGCCCAGTGCCTTTAGCAGCTCCAGCATGCAGCAGCGACCCGTCCACCAGCAATTGCAACCACTCGTCATGCCTCAATGGCCTTCGATGCTAGGAAACCAGGCGGCGGCGGCACCCTCCTACCATGCCATGTATCCGCAAGCCATTCCATCCGTTCAGGCCATCCCTGTTGGTCCTCTGCACACACCAGTCTCGGCAACGTCGACGAGGTCAACGTCCACTCCACGAAAGACGTTGACTGATTTGGACAGGAAACGGATGTGCCAGTATGCGGATGAACATCCGAATGCAAAGCAGACCGAGATTGGAGGTGTGTTCAAGATTGTTTTGACGGAGGGACTAATTAACTGACCATTTCGCAGCAATCTTTGGTGTTGAACGAAGGTAGGACGAGCCAGTACGAGGAGTCAAGGATCGCCTACTGACCATGATCTTAGTACCGTTTCGAAGGTTTTGCGACAGAAGGAGAAGTACCTATTGCAAGACGACGGCAGTCGATCACCCGTCAAGCGAGCAAAAGGACGATCACCAGACATCGAACGAGCGCTCGCTGTCTGGGCCAAGAATCAGGTACGCGACGGGCTTCAGACAGAGCTCGAAGTGTACTCACAACTGTTTAGGAGAAGAGAGGTCATCCGCTATCAGACGACCTCATCCGTGAGAAGGCTCGAGCCTTTGCAGCAACGACAACAGCTCCCGAGAACCAGGTCACTTTAAGCGCCAGCTGGATTGAGAAGTTCAAGCTAAAGAACAATTTGATGGGCGCTCGATCGCGTAAAGCATCACTCGCACCGGACGACATCGACAGTCTATCAGCAGCGCCCTCCTCCTCACATACTCCCGGTGATACATCCCCCGTTTCACCCTCAGGCCTTGGATCACCTTCGCCGATCGAACTGCACAGCCAACCCAGCCAGGAGAGCTTGAAGAACGAAAGCCCAGATAGCTATCTCGATTTCGGCAGCAGACATATGCCCTACCATTCGCAGAGCACGACCTCTCTGCACAGCACATTCACAGACACAGCGCCGTCACCTTTCTCGCCCGGTCCGCTGAGTCCAACATCACCCTTCTTCACACCAGACTCAGGTACCGCACCGTCACCCTTCGTCCCACAGCTTACTCAACGACGCATACTACCGGCCACTACGAGCGCAAATTCCCACCGACCACGAAGCATGACTTTCCCCCAACTGGAATACATGTCCTCTTCAGGAGAAGTAGCAACTCCAAAATACGCAAGCCACGCCGTCCTGGACTCGCCCATGGAAGAGGCTCCGAATCCCCTGGTAAGTCTGGACGAAGCAGTAGAACGACCAAATACCGTCACTCCATCCGAAGCCATGGGACCACCCCCTTTGCCTCCTCACATCATGCAGCACGAGATGAAGCGGGAAGAGAGCACTTCTCAGACTATCACGAGCCCGGAGGAAGCACGCAGAGCGTTAGAGGTCGTACTCAGCTTCTTCGAACAGCAACCCAACGGTTTCCTCGATCTGCAAGAGAGCGTAACCATTGGCAAGCTCATGGAGAAATTGAAACTGCAATCCCGAGGGAGCAGTTGAAGAAACGACACACGATACTCTTTTCACGAACGATACCCCCTACGACACCACACCGAATCGCATCGACAGACCGCCCAATTTCGCTTCTGGATCGATGCCTCCTCTCCACAGGGAAGGCATGATGAACTTGTATATTGCTACTACCTTGTATTCCTCTCGGACTATTTGTGCATATTTTGGTTAACATGCGACCGAGCTTGATATTCCCGCGTCTTTTTGGCCTTGTTTTTGGACGGTTCGAATCAGATGGGAGAGAGACACGGAGAATATTATAAGAAAGGGCAAAGTCCGCTCACGCGGCATCAGGCGGGACATAGCATGCTTGGGATTTCGGAATCATGTCATGTTTCGGTGTTTAGAAAGAGCAAGAGACTCAATATCTACGAAGCAAACCCAAAAATTCTTCATTGATACTTTGATCAGCCGAGAGAGGAGAACGTCTACTACGACCTTGCCTCCGCGAGCTCAGGAAACAGCCGCACACAAAGCAACTCAACGATCCCGATGATGAGGTGTTTGTTAACATACTGGTCTCCCAGCAACGCCAACTCCCCCTCGACATCATCCACCATCGCTCCGACATCAGCAGTCGCGAAGAACGTCGACCGCGCGGCACTCGGAATCGCAGACACAATCGCTTCGGCACAGCCGCGTCGGATCGAATGCAGCTCGTCGCTAGAGGGCGGTATACGCGCGGGAGCCAGGGCGTTATCGGGGAAGAGGGCGCTTCGGGCGGCTTGCAGGATGCCAGGCAAGTGTGTCGTAGCGTTGTTCAGAACGAGGTTGTGGAACTGATTCGACATCAATCTGCAAAGAGGTTTGTCAGTTTTCTTGCCATTCGTTGACGCTTGGGAGTGTGGAACGCATTAGTTGCTGTCTTGGGCAAGAGAGCCTGATTACCCGCATATGCAGGACTCGCCCGGCAATTTTCGTGTGGAGAGGCAGGGATTGAGAGACAGAGTGGGTCCACCCACGGCAAGACCAGGATCGGCTCGACACTGGTGTTTGGCACTGACTCTCCTCGCTTGCAGCGAATGGGCGAATGGAATGCCAAAGCAGGCAAATCGAGATCTGACTGGCGGACAAATGCTGCTGGCATCTTGAATTCCGGAGCGGGCCAGACATCTCTGGCTTGGGGGGTTGTTTCTCTTCGATCGTCGTGGCGGATATTGGCGTTAAGGTTTGAGCCGCACGGCAGCATAGACAAATGCGCTGAGGGCCGAACCCTCTTGGATGCATCCGAACCAGATTTTTCTGACGTTTCCCAGTGTGGACCTTCTCGTGAAGACCTTGGATCGCTGATGTGCCCGATGGATTTTGCGAGGTGTCAATGTTCGTACCTGAAGCCATGCACTGATGCCCAATTCGCCCATTATTCGTTCGGGCGCATTGCTCGGGACCGAGCTAAGCGACAAACTGCGAATCATGCTTGGGATCCTTTCTCGCAAAGCAATTAGAGATTGTCGATAGCTGTCTGAACCAGGGCTTGCAGCGGTCGTAAGCGCGTCAAGCTGCGTTGACGGGAAAGGTGGGCAGTGGAACACAAGCAGGTCTCCACTAGCAATCCGAAGCATGACATTGGCCGATGCGAGAATCAGATGACCGTGAAGCCATGCAGCTTGCCGGTGTGGCTTGCTCCGCTTCGACGAATGAGGGGACGATATCCACAGAATTGCATTTTAGAGTCGCGTGGATGGCACTTGACGAATCCGGATTAAATATGGCCAGGCAAGATATCGGCCTCGGTCTCAGATCGAAGATGGTGTGGAGAAGAAACAAAGAGATGCAGGTGCTCACCTATCCAATCTGCTATTGGTGCGGCAGATGCGTCCAGGTCCATGCAAGGACATCCACTGCAGCAGTGACAACAGGCCTGAGAGCCACGGCATGCGGCGATTGAGGGACAGAATTTGCGACGTGCAGCCCCAGAGGTGCATGCTGACGATGGGTCGCTTGACTTGCTGGCTTTTGGTAGGATCGTTCGGTCGGGTGGTGTTCGCGTTTCGTCTTCTGTCGGTCGAATCCGACAGCTTCGTTGAGGGCAAAGGTCGGCTGGATCGCAGTGGGATCTTGGAGGCATGCAATAGGGCAAAGAAGAGGGCGCGTAAGAACAACCAAGCCGTCATCAAGCCTTGAACAGTGAGCCAGAACACGGGCGAGAGATCGTCGAGGCGGCCAATGGTCCGGCCACGTTGAGCGACGCTTCTCGGAGCTTTCTTCGAAGGGAGCAATTCCAATTCTTCCATGCGATCGGTCGGTTGTGGCCTCGTAGGAGCTAGCTTGGCGACTTGGTCTGACCGCATAGCTTGAAGCAATTTAGTCACTCCGTCCCAGATGAGCCACGGCTCGCTCGCCTTGTTGCAGACGCCACCTCGAACTATCAATTCTGAGAATACTTCCGATACGAGGACTTCAAGGCACGGATTTCGCAGATCTTCTGGAGGGATGAGCAGTGGGAGAAGTCGATTGACCAACAGTAGGGAAAAAGCAGTCTCGTTCTCCTGCTGCATTGCTGATGTGATGGCGTCGGTCGGGACTGGCTCTAGAGCCATGTGCGGATGGAGCGTATGGTATCGGATACGTTGTTCTCGAGATGTGAGTCTTCCGATTCGTATCGTCTGAGAAGTTCTTACAGCTGGTGTTGGTTAGCAAGAATGCACTTGCATGGCGCATTTTGCCTGCAAGTTCATTTACCAATGATATGCTCGACTACGAGATCTGGAAGTTCGTCCAGTAAGAGGGCTTCGAGATCGACGTGCCTGAGCCGTTGCTCGAGGCCTCTGGTGCAGTGGGCGACAATCTGGACGATCTCGCTCAAGAACTCCTGATCCGGGGTGATCTGATTGTACCATGTCTGGACAAAGTTGCTCAGCACCACGGCGATGAAGGCGTAGAGCTGCAAATCAATCGCATTGGAGCTCGTCAACGGCGGGAGAAGCTCTTCTAACGGCTCGGGGCTCGTAAAGGACTCCGATGAGTCTGTTGAAGAGTTGGGATCCTGCCGCCGCGAGCACAAGACGCGTTTGATGTACGCCACTGTCGCATCGTCTCTCCCGCCATCTCGCTTGAAGGGGCGGCTCGGTCGAGAATCAATGTCGCTATGCTTGGCCTCCCTGACCGGATTGCGCGATTGCTGCTGTCTCGCTGGTCTGTTCGCGCCTTGAGCCATGTCACTGCTTCCGAAAACTTCGCGGGCTTGCATGCATGACCGCCGGAGATTACCATTGGTGAGGACGCATCGAACGGGATGCAGTTGTGCTTCGCGATGCAGGCCGATTTCAGTTGTGGTGACAGACGATGGTGAAATGGCAAGTGTAAAGGTAGGTGACAAGGTGGTGGAAAGTATTAGGATCACCGAAAGTCAAAGCGCCATTTAGCGTGATTTACCAAGCTCTTAGCGGGGTCGGCCTGGCTGCCTTCACGTACGAAGCTTACGAAGCATCAACACTTCACATCCGCGCAAACGCCTTGCAGCGAGTGCCCATCGCAAGCATGCCGACCGCAACTCTTGACGAGGTGGACGGCAAGTATCAAATGAGGCTGCAGTAGGCGAATTTGCTGACGGACCGCAGCCCAGCTCCGCGCCATCATCAGCAATCTGTACCTCTTGCTAGTGCAAGCGCACGACTACCAGGGCCAAGGTACTCAGCAAGCTATGAGCAGCGAAATGTAATTTATCACATATCGACTCTCCCACGAAGAGTTGCAGCTTACAGATCTCTTAGACGCGCCCTGGTTCAGAACCTTCAGACATTATCTTTGACCTCCAAGAGACTACCCACACATCTGCCACAGGAAATAATTCAGTACGTCGAGGGCTCTCGGAATCCGGACATCTATACCAGGGAACTTGTCGAGCTCGTCATGCGCTACAATCAGGAGCAGAAAGGGCGTTGCGACGCGTACTCCCGCTTCCGCGACATTCTGGCTTCGAAGATGGCTGTCGGCATTCCTGACATCAAGGACGACGTTAAGAACGCTGTTGAAGCTTCGGGTGGTCATCTCGAGTAGCTGCGCGTCTTTCACTTGCCATTGTTCTGGAGCGGGCGTTTGGAGTAAGAGAAATACCCATGGAAATTCACCTGCTATGATACCGACGCCGAAAGCCTTCATTCTTGTCATGAGTCTCATATGCCCCAAACACCTTAGCCTCAAACATAAATGCAACCCTGGACTGCGACTTCCAAGAAACCCATATTCTGGACGCCCGGATGCTGGTAGATAGTACTCATCAAAACTCCGTCGCTGGAACGCACAGAAATTCTCATCGGCATCCCAAAAAATGTAGCCTCTCGCGTTCGTCGCAAGTCGACTCTCACTTCTTAACGCCAAATTCGGAATAGAAGTGGCATTGAGACACATGCGACTTCTTGCCAGTGCGTTCATCGAACATATGGCAGCCATGTTTCGCAGCGTTCGGTGGCTGTGATCGTCAGTCAGCGGAGCCAGGAGTTGTAGGTTGAAGTAAGCTAATCCTTACCGTGTACAAATGCAAGCTCACTGCGAATTCGTCTTTGCTTGGGTTCGAAACCCGATGGAGCCCGAGACGGTCACTCATGTAAGTGACTTGCTCCGCTTCGTACGTCGTCTCCTTTCTGATCTGAAGTTCCTTAGGGCCCCTGATCTCGGTCCGAGCGGAGCACGTATGCTGAGTAGCTGGATAGACAGAGTCTGGAGCAGTGGCACAATCGACTGGGAATTTCAGATGCTGGCACGGCCATCCATAGACTGTTTCGGTGAGAGAGCCCTTGAGGATCTTCATGACACAGTGCGCATTCGCGTGATCATGGATTGGAGACGCTTTTCCAGGCGTCCAGACCAGGACAAGCTGTAACATTGGTATCAGCAACAGTTCTCTCGCGTATGCAACTCGTTCTTGAGCACCCTTGCTCACGAGGGTAGCCTGATAGACGAACGGGATTGAAGGCGAAGAACTTGAAATGCGAGCCTCGCTCGGATTTCGAGGAAGATCATCTGTTGCGACAAGCTATCCAGGACTCACCAAGTTGGCCTTTCCATTCCCTTGATCCACCAAATTTCGCGTGTACGCTCTGCTGGCATCCGCAAAAGCATACTTCGACCACTCCTGCTCGTTGGAACCGTATGCTGTCATCAGCTTCTTCAGCTCTTCGACATCGACGTCGGAACTATTGATACCACTGGATGGCCCAAGGATGTTGTTGATGCCCTGCACCAGCGCATGGAAGCCGTCAAGAAGCTCGGGAGAGCCGCGCGCAGAGTCATGAAGAGAGGCCGCTTTTTTCGTCTCAAGGCTGTTAACCGAATCCATGGCAGTCTTCATGTTTCGAACTGAATAAAAGGAAGGTGACCGCGAGAGATGGAGAGCCTGTAAATTTATCTCGTTGGAAGCTGGATTGAGATGAAAGTGACGTTTGCTTTGTTTCGGGGAGCTCGGGGAGAGCGAAAGAAGACACCGGAGGGGCAGATGAAGGGTGTAGAAGTAAAACTGTTCCAGGGCCTCCCCGCCCTTGCTGTACCTGGCGGTGAATTAACTGCGCATCTCACGCGATCGATGTCCTGCGCACAGCACTACGTGGTTTGGGCCGCGCACTGCGAATAGGGCTTCTTCAATGGCCAGAGATAGATCATACATCCGACCAACCGTCGTTGCTGCATGAGCCTATAAGACGTGCAAAAGGGATCGTTGAAACGTGGTAGATAAGCGGACGGCCGCTGTCCGCAAGTCTTTGTGAGCCATATTCCCGACGACCCGTCCGTTCTGTCGAGTGTCAGGACGCTAAGTTTGGCGTGTATCCTACCTCGCTTTTACGTAAATGACCCTCTATCTAGGCTATTTCTTAATCATTTTCAATCTTCTCGACCGACTTACTCTAGTACTTTACCTCGCACTTGCCAGAATCACGTGGAATTGCACCATCAAAGGTGTTCAAAATCGACCTCATCTCTTCCAGCAGCCTTATTCGAGCCGTCAGAGCCTTGCGCAAAGCCCAGAAACCCTACCCAAACGACCGCCGTGCGAATCTGCCCATCATGGCGACCACTGTGGACAAGATCCGCGATATCGAGGCCGAGATGGCCAAGACGCAGAAGAACAAGGCCACGTCATTTCACTTGGGCCAGTTGAAGGCGAAATTGGCCAAGTTGAAGAAAGAGCTGCTCACGCCCACAAGCGGAGGCGGAGGTGGAGCAGGCGTCGGGTTTGATGTCGCGCGTACGGGTGTTGCGTCGGTGGGCTTCATAGGCTTCCCTTCTGTGGGCAAGTCGACGCTCATGAGTCGGCTCACCGGACAGCACTCGGAGGCGGCGGCGTACGAGTTCACGACCCTCACAACTGTACCTGGGCAGGTCGTCTACAACGGAGCGAAGATCCAGATCCTCGATCTGCCTGGTATCATTCAGGGTGCCAAGGACGGTAAGGGAAGAGGTAGGCAGGTTATTGCTGTCGCCAAGACGTGCCATCTCATATTCATCGTTCTCGATGTCAACAAGCCGCTCACAGACAAGCGTGTCATCGAGAATGAATTAGAAGGGTTTGGTATCAGGATCAACAAGCAGCCTCCGAACATCAAGATCACCAAGAAGGACAAGGGCGGCATTTCCATCACAACCACCCAGGCTCTCACGCACATCGACAACGACGAAATCAAGGCTGTGATGAATGAGTACCGCATGGCGAACTGCGATATCGCCATTCGCTGCGACGCAACTGTGGACGATCTCATCGATGTTATTGAAGCGAAGAGCCGATCATACATTCCTGTCATCTACGCACTCAACAAGATTGACGCCATCAGCATCGAAGAGCTCGACTTGCTGTACAGGATCCCGAACGCATGTCCGATCTCATC
Source organism: Mycosphaerelloides madeirae (assembly GCA_002785995.1). Classification (NCBI taxonomy): domain Eukaryota; kingdom Fungi; phylum Ascomycota; class Dothideomycetes; order Mycosphaerellales; family Mycosphaerellaceae; genus Mycosphaerelloides; species Mycosphaerelloides madeirae. The sequence goes on along the minus strand of NHNV01000001.1, from coordinate 52,290 downwards.
AGAACACGGATGGAACATCGATGAGCTACTGGAGCAGATGTGGGAGAAACTGAACCTCCGTCGGGTCTACACCAAACCGAAAGGCAAACTCCCAGATTACACGGCACCAGTTGTTTTGAGGAGCACCGCCTGTACCGTGGAAGATTTCTGTAACGCAATTCACAAGACTATCGTGGACCAGTTCCGAATCGCCATTGTGTACGGCCGCAGTGTAAAGCATCAGCCGCAAAGAGTGGGCCTTTCGCACGAGCTAGCCGACGAGGACATCATTACCATCATCAAGAAGTGAGCCCGCCGCTTGATGTTTGAACACCATTATCGAAAAGCATGCGTACGTCTTGCGCACCACAAACGACGACTGCGCTCCAAGCGACAGCCCGGCTGGGCGACCGCCAATCACCCCAACCTGAGCAGGGTTGCATATTATCTCGGAGCTCGACGACGCAGGCAAGTGGGTTTGATTCGTACGACCGGCTCCGATGATGTTGGCAAGAGAGTTCGGGTACGCAGCTATGCATTGGTTCGTCCGCACAACTGCAACAGGAGATGCCGAAAAGTCGTCCGGATGACACGGAATCTTGCGCAGAAACGAATCGGCGATACTCAGATACGTATGCAACGCTTGATGAATGAGCACCATTTGCTGTGATCAAAGATCTCGATCAAAAGCGGTAGATTCAAAGATGCTACGTAAGACGTACCACCTCCTGCATCACATTACCACGGCGATATGATCATCCATGTATTTTGAAATATCGCCAAGAAACAGAGCCGCGACTATACTGATCCCCCCAAAGGCAACGCTGACAAGGTACACATACTTGTACGCCTCCGCGTATGCGACCTGGCCTGCAAAAACGATTCCGTCGTAGCCGGCGGGAGTGACGCCAGGAAGGTCTGCGATCCGGTCCAGTAGCGAAGCTCCAGTCAAGCTGATTGCCTCTGCAATGACTTCCGTATCGGTGATGTTGAGCTGGGTCGTCATGTAACCGCCTATCTCGCGCATAGCGAAAGGAACAAATTTGCTGATGAAGACGTTGTAGTACACCTGGAGGTGGATCAGCTCAATGGACCTCCTAATTTGTGGACATGGTTGTTCCGACTTACGCAGTACCCGATACTTCCTCCAAGCACCCGGATGGCCAAGGTCAATGCAGCCACTGTCGCTATCAAGTCGTCCGGGCAGATGATTGTCGATATGATCGATGCCGGTACCACGATTCCGCCTGCATAGAGAAGAATAGGAGTCAGCGGACGTTTCGAATGTGGATGACCTTGTCTTCAGACTTACCAATGCCCACGCCAGCAAGCACGAGGAGACCCCACAAGACATGCAGATTGTCGACTCTCCCAACGGCCAGAGATCCACACCCAGCTGTCATGAGCAATGACGATACAATCATCAGCTCCTTGTTGTGGCCGCGGAACACCGAGAGTAGCCAGAGCACAATTACTGCGCCAGCGAGGATCCCGAATGAAACTGGAAGACCACGGATTCCCACTCCTACCGGATCGTGTCCGTAGACATTGAACGCCTGCGAGTGTCAGCACCAGATTCATGGCCTCGATGCACGGTACTCATACCTGTGTCGGCCAGAACATGAGGATCGAGAAGAAGTTTGCACCCGAGATGAATGTTATGATCAGGGTCAGTCCAAGGATTCGAGGCTCTTGTCTCAGTCGGTGAGGGAAGATTGGCTGGCCAGAATCAGTATGGATGTCTTGACAAGCGGATATGTTTGGGAAACGAACGTAAGGCGCATAGCCTTCCCAGACGAAGAATGCCATGATCATTGCGGCTCCCAAGATCAAAGGAGCCAACACATGCGCGCTGTCCCATGGGTATTGGTAGCCACCCCATTGCATACCCATCATGAAAAGCAGCATACCAGCGACGCTTAGGAAGCCACCGATGTAATCGATCTGTCCAAGGATCTCATTTTGAGTAAGGCCTTGGCTGTTTACTCGAGGTGGTGGGAAGTAAAAGACTGCGACCATGACTAGACCAGCGAACGCCCAGAGGCCGCAGATGAGTCCGAGCCATCGCCAGGACGAGTAGTACGCGATCAGTTGGCCGTACAGGACCGAAGGACAGAACGGGACGATAGTGAAGATCAGCACTGCGACATATTTGCCTCGCTTGCTCGTCGGAGCCAACTCAGATGTCGCTGCCAAAGCAGTGAGCTCGTTGATTCCAGCGCCGATTCCAGCGAAAACCATTCCGCATATGAAGTAGTTCATATGATGGGCTGTCGAGCAGATGATCATTCCGAGGACGATGAAAGAAGCTCCGATCAACGCGACGTATCGACGTCCGATGAGGTCGGATATGGATCCAACGAATGGGCAGACGGCTGCGAGCGACAGGAGATTTGCCAGGACGAACCAGATCCAACGATCGGTTCCACCTATATCGGCGTAGATCTGCAAAAAGCGAAGGATGGAAGGTAAGTGAGTGTCTAAGACATTGTATGCCTTCTCCCCTTCGTACTTACATATGGAGGTACGCCGCCAAAGAGGTATACAGGAATTTGTGACCCCGTCCAGACTACTGTCTGTCAGAGAGAGCGTCCCATGGCTTCGTCGAGGGAAGCTTACGAAAGGCCATTGCTACCAGACTCATCTGGCGAGCGAATGTCATCGGCGCCTCTGGAACTTGCGCCTCGCCGGTCGTCGTCTGTGTTGCGTTGGTCTGAACCTTCTCGACATATCTGACGTCCTGCTTTTCGCCGTCCGGCGAGCGATCAGAGAGGTCTGTCTGAAGTCAATGTCTGACGACCTTGCGTTTGGTTAATGGAAGGACTGACCAGAGCTACTCTTGGGATCCATTGTGGCTGTATTCGTCGTCAAGGTAGATTTCAAATCTGGCTTGCTATGTATCGTCGGACCAGAGAATTCACTTCAACGACGAAGAAGTATGAGCAGCTCGAACGACGTTCGATACCCCAGTGAGACGTCTCAGACGGCATATCTCTGGCTCTCCAGTCCTGACTCGAATCCAAATTGTCGCCGTGGCGGCATTACCGCTCAAGGAGCGGAGAACCTTGCTCCGCATGCATCTCCAGCTGCTGTCATACGGTACCAAATGGCGTACGACGGCTTGAGATCCCACGCTTTCGATACGCCAACGCTTCGTGACATGATACGAAGACTGGAATCAAGTCTCTATTGACAGGACGATGTCGACTGAGGTACCGTAAAAATCGACTGACTGTCTCAGCTCGCAAAACTCTCTCTCTAGCCCTCGGATGCCGTCAAAGACAGAGATGGATCTGAGCGTACGAAAAGCCATTCACCACAATCATCGACCTACCCCGCGATATACTGAGGCCACGATCCATGTGTAGATCTGAACAAGCATGTGGCTCTCTCCAGGCTGGCTGCTTGATGGTCGAGGAGGAACGCCTTCGGATTTGTCGATGATCAGACGGACGGAGCTCGCGGATTCGCATCTTTACAGACATCTCTGTCAACCATCTGAAACGGCGAATCAACTCTACCTATCACAAATTCTCGAGCGCCCCATTTTCGTAAAGAGTTACATGGCAACAAGTACCTCAGAGCTAGAACTTCTCGCTTACGGACAAGCATTTCCGAGCAGCTACCTGGTATCAGTCCTTACATCCACTGAGCAATGAACATAATTGATACCAAAGCCGCACGTCGTTCCATCAAGGGACGTGTGCGAAAGCGCGCTAGTGACGTAAACACATGGAAGTGAATGTCGACGCTTCGCCAACCAGTCTCGGTCTCCACGACGTCAAGAAACGCCCACAATATGCAGAAATCATCCCAATCATAAAGAGTAACTACCTTATCTCTCCACATCTCGCAAGATTCGCTTCGATGACAATGATGCCCTCCCTCGTAATGCCCAAACAAGAAGCGATGTGGGTATATCCTTCCCGCTGAAAACGCCAATAATGAGAAAAACGCCCTCACCCCTATTCAGTAAATTCATCTCAACACTTGAGATAAAGTCCCATGTGAGAACTCCCAATTCCCGTCCTTCTTCTCGGAAGGAAGTAAACGCCAACGCTAATTCAACTCACATCATCAAGCACAAGAGGCCTTCCCGAAGGCCTTGAATCTTTCGTGGAAGAAAATTCAACGCTTTGCATCCGTCCCAATCGCCCGGAGAGACAAAATATTAGACCCAAACCCCCTTCCATTTTTTCCTTGTTACTCCGGATAATTGAAAAAGTCGTCAAAAACATCACCAATCGGCTTCGACCACGCTTCGTCAGCCTTTCTCTTCTTGGGCGACTGGCCGGGCTTGTCGTCCGTGCCACCCATGGTAGTATCCTCGCCAGGATTCTGCACATCCATGTCTTTGATCTGATCATACAGTCCGATCAGACCCTCCGGTGCGCCTCCGCTGCCATCGCCCCAGAGATCCGCGTCCATATTCTCCATCGAGATGGTGAACTTCATGGCATCGCTCACATGCACATCACTTGACTGCGATCCAGGCGTGAGCTCGGGAGAAGATTGCGAGTCGGACAGGCCTGGACGCAGTTCCCAGATACTGTTATCGTCGGCAGTAGGCATCCAGCCATCGGCTAACCATCGAGAGAGATCGTCGTCCGTGACTGGAGCCCATTCGTCATTGTTGGCAGCTAAGAGAGGGGCCTCAAAGTCTCCAGGCTCTGCAGTACCACCGGCTGTCGCGTCTCGGGTGGGTTGGGGCGGTAGTAGAATGTCCAATTTCTGTACCATGGCATCTGCAAGCGTCAAATCTTGCTCAGCAGCCTTCTTCGCCGCACGAAACTCGGCATCGAACTCGGCCTGCTTCTTCTGGACCTTGGCCACGATACTCTCGGGAACGCCTCCACGAGCAAATTTCTCTTCACCCTCGAGATCTGCTGGATTCAAGTCACGAACAGTAGCAATACGACGCTTGGTCTGAACGACGACTGCAGGTTTCGGCCGTACGACGTCCGTCTTGGGAGTGGCTTTACCGTCCTTGTCGACGCCCAATGCCTTGGCTGCGTTGTCAAGGAGGAAAACGAGAGGGTCCTCCAAGGGTTGGTGCTGAGTTTGTTCATGCTGCTTCAGCTGGTCTTCGCTCTCGAATCCATGCAGGGACGACTCGCATGCCGGGTCCTTGCAGCGGAACTTCTTCTTCTCTGCTTCTTTCTCCGCCTCGGCCTTGAGCTGTGCTTGGCTTTTCCTCTGCTGCTCGGCGCCCTGCGCCTTCCCAGTCACCGGACTAGCCGCAGCCGCAGTGGGTGTTCCAGCATGGGCTGCTGGGGTAGATGCTTGGCTGTTCGCCTGATCCGTTCGCCTCTTTTTCGAGGGAGGAAATTTGAGCTTGTCTGGAGTGAGGTCATTGCGTGTGGAATCGTACTTGGGCACGCCGTCAGGCCTCGGACCCCAATCGAAGGTCTTGTTTTCTGTTGGTGCCGGTGGCGCTTTGGTACCGGCCGAAGGTTTACGTGTGTGGCTCTGTTGAGACGCAGTCGAAGCCATCGCAGGCGCTTGATGCGGGGCAGAAGCAGGCTGCCCTTGTTTAGCTGCCTCTTGTGTCCGTTTTCTATGAGCGTCGAGCTGCTCCTTTCTATTCTTCAGCTCCACCATGTAGGCGGTCACTGTATGCTCAAGTTCCTGCAACACTTCAGGCGTGACTGACAGGTACTCCTTGATCTGGCCGCTGGCATCGAGCGCGTTCTGCATCACAATTTCTTGAGCACGCATGAGCTCTTTGATCCGCTGCTCCTCAAAGCCGTAGGCAAGAGCGGCGGCATACGTGTTGGTCAGTTGCCGGAGAGGTCCATACAACTTCTTGAGCTTCTCTTTGGCCCTTTGCAGGCCAACTTCGTCAATTTGAATTGCCGGACCTTTGGGATTCGCACTAGTCACCTCTTGCAACATCCTTCTGATCCTTTCAACCGGCACGGGGCCTGCAAACGGAGCCATGCCAGAAGCGTCCTGGCCGGCTTGACCTTGTGCTTTTCTGAAATTGTCCAATGCCATGGCTTGCAGTTGCAGTTTCTGGAAATACTGTTGCTTTTGATTATCAGTCATTTTGTTGAGCTGCTCCGGGGTCGGGCGAGGAATTTGCGGCCGGGGCGGTGCTGGCGCCTGGTTGTTCTGCATCTGGAAACCTTGCGACGCGGGATGCTGAACCGGTTGGCTCGAGATCTCGATAACATCGTTATTAGACTGCGATGCTGGTTTTGATTGACTAGGCTTTCCAGGCACAGGCTGATTCGGGGCGTGCTGTGGTGTGCGCGAAGTGGGCTGTGCAGCATTTGGTAGACCACCCTGGGGGAGCATTCCTGTCGGATTGGGTTGACCGGGTGCTTGATTTGCCTGCTGCCTGTGCTGCTGTTGCAAAACCCGCAATCTTTCAACCTTGTTCTTGATGATCACGGACTTGATTTGATCATCGGTCATGTTTTGCGCCTGGGGAATCTTGCTCCTGAAGACGGCTATCTCTTGCGGCGTTGGAGGAGGAATCGAAGGCATCCTAGGCAGTCCTTGGTTCGGCATCTGTGGCATACCAGGATTGGGAGCTTGCATAATCGGTGCTGGGGGAACCATCTGTGCAGGCGGAGCCATCTGTGCAGGCGGAGCCTGCATAGCTGGCGCGGAGGATTGTACATTGTTTCCCTGCATTTGTGGTTGGCCTTGCAAATTGCCTTGCGCTACTTGGGCCATTCGTTGCCGCTGCATGTTGAGATGGTTCATGGCATTCCGCAAGGCGCTAGGATCTTGCTGAAAGTGGAATATCTGCTGTTGTTGAACCCGTTGAGCCGCCTCTTGGCCCGACGTGCGCAGCATGTGTTGTTTTAGTTGACCCCAATTCTGCACCTGTGGGGGGACGGCGGAGCCGATAGATACGATGATTGAATTGGGGAAAGGGGCCACGTCCATTGCCGAATTTCGAAATCTGATTTCTTGCTGCCTCTGCTGGTTCTGCTGGTTCTGTTGATTTTGATCCATCTGCGTCTGGTTTGGGGTTGGCTGAGGATTGAATCCTGGAAGAGCATTCGACATCTGCTGTTGGAGTGGAGTTTGCATTGGTAGATTGGTTTGCTGCGGTGCGCCCATATTACCCTGCATTCTCGATTGACCTATTTGACCAGGTTGACTGGGCTGTCCAGGCTGGCCCGGTCGTCTGTTTCCTTGAGTCTGGTTCCACTTCCAAAGTAGTTGCTTCATTTGCTCCTCTGGCATACTCTCAAGCCTCGCGCGGAGTTGCTGAGGAACCCTAGCAAGCATCTCTGCCACGTTAGGATTGGCAGACATTCCAGGCATCATTTGCTGCTGCTGCTGCTGCTGCTGATTGTTCTGGATCATATTCTGGTGATGCTGCGACAGTGCAACTGCATTGTTCATCGGCGCGTTTGGCGTCGGTTGCTGGCGGTTTGGCTGCGGTGTGTTAGGAGTCACTTGCCCTGGAGGCGCCATAGGCCGGTTAAGCATAGACATTGCAGGGCTGCTCACTTGACCAGCAGCGCCGTTGTTGAAGTTCGACTGAGCATGTAAGCCACCTGGTTGGCCTTGCAATTGATTTCGCGAGGCCATGGCGTGCTGATGAGCCGTCAAGGTGCGCGACTCCCGTTCACGTCGCTGTTGCTCTTGCTGCATGAACAAGAACGACGCTTGACTTCGGTTCATGGCCCCGTTATTGGGTTGCCCGCCCTGGTTGGCCTGATTGGCGAGCACCAGGGGATTGATATTCTGTGGCATGTTCATCTGGCTGCCCATGCCCATCCCATTATTACTGGCCGGAACAACTTGCTCGCCAGACTCTTGTAGCTTGCGAGCATTTGCTTGTTGGCCGAGGAGATTTCCAAAGTCGATCTGGCCACCAGTCTGCGATGGTGGTCGTTGAGGCATATTATTGCCCATTCGCAGATTTGAGGTGCCGTCGTTCTGCATGCCAGGCTTGTTTAGCGGCGCACCGACGTTGCCGTTTTGCCTAGCTCTAGCCAACTGTTGTGTAGCGCGCTGGGCACAAATCCTCATGACCGGGTCGCCCTTTAATGCAGACCGCTGTTCCGCCGTCATACTTGATAGGAACTTTTGTCGGATTGTATTTTTCATCTCATCGGACATTCCCTCGAACATGCGCTTCGCGAGGATAGCAACCTCTTGCTGGATTGGCTGTCCTGGCATGCTTTGTCCCATGTTTGGCGGCTGATTCAGATTCGGCTGACCCATATTTTGCATAGCCTGAGACATGTTCTGCTGCTGAGCTGGTAGTTGAAGGGTAGAAGGATCCATCGTGTTAGATTGTTGGTGTTGATTTTGTAGCTGTTGCTGCGTTTGAGGCTGTGGCGGTCCTTGTTGTTGTGATTGTTGCTGCTGTTGCTGCTGCAGGGTGAGCGGTGAGGGCTGCATCGGGCGCTGAAGTTGTGCGTTGAACATTTGGTTCTGACCGAAGTTCATCTGACCAGGCTGCATGCCCATGTTGCCGCCATTGTGCACGGGTAAGCCGTTGGGTGGCATGTTACCCATGTTATTGAGCATGTTCGACATCTGGTTGTTTTGGCCTGGCATCATGCCACCAGGCAGACCCATCTGGGTCGCTTGTTGCTGTCGTCGGATGGTGATGTCGCGCATCTTGTTGTTAATGTCTTCATTGTATTGGTCTTTGGTCTGTGCATTTTGCAGCGTGCGCATTTCGAAGTTCTGGGCGATCTGAACGCAATTTGCAATGTTCTGGCTCTGGTTTATGGCCCGGAGCATGGTGATGCTGTATTAGAGTTAGTGAAGTGCACGTGAATATAAAGAGGGAGGTCAAATGCTCACAGCTGGATGATCTTGCCGGCCCGCTCGCGAATATCGACAATACCTTGCCAACTGTTCTGGAACTGCCCGATGGTGCTGCGGAGATACTCCAGGACTTTGGCGTACACCTGCTGCTGCCAGTTGCCATTCTGCGGCCGTTGCATGGTGTTGTTGGGACCAGCGGGCAGCCCGTTGGGCATGATGCCATTAGGTTGCTCCATGGAGCGGACAATCCGCGACTGCAGACGTTTGAGGTCGCTGTGTGAGCCAACTCTTCCTGGCCGGACTGAGTAGTGAGGGAAGAATGTTTGCCGTCATTCGGCGGACTGCTGGAACGAGTTTCGAGGTGGTAGCGGCCAGATGCGGAGGCAGTGATAGAAAGGTGACGAGCGTGGAGGGCGCGAGGAAGGGAACCGGAATTTACGAGCGTGCTCCCGTGTGTCACACGCTCAAGGACAGGCAGCACGGGCTGTGCAAGGCGAACCAAAAGCGAGGCGGACAGAGGTGACGATGGAGAGCGCGAGATGTCGGGGGGGAAGGGCGACGGCGAGGAGAGCGGGGCGGCGGTGACGGGTGGACGTCGTGGTGGTGGTGGTGGTGGTGTTGGTGGTTGCGAGTGAGATATGTCGAACGGACCGGGAGCCGTAGTAGTAGTGTGGTAGTGTGCGAAAGCTGATCGACAGCAGTAGGTGATCGTCCCGGCGGCTGCGGCTTGCAGGTGACAGATGCGGCGGACAGCGGTGCAGCGAAGGGATAGCGGCGAAGAATATGGGCGTGCGGCGGAAACTGGCGGTAGACGCAGACGCACAGAGGGCGCGACGGAGAGTTGGGGAGCAGAGAAGAGAGAGTCGAGATAGCGTTGCGGCTCGAGTTTGGCGGTGGTTTGGGTGTGGGCAGCAGAGCACTGAGTTAGAAAAGTGCTAGCGTGCGTTAGGCTGTTTAGTGTGCCACGAGCACCGCCCGCGAACGAAGCTTACTTTTCCTCCCCAAAGACGTGCAGTCAAGTACGCATGATTATTCTACGAGGGGAGCTTCTGAATACTGCGCGGTATCATCATCATCATCATCATCATCATCATCATCATCATCATTATCGCTCTCGACTCTCGACTATCTTCGGCCCTCACAGAGCTGGGCGACGTGGCGGCAGCCAGCCAGCAAACAACGAGCGGGCGGCAGAGGCCACACCGCAGACTCATCATGCGGACATGCGGACATGCGTCACACGAGACGAATGCACCAACTCACTCATTCGCGCTGGCGGAAGAGTGAGAGCGTCGGTGAGGGATCAGCATCGCTCCTATTATTGCGAGTACTTCTCTGCGGTGCTGAGAAGGGGCTTTGATGCTTATTGCTCTGCCGCCTCGTCGAGTTGTCGGATACCGAATTGGCCAATTCATGAGGTCCACCAGCTCACCTGAACGCCAGTCTCAGTCTCGCCACTCTCATTGGACGCGCTAGTCATGCAGCCCAAAGATTCGCTGCAAATGTACCGCTGCAAATGTACCGCTTCAACTTGCACCCTAGCAGTCGCTCTTTGTGCTGGAGCTGGAGAACATGATCGCGAGGCAGAAGACTGGAATCGCGCGATCCAAGAAGTGTGTTGCGATGGTGGGTGCAGAAGGATGGTGGCCGTTCAATAACCAACACCGCGTCGACGTACCAAAGCGTCAGCCGGCATTCACGCGGAGGTCTAGCGCCCAAAACGAAGAAACTCCGGTCTTTCAACAAACAATCTCTCACGACAGATTGATCATCAGGAAGTGAAGGGGAGAAAGCTGCAGATCATTCCTGCAGACCTCCTTCGCAACGATAACGGAGTCAAGTGTGCGAACACGGGACGGGAGAGTCAAACGTCTGGTGTGTGGAAGGATAGAGCGGCTTGCAGCAGGATCGTTTTTGACACAAAGTCGCTGCAACAGCCTCCCTTCGAACCTGACTCGTCGTCATCGTCGGTACATTCTATTTCACTCAATCTGGATTTGACCTTGAAATTGTACGCAAGTCTACTTCACATCGAAGGGCGTCTCCGAAGAGAGCGGAGAGGGGTGGGGCCTCGGGAGTTCTCCATATTTTACACGTTAAGCTCTCGGCCTGTTCCGAATCCTTCGATCCGCACGTGCATAACGTAAATCTTAGCGCTGGCCTGTTGATCGTCGAAATGCTGCCGAAGCTCGACAACACGCGCCATCTCCACATCCGCACATCCACCTCTGGTCATCAAATCGCAACCTTCCGTCTACGCTTGATCACCAGCAACATGGACGAGCAGGGTCCAGCAGCCCCCTTCCCCACGCCGCCGCCGTTCTACAAACACTTCACCAAAGAAAATGTCGCCCGTGTCCGCCAGCTCCGCAAAGAAGCCCAATCCACAGAAGACATCGCTAGCGAGAAATCGCGCGAGATAGGCATCCTCTCCCTTCCCACCGAGCTTCGCTATCTCGTCCCACCTGAGCCACCAGCAGATGGCAAATTCACGAGCTTTGGCGTGGAAACAAGTCTTGAAGCGCCAGACCCAACTCTGGCCGATACCCACGAAGAGCAGCTATACTCCGACGACCCGTCTGTGCGCCTCAACCCACAATCACATTTGATCGCCTTCTCGCGTTCCATTCTCACCTCTTTCCTGTCCCTCGCCGGCATTCTCGCGCAAAATCCGGAATTACACGTGGAGAAAGTCAAAGAGCTTCGCACGATCGCGTTCAACATGCACGACCTGATAAACCAGTACCGGCCACATCAAGCACGAGAGACATTGATCCTCGAGATGGAGAATCGGGTGAGCCAGATGAAAGAGGAAGTTTCCGAGATCGACAAGCAGAGGGAGAAGGTGTCGAAGCTGCTGCAAGATTTGCAGAACTACGGGACGGCGCAGGCACTTCAAGAGGAGATGACGAAGAATAATATCCGTGCAACGCAAGATATGGCAGAGGAGAAGCGGCGGGCTAGACAAAAGGCCAAATGGACTGCGCTGGAGCAGGAAACTAAGTGAAGAAAACCAAGAGCATTGAATCGTGATATCAAACAGAAAATTCGCGTTCAAGCGGCGTTCTTCTCCTGGATAGCCACGCGCATCTGCCGTCCTTTTTGCTCGGCATCTGCATGTGCTTGAGCTTGCATATTTCCCACTCCGGCGCCTACGAAAGAAGCAGCCCAGTCAGCACCTTTCACTCCTCAAACAGACGCGGTTCGACCTTACCTCTCACAGCGACCCTCTCCTCTCGATCCTCCACAGAGCTGCCATCCTCCCCCGTCTTCTTGCTCGACTTGCTAGAGAAGGCTCCAGCCACCGCTCCGAAGATGTTCAGATTTAGTCCAGCCTGGGGAGAAATGATCAGTACACGAGAGGACACGGACATTGACTTGCGAACACACACACTAGCGTTTGCCTTGGCGCTATGTTCCTTCTCTTCGATGATAGCTGAGTTATCGGCGCGACGAGAGACATGTTGTGGTTGCGTTTTGGAGACGGCGGAGGAAGACATGGTGTGAGATATAAGAAGTTTGGATGGGTTGTTGTCTGGAAGTGCGATTCGAATTGGATTGAGGAGGTGGGAACAAGAAAGATGTGTTCTGATTATATCGGGAGTGTCGTGGTGGAAACCTGTTTCCAATCTGTTGACAGGGGTCAGAATCAGGTTGCGTCACAGGTGTAGGGCCACGACGAAGAGGGCTACGAAAACAACCAAGCCACATGCGCAAGGGATGGAAAGTTCATGACCTCGACGAGAATATCAATGGTTTCTCGATTGCACAATATTCTCACGTTTCCATGGAGTTGAGATGCTAGTCACTACCCATAATTCACGGGTTGATCGTCTGACTCGATGCCATTGGCGTCTTCTGCACTGGCGCAGACTTGACTTTAGCCGGCGACAACGCTTGCTGCACCAACCTGATCGTCCGCTTCGGCACCCACACACGACTCCCAAGCAAAAAGACGGTAGTCAGCAACGCCAGAGCGCCAGCCTGATGCGCTGATGCCAAAGGCGTCGGAACCAGATACCACAACGTCGTAATCCCGAGCGCAACCTGTATACTCGCCATATGCAGCACGCCCATAATACTGCTCTTGGCGGCTTTCGGGAGAGTAGCGCGGACTGCTGAACCAAAGCGGCTATATGACCAGAGCGCTACGATCACCGTGAACGTGGTAGAGGCTAGGACGCGGTGGTCGAGCTGCACCAGGACGGGGTTCTCGAGAGCGTTGCGCCAGTAGAGGTCGCTTTGGTCGGGGGTGTGGGAGTAGAAGGGATCAAACATTTCTTTCTTGGGCGGGAGGAGGCCTTGGCCCATCCAGGGAAAGTCGTTGTAGATTAGCCCGGCATCTAGGCCTGCGACCAAGGCTCCGGACATGGCTGTGATGAAGACAAGGACGGATAGGGCTCCGACCAGGCGCTTGAACGCTCTGAGCTCCGGCTTCTGCAGAGTTTCGAGCAGTTTGGCGCCTTCTACCGGGTCCCGGAGAAGTTGATGTTCCTGCAATATACGCATCCCGTTCCAGAACATGGCCAGATATGCGATGAAAGCTGTGCCCAGATGCGCGGCTAGTCTGTACTGACTCACACGCGGATGTTTTCCTTGCTCAAGAAGATCATCCTTTAGTCCACTCTTGACCATCCACCAGCCAATGAAGCCTTGGAATCCGATCAATCCGCATATCCCCACGAGTCGCAGCGCCATCCTGGAATCTACCCTTCTCCTCGCGATGAAGTATGCCATCGGGATCAAGAATGTGATTCCTACTACTCTTCCCCATAGTCTGTGTATCCACTCCATCCAATAAATCTGTTTGAACTCTTCCAATTTCATCCGACTGTTGAGCATTTTAAATTCCGGACTCAATTTGTATCTCGCGAACTCTTCCTCCCAGGCCTGTTGATCTCGCGGCGGGAAGGAGCCCGTGACGGGTCGCCATTCCGTGATGCTGAGGCCGGACTCGGTGAGTCGCGTCAAGCCACCGAAGACCACGATCCCGAAAACACTGGCGGCGGATCCGAGGAGCCAGTATGCGACTGATTTGGAGCTCGTCTGAGGCAAGGAGGATGCTTTGGCTACATTTGGGGGTGATGTTTGTGATCGAGCTGTTTCGCCTAGCTTTTGACCCAGCGCTCCCAACGGCGATGATGTTGGTTGTGAGGATGTGATTGTGCTCTGCCGTCTAAATTGTGCGGGGCCTCTAGATCGGATGGCTTTCAGGAAGGGCGTCTCTCGCAGCGATCGTGTCTGAGGCGGCGGCGTTCTCGTCTGGTGTTGCAAGCATCTCCTGCAGACGAAGGCGTCTTGGTATAGTCTCTCGGCCTTGAAGGCGAGTCGTGCTCGCAGGGACGAGACGCCTGTTAGGGTTGCCATTGTTGGTGGGGTGCGGAAAGTGAATGTCGAAACGAAAGTCAAGGAGTCAAGCAGGTCATCAATGCCACGCTAGTGATTTGGCAGAAGTTTGTTAGTAAGGGACTCTAGCGGACCCCACGTGAAAGTGTACCCACGACCCTTCCCTAGTTCTCAGACGGCCGTCATCAGGTGCATGCCTGGTACATACAGTAGCTTCCTCCTACAGCCATCGCCTACATGCACTCCCTCTCCATTCCCCCCCCTCATCAACACATGATCGGACCGTGAGAGCTTCTGGCGGGCGGGTAGCCGATGGAGTGTTTCACCGCAGCGCTGCACACGAAACCTTGCGACGACGACTTGTGTGAGAGCGAGAGCGTCTTCCCTCCCACATGACGGCAGCTGCGCCGTATCACCGTATTGCCTTCCTCGCCAGCTCCAATTCCTGTTCCCTCGCCCGGTGCGCCCATGATGGACGATAGAATTCAAGACGACAACAATGATGCTCGCCGCCGCTCCTCCGCCCGCCAACATCACCAAGCGTACGTTGCCAGTGCCATGACGCCTGGAGACACGGCGTCCCGCTCCCCGTCCTCCTCGTCTTCGTCCTGGTCTTTCACGGACGCTCGGCCAGGCCCATCTTCGGAGCAGCACGATGAGCCCCCAGTCGCCGCACAAGCTGCTCGTCCACGCCCTAGCAGGCATAGTAGTCTTCCGCGAGGTCTGTTCGCATCTTCTGCTACCTCCATCTTCGGCTCGACCTCCGCCGCCGCCGATCTTGCACCCGCTGTCGTTTCTCCTTCCGCCCAGCCAGAAGACATACCCACCTCAAGTCGACCTTTTGCCGCGCGGCACTCGCCCGTTCTGAAAGAGCAGCAATACCGGGCCGAGTCCAGCATGCCCGTTGATGCCCGCCTGATACCACGAGTGGAAAAGGACGCCGACGATCCAACAACTCCTCCGTCGTCCACCAGAGGAGCTCGGAGAACACAATCGACGACTTTGACGACACTGAGTCGTCTATTCGCAGTTCAAGCTGCTACATCTCCCGAGCATTCTCGCCATCCATCGTACACGCTTGCTTCACGCCATGCGGGAGGCTATTCTCGATCATTACATTCGAATGAGGTTGCTGCTTTGCCGGACCATTTATACAGCCGAGGGCTATTAGCAGGGAAGCACTCCGACATCACGATTCATGCTTTCGGGCATCCATACAAGCTGCATCGTCTGATTCTCGACCGTGCACCATTCTTTGCTAGTGCATTGAGTGAGCCATGGCTTGAAGCAAATGCCAAAGAGATGACCGTTCACCCTGAGGATATGGACAGCTCCATCACCCGAGAGGCGTTCGAACTTGCTCTGAAACGTCTATATGGATGCGGCAATCTTGCGGAGGAAGATGACGAACCGGTCGGCCTTTTTGCTACTGGATGTTGGCTGGAAATGCAAGATCTCGTTGACTCTGCTATCGAGTCGATGCTACGACAAATGACTCCGGAAACTCTCTCACCTCTAATCAAGCTGGTCACTGGCAATTACTATGGCAGAGCAGGAGATAAGATCCTCGCCAGTGCAAAAGCGATGCTGTGTCGTGACGGCTCGCGGATGGACTTGAGGCATTGGGATGGTATTCCAGGGGACATCATCCGCGAGATAGTTGGTGGTGACGGCTTCTTTATCGACAACGAATGGGACCGATTCGTTTTGGCAAAGCGGATTCTCGATCGGAGACTAAAACTTCAAGCCGCTGCAGCTGGGTTAGTTGAACCTGGCAGCAGAAGAACGCCAAAAATCCCAGAGGCGGTGAACTTACTGGCGGTGCGCTTCGATACCGTGTATCGCAAGAATTATGCTGGACCTGGTCGAGGTGTGCCTGACCATCTTCACAAATGGATTTCCCTCTATATCCACCCGGATGTCGAGCCGCTATTGGTGTTGCTGGACGAAGGTATCCATTATATCCACTTGGACTTTGAACAATTGCAACACATCCGAAGGACGAGGGACTGTCTGGGGCTACCTGTACTTCCAGAAAAGGTGATCAGCAATGCTCTTTGGCAACAGATGGAGCTGAGACAGAAGGTCATGAACGCGCCAGAGGTTCAGCTGGAGCTGGGCGTCAGTGTGCAATGTACAGAAGATTCCGCCCTCGATGCCAGCCGCGAAGCAACTTTATCAATTGCCAATAGGTCGGATTCGAATCGCGCGAAGGGAAAGGGGAGGGCTGTCGATTCCGAAGAATCAGAGGATATTGAGAGCGGCTCGTGGGACGGTAATGGCAAGCCACGCAAGTTTTGGATCCCCAGTTCGGATTGCAATATTGTTATGGGTGGCAACGCCGAACCTATCATTGCCACTTCGAACAACACGACGATGCAGAGGCACGCAAGCCGACTGAGTGCTACCATTCAACCAGAGGACGTGCAGTGGGCAGCCGACTTTTCTGCGGCGACGTCACAGCTGCGTCCATCTATCGACGGTTCTGTTGCAGGCAGCAATCTGCCACCAACCGTCAGCTATACTCACTTCCCCCCTTTCAGGTTTGCTGCCGAATTTCCGAACCCGAGATTACTGAAGGAGCGGAAGCGAGAGTATAGCCGGACTGTATTCTATGCCGGGAGCCTCTGGAACATCTACATTCAGAAAGTGGCCTCGTCACGGAGCAAGCAACTTGGAGTGTACTTGCACCGAGTCAAAGAGAAAGATACGGAAGAAGTCATTGCAGGCACGGCCGGATTGGCGCAAGGAAGTGTCGATGAGCGTATCGGTCAGTTGGAGAGGGAGATGATCATGGGCAGCGAACGACAACCTCGTCACCTTGGGCGACGGACCACTGACGGCTCGGATGGAGACGGTGCTGATAGTAGCGGTAGCGCCGGAATCGAAGATGGCTCACTCTTGGGAACGGAGGCGATAGGATCCAGCAGCGCTGCCAGGTCGAGCAATATGCGCAGCCTCCTTGAGCGCCGCAATCGCAAGACCGGACAGACAGACATCCTGGCTTCCTCTCCGCCTCAGACTTTCACCAACGCCGACACCAGCTCTGCACCAGACTCCTACCTCGACGACGAAGACTCCGAAACCGAGCGTCTCACCAACGCATCAAACCAACCCCACATCCCGACTCTCCCACCCTACGTCGATGGTCGTCCAACCATCAAGACCTACTTCAAGATCTACAGTCCGTCGAGAGGCGGACGCATGTTATCTGTATATGAATCGGCGCCAGACATGTTTAATTTCTCGCAAAGTTGGGGATGGAAGAGCAGCACGCTCATGTTAGACGAGGGATTACTCAACGACGATGGGGATGACGGGCATCATGATGGAGATATGATGGATGAGCGCAGGGCGATGAAGGGGAAGGGGGATGGGAGGTTGAGGTTTATGGTTGTTATTGGCAATGTTTGAGTGTTGGGCTGGAGTGAGTTTGTATTATACGATGATGTGATACGGCTTTATAGCTTTATGAATTGGATGAATGCTGTGTATGATGTGGTGTTAGATCTGTGTGTCGCTTTTGGGGTATAGTTCCAGCTTTAGGTGCATATATTGGGAGCGAATCGCCGCTCGCATGTTAGCCAAGATTTCGATTCTGCAGACACCCACTAGTTTGCGCTGGATTGGAGCAATAGTTCCGAGCTGGAATTGAGGGGGTTGGGGGTTGTGCAGATATAGCTTGTGATGGTGTGGAAGTCTACCCGTTCATGTCGGTGGTCGAGATGGGAGGTGTGGATGTAGCTTGTGTCTCGTCTGGGCCTTGGGCCTCTTAGAGCTACCTGGTGATATGTTTTGTATACTATGAGGTCTTCCTGCAAAAGACAGCTGTGACAACGCTCTGTCCCGTCTGTCCACCAAACGTGAAAGTCGGATATATCGCTTCATCATAGAACTCCAACTCTCCACTCTTAGGCGCGAGCCAGTCGACGAGCTCAGCCTTCGTCCAATTGCAAGACGTGATGATGAGATAGTGGCCCGGCTTGATCAGACCAGCGACTTTCTCTCGGTAGATGTCACAAGGGTGCGGCGTCTGTTCGGAATGCGGCATCAGGGAGATGGCATCGAATGTGCCCTTGTCGAGCACTACGTCGAATCCTTCGCCCGGTAGCCAGTCTCCAGCGATTTGGAAGAGGAAATCCCATTCTTCGAAGCGAATAGGGACGTACTCTTCATCGAGAGACTCTTGTCGCTGCACGTCTAGCTGCCGCGCAAGCTCGACGCTTTTGGCGCTGTAGTCGATACCTACCATCTCGCCTCTCCACTGCACTCCGTCCTCATCCTCGTCTTCGCGGAGGGCAAAGAGCATGTGCCCATTCCCAGTGCCCAAGTCAAGGAAAGAGCATGTTTGTCGACTGAGGCGATTCTGCTCTGCGTACGAGGCGAGTTTCCTCACGACCGTATCTTCGGCATTGCTCTCGTCAAACCAGATGACGCCTTCGTCATCTGCGTCGTCGGTGTTGTTTGCGATTTCGCGCGTGTATGCTGCTTCCCAGCTGGAGGTGAATTAGCGGTTTGGTGGTGAAAGGAGGTTGGGAGGTGTTTCTGTTTACTATTCTTTTGTTCCCAGCTCGCTTGGGTCGAGGAGCTTGCGTCCATTCGGGACGATGAATGAGGAGGTGTCGTTGTCCATGGCGGCCGTTATGGATCCTTGGCAAGGGCGGAAATTGTTTCACCTGAAAATGGCCCGTGCACTGTTTTCCTATCTCCAATTGCGATTGCGCGGCATCATTCCAACTCGAACATTCACTTCCATCGTCATCGCAGAAAATCATATCGCATCATCCGATTGACTCTCGAAATTTGTGCTCACATGTCCAACTCGTCTTCGGTAGACCTGACGGACCACCTGCCAGCACAGGATGCACGATCGAAGCTTGTACCCACGTCATCGGGGCGTCGCAGCTGCCAAACATGTGCTAGCACACTGTCCCGAGTTTCCCTACCCAAGGCATCGGGCACCGTACCCTAGACATCCTACCTTTGAAATGCTCCACCAGCAATAACCTCAAACCACCATGGCAGAAGGAAGCGGCGGCAGTCCGCTCACGCCAGAGCAGTCGGCAGCACTCTTCGACATTCTCACCCATCATGAAACCTACAAGGAAATCGAAGAATTCAAGTTCCCCGGCGCCATCTACAAATACGGACCGCCATTTCAAGACGATATAACCTCTTCCCAGTCCCCGCTTCTGCAGTCACTCCTTGCGAAATTCGTTTTGAAACTTCCCGGCCTCAGAGATGTTTCGCCACAGTTCTGGAGAGGGCGAGTTGAGGATTTGATTCAGGACCTCGCTGATGCTGAGCTCAGCGAGAGCTACGATAAGGGTAGTCTGGGAATTCGCAAGACGTTGGCGACGGCGATTGCGGCGCTGATAGAGTATCCTGCACGGGGTGCTCTCGGTGGGTTCCCAAAGAAACAAATCGACAGGTCTCGGAAATACGAGGTATCGAGCCCCGCGGATGTTCTCCAGGCTTGGCAGGATTGTCTTCAGGAGATTGTGTATGGCAATCTCATTGACAAGTTGTTCGCGAAAGCCGCAGAGACACAGGATTTGACTGAACACTCCACTCTGGTCCAAGGCATGCATGAGTTCATCGTCGTGAAGTAGGCTCCCTTCGTCACAGTTCAATAAGGTAGCTTGAGTATACTGACTGTCGTATAGTTTGGCTTCGATCATGCACTACACACTAGTCCTTTCGCCGGAAGGACCAACACTGCTGCGGATGATAGACAGCGTTCACAAGCTCATTCCGTATATGCTTATCCGTCAAACGTTGAAGGTCGGCAATGTTGCCACTATGCTCAGCGGAATAATGAGAGTTATTCTGGCTAAAGCTAGCGTTGCCAGTGTGACGAATTGGATTGGATTGAGCAGCGGTGCTGACGAGGGCATGAATCTTCTGCAACAGTGAGCAATATCATGAGGACATATGAAGATGTTCACAGTACTGACAACTAGAACAGAATCATGTCACAGGTTTTGAGCTGGGACAAGCGAGAATTGAGGAAACGGGCAGAAAAGATAGAAAAAGACAAGGATGCACCCGCGAAAGAAGTGAGGGAAGAACTCAAGAACTGGATCCAACGTGGGCGAGCTGAACACGAAGAATGTCGCCGTCAAAGCCAGGAACAGGAAAAGTCCATTGTCGCGGTCATCCTCTCACTCTCGTCCGTCTCGGCAGAGCTTTCGGAACAGCAACACGAAAAGGCACTCGAATATCTATCGCTCCATCTCTCTATACGAGATCGCTCTGAGATCATCAGGGTTTTGTGCCATCGAAACCCTGATCTTTTGACCGCTGCGATCAAAGAAAGTGTCGATACCTACACGCCTACTATTCGGCATGTACACCAAGCCGTCAATCTTAGTGACACCCTCTGGGACTTTGAACGATTTGTTACCGACACGTTAAAGATAGCAAAGCCAAGTGGAAACAAAGGAGAAGAGAAGGCCCCCACAGTGGAAGCTTTCGTGGATCTCCTTCATCGGCATCAGGGCAGCTGCCACAAGTTCCTGCACCAAGTGGCGAAGAATGGCAAGGAGCTGATCTCATGGTGGCAGGAGTACGTCCATACGGCTGCGGCACAATTCCGCAGTCACGAGAAGCCTCCGCCCAGCGAGTCTGTGGTCTCTGCCAAGATGGCCACTGGAGGGATCCGGGATGCCATCGACAGCGCCTTCACCAAGCTTCCGGCTGCAGACCAAGAATCGATCAAGCAGGAACTCTCGGCTCATTCGAAATACGTCGACGACTTGCATGCCGCCTCCGCAGCCCGAATAAGCGCTGTAATCAAGAGAGATCAGTCCACACCATTCGGACCAGGAGCATACTTAGCAAGGTGGCAGCAGCTTATGGACAACACCCGTATCACACCAGCAACGGCAGACGGACCAGTGCGGTACGGCAACAGTAAAAGTGTTCGGGAAGAGAGTAGGAAGGATATTGAAGGCGAGAAGGCGGCTGGGTCTGGAGAGCAGGCAGTCGGTGACAAGATGCCTACTGCTCCGAAGGCTGAAGCCACATTGCGATTGTTTGCGGCGAAGTTTAGAGAACATCTTGCGACTGGATGATGATAGAGGATAGGTTGACGAACATCGACGGCTTTCAGCTCGAAAGAAACGGACGTTACTCCGGTGAGGGCGCAGACTACACGTACACCTTGTCCGTCACCACTTTTATGATTTCACTTTTCTCATGCGGTAGTGCGTACAGGTGGGTTTCGTGGCAGACGTACTATCGAACTCTTGACCTGCACACAACATCAGCACCCAGGGAAAAGGCATTCGAATCATCTGCCAAGCAAGAGCGATCCTATAATTCATAGCCTTCTCGACGCTCGACCTCTCCTGTTGAACTTCATGAAGATCAACTCCAGGATGTCGACTCATCAATTGTAGAATCTGAGAGGAGTACGGGCTTACATGTAGTGAAAACTCCATGTCAACAAAGTGGAAAGTATCGATAGCACCGGAGAGTATGCATTGAATAAAAAAAAAGACTGCGGATTGCCACAAGACCCACCTCCAAGCCAACTACTTCCGCAAATCCCTACCTAACCTAGGCTACGGGGTACCCCCAAAGATGTGTGCAGAAGTCCCGATTCGCTACGATCTGGTAGACACTAACGGAAGGCCGTTCAGCGTGCGTGAAGAATAGCCTTGGCGTTCTTCACACGGACATGTGAGGGCGCCAATCTATCCTGTCCTGCTCGGTCTTGATTAGCGATTAAGAGACGCGTACTAACGGCTTGTCGCAGCATAAGCTGTGAAGATTCCACCCATGTCCTCGGGCAGACAGGTCACACTGGCGGTTCGACTTGGTCTCGATAATGAGGAGGAGCGAGAGCAAGGACGGGATTTGATGATGCCATGGACTACGACGACTGATGATGATTGAGACCGTTTCATCGTTGCTGTGTTGTGGAGCGGGTGAGGGATGGGAGTTTTGTCGAACGGTGAAGGTACGACGGTGGGCACGGCACCAGACGTCCACGGGTACTAGTACGTGTGGCCCGCCTTCCCCCTTCCCTTCCCGCACCGGAGCAGCGGCTCCTTCTTCCATTATCACTCCTGCCCACAGATGACAAGCATCCATGCCCCGTCCTGCAGTCGGGAGGGTTCTGTTGTGGTGCATCTGACTCGGCTGGCATCGCCTGGAGACGATCCGACTGAGCCCAAGCACCGATGGCACCGCACTGACCACGACGACGCCCCATGAAGAGCACTCACGGCAAGTGCGAACGACGGGTCATCCTTTGTGATCGCTCAGGACCATGCCCGATGTGCCATTCGAAGCAGCTCGACCTTGACTGAGCGCCTGACCGCCGTGAGAGGCTTGGAGTCGTCTTATTGGGGACGTGACTTACATGCTCTACAGCTCAGAGAGAGGAGAACTGGCAGCGGAACACCACGACAACGGTGTGGAGCGCGCATTCTTCGTGTTCAGACCAGCCGGACGCAACTGCTACCTTACCGCATCTCACGAGCAAGGCGACCACGCCGACCCCTTGAAGTCGACCATCGCCATCCAGAACTTCCTGTGCGCCCTCTCAACACGCAATCACGCACACCGACCGCATGAGCACGCGCGAACGATTGAGAGCCCGTGTTTACCATTCCCGTACGCTCGTACTAACAACAAGAGCTGATCGCTAGAGTGACGCAGATGAAAACGATTCTCCACTCCCACGCAGCCCACTTCCTCTCGTGCCAGATTATCTCCCTCCTTCGGATCTCCCAGGACAAGTCTACAACAGCTACTCTTGCTTCCCTGTCTTTCAGACCCGCCGGCAGCTTGTCAAGCGCTCCAGAGATCGACGGCTACAACCAGGAGAGAACACCGACCAGTGTGATGGTGCCCTCGGATCGCATGGCGGACTTGAAGTTGTACTGAGCGAGCAGCGCGTCGTAGAGTGTGGAATCGAGTTCATCCATTGGCCACTGCAGGGACGTGATACCAGACAAGACAACCCTCTGCAGTCCGAACCTTCTGTGGGAGTGAATTCCAGTCAAGATCAGAGCGAGGAAAACTCCCAGAGGTAGACAGCGGGCAACTTTTGAATGCCCACGAGTGAAAGAGAACAGGTCTGGCTGGCACAGTGGAAGAGAGCGATTGCCCGGCTCAGGCTTTCCCACACCGCATCCATAGCGTCCGAAATCGTCCTCCGGGCAATGTGATCCATTGAAAAGCAGGCCTCGGGGCAACAGAAAATGAAGAGATGCAGTCAAAATAACACGGCCAGCACGACCGTCTCCCCGTCCTTCAGGAACGGAGCCTCTGAGGCAATGTCTCGGAGTTCACTCCCGCGCATGATGCAAGGCATTCGAATCCATGGCAGCCATCTCATTGGTCTCGGTTTGGCGCACGCTAATGGGGGTTTGCTGCTTCGGAGTCGACAGCGGCGGGCGGCCTGTAGGACAGAGGGCCGACGTAGCAGCGGTTCGTCGACGGGTCATCCCATCCCATGCCGGTTCCAAATGAGCGACGTGGAACAGCTTCTGCTTGCCGAATGCGCGACAAGGAGCGGCGACGACGATGCGAGGGCCGATGATGGACGAAGACTCGATCGATGATGCTGCTCTGATCAAAGAGATTCTTGCCCAAGATCCGAGAATGCGCCGCTCTTCGTAGCCCATCCGCACGCAATGCGGGCCGACAGATGTCAGAAACCATCCTCGCGTTTCCGGTGCCGCAAACATATCATCTCAGGCAACATTATCATCGAAACTCCAGATTGGCTCTGTTTAAGATGACCACACGCGTCGACTCTCACCAACTCCCTCTTTTCGATAGCGCAGAGATGTCCAACGAGTTTCCAGGAGTGTAATAAGTGCTTCGGTCTTCTGGCGTGCTCCATATCGAATTTGCAACAACCGCAGCACAATCGGTTTGCCATAAGCTGAAGAGACCGCTCATCCTAATGGCTTCGGGGAGCCTACGACGTCACGGCGCAACAGAAGAACCAGAACAGCAAGAAAGCAAGAAAGCAAAGTTTATCGCGAAGAGACAGTACATAATCCATCACCAGATGAGCCTGAAGCCTGAACGAAGCAAAAAGGACTTCCGGATCTCACTCTCCAATCCAAAAGGGTTGTTTTCTTCTGGTTATTCAGACCTTGTTAACACGGCTACTACGCTCCAGTTTCTCTCCGCCGATTTCTAGAGCCTTATGGCCATGGAAACTGCACGCCTTTTATGCCACCCTCATCTGGCGGCAAGATGGAACAATCACTTGTGTCGTCAGAAGACGAGGGCGAAGGCGTTGACAGCCACAGAGGTGACTGACAGAACCGCAATCTTGACTCTGGTAAGAAGAGCAGACAAAAACGTGAATGATATCAGCGCCAAGGATCACCAAAGGCCTTCGATTGGCCAACCGTCAACGGGAGTTTGTGGAAAGCTGCAGATGTCGCCCTCTCGATGTGCCCAATCATCCGAATCCAAATCTGTGAGACAATCCAAAGAATCCTACCGCAGCGTCATTTGCAGGCGGTGCCTCTCCCAGCCTGCCGGTGGCGCTTGGTGCTGTTAAACTCGAGAGTATCGCCGTAGTCGAGGGCTTTCGACAGGAAGCCAGACTATACAACGTCGTGGGGACGGAAAAGAAAAGTCATTTCTCAGATATCCATGATCATGTAAGCCAACAGGACAGCAAACTCCAGCATACACACGTTCCATCAGTGACGCATGCCCCTTGGGAATCGCTCCTCCGTAAAACCCCGTTTTCGTGTCGCTTCTACAAAAGCAATGCTTTCCGTAGTAGCATGCCATACCCGCTCGCTCGCTGAAAAGGAGAGGAAAACAGTCAACGACCACGGTAGGAAAGGTCGGTACTCATCGAATAGCCTGCTCGCAGACCGGAAAAAGAAAGAAAAGTCGATTAGGGGCAGAGCATTTCAGTCTCCCATGATCTCGCTACCCTCGCCAAAGGCCTCGTCGCCATCGACTTCGTCCAGAATTTGCGCTGCCATCATGCCTGTCATGTGCTGCTGTGCACCTCCGCCGTGGTGATGCTGATGTTGTTGCAGCATGAGATGAGGGTGGCCCAGCGCCCAACCGGTCGTCGCAGGCGCGCTCTGGCTGAGATTCGAATGTTGTTGCGCTCCGCCTCCGGTATGGCCCTGAGTGAAATTCGAGGGATGAGTCGGCGCCTGAATGATGGGTGTAGAGCCGTGAGGATAGTTGCCATGCACGTTGACGTTGACAACAGGCGTGTTGCTTCCATCCGAATCGGGATTCTGATCATCAATGTCGACATCGATGAGATCGCTGTCGTCCGTGACTGAGGGCGTGAGAGACTCTGCCGCGGCGGCATGTGCCTTTTGCTCGTTGAGGAACTCTCGCAGCCGAGCCACGCCGG
Source organism: Mycosphaerelloides madeirae (assembly GCA_002785995.1). Lineage (NCBI taxonomy): Eukaryota > Fungi > Ascomycota > Dothideomycetes > Mycosphaerellales > Mycosphaerellaceae > Mycosphaerelloides > Mycosphaerelloides madeirae. The sequence continues at coordinate 26,852 of NHNV01000001.1, read as the reverse complement.
TACCAGAGAAGACACAGAAGACTTCCCGCTGGTGCTCGTTAAATTCCGGCGGAGCTTCTCTGCAATACGCCAGAAGCTCTTCTCGAAGAAACGCCTGAACTCCAGTCAAGCTCAGATGCGTCAGCTTCGGGCAATTGTTGAGCAGGATGTGGATGCCCTAAAGATCTCGTTAGTCTCTCGCCTCAAGGTCATATTCCGGCGAAACTTACATCAAGAGTCAACAGTGTGCAGTAGCTGAGATGCACTCGCTCCAAAACACTGATACCATTCACTTTTCGCCCACCCTTGATCTCTCCTATTGCCAGACTGTAGATGCTCCGATCGGTGATACCGGCACACTTGACCAATCCTATCCGCTTAAGCTTTGGCAGGCCAGCAAGCTTGACGACACTGTTGTCCGTCAAGTTGCTGCAGCATGCCAGATCAATATATCGAATTCGGTTGCAAGCCTTGGCGAGAGCCTCGACTGAAAGATCGGTGATCCGAGCGCAATGTCCCAGATGAATATAATGAAGATTCTTGCCCAGCTTAGTAATCGCAAATACTGCTCTGTCTGTGATCTGCCTGCATTTGGCGAGAATGAGGTTGCGTAGACGCGGGCAAGTCTGAATGATCTTCTCTACGCCCTTGTCGCCAATTTCGCCGCAGTCGGTCAGGTCCAGAATTCGCAAGGACTCGAAAGAGATGGGCATTTCCGGATCGTTCGGAATGTCCAGGAAAGCCGAGTCCGTGATTCGTGAACAGTATGCGAGGCGCATCTCACGGAGATGAGCGCAAGAGGTGAGAAGCGCAGTGATTGCTGGGCTCAACAGGTTTTGCAAACCAAATAAATCCACCTCAAGCAGATGGGTGCTGTGGTCTGCAATGGTAAGGATGGAAATATCGGTCAATTGCACACAGTTGTTGAACTTCAGGCGCTTCAGATGACGGCAGTTTCGCGCAACTTCAACAATGGAAGCATCTGTCAACTTTTTGCAGCCTGTCACGTTGAGCCCTTGCAAACGCAAGCAGTTGTCCGCCACGGTGATCATGGTCCGATCAGTGAGCTGGTCCAGACCAGTGACATCGAGCGCGAGCAGGCTCCGGTTGCCGTCCACGAGAGGCTGGATGCTCGCATCTGTGAGTTTGACGCAGTTGGTCAACGTCAACCGCTCAATCCGCTTGCAGTCCACCATGCCCAGCAAAGTGCCATCACTGACTTGGCTCGCCAGTGTGGACATATTCAGCCTCTTGACCAGGTCCTGATAGGCGAAGAACTTCTTGCCTTGTCGTATGCTCGTCACAACGCTGTGTATGCTGTCCCACTTGCTCATCGCCGGACGATGCCATAGCAAGCCCACGCTATTTCGTGCCCAGTCTTTCGATACCAGCATGCAGTTCTGGAGGTCGCGCGGAGAGGTGAGTCGGGCGAAGATGCTGATCAACAGCTCTGCGGGAAGGCGGTGCACGGGTGAGACGCGACATCGCTCTTCGTACTCTCGTCGCCTGGCTTCGTCTTGTGAGTGTTCTGGTGACATGTCTACGCCGAGAGAGGACTGCGAGTCGTTGGGTTGCAGCATGAAGGAGTCATTGTCATCGTCGACACCGCGCTCGGGAGAGGTCGAGGAACTGCTGGAGCTGGATGCGCTGGATATGCGCTGCAGTCGCCGCGAACGTGCCATGGCGGGAGAATGGGAGGATTGCAGTGAATGTGCACGACGTGTGACGGGAGAAGTGAAGAAGCTCGAGAAGTCTAGGAGTTGGTCATTCGAGGACGGTGGTCGGATGGTCGGCTGGGCGTGGCTGCGCAGGTGACAAGGTGGAAAGTAGGGGCGGAAGGAGTCGTGGTGCCTAGAGTAACGGGGCGCGTGGTCGAGGTGGTGAAGTGCACAGTTGGGTGTGGAGGGAAAGTTGCACAATCCGCGTGTCCCAGCCTGGTGGCAGGTGTTCCTAGTTGGGCGTGGTTGATAGCGGGCTGTACGCGCAAACGGGAGGTGGTTCCTGGATGCGGAGACAGCGATGGCGACGGCGACGGGGATGGGGCGCGCTCAGGGAGATGTTCGAGTATGGCGGCGGTGGCGGCGACGTTTGTAAAGGGAGGAGAAGGAGGAGGTCGTGGTGGTGTTGGGCCGCAGCGGCATGAGTCGTGGGAGAGCAGTGAAGTGGGATGGGATTTGGGAGAGCGTTGATGTCAATCCTGAATGCCTGAGGCCAACATGAGTACGAAGTCATAAGCGCCTGCCCAGCTGCTCGTACACAAATCGGAACCAACGGCAACGCCGATCGTGCTGTTGGTTTCATCTCATTTCTACCAGACATCTGCAGCTCAGCAAAAACGCCATCTTTGCTCGCTGTGCCTCTATGGCGCTTCACTACATGTACCACGTCCTTTCCAACTGCTACTGATGAGGGGCCCAGAAGGAATCGAAAGGATGCATGCGATACAGCAACAGTAGCTGACGACGAATTGAAACCCGTTCAAGGGATGGAAGCGCGCCGTGGGATCCTCGGAGCACACAAACGCGCAGGACAACAAAGCCAGAGTGGACATGCCCAAGACCGAAGGCGAACTTCTTTTCATGCTCAGGCTTACTACCGCTCTCTGGAAGCCGCTGCTCTATTCGTACCTTCCTCTATCCCCTGTTTCTGAAAGAGCACCGAAAGAAAAATCAGGTTCGATGCTTACCAAGCTTCATCCGAAGAGCGTTTCCCAAACCAATATCCGATCCTCTGAGCACGATGTCATTCGACACAAACCCCCGTCGAGCAGAGAAAAAGAAACCCGCCAAGATTCACATGTCCCCATCTCCAAGTTTCACTTCTCCAGCCCCAACCCTTCCTGCTAACAAAGCAACCTACATAATCCCAACCGTCCCAACTTCCGTCCAATTAGAGCGGCTCTACGGCTCTTCGCAAGTGCGTTGTAGACAATTGGAAGCAACAAATCGACGGTTGAAAGGGGAGTTAGCCGACTGTTCCCCCGTAAACTATTAATGTTACAAACACTATAACGACGTTTCGAAGTCGTCGAAGAATTAGCAGGCAAAACTAGGGTTGGGTTCGAGTCTCTTCGCCGAGTTTTCTCTTATATGCGACTTCGAGACTTCTCTTTTTGATGTTTCGTTCGAGGTTTTTACTTTATGTTATATTTCAACCTTAGGTCCGTTTTGCGTCCGCTTTGACTACAACTCGAATCAATCAAACACCAACGACCTGGTAGAAGTCCCTGATTCCTTGCCTCAGACCCGCCTCAAACTCCCACATGAACGAGCCTCCCTGATCGCTCTCGCGCAACCTTTTCAGCACCCAAAGCTCCAGCATACCAATCTTGTCCGCGCCTTGTTGACCCAGCTGACTTCTCATGCCAAAGAACGACATCGCATCGTCCCATCCGACGTTCCAGCCCTTCTCGAAACGCCAATGTTCATAGTGACCCGGATGGTTGGAGTCCCAGAACTGGCAGTGTGCTCCCCACGTATTGCCCCTTCGACCATCGCGTTCAGGCTGTGCTTTGGCGATGCGCTGATACACTACCGAGCTTGGGAGGGTAAGTGACGAGGGTGGGTGGATGGCATGGGTCTCTGTCATCTGCCGGAAGCCCCATTCGCCTCCTGGCATCCAATCCATCCGATATGTCCAGAAAAAGCTCCCTCCTGCACGCTGCTGGTACCGCTGCGACTCAGCGCTTCCAAAGTCGCGGACGAGCTTGTCCTTGAGCTCTCCTGCACTCTTGGCCCATGTCGGATCGCTGAGCACACAGCTGTACTCGCCAACGATTGCCTGAGCTGCTCCACGATCCGTGACACTGCCGTCTTTGAGCTCATTCTCGTGCAGCTTGGTCCAAACTTCGCCCGTGATCTGCTGCGGACTCTTTTTCGAGTCGTCGTCCGTGAACGTCCAGTACAGATGCGTGTCGATCACGACTGGACTCGCACTGTGTATGCGCACCGCATTCTTCTGTCTGCACCAGTCGGCGCACCGAGTTAGGTCCCATCCGTCCGAGACATACACCGGCATCGAGCTGTCAATCTTGGCGACTTCTTTGAGGACTTCGTCATACCATTCGTACATGTGGGCGGCGTTGTGTTCAGACTCATTGACGATTTGGATGCCAGCAACGCCACCCATGGTCTTCACCTGCTGCGCAATGAAGCAGAGGCAGCGAGTAGCCAGATCCCTGTGCTTACGAGAGTCCCAGAATTCTGCCTTGCCGCTGTTGGTCCCGGAGTGATCACCACCATTTGCGCCTCCAGGCAAACCATGGAGGTCAAGAAGGACTCCAATGCCGCGCTGTTGACAACGTCCAGTGAGATCCTTTACTGCTTGCCAGGCATTCTGATATACGGATGCGACCGCCTCAAAGGGTGTCTTCTGGCAGTACGCCTGGCCAAGCGTGAAGTACCCAATGGGAAGGCGGACCGTCGTGCACTTGGCTGTATCTCTCAACCAGTCGAGATCCGAGTCGCCGATGTATTCTCGCCAATGCTTTTCGAATCGTTCACGCGTTTTGTCGCTTCCTTCGCGCTTGATCCATGTTTCCACAGACACAAGCTCGCTCGATCCATCGACCCCATCGCAGAACATATACCCGGTGAGCCATCTCTCAAGCACGAATACGGATCCCAGGTTTGTCCCGTGGTGGTAGCGATATCTTGTCACGTCTGCAGCTGTGGGCTGCTGGATAGTCGAAGTGCCCTCTGAGGTTCCATCGTGTTGCGTTGGTAGTTGCGTTTGTTGGCTGGCGTCGTCAAAGGCCGCCTTGGCCTTGTTGAGAAACTTCTTCATAGGTTCCAGTAGCGCAGGGTGTTGAGATAAGAATTGGAAGACGATGATGAGCAAGACGATTAGAAAGACGATTGTCAGGGCGACTGAAGGGGACATGGGTGAAGATAATGAGCAAGGAGCTTCTGCATTGCGTCATCGTCGAAAGCAACATGGTATTCATGTTCATGTTGACATGGAGACATCTATCGATTATCGTGCCTGCAAGCAAGTCAATGAATGGCTGTGAGAGAAGGAGCAACGCCCTCCAGCAGTTGTCCCACATGGCGCTAGACGCAGGTACAGCGCGCAGGATCGAAGCTTCCCCGTGGTAGGGAAAACGGGGCATGTGAAATAAAGTAGCATTTTCTCCTCCAAATCAGTCATCTGACTGCGCGCATTCCAGGGTATATTCTCAAAGGCCAACTCCAAAAGTCACCTACTGGTACATTCATACCGCACGTATACGGCCAATTCCCATCACCGAAAGCAGACCCGTCTTCACTCGTTTCCGACCAAAGCGTACGCAACACCAGTCGATGCGGCAGCCACGGCCCACAGAAACGACCATCCCAAAGCACCATAGAATTCGGTGCCCTCAATGGTGAAGTACGATCGGACAAATGTGTTGATGCCCGAGCAAGCTGCCAGAGTAGCGGTCCGTTTCGCGATGATCTTGGCTTTCGGCGTAAAGTGTCCGCTAAAGCGGAAGTTGTTCGCAATCGTCTGCGCAAGCGAGGCCGTCGCCGGATCGAATTTCTGAGAGGATGCAATCTCGGCAGTCAATCCTGAAGCGCCGCTCGATGCCAGTGCTGGGACAAAAATGAATTGGGACGCAGCCCATCCTAGAGGGATGAATAATGCCAGTAGGTTCAGAAGCGCAGTGTCGTGCACCTTCTGAAGGCTTCTAACGCCATCAAAATGGGTGACCATGAAGACCGGTAGCTTGGTAGCGAAAGACCAGTAAACAACCAGGGCGTAGATCGAGGACCCCAACAATCCTGCCGTCAACCGAACGCCATTGTCCTCTGCGACCAGCTGATTTTCCGTCTTCTTAGCAGTATTCTTGTGCGCCAAGTTCAGGTTGCGCATCAATGCAAATGGCACAGCGATAGTGAGGACATCGACGATCAGTGGGAGGAGCGCAGCGATATAGTCGATACCGTAGAAGGTGTTGAGTAGGAAGTAATGCGGGACTTGGTTGAGGAGGGTGAGATACGCGAGGTCAAGATCTGCCCAACATGTCAGTGTTCGACGAAGCTGTCGCATCTGTCCCTGTTCAGTACATACAGTCGAACTTTGCGAACCACGCGATGCTCAGCTCGGAGAGCTTCCATGCGATCATCGCAGCAATGTGCAGTCCATCGGTCAGATTCCTGCTGACGGCCGCCAGCTCGGGGCTGGTGACTGTGGAAATGAGCGACAAGCAGACGGCGCTCAACGAGAAGCTGGAAAGCACAACAATGGCGAATCGCGCGCCCGCGTGGAGTCGGGCCATCGTGTATGCGCGTGCGGTCGTGGTGAGTATGCGATCCGAGTGTGTTAGCGGTGTCGGAAGCCGTACGTCGAAGGAGTGTTGGGTGTTAAGGGGAGAAAGGGCACGTATGGGGACGAGAAACGCGGTCGGGTGGTGAAGCTCCAAGGCTGCGGTGTTCTGTTGTCGCAGCAGCGCCAAAACATACCACTCGGCACAGACCAATCAAAACGTCACTGTCCCCTTCGACCTCGTGCTTCCATGCGTTCTTTCCTTCTTCTTCACCTTAACCCCTACATTGCACATCGCCTAACCTCACCTCTCTCGCACGAGACAAGACACAGCCCTGCACAAAAGGACCACGATTGCAGAAGGCAGCCAGATCTCCAGTGGACCCAAGCTTACATGTATGCCCGCCTCACCGCCGTCTGCAGCCCAGGAGCACCACGCGTCGTTCATCCTTCACCTGCGCGACGCACAGGTCAGAACTCTAGTCAAGACAACAAACTCTCCATGTATCACACTGCTCTCGGCGATATACTCCCTCGAACGGAGGTAGCATTGCCTGCGCAGGATCAATGTTCTGCCAGATGTATTCAGCTCGAATGCATCAGTCACATTGGAGGCCCTAAATCACTAAAGATTTTGGCCCTAATTGGCTAATGTCCATACTCTCCGATGCCCTACCTACTGCGCCATCAGGAGCCGCGCGATATGCGCTTGGGTATTGGATTATGTGCTACTACTGACTGGACATCATCAAGTCATGGTTATTTCGAAGCAGACAATCCTGACGGCAACTATTCTAGCTTCGATCCTTTTGCCTTTCAAGGCTGAGGGCATAACTTCAAGCCGGAATCAGCCATTTGGACCATTAGCCTTGATGCCGCTCCACATTCCGCTCGGCGCTTGACTGAGCCTCAGCTGGCACATGCACCCAGATGATCATTCAAGAGCAGATTGGCTTTGCGACGCGAAGGCTAGCAAGCGTTACTGCCACTGGGTAACTGCCTGGAAACTGGAATTATTCACGGCCCGCTATGGCTAAGTATGGAAGCCATGGACGAACCGGCCATTTTGACTTTCGCTTAGTCTTACAAATACACCACAGCGACCATTTCGACAAGCGATAGCAGAATGCAGGTACAAGTAACACAACGACTAAGCCTTCTCGGCGGTCAGAAGTCGCCTGCCCTGCACCTCGACGCCTTGTGCTTTCCGAAGCTCCAGAATCGAGAAGCACAAATCGGACCAAAAAGAACTGTCTGGGATCTCGTAGGCCGAATCCTTTGACCGACGGTCCACACAGGGCTACTGCAGGTCAACGCGCTATACGGCAGGATGGCCATGTGCAACTGGGAATTCCGCCTCCACCGCGCACAGGGATTCCTGCAGAGCGAGGTGGTGTCTGTTCGCGGCAAGCCTATACGATCAAGCTCTGTAAGTACATTGAGCTGGGCAATTGAAATCTCAACATCCGTTCACTGCTTATGACGCAAATAGACCCAAGCGTTGTCTTCATAACTCCAACTATCCGAGAACGGTTTGATCAGTTTTCTTCCGACCTGTTCTACCAGTCCTGCCATGCTACATCGCAACCTGAAAACTCGGCAGGCTCCACCTTGCGACGTCTTGTCGTGTGATCGAATGACGACGACAATGGAATCTCAAGTGCCAGACTCTCCGGTGGATCTTGATGACAGCACATCTCGATCACAATCGACCATACCTCCGCAAGGATATCCATCGCCTTTCTCATCGGGCTCTTCTTTGAGTGTCTCCAGGCTTGATTCCTCAGATTCCCCAATTCCACACTGGTGTTTTCGGGAAGAATTCATGCACGACTGCCCATTTCATATCGACACCTGCCAGGGCTGCGACGGGGTTCACACAGAAGAGCACATCGACGATCAAGCATCTCAATCATCCGTTCTTTCCTCAGTCCCAGATGGCTTGATGTCTCGGCAGCGATCAACTACGCCGGCCAGCATTTCCTCGTTCAACAGCCCTCAAGCGACCAGAGTGCAACTCAAGGAAGAATTCCTAAAGCTTTACTTTCCAGCCGGAATCTTGGACCACGAGACAGATTGTAGGTCCTTTCTGTGCCGATAAATTATCGAAAGAAGATGCTGATGCTATAATTGCAACAGTCATGTACACAAAGTTTCTTGGTCGAGATAGTCTTGAAGGCATGGGTAAGGCCATGGTCGCTGCTGTGGATGCGCTGTCACTCGTTCAACTGGGAACTTCACACTCGGATCCCAGACTAATCAACGAAGCTCAAGCGCGATACGATGCGGCAGTCACAACTGTGAATGCAGAACTCGCCAGACCTGAGGCCATGTACGATGACGGAGTACTTGGCGCGATATATCTCCTGGGCTTCTGCGAGATGTATCAGCCGCTTTCGGTGCTGTCGGTCCAAGGCGGACCATGGCGGACTCACCATCGTGGACTTCGAGATATGCTTCTTGTTCGCGGTCCATCTGGAGAGTATTCCAGGTTCGCGCAACTGCTGGTCTACAACTTCCGTCATGTTGCCGCTATCGTTGGATGTACTGAGCGAAAAAGGGTCCTCTTTGCCGGGAATGACTGGAAACGATGCTCTGCGTTAACGGACGGGTTGATGAGTACTCTGAGCGAGCACATCATAAACGTGCCGGGCGTTCTGGAGACTGCCGACATCGCCATGCAACGGCCTTTTAAGATACCGGGAGAACTCTTCGCGGTGCTCATGCGATTAGCTACGCTGGAGCGAGACACACATACGTGGTTACTTCACTGGTATTCGTCCTTCGAAACGCAGCCTTATTGGCAACAAAGCTTGGAGAGTTTCAGGCATTTCCGCCGGCATTGCATCGATGCGCCTAAAGTATTTCCAAAGATGTTGCAGTTCCCGTCATTCTCGCACGCCAGCGCCCAGATTACCCACTGGATCGGCCTTCTACAAGTTAAATATACCATGATGGAAATCAACGAGCTGTTCCCGCGCGGGATCCTACCAAAATCTACAGCAATGCTGGTCGCAGAAGCCAACGAGATTGCAGACAAGCTCTGCCAAAGTGTGCCATGGCTCACCCAGCCTCGACATGGCTTTTGCGGTGTTCTTCGGGCGGTTGGACCCCTCCACTACGCTTCTAGATGGTATGCCAAATATATGGACCTTGAGAAGATTGCCTGGTGTGAGAAAGTCGCTCGAAGCATCGAAACCGAAAGCTCGATCGCCTGCTTCTACCACAACCACCACGCTCGGCGTCCAGACCGCGGCTTCACTCCACAAAGCAAGAACGAAAACACAAATCCTGGCGGAAATTCCGATGTAGTATCAGATGATCTCGAATCCGACGACGTTGAAAGTTGCTTGCCGCCCTAGACGCTATAGATTTGAAGGATTCATAAAGTTCAAGCTCGCATAGACACACGTTGCGGCCCGCCTGGTGCAGCCGCCACTACTCTAGCTTGCCGCGAGAAATGCTGTGCGAAGATAGGGCTGTGCTGTCAGCTCAGTGCAAAGCACAAAGAGAACCCCTTGGCGGTCTCGTTTTTCTTTACCGCTTTGGTTGTCAGAGCACTTTCGAATGCCGACACCATGGCCTACATTAGCCATCGCTGGATGCCTGGAAGGAATGCGCCGGAGAGCACTGCCTCTGTGAGGGCTACATCACCAACACGAGGCAGCGATCCGTCAGCTCTCGATTGATGGCACCGACCTGGCGGGGCCTGAACACAGTGAGCAATGCATCACCAAAGGATGATGGTCCATAACGTTTCGTAGGCTGCCTCATGTACGTGCAGACTCGGACCAGACAGCTTATGGCCGAGTCTTCGAACTGCCTGGCCCCGTCATGCGGCATTTGCCTCCGGAGACACAGCACTCGGCAAAACATCAGCATTATTCATCAGACAACCTCATCGATTTGTCAAAGAGACGAATGGTATCCTGGCTGCTGGAACTGTCTTGATGCTGGTGGATCATTTTGAATCGATCAGACATGCCTCGAAGCGGAGCTGATTCAAGCGTCAGGTCAAGAACAATGAAAGTACAGTATCATTATCGGTGGATACTCTTGAACTACACAGTCGTTGGTTCATTCGGCTGTCGGGGGCCCTTGGTTCCCCTTCGATATCCTGGATGCGCTGTACAACTTTTAGAACCAGATAGACCACTGGTCGTAGCCCGCAGAGCATCACGCAGCAAGCACGACCGCCCCCCTCTACCTCGGCTACCCTTAAGCATCGTCCTCATCCTCATCTACCGTACTGCTGGCCTTCGGGGACCTCTCATCGGCCGAGACTGCCTTTGCAACCTGAATGGCATTCTTCGTCTTCCTTCGCCGAATCTCATCGTTCAGACTTTTGGCTGCGTTGAATGCGCCTTGTCGACATTGGGCCTCGATTTCTGCGTCGGCGCGCACCGGAGACGTACTGCTGCAGTCGCCCTGTCGGAATGTGAGCCGATGTATAGCACGCAGCTGTAACGATGGACTCAACTGAATTTGATTGCAGTAACCTAGGCATTCTGCTACCTGCAAAATACATTTCTGAAAGTTGGTCAAATCAAGAAGTTCCTCGAAGATTGTCAAAATGGGGTGGTGTTGTTGTTGACTTGAATCACTCGCGCTGACGGACAATGTGCAATGCCTCCTTCGAGTCATTGCAAGTCAGCGAAAAACAAGAACCACATGCAGTATCGTATTCGACAACGCATACTTATAGGCGCCAAGTTTGTTCGCCAGGTCGCGTTTCACGGATTGAGTAACTTGGTGTTTCTTCGGTATCCGGGTCAAATGCACAATTCGCTGCGGAATTGCGTCTTTCTGTGGCCCGTATACTGTCGATGCCGGGTCGTCGGAAGACGACTTCTTTCTCGGTCTTTGTTCCGCAGGTCTCGGATCTTGGTTAGTTGTGTCACGGGATCGAGAGATTCTTAGGGATATAATCATCGACTCTAGGCAATGAATCGATGGAGTGAAGTTGGACAGAACACTGTCGTCTTGTAAAGGGAGTCCAATTACGATTCTATTTAACATGACTCCCCCTTAAAGCCCAAAGAACCAATCAACGTCAATCGCCAAAACCCCCACAAAACTCTCCCACTTCTTAGTCGCGCTCGCCACGCTTCTCACCAAACATTCACTTCTCGGTCAACACAACATGAAACTATCTCCACGATCCTACTACGCCACCATATCATCCGGCAAATCCTTTGGCAGCAAAGGAGCGCCTCTCTCCCTCGAACACGTAAGGTCCCGCACCGCTACACAATTGAATGCATACTAATCCTGTCAATTCTAGTTCCTGCAGCGGCAAAAAGTAATGTCGTTATGGAAAGATTGTATGCGGACGATATACAGTATATACGAGCAAACATAATTCCTCTTCTTACTTCTGGATCTAACGTAAGCGAGTAGGGATTCCGCCTTCGGATACGAGAGACGAGATGAGAGCTTTTGCTAGGACGGAATTCGAGCGATTTCGGCAGGTCGATGATCTGGTATGAGTATCCATTCTGGTTGCATTTGAAGGAAAATTGATGATGTATTAGGGTCATGTCAGATATTTGTGTTCGACGGGCAAGACGCAACTCGACAGTATGAAGCGACTGGTTGAACAGAATGTGCGATGACCCATGTGAACGAGCAGAGATGCATCTGGGTTATTGGTCGAGGCTGGCTATGAGACTTGGCTTGGAGGCACAGAAACGTAAGATCGATGATGGTTCTGGATTTCCCAACCCTAGGCTGCGGAAGTGCTACCCGTGCACCAAGCCCGGAAGAGCCAATGCTCAGACTCGAGAATCTACGTGATGGCGAGACACAGCCAAACTAACGTGGAAGAAGACGACTTTGGGGGGATGACGAAGAACATGGTATGGACGAAATGCATTGCTTGCTGTATCCCGAATATCTTAAGTTCGAGGATCGAGGCCCTTACAGATCCAATCATTGTCTCGAAGTATGCGGACGCTCGCCATCTACGACATGTACTTCTTCAACCCCCTTAGCCTCTCCTTGGCCTGCTCCAGCACATCATCATTCTTACACACAGCAAATCTCAGCCAATCCTCCACCATATACGCGTTTACATCGGTGAAAAATTCCGTAGGTGGGATCGCAGCAAGACCAAACTCCTTAATCAAAAACCAGCTCAGCTTGAAATCCCGTGGCCGGTTCGCGACATGTGGTGGGAAGTCGTAATCTTCCGGGAGCTTGACTTTGGCCATATTCACCAGCACGAAGTATCCGCCGTCGGGATCTGAGTAAGGCAGGCCTAGCTCGTCCCAGACTTGGTTGAAGAGATCCATCTTGGCCTTCATTTCCTTCTTGGATTTCTCCCAGAAATTGTGTGCGTCGGCCTGTTCAAAAGCAGCAGCTACTGCTTCCTGGAGAGGCGAGACAGAGCTGTAGCAAATGCGGGTGTGCGCTGCAGCGACATATTTTATCAAATGCTCAGGGCCAATAAGGTAGCCCACTCGCCAGCCCGTTGCATAGAAGTTCTTACCGGCGGAGCCAACAGTGAGGGTGAGTCTCGCGATCTCCGGCGAGAGTGTCGCTACTCGAGTGAACGGAACGTAATACAAGGTGTCGTATACCTCATCAGAGAGTATGATGATGTTGTGTTTCACGCAGATGTCTCCAATTGCTTGTAGCTCTTCCCTGCTGAAGACCTTGCCGATGGGATTGTGTGGAGTGTTGATAACGATCATGCGCGTCTTGTCTGTGATCGCTGCTTCTAGCACTTTCAGATCCAGTGACCATTCGCTCGCTCTTGTGATCTTGCTTGCGCCGTCCTTGGGTGGTAGTAGGGGAACATATACGACTTTTCCGCCTGGCATTTCGATATTCGAGATGTACTGGTCGAAGAACGGTTCGAAGACTATCACTTCATCGCCTTGTTCGAGGAAGCCCATGAATGCTGAGAGCATGCCCTCGTTTGCTCCGGTAGTGATTGTGACCTCGGTGTCTGGGTTGAGTTGTTTGCCGAAGAAAGGGGAGTAGGCGTCAGCGATGGCTTTCTTTAATCGTGGTCGGCCCTGTAGTCAAGTCTCAGTCCAATGTCTCGATCCTGCATAGCTCTTTCTCTTGACTGACCTTGGTAGGAGAGTATTGGTTGCACTCCACCTTGTCCAAAGCCTCCTTGGCGGCATCAATGCAAAACTGAGGCGGGTTGTATCCGAAGAAGCCTTGGCCCATATTGACCACCGGCGACACCTTCGACTGCTGCGCCGCTTCGTTGACAATGCTCCAGACATCTTGTCTCTGGCCAGCGACTCGCTGGGCCGGCTTGAAGGGGTCCTGAACGACCATGGCTGCTGCGAAAGCTCGTGTGTGTTGCGATTGCGGTCGGGGGAGGGGTTTGGCGAGGGATCTGGGGATGCTACCGGATAAGGATAATGTACGCGTGGCAAGTCGGGACAGTGGCCTCATGGCAGCTTTGAAGGCTCATGTTATTAAGTCAGATAGGCGTGGAGTAACACGGTTGAAACGCGGCGGTCGAAGCCATCTTTTCGAGGAGCACGTCATGCAGAACCCGATGTCGGCACAGGCGTCCCAAGTGCGAGCCAGATACGAAGCATATTTGCTTTGTAGACTTCACTTCACTTTCGTTTCTGTATGTGAACACGAGGATGAATTTCGGTGTGTTCAATGAGAGCAATATCGTCCGAAGTCGGAGTGTCTCGGGGCTGTACTTGCATCGGAACGTACACTTCTTGGGCCGGTCCGGGACCACCATATACTCACTTCACACTTTTTCATTCGGTTTGAACGATCATCTCAACGAGATAGGCCATCGATCAAGAGGCATGGTATCCGATGATAGAAAGATAGGCGGTACCACAAGTTGGCTTGTACGTACGAGACCGACCGGAGACAAGGTGGTAGTGATCCGGGTGCTCGTCGAAAAGAGCAAGTTGAAGGAGTGATTTGATTCCACATCTCAATCATATCTCAATCACATCACGACGACCTCGCCGCTCTACTCAGCTTCACATAAAGCGGGCCCTTGAACCATACCCCATAACTCTTCTGATCAAACCAGTCCCCCTTATTCCTCTCCGCATCCAACTCAAGATCGAAATTGAACAACACCTTCGTCAGGAACAATCGCATCTCCGCGTACGCCAGATTCTTCCCAATGCAATTCCTATTCCCCACGGCGAAAGGCTGCGAAGCATACTTGTCATCGTTTGCAAATTCGGGAGGGGCATCTGGAAGCCAGCGCTCGGGAATGAAGTCGTCCGGAAGGTGAAAGTTCCACGGCATGTGCGCGGCAGTGAGCTGAGAGTTGTGAATTCTGGTTCCCGGGGGTAAGTGATGATTGAGAAGGGTGCCGCCGGTTTTTGGCGGGGGAACTCTTGGAGCAGCGTCCGGAACCGGAGGATAGAAGCGCATTGTTTCGTCGAGGACAGAGAGCATATATGGTAGACAATTTACAGAGTGGACGTCTGACGGGAGGTTAGGAGAGCGGAATATTTTAGGTCAAGATATAGGATGAGATACTTACCGATCTCATCGCTCGATTTAAATGCAGATCTGATCTCTTTCAAGAGCTTTTTCATGACTTCGGGGTGCTTGAGCAGGAGATATGTCGCCCCACTCAACGTCGTGGCGCTTGTTTCCGCGCCTCCTAAAACTAGCACCGAAGCATTGTTGACCATTTCTTCGCGAGTCATGCCCTCGCCATCAGCATTGTCGTTGGCACTCTTGATAAGGACGCGATCCCAGAAGTCGCCGCGAGGTTCGCTGCCCATCTGAGCTCGCTTTTCTGCTTTTTCCGTAGCAAGGTTGTAGTTCTTTTGACGCAAGGCGGTCGTTTTGGGGTCCAGGAGATAGGATTTGAATCTTGCAAGGCCCTAAATGTGACGTCAAAAAGTGGCCATTGGACGGACAGAGAGAAGAATCTTTACCCATCGATTCAAAACTGCGCCTTGGAGTGAGTACTTTACACTTCCGAGAAGTGCCGCAATCCATTCGTGGACGCAGCGGTCTCGTAGACCGTTGAAAGACTCCCCCCACGCCTGTGTAAGAAATCACGATATTCAGCTGATATTCTTTGCAACAGGAAGACATCTTCACTTACCAGGTCTCCAATCACATCGAATACTGCCATGGTATACCAATCGACGATGTCAGTGCTCTCACCAGACTCCGCCTTCTCGTCCAGTCGATCGACAAGGAGATCCGCATACTCTCGAAACCTTTGTTCCTGCTCCCGTAGACCCTTCTCCGAGAAGGCATGGGCCATGAGACGGCGAAATCTCGCGTGCTCATCTTTAGGGGCATTCAAGATGCTGTAGTACCCGTTTGGTGGGAGCTGAACCCGTCGCGGGTCCTTGGGCCATTCAGGGTTTCTCGCATTCCAGACTTCTTTCCAAACGCTGGAATCTGTACAGCTGATGGACGCGGGGGCAATCCTTATCATGGGACCGTATTGTTCATGTAGCTTGCGAACTTTCCTGACTAGAGTGCCGTTGTAGACGTGGTAGTCATACGGGAGAGATGTCATGCGCCAGAGCAGAGGTCCAGGATGCTCTCGGATAGGGTGAAACAAGACATTGTAAAGAGCTCGTCCAGACACGAGAATCACTAGACCAATCAGGCCCAGTGTGGTGACCGTAGTGAAGGTCTGCGTGATCTGAAAGATCGCCATGTTTTTCGGAAGCTGCGAGCTGTAGAGTGGAAGGAGACGCGGAAGAGAAAAAGGAAATCGGCGGAGGACTTATTCTACCTCCTAGGTAGGGGGTAAAGCCAGTTTCGAGGATTTGTGAACCCTATATTGGCGGCTAAAGAGCATTGCAGGCGTGTGGCGGATAGCGGAACGAGGCACGATGTCAGGAGGGGAACATTGCGCGACATGAAGTACGTGCGGGCCGCTTCTGCCGGTGCCGTCCGCCGACTAGCTCAAACTTTAAACTTTGTCGGCTTCGAACATCAACAACTTCTTCGTTTTTATCGAAATGCTTCAAATTCTTTTTTTTTTCTCAATACGTTGGCCTGTGATCTCTCAGCATCTGAGCGGGATTCTTCAATATCGTACCTGAGGCTCGCGTACGCTGCGGTCGTCATCGGAAGGACAAGCAGGTGTTCGACAAGTCCTCCCGACTTTTTCTCCTCGGAAGGGGAGCTGCATATATCGCTCCTGTTCGGTCGTAGCGAACAGGTCTTCAGGATCATGGCCAAAATCAGGCCTATGACACCGACAGACCTGCTCAAATTCAACCCTTGTAACCTGGACCACCTGACAGAGACATACAACATCGGCTTCTACCTCGAGTACTTCACAAAATGGCCGCAGCTTTGCAAAGTCATTGAAGGGCCAACCGGACAGATCGATGCGTACAGTACGAAGAAACCATTTGGTCGAAGCTCAACATCCAGGTCGCGATTCGCTGATTCATGAGTAAAAATAGTCCTGGGCAAGGTCGAGTCCTCCCCATACCCCGCGCCTGTCGAGCCGTATGATCCGGGGCTCACCATATACCGGAAGAAATGGCCCAACTACCTCCCGTGGCATGCTCATATCACATGTCTGACAGTCGCTCCCGCGGCGCGGCGACTGGGATATGCCACCAAGCTTTCGGAAGCTCTGGAGCAGGTCGGTGATCTGGAGAATGCGTGGTTCGTGGACCTCTTCGTCCGGGTGGAGAACGAAGCGGCCATAAAGCTGTACAAGAAGATGGGGTGAGTTCTTTTTCGATGTGCTAGCTTTGAACTTCAAGTACTGATTCTGGTAGGTACTCCGTATATCGGAGGATTACGGACTACTACAACGATGGCAGTGATGCGTATGATATGCGGAAACCTCTCGCGAGGGACAAGCAGCGCAAGACGGTACGAGCGAATGGAGATAGTATCAAGGTCGATCCATCAGAAGTATGGTGATGCTTCGGTACGTGGACGTGGACGAGGATGGCAGCCTGGCAGGGCTTTCTCGTAGTAAGCGCTCGCCCTGGGACAATATTTTTTCGTTATGGACTAAACACAGTGTTCGCTGAGCATTTGTATGTCATTAAAGGACTAATTCTACTTCCACTTTCCTCGGCATTTCGCATCATGTCGGTCTGAGAAGGCCAAACATCAATATATCTTCGAACTTGCCGTTTCTGTAAACGGCGTGATTCCGACGACCCTCAAAAGCGAAACCCGCCCTCTCCATTACAGCTTGAGACCCCAGGTTGGTCACGGACACCTCCCCATCGAGTCTCGCTAGCACTCCAAATGTCTGCCACGTCCATTGCACGAAAGCTGGCGCGATCCGAGACATGACGCCTTTGCCCCAGTGGTCTCTGCAAGCGAAGTGTAAGAAATTAGCGAAGCCCTCATACATTGACCAGGTCCTCCCTTTCGCTCTGCTCACTCTGATAGCCAGTATCCTAGTTCGGCCGTCCGGAAATTGATGTCTATATACATGAGCATTCATAGACGAGCACGGTCGTGCCACGACTAATCGTACCTCTGCCAGCTTCAAGGCCAATGGAGCCTACTGCTTCGTCATTCACAATGATGGCGTAGTTGCACGAGACCTTTGGCCCCTCTGAGCCATGTTCTAGTGTCCATCTCCCTGAGGAGAGCATATTTTCTGGCTTCTCGCAGTTGGCTTTCCACCACAAAGCGTCCTCTTTGGTATATGGGTGAGGCTAAAGAGGAGTCAGGACAGTCTAGTCCTTGCCTGAAGAGGACGTACAAAGCGGTCTCTGAGAGCATTCTTGATCTTCGGGTTCGACCCGTGTCGAGACAAAGATGGAGCATCGGACTCTCGCTGTGCAAGAGGTCAGCAATGTCTTTCGACGAGCGACTCAAAAGTTCCTCACATATGCTCTTACAGCTATGCCGTCGCCGACCTCGATGATGGTGTCTGAGCTGTCGGACATTGTGTGTGTGGAACGTGTAGATTAGAGAAGAAAGATACGGAGGAAGCATTCCTTTGAGGTCTGCAAAGGGTGCGGCTGAAAGAAAGTAGCTTCATGCAAGACAATCTATTTGAGTCCAAAGACTGCAGTCATTTCACGGGGCGACATAATAGTACACAGGAAGGTGGCGGGGTAATGAACACTGATGTTGCGACCAGCGACGGTGCATATCAGGTATATTAGTCCATCGTTCGACTGTGCGCTGGCCAGACGATTAACGAGAATTCGAGATATTCGACGACTTAAGTAAGACGACCAGTCTCAACGAAACGTGGTTAGAGGAGTGAGGATGAGGTAGAATGTGGGCAGCTATGGTTTTTCCCAACCTTCAACGCCCGACGGGCTCAGGAACGACTTGGAATATAGCGCCAGGACGACACGCCGAGCTCACGAAGAACTGCAAGACGCGCGCCGCGATCAGTCTGAGATCTGTCGACCGGATTTGCTCCATCGAGTAGAAGGTCCCATGGGTCGTCGAACTGTCGCAGCAGTCAACCGACAGCACCCGGAGGCGCGCCAGGACCTCTGGACACAGATCTGTGGTGAAGGAAAAGAGAAGAGAGAAGCCGCAAAAAGTTTCGAAAGAAGATGGACAATGCCAAGCCTTTCGCTTAGCGTGACACTTTGAGGCAAAGGTCGTCACTGCCACAAGTCTGCGACTGCCTCGTTCCTTTTACACTTCCACTTCGCAGCACTCTCGAGCACCACACAACTCGACTACTACCGCTGCCATGGCCTCCGCAGCAGATATCGAGCAGATGAATAAGGTCCGAGTGTCGCTCGGCCTGAAACCTCTCGAAGTACCTGGCCAAGGACCGCAGTTCAAGGACGCCGATGATGACAGCGACAGCGACGACAGCGACGATCTTAGCACGCTCGACAAGCGACAGGCTGCCGCGGGCGCCAACTGGCACAAGCTGGAACAAGAGCGTAAGGACAAAGAAGATCGGCAAAAGCGTAAGGAAGCAGCAAAGAAAGCCCGATCAGCAGCGGCGCGGTTCGAGAAGCTCGATGGCAAAGGCTTGGGCGATGCGGATAATGGGGCCGATCTCGATACCAAAACTTGGCTGAAACAGCAGAAGAAGCGCCAAAAGGAGATCGAGAAGGTAAGAAAGCTGGAAGAGGAACTTGCCGCGCGAGAACAGCAAGCCGAGTACAGCGCAAAAGACCTGGCTGGAGTGAAGGTCGGCCACGAGGCAACCCAATTCGATGAGTTCACCGGAGAGCAGGTTCTCACTCTGAAAGATGCGGATATTGGCGAAGAGAGTGAGGACGACGAGTTGGAGAATGCCGATCTCAAGGCGAAGGAACGGCTTGAAGAGAAGCTGCGCCTGCAAAAGAAGCGTCCTGATTACGACCCGACAGAGCAGGGAGAGAAGCAAGCTGTATTGTCCAAATACGACGAAGAAATCGAAGGCAAGACACACAAGCGCTTTACGCTCGATGGCCAGGGCAGCACTGTCGAGACGGTGAAGAGAGCAAAAGAGGATGATGAAGTCATGACGAAGGGCGTCAAGATCAGCTTAGATATGCTCAAGGACGATGCGCCGGCGTCTGATTACGTGGATCCCTCGACTATTAAGGTGAAGAAGCCAAAGAAGAGCAAGAAAGAAAAGAAAACACGGCAAAAAGCTCAAGACGACGACGGCATTCTTCCACCGACTACACAGCCAGTTACAGCCAAGGGCGATGCCATGGAAATTGACTCAGGAGACACTCAAGGCACGAAGAAGCGGTCTTTTGAATTTGACGACGACGACTTGCAAGCCAAGCTTGCAGAGCAACGACGTCAGGCTTTAAAGAAACGCAAGAAGACCGATGCAGCTGAGCTCGCGCGACAAATGCGCGAAGAAATGCCTGTCGACGAACTCGAGCCCGAAGAAGGTGGATTGGTCATTGATGAGACTACTGAATTTGTGGCGAATCTCAAGAAACCAGATGAAGAAGATGAATTGAGAGCCGCGAGGAACAAAGGCCCGCGGACTGACGCTGATGCTTCACCACACGTCCAAGACGAAGATGAGGATGGCGATACAGATATGGGCCAACAATCCTACGCCGATGTGGAGGACGGTCTGGAACGCAAAGAACGTGCGAAGGCGGAGGCCTCGAATCCATCCAGTATGACTGCCACTGGTCTTGAAGATGAAGAGACGTTCGTCGATCAAGGCATTGGCGCCTCGCTCGCTATGCTTCGGAAGCGTGGCCTGATCGACAATCCTGCATCGGAAGACCTGGCAGACAAAGAGCGAAAGCGAGCGAGGTTCTTGTCGGACAAGCAACACCTCATCGATGAATACGATCTCAAAGCACGTGAGCAGAGAGAAGCAGATCGTCGCAGTGGGCGTTTCGACAAGATGAGCAACCGAGAGCGCGACACCATGGCTCGCCAACACAACGAGCAGAGAGAGCAGTTCATTTCTCGTCTGCTCGCAGAGAAGTTCAACAAAGAGTACAAACCTGATGTTAAGCTGCGGTACAACGACGAGTTCGGCCGCGAGATGAACCAGAAGGAAGCGTTCAAGCATCTCAGTCATATGTTCCACGGCAAGGGTTCAGGGAAGCAGAAGACAGAGAAGCGCCTCAAGAAGGTCGAAGACGAGAAGAGAAGTGCAGCCAAAGGCTTCCTCAACGTCAGCGAAGACAGCGGGTTCTCGAACGTCCAGGGCAGAGAAGGCAAGCGGCAGAAGACGGCAGGAGTGAGGTTGCAGTGAGTGCGTGAGCACCTCAAGGTTAGTAACAACCCCAATCTTTCAGGCAATTCAAATATTCATCCTCATCATAGACGCGAAGGAGTTTGAGAAGTTCTACTGTACGGACAATGTTTGGCAGGTGAGTGGATCCCAAGTTAATCGCGTCCCAACAACAAGGTAGGACCTCCTGGACGAATTCTCTATCTGGTGTTCTTCTCGTATATTCTTCTTCGTTTTCTACTGCACAGCTTGGGGTATTGGCGAGCCGATGCGCAGTCGTCGCATGCTGTCATGTTTTAGGCAGCATGAGACAGGAGTAGAAGGCGGAAGAAGAAAACGGCAGTATTTCTACAGCAGATGGTGGCGGGAGAGCAGGTTTGGACTTGTAGCGAGGTAGATACATAGACACGACTTAATACGATTTGCATCATGCCCTCGTCTGCGAGAGCCATCCTTATTTCTCAGTGATGATGTCGCGCGGATTGTGGAAGAGCAAACCACTGTTGTTTGACGCGCCGTGCGTGATTGGCCCGTGCGAATCTTCAAAGCCACTTCCTCGTTTGACGAACGTGAGTTGTTCTTTCGTGCACCAACCTACATCTCAACCAACAACTCGTCTGCCGCGGACTAACTCGACTGCCTCGGGCCTTGCATTTTGAAGAAAGATCATCACATCCTCCGTCATGGCGCCGTCCGCGAATGAAAAACCCATGTACAACAAGGACGAACGGGCCTTGTGCTTCCATGGCGAGCTGCTCTACGAGGCCAAAGTCATGGAAAGCAAATACAAGGACCCCAACGACAAGAAAGATGGCTTCGTATACCTGGTTCACTACAAAGGCTGGAAGAACACGTAAGTTCGACCGTGTTTTCTCGCGTCTCCCTGGACTGGATTTATGGCTTGGCGCAAGATGGAGACCTCCTGCTTCGTGCTGTCGCGGCAGGCACGAGTCTATCGCCACGAGGACGCTCTGTCACCATCAGACCCATACAGGATATTGAGACCTTGCCGCTGCCATGCCTGAGAGAATATATGCCATGCCTGCGGGACTCAAATAGTGACCTCAAGCAAACGTTTTACTGACTATCGCGACAGATGGGACGACTGGGTACCCCAAGAGCGCCTCAGAAAGCTCACAGACGAGAACAAGGAGCTCGCGCAGAACCTGAAGAAAGACATGGACGCTCAGCGGCGCGCAGCGAGTGGCAAGCCGCCGTCCATCTCCAACAAGAAGCGACCATTCGGCTCCGATCTGACAGGCTCTTCGGCTCGTGGCAGCGAGGATAGCAGCTCCGTAGCACCTATGCCCCCAGGTCGCGGCACCAAGCGAGGTCGCGATATCGAAGGCATTGACAAGGTGAGTTTTCAAGCGCCTTGTTTCGATTCCATTTCCCATCCGAATGCCTTGCGAGTGTGCCCTGGCTCGGCTCGACATGACTCCGAGACCGACAAGAGTTCGTTCGGAGACGAGGGAAACTTCCTTCGCCCTGTTCAGATGCTCCTCAAGTGTCTGTGATGGGCCTCGGTCACTTTGCTCTTGCTCGATGGCTCGACGCCATCAAGTCGGAACTCCTCGCTGAGTCAGCGAGCTGCAAGACTTCGCTCTCCCACTGTGACATTCCTCTGATCTCGACATCTATCAAGAGAAAGACCCGAGACTAACATGCGACCAGGAAGAAGAATTCGTCCGCCGCCCCGCCGTCCGGCTCTTCATCCCTGACACCCTCAAATCCATCCTCGTAGACGACTGGGAGAAAGTCACCAAAGAGCAAAAGCTCGTTCCCATGCCCCATCCAACTCCCATCAGCCTCTTCCTCCAAGACTACTACAGAGCTGAGGCCGAAACCCGACGTCCCAACTCCGCTGATGCAGACATTCTCGAAGAAGTCATCGCCGGCGTCAAGGAGTACTTCAACAAGGCTCTCGGCCGCATCCTGCTCTATAAATTTGAGCGCCCGCAGTTCTACGAGGTGCACAAGTGGGTCGAGTCCGGACATGGCGAGCATGCCGGCAAGTCACTATGTGACATGTATGGATGCGAGCATTTGCTCCGTCTCTTCGGTGTGTTGTTATCGTTTCCTCTTCATCACCAGTGCTAATGATACCACAGTCTCGATGCCAGATCTCATCGCTCACACCAACATGGACTCGCCATCTGTCTCTCGTCTAAAAGAGGAGCTCGCGAAGATGACTCAGTGGCTCTCGAAGCGCGTGCCGACCTACCTCTGTGCTGAGTACGAGCACGCCGGCCAAGACTACGCCGACGGCTCGAAGGCTCCTGCTTAGGAGTTTTGTACGCATGTGATTCGGCGTTTGGGGTTCCTGGGGAAGCATCTCATGCATAGCGCTACGGCTGGCGAAGGAGGCGCTGCGTTTTTGCAAAGAGTCTTGAGTGCTAGGATTCATCGAGAGAGTGCTTTTTTGGTGACTTGACTGCTACGCAATATCTTACATCGAGTATGGATCAATTTGTACTCTCTCTCTCTCTCTCTCTCTCTCTCTCTCTCTCTCTCTCTCTCTCTCGCTCTCGCTGCATGCCCAACCACTTCAAATGCCGTGTCAACACACCCTCGCCCTTGAGAAGCTCGTAATCGGCTCTGAATCCGTGCTGAGGCTCTTCCATCTCTCCGTTCTCGAGCAGCGCTTTCAAGTCTCCGTCATACTGTCCCTCCAGCGTGAGAGCACAAGGCTCGCAGAGCTTGAGACCGCAACCACTGCAGTCCTCCTGCTCAGCAATACATTCGTACGCTGCGAGACTGGGACAAAGGTCGCAGAAGACGCTCAGATCCTTGAACTCGTTCGCGAACAGCGCGTTCAGTGTCCGCTCTTGGAGCTCTGGGCTGGTCTCAACACCCACGATCGGACGCATCTCGTGGCGAGTGCATACGTAGACGAGAAGCCGGGTGGTGGTGCAAGCTGTGCATAGGCGCATGCTTTCGATTCCATCTCCTTGGTGGCCGTTTTGCGTTTCCGTGAAAGGTCTGTGGTCGTTCCAGTCGATGACTTCGACTTGCTCCTTCGAGCCGAAACCGACGAACGCAAGAGATGGGTAGGAGCAGAAGTGGCAGGGTGAGTCGTCGACTTCATCGTTTTCATCGCAGTTGAAGTGAATTGGGTGACTGAAGTTTGTAGTGATGGTTCGAAGGTCGCCTTTTTGCTTCTGTTGCTCTTTCGCTGGCTTCGTAGTCTGCTTTGATGGGAACGCACGAGATGCCAATGGATCGAAATCGAAAGTGTCGGCATGAGTCGCTATCTGTTCCGGGCCTTCTCCAATCGTGCACGGTAGGTTGACCCACTTGCACTCAATACACGGCGCTCCTTCGACCTCCGGATACGAGCACGATCCACCAGCTTGTCGGCATTCGAGGCAGTCTTCGGGTACTTTGCCCTTTCTTTTCTTTCGTAGTAATGCATCGTTCTCCCAGTCGCGGTCTAGACGAATGCGAGAGCATATGGAGTCTTTCACTGGCCCAGCAATGCACTTGTAGCCGAGCTTCAAGCATTGGTTGCATGAGTCGCCATGATTGCGAGTAGTCTTGAATGAGCATAGCTCCTTTCTTCCTTTGCAGGACTCGCAAGGTCGCTTCTGGACGGGCGGCATGATGAGCTCGCAGTCGTGGCCATCTTCTCGACATACCTGACACGGCCAATCCCTCTCATCGTACACCAACGAGCATGTTGCCTCGTCTTTTCCGTTGAGGTGAACACATCCCCAGCAGCCGCGTGCATAAGGTTTGGCTGTGAAATCAACATCCGTGTAAGAGTGTTTCGTTCCGTCTTCAGTTCTATAGTCTCCGTTCCCATGTGCGTCTTTAGCACGAGTTCTTAGCTGATACCCGACCTTCCCGGATGGTTCTGCTGCTTTGAAATTAGAGGTGGCGAATTTGGCCTTGTTAGCGGGTGACGTGAGCATCAGTGTAACGACTAGCTTGTGTCTCTGTGGTGGCAGGTACTTTGAGCCATGCGGGAGTCTGTCGTCGGCTTCTGGTGCAGACTGACGAGCCCTTGTTGCATTGACACGTCGCCTTTTGAGTCGCAGCTGGCGCTGATCCTCGACTGGATTGTAGTTACTCGTCTTGTCAGTGTCAATCCAGGTGGTTTGGAATGCCCTCTTGTGACGAGCCTGTGGGCGTAGCTGACGCTTCGTGAGCTCCAGATCGCTTGAGCCCAGATCATCGATATCTGAGTGCATGATTTCGCCATGCTCTGCTGCGCCTTCGATAGTCGGCCTTGCATCTTGTAGACTTTCAGCGTTGACCAGGTCCGCGCCGATGCCTCCACCAAAATCAGCTACACGCGCATTAGCTCGAGAGCATATCAAAACATTAGGAAGTCCATAGCGCCGTACAGTTGGCAGGCTCGGGTATCGTTGTGTCGTGGTTGGTTTTGGACGGATCGTCTGGAGGAAAACGTTTCTCACAATCGTCCCAGTCGATCTCGATGTCGTCTGGAATGCCAAGGTCCTCGGTCATATTAGTCTCAGGGATGCTACTGGGAGTAGAATCGGAGCTTGTAACAGCCAAACTAGATTTGAAGGAAGTTTTGGAAGCCTGCACGGTGATGGGGCTGCCGCTACAGCTGTGAGTATAATTCGAGCTTGTGGCACCCAGTCCGTAGTCGAAGGAGGCATTCGGTGCACGCATGGTTTCAGGAGTGCTAGGCAGAGCTCCTGGTCTTGGGTCTTCCGTTTCCGTGGAAGGCTGCGGATCCAGGTCGCATGTGTGTTGAAGAATACGGAAGATGGTCAAGGAAAGACGAGTTGGATGAAAAAGGCCAAAATCACATGCGCCTTCAGCTGAATACAGTGATTCAGCCTACACTTGCCTGTGACTCTGAACGTGACAGGTTTCGAGGTAGTGATGCCTCGAGAGGGATTCCTATGTCCTTGGGAACGGGTGGGCGTCGAACGTGAGGACGGAGCGTCCAGCAGAGGAATAGCACAGTCTCGGTCGCCTGTGGCTCTCCTCGTCGTGGTAGAGTAGTAGTTAGCTCAGCTAGCTGATGGCTGAGTTCGGAGTTCGAGGGCATTGACAGCAAGCGCAGTCTCTGCAAAGTTGAGACGATAGGGTAGCCTCGTCGTAAGTATGGTCTGTGATCGGTATCAATAATGTCTGGGTCGAAGGGCAATGTAATCCGTGAGTGTGTTGTAGACGAAACAGTGGAAAAGGAGTCTCGAGTCTCGGCTGAAGTAGGAGATGTGGCCCGTCCACAACTTATACTTTTCTCACTAACGTGCTTGATAAGCGAGTGGGCCGGACAAGCGAGTGGGCCACCTTCATGAGCTTCACCACTTTGTAAATTGCTTTCTAATACAGCACTGGCTCAAACATTTACAACAGTATATCAAATGATAGCTAGGAAGTCATTCTATCTGATGGATAGCCTCTCAAATTGTGGCCTTGGACACCACACCTGCTACATGTCGGTTTAGCCTTAGGTTGCTTCTTAATGACACTAACCAAATCCATTATTTGCTGTGCCTGAGACTGAGCTGTGTCTCTATATGCCAATTCATCAGTGTCAAGGCTAAGTGTAAGCTTAATTCTCTTCCTTAGAGCCCTGTGAGACTGTAGTTCAGCTATAATAGTCTTCATGTTGTCATAATCAGCCTGTAACAAAGCCAGGCTTGCCTGTGACTTTTGGAAGCCCTTTGACAGCCTGTCTACTGCATCCAGGATTGGTGTTAGTAAGCTGCCTTAGTAGTAGATAGCCTTGTTTTTGATTTTGGTTGTATGTTTATCAACCTGTATTGGGTTCTGAGGTGTATACATTGATTCCTGTGAGGAAGGTGGTGGTGGAGGAGTTGGTGTCTTTTAACGTAGAGTCAGCTTGCATAATACAGCCTGTAGATCCAATGGCAATAGACCTGAGGCTCTGAAGGACGCCTGAATGGTTGCTGGTGTAAATGCAGCCTTTATGCAGGCTGAAGTGTTGGAATAAAGTCCTCCTTAATCAAGTGGTGATATCCAGCCATGCCAAGCCTTTGGATTCTGGCTGAGTATGCCTTCTTCAATGGAGCAAAACAGCCAACAT